>CM032351.1:8837961-10111086 GCA_019022885.1 Schlechtendalia chinensis | reverse complement strand
TGAACGAAATTGAAGTTTTTATTTATTTTTTGTTGAAAATTTCACGCGAAAATACCGCGACCGTTGATAAGAAACTCGCTAGTTAAACGGATCGCAACGACCCATGTAACGTCAATACGATACACAATACATACAGTACGGACGATTTATTATTGATATTATGCGAAAAGTACGATGCGATCTGTTGTATTAGATTTATAAAACGGCGTAGGTAAAGAATCTGCGTTTAATGGTCCATCATAATTACGATGATATAACTGCAAGGTTATTGTTAAGGACGTAGGACGGTAAAAATTGCACTGCTCCGGGTCACAGCTAAAAATACGATAATGACTGCGCGCACCGGTAATCATGAGAACGGACGGTAAACAATATAAATAAATAAATATAGCCGTTCGAGCCGGTCCGGTCGGTTTTTCGGGGCCGGAGTTAATTCGCGTTGGTTTTTCTAGTTTTAGTGACTGCCGCGGCCCGGATTCAAATGCAAATGCGTGTTCTTCTACAATTCACCTGGAATCGTTTCGACCAAAAACGTCGACGTTTCGTAATGTGAACATTCTACATTGTTAGTGTTGTTTTGTTTTTTTTACATATTTAAATAAAAATGCATTTTAATCGCATATTTCCGGATAGTTGCATAAATGTTGCATGTTCTACAATATTCATTGAAATAGTCATGTCCACGTCTGTACAAACGCCTACGGCTTGTCGTATTAAATACAAGTCCATTATAATGTACATTGGATTTTCAATCCGTAATTATATATACACGCGTTTACGATAAATAAATAAATACTTTTAGAAAAATGTATCCACGATTTGAGTTTACCTCCAGAACCAAAATTAACTCGTTGGGGTGCATAGCTGAAAACAGCAATTTATTATGGGAAACGTTTCGATGAGGTAAACGGTGTTATTAACACTTTTGATTAAAACGAAGCGAAACGTATTGAATTTGTAATTATACGTTCATTACAACACACTTTTAGTATTTGATAGAAACTACAACAAAACTAGAGAAATACAATATTACACTAAGAGATAGTCTATCGTTCATACAAAAAATTAAAAATAAGCTAGAAAAAGAATAGATTTACGAGTGTACTATCAGAAAATCGTGGATATTCTAAATTGATAAAAATCGATAGCATAATCAACGGTGAGACGTGGAATGCTTGTGACGATGATGATGAACCGTCAGTGGAAGTGAAGATTAATCATGTTTTTAATATGCACCGGTTGTCTTATGTGACGTCGAAAGAAGTTTTTCAAAATACAAGAGTATGCTTCGAGATAATCGTAGGAGTTTTCAATTCGAAAACTTGAAATCAATTTTTATTAACTCATGCTGGTACTTGTCACACATTATTTAATAAAAATAACACATAAACTTATTTATACATTTTTTTTTAAAATAATGAATGAATATCTATTCTACTTTTCAAACACAATGTCATAAAAATAATGTGATTTTATTAATCAACATTTTTATGCATTTATTTAGATTGTCTTATCTCTTATATTTCTATCATAAATCGTATACAGTTTACGAAATTTGTTTTGCATATATTTTGCATATTTATGATACGAATCTACATATTTAATGGATTATTTTTGCATATGAATCCGGGCTCTAGTAATTACGGTGCAGTGATGGCGGCTCGTGATGTTCAAACAAGGTGGTGCACAGAGTACATGGGCGGAAAACAGATGAGAAGCTTTTCTTTGTCTAAATCTCGGGGGAAATCACCACGTGTAATGTAGGTATTTTGAATATTTTTGGTTCGAAAAAGCCAGAGTACAATCAACAAGTATTAATATGAAATAACTTGTTGGCCAGTTTTAAATATGAAGTCGGGCCTTCTTCCTTTAGATATCGAAAAAAGGTCTATTACTTGATTATTGAAATTAACTATATTCATAATGAAGACTTTTTCAATTGATAACATCGCTAAACTTGATAACCTAATAATAACAGATTTATAATAATATGAAAGTCTATGCGCGAATCCTTATAACGATTGGTAGATGTATGATAATTGGTTTTAATTGCGCTATATTTTCCCAATCATCACATTTTTACACCACAACTATTTTAATTCTATAAAATATCGGTCTAAACCCAATCAATACGAGTATGTTCTTACAATTAATTATGTTGCGTGTTACGATATTCTCAACAAAAGATACACGAACAATAAAGCCATAAAAATAACGGTTTGGGTACGTATGATGTTTGTGCGTTGCGCTCGGACCAACGCACCTGAACACGAGCCGCTCCACCGGCGGTGCAGGTACGAGACTAATTAATCTTGCACGTACATTAAAGGTAAGACGGACCGTAATTAAGACGTGACTACATCGTTTACCGTAATTTGTTGTATTAAATTTAGATTTTTATTTTTTTCATAAAATGTTTCTCGGTACAATAGAACGAGCACGTCCGATATCATATGTTTTTGTAAGAATAAAAACGACCGATGAAATTCTTATCCGATCGATAAAAATTTTTATTTCACCTAACCACCGCTGGTACGCTCGCGGAATCAACAATATATATAATTATAAGCGAAAACGGGTTTTTTTTTTTCCGATCGTTATTGTGATAATCGCGGCAGCGCGACGCGTTCACGGGCACGGCACTCGTAAGTCCCCGGGTAACCGATCGATTCGCCGTGCACTACGTGAGCTACTGCGCTACTGCTTGGCCGGGTTCGATCGACCGTCGTCGGGTGCATCCCGGTGCTTGGCGCGCAGAGCCGTAGTGAAGAAGGGCGAAAGGTGCCTGCGTCCCGGGCGCAAAACTCTAGACATTGAAAAACAAAATATGATAACGATGTAAAAATTCACGGTGTGATTATTCTGCACTCGTGTAGATCATAAATGCCACCACTGTACCATTTATACGGTATTTGCATTATCCATTGCACTCGTACGTTCCGGCCGATGCTAATTGTTTTCACAGACAAATTATGCGCTGGTGTATTCTTTTTGACATTGCTGATAACAGATCGTCTAGTCAATTGAAATCAATGAAAAAACTATTCAAGATCGTCAGTGGGACAAGAACGTATATCTGATTTATATCCGTTGAACATTCATTGGTAAACACGTTAGATAGTAACGAACTTAATAGATAGATTCACTGGACAAAATGCCAGAAAAATTATAATTTAATTTTAAAATATTTTGTGTACTTAGTACTATTATTTATTTAGTCATATTATTTTTGTTAATAATTTAAGTTTAATTTTTAAATAAAGTATTGTTTACTTTGCCGTTTTATTATTGTTGATTGTTTTTAACGATAATTCGTTCAAATTAAAAAAAAAAAAATATTTATAAAATTAATAATCTATTAGTTGTAAAACCAAAAAGGGCGCAATATTCAGTCGCTACAGGTCTGCTAGCGCGTGTCGGCCGCAGAACAACTCGGAGAGTACGGTAACGGCGCGGCACGGCCTCCGGGAGCCTCAGAAAACATCCCCGCGCGCCTCTTGTCGTCGGACCGCCGTGGTCACGACACGGGTTGCACCACAACAGCACACCCACAACGACGATAGCGCCGACCCTAACCGCGGTCACTGAAACTGACGCGTACCTCGTTGTTCACGACCAGGACTACGGCATGCCGGACATCCATTCTCGCGAACGGGACGAACACGACGCCGGGTCGTCACCGACAGCGGACCACCGACCACCCGATTCAAACGTTTATCCGAATGCGCGCGATCGAAAAGCGGAAACGACAAAGAAAAAATGGCGGAAAATGTCCGACCGGTTCCCCGACCCGGCCGACCCATCGGGCAGAATCCTCTGTCGGGACCGGTCACGGTGTCGGCGGACGAGCAGAGGTTATCCGTGTGGTAAACTGCCCGCACAAATCGTCGGAAAAGAGCCCGCGAAGGAGCGTGTTATCTCGTTTATCACCGTTTCTGGGCGCGGTAATATATGTTCGACGACAGTGGCGTACTTAAGGGAGAGGGGACAACAGGAGCGTTTGTCCCCCTCCCCCCAACACAGACAAGCTTTCTATTCTTTCGTTTAAAGCGTATTTATTTCTTATGCACGTTCAACTATAGATTTTCGATATCAAATATATAAATATCATAATTGGACCAAATTAATATTAGAAGTAATGGTTATGATCACATCAGGACTGTTATCAATCTCAATCGTTTAAAATTTAAAATTGATTTCTACTTTTACAATGTATATGTTTCCGAGGTATTTAATATTAAGTTACTATTTATTTTAAAGTTAGGTACTTAATATTTTGCCCCCGCAAAAAAAAAACATTGTTTCACGGGTACGCCACTGATCGACCAGATCGGTCTGCCGTATTTTGCATTCGTCTTTTCGCGTTCGGACGATGTGGCCCGTTTTGGACGTGTCACGAGCCGCGTACGTTTTACGGCCTGAACTCGGCCGTTGGCGTTTCATCGATAAAACCCGTGCTGTGTGATGTGCATTAACGGAATACAAATCGTCGTTCGACAATACTATAATAGAAATAGATCGTTTCTTTCGTACTTATGACCTCCGACGGTTCGTTATTGAACGGTAGAAAAAAATTAAACGCATACACAATGGTTACGACAACGAGCCTTTGTCAGGACGGAGAATAAATAATAGCTATTAAATCATACTCGACATGTTGGACGTGTACGCCGTGGCCACGACGGTATATTTTATCTGCTCCGGGTCGCGAATTCGCGCAATCCGGTTTCGTGCACGTAATATTTATTGTGTTATGATTGTTATTAATTTATGGCATCTTTTAGATTTCGTTTTACGCGCAACAGACACGACAGCACACGACGCGACAAACGGTCGTGATGACCGACGGTCAATATCCAAATGAAATTGCTCCAAGCTCGTTCGTTCTTTTCACGATCGTTTCGGGATCACGTGGCGTTTAACCCGTACTAATTCCCGCGGTTCTCTTTGGACCGTCACGCGTTATTGTTACGCAACGTTATAGTTAGTGTGTTAAATCGACGAGTTAGGTACATATCATGCGCCGTCTCGCCGATTCTCGCCAACGCCGCACGAATTACATTGTCTTACGTTATCCGATCCATCAGTGTCCATTGAATCGATACGCGCGCACGTTCGCGTGTTTCGCGATCGATCATGTCGTTGTTTTACGGTTTCGTTATCGGGATCCTTCCGTCAGAACTTGGGCGGCCGTTGTCGCTCGGGATTCTGGAGCGGTGCTTGACCGTGGCAACGACGTCCGTTTTCGTCGAATAAAAATTGGCCTCGTCGACGTTGCTGAAGAAGACCGGCGGAGAAACTACAGTGTGTGTGCGAATCACGTTTGAATTCAATAAGACAAAGCGTTTTGTATTAAAGGTGGTTTGTTTTTTCAAAGTTCCGCACACTAACCGTGCCCGGTTGTTCGTGTTGCGTAACTAGCCGGATGTGGTCATGTGCGCACGCCTTAATGACGGATTAAACTATACTGTTGATTATGATGCGCGTCGACCGCCTGTTATTGAATCGCACGCGCGCACTTCAAAAACAACAACAACACGTGCGTTCGGCGCTTGTAATCGGTTCCGATTAGACTAAAGACCAAAACGCGCGTTTGGCTTATTGTTTTACTCGCACGGAGATATTTCACGTTTTCGACGAACGGTCCAAAGGTCCCCGAATATCTGAACCGTGGACACGTGGTTCGTTCGTCCGCAGACGTGCGCGAGAGACGACCAAAGCGGTCGGTCCGTTGTCCGTGGGCCGAAACGACGGGACGTTCATTTGGCCGACAACACGATTTATGTGTACGTTATAAAATCTTTACGCGAGCGTTCATAAATCGTGAATAAATTCGCCGTCCACGAGCGGAGGAGACTTCGGATAGGACGGGATGTCTCCGTCGTTTTTAATACTTCGTCCGTCCATATTTTTCATCGTATAATATATGACGAACGTAAAAAAGAAAAAAAACAATTATGCAGATACGGTCGAGTCACGTTACATCGAAACGACGGATTTCGTTTAACGGTTCTGACTCGTGATGCGACGAGCGTCGGAGACGTTTTACGTTCAACGATTTCCCCCGGCATTACGTTCGTGGGCACGCACCGTGCGCCTAAAACATCTGACGATTCGGATTCGTTTCGTCTGGACGCCCGTACGCGAACGCGGTGGCCGCCGTTCATTTTGTATTCGCGGACAACAATAGCCGTCGTATCGATCCGTCGTAATCGATATTGGAATTCAGACGTTCAAAACGTTTGCACGCGCACGTCACGTGGTCGATTGTACGCGGCGATAACCGATTGGCCGCCGTACGGAAGTCCTAACGGCCGAGTGTTGTGTACGTGTAGGTACGCCAAGTGTAGGATCGCGTGGACGAAAACCGGAACGCCTTAGGCCCGGCGACATCGACTTCGGTCGATATTCGTCCGGTAACTTGTCGTCGTCGTCGTCGTACCCCGGCGGTCTACCGTCGCGGCCAAAACGATTCTCGCGTTTCTCGACGCGTCGTTTTAGCTTTTTCGATTCGATAGGTTCGACTGGTCGGACGGGACGGACGCTTTGCTTCGCCTCTTACTAGTGGACGGAACTGAAGGATTTAATTAGCGATTTGTAAGTCGGTTTGCAACCCAAGTTAGTGGGTACGGTTCGAGTATGTTTTTGGTGGTTGGAGAGGAGGGAGGGGAGTGTGTTTTACCTAGTAGACGCACGCGATCACGATCGGAAAAAGAATGTTTGTAGAACATCGTTTTGGATTGGAATTGAATAGAATCTTGGATTGATTTGAAACGTGTGGATTTTGGAAGGACCGAATTTTCGACGATACCGACGGGGGGGGGGGGACGTTTTTCGGCGACACTTCAAATCGTGTATGACAATGGCCGAAACACGTGCGACTCCGAATATCGCTTTCGGTCGCGGCCTTCAGTAGCCGATAAAAAACGGAGACCACGTTTGTACGTTCTAACCGTATCGCGAAAAATCGTTTCGTACATACCATCGTGGACCGCACCATGTTATCGTTATCATATACTCGTGTGCACGTACACGAATAGGAGACGCGAACGAACTATTACGATCGGTGACATCGTTTCACGTACATTTTCACGGCTCGTGTCGCACATGATGTATACACGAACGCGTCAACGGGGACCGCACGTACGGACGTAAAATGACTAAAACGGGTTTCGTTTTGGTACCGTTGTGACCGACGCGAGAACAGTCTCGAACGACCGCGGAAGACGCGCGTACGTGAGTACACGCGAAGGAAATGTCGAGTGTTTTTTATTTCGTTTGTTTGTTTGTTATCGTTTTGATCCCGAAGCGGCGTTACATCATGACCGCTGTTACGAGAGTGGAGGAGTACTACCGTTTTTGGACAAATTTGTTTTTATTAAAACGTACACACGATAACCTATTTCTTCACATAACTACAAACAAGTTCCTGCTGAATCTGCTGAAAACTGTGATGCTTACTAGTGATTTTTTTTTTTGATAATCAACGCGTTGATTATTCATAATTTATGCCAAGAGGTTGAACAATTAATCCTAAGAACTCGACGACCAGGGAAACTGATTATGACGTTCGCTGAACGGAAATAGAAATGTACGATTTTTTTTGTCAGTTTTCATGGTCGTCGATTTTTAATCGCCTTTCTCAAGTTTTTTACGGTTTCAAAGTTGGAAGTTGATTTGATCGTTGAACAATATAAATAGGGATTTTTTCAACTAGGCATTTCCAAACTCGTATTGAGATATGAAAAGTGTAGATGACGATTATGTGGAAAAGTAGGTTATTATGTGTATTTTTTAATAAAAAACAAATTCGTCCGATAAAAGTAGTACTTTTTGACTAATGACCCAATGCAACTTACTTTTTGATTGACCCTCGTATACGGTCCCGATTTCCTTTGTCGTGCGCGTGAAACGAAAAAAACATATATAAAATAATGTATTGGCGGTCCGGTCTCGCACACGTGTGCACACAGAACGCGTGTAACGCGTGTGCAGTCGCTGTCAACAGGTGGACACGAAATAACGTATTTTCGTTGAACGGCCCCGCCCGACGGTATTTACGATGTTTAAAAAAACAAAAACACGTTTCCTCTTTTGTTTCGTCCGGAGCGTATGTTTGTACGCACGCGGTATTGAATGTCGACCGTGTACCTGCAAAGTGACGATTTCGTTTTTCGCGTAACGATTCAACGGGCAAAACACTCGGACGTCGGACGTTTTATGGTGACGGCGAGAACGTGAATTCACGTGTTGTCGCGAGTCGGTCTTTTGGTCGTTTTCGTCCGGCGCCGGTTTCGCGGGCGCGGTCTCGTCACGCCGAAAAAAAAAAAGGTGCCACTTTTCGCGTGTCCCGCGTGGGGATCGCGACAATCGGTTCGTTCGTTCCGTTTGTCACGCGATGGGTTCGACGGACGGCGCCGGCGAAACGGTTTCTCGATCATTTCCGTTACGAAAAAAAAACGAGAGAATGAAAAATATAAAAAAAACGACGGCATTGATTTCGCCTTTATGAATTATTTGTCGGTTTGGCCGTCCGACCCACGCGGATAGCGTCGCCGCTGCCCACGCGATCACACGCGTACGAAGCCGTGGGCGCGACGACACGCGACGAGAACAATGTGGCCGAGGAGGACGACGTGCCGGACGAGGTGTCCCTCCGCGTGGCGTGTACGTTTTCCCGGATTTGATCGTGGCCAGTGGGAAAAATTAGTTGAATTAAGCCAGTCGATTAAATTTACCCGAACGAAACGATAGATGATTAACGCACACGAGTCCGCGTCGAGTGAGACGTTTTACGTTCGGCGGGCATCTTAATTCAGGTGACGCTTTTCGTGACGGTTTTTTATTTTAACGCGCCAAAGTAAAGACATAAAATGTCAGAAGCGCCGCCGAGGAATACCGTCACGTCACGGACGATCGGGCACGGGGAGAAGTCTGCGACGGTCGCGTGCGCGTCTCGTTTGACGCGTACCGACGACCATCACGGTAATAACGAAAATAATTGGCGAGATTAGTGTGCGCGGTCCCTCGCGCGTCCCGTGGGCGTGTTCGACGCGTTTCCCGTCGTGGCGTCGGCCGTCAGGCGTTACGTGCGCGTTGCCCACCCGTGCAGTGGGCAGACCTCCCAGAGGCGTCGTCCCACGCGCGGCCCGGGTGGTACGGAACGCGGGCGCGTCCTTCGGGCGCGCGGCCTTGTAACCGTTCCAGCCGGATATTATCGCGCGGCGTCCGCCCGCCGAAAACGATTGACGGACACCGCGACAAATCCCGTCGAAAACGGTTTTCGCGCGCGACACGTCGGGAAGTCGTCGAGCGTGCGGTAGGTATGTATCTCACGTGAAAGACGCGTTCGAAACGACCGGGGGGGAAAAGTGCGTCATAACACGAAATTTCCATCGGTTAACAACGACGAGAAAACGAATTATATACAGGTGTATTCGGACTGTATACTCGTATACATGACAATAATAATTGTTTTCGTATGGTCGTTCGTTTGATCAAATCAAACGATTTCGTTGCGATCGCATGCCGGCGACGAAAAATAGTGTTTCCCCTGCGGAACGCGTCGACCACGATCCCGTCGGGATGAATATCGAGTTTCCAACTTTCGGATGACGTGCACGTTTTGAACCGACCCGTGCGGTTGTGTCGATCACGTAGCACGTTATCGAAAAGCGATAAGACGATCGTGTATGGCGAAGGCGGCGCCGTACGGAGGGTGACTCCGGCGGGTCCGATTTCCCGCGGCGGCACACGCACGCACGCCGGACGTCACGCGTCTTCTGTTCGGGAACCGAGAAATTGCGTCCCGTCGTTACCCTTTTTATATACATATATATATCTGTGCACACTTCGTGTGTGTACAAATCGAATGTCGGGTATCTCTCTCTCTCTCGGGGCGTGCGTTAACAACGTGTTCGCGTACGCATATTTTGGGGTTAGCCGCCCAACGTTCTTTTATAGTACACAGCGTACACGAACACAATAGTGTACTTATCAACGGTGTTATCCAGTCCCGTAGACGTGTGTGTACGCGCTTCTCCCCCGTGAGAACACAAACGTCGTAAATAACTCCGGTATCTTCCTTTTCGAATTTCTACACACAGGGCGCGGCGACACGGGAAACTCCGTCGCTTGAATCGCGATACGATTTTCAAAAACCGTAACAAACAGACGCAAACCGATATCTCTTATGCTGTTTGCGTTATTCATTTTTAAAATAAAATAGTTTCCCAGCCGCGACCTGTGTGTGTGTATATATGTACATGCTTACACTCGACCGTTGACGATCATTACCGCACGTGTAGTGTACGAGTAGTCGAATTTGAAGAAAGTACAATACCGACGTAATAACTCGAAATTCGATATGACTCGCGGTCGTGGTGATCGTCGTCATTCGAATCGTCCAGACGAGAATATTATATATCACACGTCATTGGAACAAAACCGATTGTTATTGGAAACGGTCGAACATTTCATATGCGTTCGTAATCATCGTTCCCGCCGCCGCGTTACTATTGTTTTGCGTCTATAGGCGAGTTTTCGGAACGGGCAGCGCCTTTGACGACGATGCTGTTGGTTTGTATTCATTTTTCTATTTTTTTTAAATTTCGCGTGATTCAGTCCGTTTATAGCCGGTAAACGTCTATTGACAAAACATGATTGTATTCTCGACTCGTAAACGTATAAAAAAAAAAAAAAAAAAAAATAACAAAAGAATAAAAAAACGATATAAAATGTTGTTCAATTCGAATAGAATACGCGTACGTAATATTCGAAATGATTTCCAATCACGTACGTACGGTACCCGACTCGGTACGTTCGACGCCACTTATACCGACTCCGGTTTCCAGTTTTCAAATTTTAATTAATTTTCACCACTACTCGAAAATACGTACATATTCAAATACAGGTATGTATGTACGCGGTAATGATATGTTCTATTTTGAGAAGCGCGCGCCTGAACCTTAGTGATAATGACGTGAGGTGAGATCAATCTTCTTCTTCTTCTTCTTCTTTTTTGTTGTTGTGATTACGCATAAACGACATTGACAACGTGATTTCATCTTTAATAGATATTATGAAAAACGAAAATAATTTAATCCGTCTCGCGTAATCATTATAATGTACGTGTAGGTAAAGATTTTAATTGCAAAACGAACAACGTCACCGCGCAGAATATAATATAATCAAATATTACCTAGTCGGAACGAGCCGTATAAAACGTATATTTTATTAACAGCGCATCACAAACGTTTGCATTTCGTATATAAGAAAAATATAAATATATATATAATTACTATATCAGTTACTATATCAGAATAATGTCAATTATACCGGCGAAGAGATAAGATATAAGACGGGCGTATAGAGAGAATTGGTGACGGGCGATAAACGGAGTGTGCAGAGTTAATCCCCGGTCGAATCGAAATCATAAATGATATTGTTAAATCGATTTTATAATCCGTTTATTATTTTAAATCGTATCATGTCTATAATGAACTACACTCGAAAGCGAAATTAGATTGACTTGAAATCTAATGAGACGGTTTATGTGTTTTTGTTTTGCATATTTTTACGGGAAAATGTAAAAAAAAAAAACTAGTAAAATTATACTTGATGTGGACGTCGAGTTTTTTATTTTATTCATTAAACACTAAAATATTAAGCGTTTTAATCATTTAGCCTTGTAATATTAAAAATTTTGCGGTTTTTTTTGTTTGTGTCTTCGATTGATATTATAATGTATATATAACTACGAGTTCAATTGACAGCACGGTTGGTCATGTACAACTGTGGTTAGTGAAAGTAATAATTATAATTAGGACGTTGTGCACTCAAAATTAATTTTATCGCCGTATTTTTGTAGGTCGCAAATAGACGAGGCGTTTTAAAAGTCGCAAATATATAATATCAACATAAACTCTGGAACATTTAAACTCGCGACGGATTACGATGATCGACGCGGATGGACGAATAACATCATAACAATTCCGCCAAGTAATTTAACACCGACCGTCTGTTATCACAGTCCACAGGTTATATCAATGTCGGTTTCGAGTTATACAACTTTAAGACCTATATACGTATATCATAATAGTTAAACGAGTATATTTTTTTTATTTTGAAATCGAGACATGTAATCACGTTTCAACGCGACATTGCAGAGCACGTTGAAAAATAAGCGAATGTTATGCAACAGAAGAATAATTTCGTCCTTGTTTACAGAGAGATTCGATGGCATTTTCGATAAAAAAATAAACAAAAATCGCACAACGTGATTTATACGGTCGTATTTCTCGTATTTAACAGCTCATTGAAGTCATACGAAAACAAAATAAACCCCTTTGAATTTCAACTACGGAAACGCGTTCGGAACACCGACGGAACGTGGCGTTAGGTTAGGTACGTGGCGTAATAGTGCCGATTCGTAGACGCGGCGATGCCCGACCCGCTGCGGCGCCGCGTAGGCCGTCCGGACAATTGCGTTTTCTCCTGGAAACCGGTCCCCCGGCTGTACGACGTTCCGACGCGAATTTCACTGCGACCGGAATGCGCGCCGTGCCGTTCTATTGTTCCGCCGGGGTGCGCGCGACTTTTCGTTTCCGCGCTCGAACCCGTGTCCCGGCGGACTGGCTGGGTGCGCGTGCTCGTCGCGTTTGTCGTTCGACACGGGGACAATGGGAGCGGTGACGGAGAAACGGATTGTAATATTTATTTTCTTCCCTTCTTCGACTCTTATCACGCACGCGACGCGTGCGTGAGGAAAACCGGATAACAATTTACAACAGGCTACGTGGTTTTATACATACGTGTTTATGCTGGCCGTGTGCAACGTAAACGCGGATGACGACGAATATCGTTACGTTGCCAACCGGCGCGAGCAAAAAGAAGATCTCGCGTCGTCTTGCCGTCGTCGGTCTGATCGAGCGTCTACTACACCGACCGCGACACGGGCTGCACGACGTTTCCAGCCGTTTCCGCGACGCACTAATCCCTTTGTCTACCGTCGTCGGCGGCGCGCTTCACATTTAACATAAATCCTATGGGGATTTGTTGACCGATCGCCGAACGAACACGGACCCGTTCGTCGCGATCATTCGTTTTACGGATCGTTCGACCGGACCGCGTGAATCCGTCGTGCGCAGGAAAACGAATAAAAGCCCGAAAATCGAACGCCCGAAGAGTCACGGCGTCGACGATCGGGTTCATCGTTTTCGTACACGTTCCGTTGAAACGCGCGCGACGTGTCACATCGTACAGTAACGCACTGGCGTTTGGTATTCCGCGCGTCCTCCGCCGTTTCCTGTCCGCGACGCGTACGCGCCGTGCATAGTAACGGCGCCTTGCCGTACGACGTGTCCCGGCTTCGGCGATACAACGGTCGTGTCTTTCTCTCGCGACGTCCGCGCGTCATCCGTCGTCCGGGTGGGATGTTAATGACCGGATCCCCGTGCGGCACAACGGCACCGACCGGATAACCGGATGTCGCGCGATACGGCCGCCGGTCTTAAATGAAAAACGGTGTCGTTCCCATGTACGCGGTTCGTATCGCTGCCGAGGGAGAGATTATCGACATTATTTTCGCGCTCGTCGGAGATCGCCCCGACAAAAATGATTAACGCGTACGGAGTCCGCGTCGAGTGACACGTTTTACCGTAACGCTTTTTTATTTCAATGCGCCAAAGTAAAGAGATAAAACGTCAAAACAACGGACGGGTCGCGCGTTAAAGTCGTCGACCACGGGGAGCAACGATTCCGTTCGTTCGACACCCGACACCCGAACGGCTCGGAAACACACGCAGACTTTTGTTTCGCGCCGAAGTCATATCCGTGCAACCGAGATCGCGGACGAACCGGAGGAATTAAATTCCCAATGACGTTTGTCGCGCAGCTGATCGATCGGACGCCGTTGCGCGCGCGCTGCATAAGTTCAACGACACATCGACGCGGTAACGTCATACGTCCGTTTCCGTTTACGAATGCGTACTCACGTATTCACGATGACGATATCGAACGAATTCTGTTCCGCAATAAGGAGTCGGAACAACACGTTTATTCGTCGTTTTTGAACGGTCCGCACGGTATGTCGAGACCACTTGTGCACCGCGTAAGACGATTCTCGCACTTCGACACGAACCGTTGTACGATCGTAGCAAACAATAACAATCGGTTCGGAAGAAAGAAAAAACGAAATGTCGATTTAATACATTTCGCAGTCGTTTCACGTCTCGTCCGCGATGTTATAATAAAATTATGCACGCGTAAATATCGTAACAATAACGTGTATGAAATATATACGCGGACGATGATCGATGGTGGCGAGCGAATTTCCGCGATATATTTATACGTCTGAATTCAGGTTTCTCGAAGAATTTCCCCTTTTACGGAGCAACGGCGAATATGTTGAATAACAAAAAACACACACGACATTATAACCATTCCCTCCCAGGAAGAAGACTTACAACGAGCGGCGTTTACGGACGATTTTTCATTATTGTTATTTTGTTTTTCTGTTGGCGTTGAAACGAACATACCCGCGCTCGGACGTACCGATCAAAACACGTTTATCTCTCGATCACACACACATATATACGAACCGACCGCGTTAATCGTTCGTTAATAGTACGTGCGTGACGTATCGACTGCGATTATTCACGCGCGCGCGTGATCTCTTAATTATTTTGCCGCTCGAAATAATCGTTATTTATTTTTTTGTTTTTGATTTTTTAAATAGCGGTTTTACGAGCGTACACGCTAAAAACGACGTCCGTTCATTTGCGGACATATTTGAATTTCATCAAGACCAGCGTTTTTTCGAATTTTAGCGATTATGTTCATGACGATTATTCCCGGATATGAAACGAAAATCATTACGTTCTCCGCGTACGACACTCGTTTTATTTTTCTTCTCGTGATTGCATCACGCGCGCATATAAATGTACGTATATGGACACGCGGGATTCGCGAGACAAAGAGGTTGTTCGCGTCGATTAATCAGATTCGTAATTATTTACGCACACGCTCGCCCGTTCGCATGTAAATAAATATGCTCCCACGCGTCGCGTTAAAAACGACGATAAATAAATTTTAGAAAAAAAAAAAAACCCCGACAAGGAAAACGGTTGCGCAATGTATTTTAAATCATCGGTCGTTATTGTCGTTCGCGCCGTGGCCGTCGTCGGTGGGTGAACCAGTTATCTCACATATCGCGGATCTTCCGAAGCCGCTGTATATGGATAAGCCGCCTCGGTCTCGTCGCCGTGTGATTCATCCGTCCGTCGCCCTCGCAGGACGAATTTAGAATACAACGACCTTTGCGGACGGCGTTCATCGACTTGCGACCCGTAACAAGAACGGTTGACGGGCCCGGTCAGGAGCTTTGGTCCGAACGTCGTGCGAGTATGAGCGTGAGTCCACGGTCACTGGATCGCTCCACGACAGCTGAGTTAGAGAACAAAAACAAATCACATTCGGAGTGTTGATCAATAACGGAAATAACTAGTACACTGTTGACGAATTTCAAACCAAAGAGACCGGTTTTGTTGAAAAATCGACAACGATTTGATGTTTTCGAGTGCCTAGGTTTCGCGGACTCGCCTATCAATAAGGGCCTTCTCAACTTCTCCGAACCGTCCACATTCACCGTGAAACGTGACGTGATTTGCTCCTTACTAAGTCTCCCTCCACGGCACGTTTCATTTTTAAACGTTAGTGTCCGGTAAACGTTTAAAAGACAATCCCGTCTCGTCGGCTTTGAACACATTTTTCGGATCGTATTCGCATGACAAGTCTTGAAGTTTCGCCTTTCGGTCGTCGCCAGACACCTTCGTCGACGGCTTGCACTTTCTCCGCGAATTTTTTTGAACGCCAAATTATGACGCTTTTTAAATCGGCCGATACCAGTAGCGGAAATCCGAGATGCCAAGCGTTAAGGCGTAATTTTTGGCTTTTTTCTTTTATTGAAACACCACTGACGGGAATGTTTTGCTGCCTAACTTGATCGAACCAAATGTACAAACATTGTTGTAAACGGGGAAACTCATTTAGTCGGGTTTTTTTCGACTACCTCCTACGACTGTTGTATTGAGAATCGCTCCTTTCTGTTTCCTAATCTACGTCTTTTTCCTTTTTGCCGCTCTCGACTGCTTCAATAATTTTCTTCTCAGCAGAAATCGACAAACACTTTCGTTTTGAACTCATGATGATGAAACACGACGTGTTACTTGCTGATCGCTTTCAACACAACGAGACTGAACTAAAGTGAATGAACGTAATGTACAATAATGTAAAACTATTTATTTTTATATATCTTTCGTACAGTCATTATACACTAGCAGACGTACGTCTTATTTTAATAAAAATTAAAAATTCGTAATAAAAAGCTCAAAAATTATAAAAATTCGTTACGTCGCGAGAGCTTTAATCAAAAAAACTTCGTTATATCGAGAGGACCAAAAAAAACTTCATTTTTCGTAATCACGAGATTTTCGTTATAACTAGCTTTGTTATATCGCGAGTTGACTGTATATTTGAATATATATATATATAAGCCTACAGATTATTCTCGATTATATTTTAACGAAAAACGCGCTCGCATGACGTCCGAATCGAATCGTCGTAGGTATCAAGTACGTGTTTGGTGACGCGTTTGGGTAGGACGATTTTACTAGCGTTCCGCAAACTTGTTCTCAGAGTTGATTTTTAAATACAATCAACTTTTAACTTGACACGTATGTTTTGATAATGGCTTGATTTATTGATTTAACGAGTTAAAAAAATTTGCCCAGCCTTGATACCCCCTTTTTTTTTTTACTGTCGTTCGTTATAAATTAGAACGTGTGATATATTTTCGTTTTTTTTTTTTTTTTTAATTTCATTTATTAATAATAGACTCAAAGCGGCAATTTTAATATACGATAAAATATTATTTAGAACAAATTACTTTTTTGATACGTCCACAACAGTTATGACTAAAGAATATAGAATAGATATAAAAAGTGTAAACTAGATACACCGTTAATGATTATACTGCCAACACACACGTTTAAACATTTTGTGAGGCCAGCTACAGTTATTATATTGAATGTTCGTCGTTTTGTATAGCGCATTCAATTCGCAAACATACATTCATAAATTATGAAAAAAAAAAACCGGATTGTATAAAAAGAAAAATAATTATCGGCAACCACCTACCCAATTGTAGGTTTATACTGTTGTTTTTATATAGTGGATATTTTTTCTGTCGAAAAGCACACGCAATAAAACGAAATGTATAAAAAACACGTTCGTGTTTGTTTCGAACAATCGTTAATCACCCGTTTATTAAAATGATACTGAATAGGAATGAGAAACGTCGTTATTTTCTTATAACACCTACTTGAACGTACAGCCGCAAGTCGTATTGTGTTCGGACACGGTCGTCGTTTCACCCGTTCCCGAAATTCTACAGATATTCCAACACGTACGATAATAATGGTACGCCCAATAATAACGAAATGTATTTTCGTGTTTTGCGGAGTATCGGCATTTCCTTACCGAAAATACTTTATGGTTTTTCACTTTCCTGACGGAAATATTTCTCGTCCGTGAAAATAATCGCCGCGTGGGGCATCGACTTAACGAGTCGTCCATAAATCTTCTTTTTTCTTTGCTTATGACGTTCCCGCAATTATATCTGATAGTCCACACGGTTATGAGGACTTTCAATAGATAAATTACAGTATCGGATATTTTGTTAAACGGATTCGAACGTATCTTGAACGTGCAGATACTCGTTTTCAAGTATTTCCCCCGTCCCCGTCGTCAAGGTTTCAACTCCGTACGACTCACGTTATTATTCAATTATTATGTTGTACACGTACAACATGCTGTATAATTATGATTACGATAAATTTTTTTTTTCTAATTATACGTATTAATAATTGTAAACAATTATTTTTCCCTAATCGTTATGACTTAAAATTAAACGGCTCTAAACATGCCGTATTCGCGTAAGAAATAAAACGTAAGTATACGTAATTATACATTATGGTCCACGTTGAAATCCTTTGAATTTTTTTCAGTTAAAACAACAACAAAAATAATTAATTTTTCTTCAACGCGCTGTGACCGCTACATATACATAATATAACACACTTAAGTCTACGTAATGAACAATGACCATTGCGCACTCGTGTCATAATACTCGTAGTTGTTAACTGATATTATTGACAATGTACGTATCGAAAAGTCGGTCTCGCCGTTTTGGAACCAAGTGTAGAACGGTTTTTACAAATCGGATAAAGCGATACCGTAAATTTCGGATATAGTAAATTAATATAAAAACACGTCCGGTCAATAGATGCGATTAATTTCACTATTAACCGCGTCACATATTACAAATAATTATATATATATGGTGCGGCATAAGTTACTATCTTTTTGAAAACGAGATAACTCGGTGAAAAATGAACCAAATTTCAAATTTTAATTTAATTTACAATCACGAGGATCTCCGATTTAATGGTGAAAAATTACATCCAGCATATGACCACCTCCGGAGTTTCGGCAGGCAATTATCCGCTCGTTGAAATTGACGATCACTTGACGTCCTCGTTAATTTCACCGATCACTCGTCTAATTTCCGTCATAAGCTCGACAATGATTCGCGGTTTGTTCACATAAACGTGTGACTTGACGTATCCTCATAAAAAAAGTCTAAAGGAGTCAGACCTATGGGGCCAAACACGTTGCCTGCGAAGTGAAATCAAACGGTCATGGAATTTCTCACGCAGCAAAGTCATTGTCTCTCGGGCTGTGTGGCAGGTTGCTCCGTCATGTTGAAACCACAGTCGATCGACATCGATTCCTTCCATTTCAAGTTCTTCCAGAGCTGACCACTAAAAGTCGGTGATCATATCCCGATAACGTTCACCGTTCATAGTGACAGCGTTGCCACGAACGTCTTAACCAGCTAACCAATTTCAACGAGCGGATAACGCCAGCCGAAACTCCGTAGGCGTTTATATGCTGGATGTGATTTTTCACCATCGAATCGGAGATCCTTGCGAATGTAAATGAAAACAAAAAACAATTTGAAATTTGGTTGACCTAACCCGCAATGACGGTAATTAATGAAACGAACGGGACTGGGTGGACATCTGCGAGTCGGTATCAAAAAGAGAAAATCGTATTTTATCGGTGTGTCGTACACGTGTCGTTCGACACTAAACACACGCGGAGTTTTGGATAGGTTTTATTGGTGTAGGAAAAAAAAAACAAATAGTGGTTTTTTTATCACGAATCGTCGATGTCGTCGGCGCGTGCGTAATTAACCGGGTACGGGTTAGTAGCTGTAACCGGTGAAACGATATTAATCGGTTGATTCGAGGCAGTCTCCGGAGAGCGAGTTTAAACGGAACGGATGCACGTCAATGAATGTTGCCCCGTTAATATTATGTAAATCCGCGAGCAGTCGAACGCGCGGAAATATCCGTACTATAAGACACGTGTTGTTTTATGAAAAAAAAAAATTCGCAAACGCAAATCAACTGGATTGTACGTACGGACGGTATGGACAGAACGGCTAACCGATAGTGTTCACGAAAACGCACATGGTCGTACGATCGATTCGATAACACTCCGTACAAACGTAGTAAAAACATCTCCGACGAGTGTTTATAAATCGTGGACACGTCGAACCGGGTCGGTTTCGGACCGTACACGTTGAATGAATCGGAGACACAACACGAGCGATACCGTCCGGCGATTTCTGTACGCGCTGTACACTACGAGCGCATATCAAGTTTCGAAATTAGATGCCACGCGTACATGTCCCGACGGTTATTGTCTTGCGTCAGTGGTTCACAATTTTCTTTGTTCAATTTTTCTTCAAAATTCTTCCGGAAATCTATCGCGACCCACATGGTTTTTACATTCACAGGATAAAAACAAAAACATAAATTTATCAGAACCCATATAATTGAAAAAACTTCTCGCGACCAACAGTTTGAGAAACGTTGTTTTATGTAAAAATTATTTGTCGATTTCGAAATACGTACACCGACAATTCGGTAGTTTCTCGGTTCTTTACCGATCTCATTACGAACACACACATTTCGGTACGTGTATTCTCGAAATCCGTTTAACTATACATTATAAATTGTAATTAAACGTTCATCTTTCTAAACTATAATAATAATAAAACAGAACATAAAATTAAACTATAATATATCTATTACGAATCAGTTTTCGTATTAAATTTGTGCCGTGTCATTCCACAAAATTACACACAAACACACACACACATATTATACGTGTATACGACATTATTACAATTGTATACGACTCAATCAGCAGGCCCGGTACATTACAAAACAGAAATCGTAATTTGTGTTTTTTCGGCTCGTAATATTCTTCTTCGCGTTCGTCGTACATGAATTCTACGAGTCCGACCGACGTTACGCATAGCGGCTCTGTACGTAATAATATACACGTGGATGAAGTAACTTTTTAGTACGATAATGATCTGTTATTCGAAGCACGCTATATCACGCTCCCGTGTTATTCTATTAAACTATTTATTCCGGCGCGGATCGGTAAATTTCTACGTCTAGTTTCAACAGGACTTCACGACGGCGGCGTGAGAATATAATTTCAATCCGTTGTACGCTGGAGACACGTGTCACGAACGCAAACGTGTCCGGAACGTATACACGAATAAACGGAGAAACATTTTATTCGGACGCTTCACATTTTTTTCGATAAGCAGTGCGAAAAGCCAAAATCGTCGTTTAGAGACTTTTTGTCGTTTTTTTTCAGCCCGCACTTTCTAATTTACATGAATTTCTCGGAGCTTATCAACAATATTTTGCGACCAGACCGAAAACGAAGAAATAACAATTTCGAATACTATTCGCGTACGAAAAAATGCATTCGAATACTTTATGACAGACTGGCGAGTACGCAACGAGTATACTACGTACGACAATTGGACACGCCTAAACGTTTCGTCCCGTCTATTATTGATTTTAGCGAAGTTTGTCGGTAAAACGTAATGTCCTACGATTACGATCAACCCGGTTGGAACATAACAATAAACGACACGCGAAAACGAAGAACGTCCGCCGTGATGAATAACGGAATCTCCGCAGGCACGCGGGTCCCAAACAATGTCGACATGATGTATTAAACGAACACGACGTTCGCAAAACCGAAAAATCCACATCGGTCGTTGGACACCACCCGTTTCACGGTTTGTTTGGAATTCGATTTGCGGAGAGGAGAAAATAAAAACGTATTGAAATGACCGTGTAATTATCGAGCAATCAATTGTGATGACTCGTTTATTAAATCGGACCCTGCGTCGCTTACGACTCGTGTTGTTCGCACGTTCGCGGCTTGCTTCATCTCGAGGATAAAACGAATTCGAGTGTACATAGCCGGTAATTGCAAATAATTATTTGATTCTTCGTCTTTTACAATAAATCACAAATCGAATTTATCGTCCGTAATTATCACGTGAACGTTAACAATCAGCCTTCGAGGATCAAATGTAAAATGACAATTACGTCATGTTAATCGGTTATTGAAATGCGCGAGTGTAATTATACGCCGTGTTTAATAACGCGAATAGATTTCCGATTCGTCATTATACATTTATCATAACTAAAAATAAATTCGTACTAAAACATTATTTGTCCGCGTTGAAACGACGCTTTTCGGTTATTTCGAAAATACTATTATTGACGTTTGAAAACGTGAATTTCGAGTTTGGTTTTCGGTCTGCGCGGAACGTTTGTACAATCGTCATCATCATCATTATTATTAATTTTTTCTAGTTGAAGTTATCGGTTTAATTAATTAATGTGGGTTATTATTATTATTATTTTTTTTTTCAGAAAACGGCGATCGAGGAAATAAAAACGGGTTTTTTTTTTCTTGGTTAATTAATATTATTTAAGTCATACGACCAATTATCTAACTATCTGTGTATTGTGCAACGGCGTATACAAAACGAATAAAAAATATAATGTTATAAAAACAAACATATATATATATATAACTTTACTTTTACATTGTAATTAATTATAACAAATTAATATTAAAAAAAATTTATTTTTCGAAAATCGTTATTTAAATCGAATGAGGTTATTTTATTTTTTTTACGAAATATATACCTAATGTATATATATATATGCATTCAGATAGACTTACGAATTGGAAATTGTTGAAATATTTGTATATTTTAATGTATAAAATACAATTGTCGTTCGGTACGAGATACAATGTACATACGGCCATAAGGCGTCAATCATATCGAGTGTCGGGAGATAATGTACAACTGGAACCAGTAAAACCGCTCGAGAAATGTTGCCGGTTATTTTAACAGTCTTCCCCAAAATGAGATTCCTCCTATACATCATCGTTGACGGTTCATTCCAAACGGCCGTATATCGATTTGTCGGTTCGTATAGCTTACGGCAGTGGCGTAGTTTTAAAACGTAGTTTCAACGTACTTACGTGTTTACGTGTTTATATTTTATACGTTTGAAAAATATGCTACGGATTAGCGTTCTTAACTCGTATCAACGATAGTAACTTGTCTAGATTAATGTTATTAAATTTAAATATTTAAGTCTAAACAATCGTTATAAAAATAAAAATAAGTTAATTGTTTGAGTTGATTTTTTAATTTTTCGCCTTCTCCTATTTCAAAAACCCGGCTACGCCGCTGGCTTACGGCGTTTCACCGAATTAAAATACGACCATCATACACGATTGACGAATTTGCCGCGGAAATTTTTCCGAAACAATGTACACACGTAACAGATAAACGGACACGACGTTTCCTTTGCGTATATTTTTTTCCCTTTTTTTTTAACCGGCATTCAAGTCGCCCGCCAACGCGAACGTTACGTACAACAAGCGTATTGTACCGATAATACAATTATACTTTATGTCGGGTGTGTTGCGAAAAATAGTAATAACGTAAAATCGATCGAACGACATACTTATCGAATCGATAATTTACTAAAACTAAATGTTCGCATAATAATACATATTACTCCGTTGCGATATACATATGCAGAGATACGCGTAATACGTCTAGTCTCGATTGTTACGGACGAGAGCGTGAAATATGCGTGGAAAAAAAAATCTCGCAGCAGATAACGCGATTTAAATTGTCGACAAAACTATATATAAGACGATACAATGATGACCGTCTGTTGTCGATGGGAAACGATCGACACTCGCCGAAGAGCCTCGGACGGATTTCGAACATCCTCGCCGGCCTGGCCGGACGCCCGAGCGCCAGCGCCAGTTCTTTTTTTCTAAACGGCGGCAACCGCGTCCCCGACGTCGAGTTACGGGCGGGCCGGGTCGGATTGACCTCGGCGCGCCAGACGTGTTCCAATGCGGACGTTGCGCCGCAATCGACGCGGTAAAAAGCGTTCACGAGCGTTAACACCGAGCCGACCACGTACCGTCACTGTCGTCGTCATTGTGTTAAACGGCGCGAACGCGATCGATGCACTGCGCCCACACCGGGTAGAAAACCGACCGAAACGCTACGGCTCGCAGTCCGAAACCCAGACCCGTTGTTTTTTTTAATTATACGCGTTGTACGGTGTGCGTTTCACCGTTATTGCGCTTGTCCCGCAGGCCGTCGTCCGGTTTCCGTCGCCGTGTTGCGGGGACCGCCGAAACCGAAACGGTCTTCACAACAGCGCGGATCCCGCTTAGGACACACTTCTAAGCGTTTTTCGTTCGTGTCTCGACGTTTTTTTGTTTTTTTTGTTTGACCTGTTCGCGTACTTTGGGAGACCCCGTCCCCCCCCCCCCCCAAAGCCCGATTATCCGTCCGAGGGAATAACAGTTGTCGCGGAGGAGGAAATCGTCGTGACGCGTACTAACGCACGACAATCGAATGGTCCCCCCCCGCCGCCGCCGACGATAAATAATGTTTTAAACGCGACTGTAATTGTGTTCGAAACGTTTCGTTTTTCCGACGCGACGCTTACGCCGGTACGATAATAACAATTATTATTATTTGAATGTGTGTGTGCGTGTGTGTGCAAACAGTAAATAATTCCGACTGCGCAGTGACGTGTTATATTTCGAACGTGTCTATATTTTTCGGGTTTGGTTAAGTTTCATCGTTTATTCTTTTTTTTCCTCCCGACAGTTTGTCATCGTGCAATCGTCGACCGTTACGCACAGTTTAATATATTTGACGGCAAAAGAGAGAAAAAGAAACACCCGCGACATTAATGAACAACAAATACAATATTGTTATTGTTTTTCTATTCGCATTCCGAGCAGCGTGTAGTATACAATGTATATATATATATACGCGAACTGTTACGTCGAAAGAAAATTATTAACGCGCAAATTAAATAACGAACGGGACGTTTCCGACGCACACTCTTCGTTTTTTACCGTCACAATATATAGTTTTAATCTGGGAAAATCGCGCGAGGAACCGTTATGTGCACGTGTGTATACGATACGCGTTTTCATAGGTCTCTCCCCCCGTCTCCACCCCCCCGTAGCGTAGCTGGTTTACGTGTACACACTTATGTACGCGTGCTCGCGTATAGTATTAGCTCGGTACGTGAACAACTATTATATTTTTATGATGAATGGAAAGAAAGACCTGATTCTGATGGGTAATTTGTCTGTAAAGAACCGATAATAACGCAGCGAATCGACTCCACGTGATATTAAAAAAACAAAAAACAAAACAAAACAAAACAAAACAAAAACCACGTAATATACGCACAACGGGATCGAAACGATCGTCAATTAGCCGTTAAGCCGTTAAAACGTTTGTTATATAAATCGACGATTTTCGACATCCGAGAGTATTACGTTCTATTTTCAGGTCACCTAGCTCAACGAATCCTTTAGGTTATTTTATTATGAATTTTTTATAAAACCGTACGTTCATTTCGTGTTATGTATCGGCCGACTCGCACGCCCGGTGAAATGCGATCACGATTTAAATAAATAAATACGGCACGCGATCGTTCATTCGTGATATATAGTGTATCCGTAAAAAACGTGGTCTTTACGATTATATAATCTAGTCTGGAATTCAAACGAATGACTGGCGTATGGATTAATTAATAGCAGTACAGCATAATCGAATTCGGTCGGTTCCTATACAAATTAAAACGTGTTTGTATTTCAGGACGAAAAAATGACAATACAAATGTCGTGCGGATGCGAACATAACGAACGAAAAGAAACAATTGTTTGTAAATTTAATTTGACGATAAAAACGTCTTGGAAATGTTTCTCTACAATATCCATTATAAACACTTTTTTTTTTCCCCATTAAAAATCTGCATGCGCACGCTATACAGTGTGACCGTGAAGGTCAAAATAATAATGCGTATAGTAAATAGATTATATAGTACGTAGAAAAAATAAATAAATAAAAAATTACTAACTGGAAACATTATGATTCAGGGACATCTCCGGTACACACAATATCTACAACCAGTTTGATCGACGGATAGTGCACATTTCGTTGTTTTCCCTATCAATGAACCGAACGTATAGATTATTAATAAATATAAAATTACACGAAAGAGATCAAATTGCGACGATAAGGTTAGAAAACGTTTTTAGATTAAAAAAAAAAAAAATAAATTAATGTTACGTTTAATTTAATTTACTTTAAAAAAAGTATATTCGGCGATTCTGTCGGCGTTTAAAAATACCAAATATTTATTATAACGAAATGATCCGATACGCGCGTATTATCGGTTAAACGTATTTTATTATTTCGTTGCGTTTAAACGTTTTCGAGTTCCGACGTCTGAACGAAAAACGGGAGATAAAAAAACAAAACAAAAAAAAAAAACACTCGCTTTTTGCCCTCGGTTTCGTGTCGAGGGAAAGTCACATTTTACGTCCGTCATGAAACGTCGGATCGGCACGTACGTCAATAAATAAAACCCAGAAAGCACCCGTGCACCCGTAGCGTATTATTACCGTGAACGTTGACGATACGCGTTACTCACGTGAGGCTCGGAAAAATGGGCTTACGCGCGCGTAACAGAAACGGTCGTTCCGAAGAGCGTTTTTATAATCGCCCGAGACAGGTTCTCTCCTGCCCCCCCCCCAATCCGACCACATCCGAACACATTATATTGTCGTATTTATACTCTGTACGTTGCGCACCGGACGAAGGCCGGAGCGCTCGTCTGCCGGTCGCAAAATGCACGCGATGCAACGATATAAATAAAATAATAATAATGAAAATAAAAAGAAAAAGTCGCTTTCCGCCGCCGTACGAGTGTCGCGGGCAACGGCCATTGTCTTTGATACGATCTTATACCGATATACATATAAATGAATATAAACATATAAATGTATATATATATATATACGTTCTGATAAACGCGCACGTTAAATTATATAAAACGGGGGGGGAAAAAAAAAAATTAAAATAAAAAGCGTCTGCGGAGAAAAAGAAACCAAACCGTTGGAACGGTGAAAACGAATGGAGGATACGAAACACGGGAAGAGAAAAAAACGCGAACGCCGTTTCGCGTGCGGACGAGAAGACTCGCGAGAGAATATAATACCTACTGTTGTTGGTCAACGTGCATTCCTCGGGTGCGTGTGTGTGTATACGATAATGGCGACCGAGCGTTTACGACTTGCGCAAACGACGGATTATTATATTGTTTTATATTGCGCGTCGGTCGAAAGCGATTTTCATACGTTTTCATACGATAATAATTGATAGTGATTTTCCACTTCCCTCCCCTCCCCCCACCTCACAATTGAATTTATTGTCAAATTTAGATTCTCTCGCATTCCGTGGAAACCGTTCTAAAGGTCGTCGCGCAGAGATATCATTAGATTTGATTAAAAAAAAAGAAGAAAAAGAAGGATCATTAGGAGGCGTGCTACCGACGAAGGTGTAGGTTTCTTCTTAAGCCACTTAAAATAATAATAAAAAAAAAAATATATATATTGTTTTTTTCCTAATGAAATCCAGCTTAAGTACCTGCTGAAAACGAAAGTATTTATATATATTATAACGTTTTTGCGCGTGTGGGAAACGCGTCGTCGGTCGAGTTCTAAAGAATAACGTTCGTGTACAGAAAAAGAAAAAAAATGGCTTTGCGACGTAAGGACAAAAACAATGCGGACTGTAAGAAGAGCGAATACACCAAGTGTTGCGCGCGAAGGCGTGTCGAACAATGTTCAACGTGTGTTTTCCGGTTAGACGACATGATAATACATAAAAATACGGTGACTTATATGTGTATTGTGTGTGATTACAGTGTTCGAATTCGAGGAGTACCACTACTTTTTCTTTTTTTAAACATTTCGTCTAAACGGCACGTTGCTCGCCTTTATGTTGACGATTTTATCGCGCGAAACAAAACAAAAAATCGAAAACGATACCGTCGATTTCACAATAACCATGCTAGAAAATATAAACAAAGCGCTCCGACTTCTGAACGCGCGTTGGTCGCGTCGAACCTTCTGCACAATCGTCCGTGTTACAGGTCCGCTACGTTCAAGAGTCGTAGATACAAACGAAGACGAAATAAACCGATTGAAATGACACTGAACGGACGTACGTTAAAAAAAAAAATAAAAAAAGTATTATATTATTTACGGTCGTGTCGGTCGGGACGTGCTCTTCACACGAGTTCACGAGACGTTTCGGTCTTTGGCGACACTAATTTTTTTCCCCAATTCAAACACTGCGCGCGAAACAATATCGTCAAGATCGAACACGCGAATACGAATATCGTGCGTAATTATCGACGGGCGAAACGCACGGTACGTATACATTTTAATGTTTGAAGTTTGTTGACAAGTTTTTTTTTTTTAAACAGATGTTCGTCATAGTCGAATTCCCAGTTCGTAACCCAACATAACGAGTTAACACATATAGTTTTTAGTGGACGGGAGACCGCCGAATTTCGACGAGAACGAAAATAACGACTCTAGTAACGTAATAATGTTCGTTTTTTGTCCCGTCATTGACCTTTTTTACGCGATTTTCGCGTTCACTCCGAAATATTCAGTAAAAATCGATCGAAACGAACCGGACGGGTTTTATTTTTTTCGTGCACGAGGTCAGTAACGGACTGGAAGATCAATGACGGGTTTTAAAAGGAAAGTTGACCCGAGGTCACGCGCGATACGGGGAAACCGCGAGCGAGAGAGGGAAACATCGCGTGCGCGCACAACACGGGTCTCGCACGTTCATAACTTAAGGGCGACATTATTTCGTGTACATACGTATACCGTACCCGACGTACATGGGTTTTTGCGGTTTTCAGGCAAAACATATTTCGTCCGCGTTTCTCGGCTCGTTCGTGTCGCAATATTTTGCACGGCCCCTCGGCAGCCACCGCAATGTACGCAACGTGTTTTTACCGCGAGTTTGAAGACATTTGCCGCGTTCAGACACGGAACATTCGAACGCATTGTCGTTGTCGGTGGTAAATGACTGATTTCCGAAACAATCTTCATCCGCGGGTGTCGGCGGTTTTCCAAAACACGAAACCGTGTTTCGCCGACAAGCGTTTTCCATTTGGAAAGACCGATTTTTCTCGCGCGTATTAAAAAAACCCCCCCCCCCCCCAAACAAACAAAAACAACGCGTCCGTCGACATATCGTTTTTCGAAAAAAAACAACGGGAAAGAAAACAAAAAAACAATAAAAAAAACCGTGAGCCGCTCCGGAAAGCCCATCTGTTAGTGCGCGCGCGTTACGGCGGTCGCGTCCGGCGGACACGTGACGTCACGCGACCGGCAACAGGCGGAGGGCATCAACACGCGAAGGTGGTACGCGTTATAGAGGCAGGCGGCCACCTCGCCCGCCGCGGTCCGTCCGTAACCGGCGCGGGTTCTTTTCAGTCTTGCACGACAACCCGCGAGTTCCACATTGCCGACGGTAGTGGACTTCGGGTTATTTTCGTGCGCCGTATTTTTGTCCCCCCTATATATATATATATCGTCGTCATTATAATATTTTTATTTTATTTTTTTACAAAACGTCTAATAACAATTTACTAACAAATTAAATAAAAAATAATAATAATAATAATAGTTTAACGATAATCTTCTTCGTTGACCCCGTAAAATCGTGCGGAGTGATAAAAGTGACAAATATCGTCCCGGTCGTTTATATATTTTCGCGTTCGCGTACCCCGCGTCAGTGATAATATACTATTATGTACATCGAACACACGTGACAGAAAATGCCGAAATACGGTGAGTGACGCCGTTCTGTTATTATTATTGTTGTTATCGTTATTATTATTGGTCACGTCGAACAATTCAATAGGTCCGGCCCGAGCAATCCCGCGTCCGCGTGGCCAGAAAAGCGCGAGTCGATTTTTGTTCTTCTTTATTTCTTTAACGCGATTACGCGTCAGCGTCCGTCCCGAGACGACGCTTTCTAAAACGAACGGACCGAAATCCAAACACACGCGGTTCGAAAGTGATATATATATTACGTCGCACGTACACGCCGCGTCTACATAAATTAAGTTGACAAGTTTGGCTACACATCCGGCATTGTCATTGAAATCGGTGGCACTGGTAGGCGCGAGCGCATGAAAACGAGTACCGTCGTGTACGCACGCAAAGTCTTAATTTTCGTTTGTACGACGTCGTCGCACAAACAAATATACTCTCGGGAAATTTTTCGTTTCCAGAGCCAATATGTGTGCGCTGAGCGGCCCTTGCGGACGTGACGATTTTGTTTTTTTTTGTTTTTAGGGGAGATATTTTTTCTTTTAAAAAATACAAAACAAACATAACCGGGTCGTCACGGTTCGCCACGCACCCGACACACACGGCCCTTCGCGTTCAACAGACGCGCGACAGTCGGAGACGCGGCCGGAGAACAGTGTTCGACCGTTATTGTTATCATTATCGCGTACGCGTTTTCGTGATAAAGTCGTGCTTTTAGCGTATAATTATAACTTGCACTCGAAACGACCGGCCGGATACGTTTTGTCGCCGGCGCGCGTGAACGAAACGTATTTTCTCGTCGACAAATCGTTGCCGATCCCCGTGCCGGACGAATAGTTTTCTAACCGGGGGGGAAAAGTCCGCGACAACCATCGTAAACCATTCGTTTCGTCCGTCCACTCTGGGTTGTCCCGCGCCGGTAAGATACGTCGTGAATAAACGATTACAATAACGAAAGACAAAAACGTATTTACTCGTCCCGCCTCCTGGTCGATGATATATTATCGGTTATTATTATACGACGTGAGCACGCATGCCGAGACGATGTCGTGTGTTATCAGTTCGTTTCACAGACACAAACGACGTGCGGACCGTACGCCCGCGCGTATACATAATATACATAATATATATGTACGCGGCAGGTGTTAACCGGGGGGTCCTGTGTACACGGGCTGCACTAAACCACAAAACAGGCGATTACATTTTAGACCACGTTTTTGTTTTGTTTGGTTTGGTTTTTTTAACGACAATAATATAACACGTAACATTGACGACGTTTCGGTGGAAAATAATAATAACATAATTGTAATACACGACGAAGCGTTACCCGGGACAGAACGAAATCTATAAATTATGAACGCGGACGAAAAAAAATAATAATAGTAAATCGTAATCCGGAAATCGTGTTCTTAGGTCCACGCTTCATTGACCGTGTATACACACGCGCGCGCGCGCCCGTTCGGCTACCGTGAAATAATCTCGTGTATTGTTTTTCGATCGGCGCGCACAAAAAATAATGGCGTTTACCTATATACCAACGATTACACGAATCGACGGCTTTTCGGTTATGTACGGTATCCTTTCTTGTTCGTGTTGTCTTTTGTTCGACGGCCCAGTCCGGTACGCGTCCGCCGCGACGACGGGGGACGTTTTCGCGAAATCATTGCGCAGGAAACGCACGAAAACGCCGACGGGATCCCTTCTTCCCGTGTGCGCATTGTGTCTCGAATCACTCTGTGGGGGGGCGGTGGTTGGCGACCGATCGCGCGACTCTCGAACGCGCCCCTGTACACGCCCCGTTTATAAATCGAATTCGCCGACACGCGCACACGAAACGTCTTTGGTCCGAACGACCGGACGGATTTCTACGAAAGCGTAATAAATTACGCTTTTTTTGTGTAATTGAAAATCCTAAACGTCCGACGGCCGTGTGAAATATGTTATTATTTTACCGTGTTCGATATTTTTATTATTTTTTTTCAATGCGTATGCGTGTAAGGAATGTTTCGAAAATTCAAAAATCGCACGAGGTGGTCATTTTTTTGTATTTCATTTTTTATATACTAACGTCCGTTCAATAAAAACGATAATAATATTTTTGATATTAGAGTGCTCTTTATTTTTTCTTTTCCTGACCATTTGATGTCGGCCACCCTAGTCCTCGACTACCACTTGACTCGATCTCCCGCATCCTTTATTAATCACACTACCTCTGTACCTCTGCTGTTATACCACGCCCGTGCCATCTCGATCCATTCTATCGCGTCGTTATTGTGCCGAAGCCACTTCTTATCTAGTCATCCACTCTCATCTCCGCTACGCGCGTCTTCTGTCCCGTCACGATCACGGTTGTAAAGGCATCGTGAAATATAATTCAAATCGAATCCATCTGTTTTACGCGAAAACAATAATCATAACGTGACTATATATTCGTAGCATGACGTCTTGTTGAAATTCTTCTCGACGAAAATCGTATGTAATTACAAAATACACGTGGCTATCTTCTATTGATCCAAAAGTAGTTATTACGGATATACGAAAAATGAAATAATAAATATGTTTATACCAAATGCATTTGTAAACGCGTTCATGATAAAGACGCGGAGAATACATTTCTTAAATATCATTGACCTCTTTATACGTTATATGTACCTATAGAGGTTTGGAATAAAAACATAAGTTTTATAATTTGTACGACGGGACACCCACGTGCGAATGGTACTTATAAATACGATTTTAACGTAGGCGTGATTATACAGTGCATTATTATAAACCTTATTTATATATATATATATATGTGGTGTGTGTGTGTGTGTGTAATCGATATGTCGACATCGAGTTTCGTCAGCGTGAGCTGTGTTGTATATATTATTTATTTCGTTCGTAAAAAGAACTGTTTACGACGGGTCGAGAATTAGAGAGAGAGAGAGAAACGTTTAAGCGTATTTTCGCACGTTTATCAAATATTTGTCTTGTTTTGTGAGTGTTGACTCGAAAGTATGGTCCAAAAAAAAAAAATGATTAACGCATACGAGTCCACGTTAAGGGAGACATTTTATGTCTTTTTAGGTTAGGGTTTTTTTTCTGTAACGCTTTTTCATGACAGTCTCCAGTGGGTATCTTAATTTAGGTAACGCTTTTCGTGGGCACATTTTCGTGACGGTTTTTTTATTTTAATGTGCCAAAGTAAAGACATAAAATGTCAAAAAAAAAACCACGACACGCGCAAGTCGGCCGAACCGATCCGGCTACTGCCCGGCTGGACGACGCTCGTAGCGAGACGTAAGAGACGGTAAAAAACAAACTGAAACTGTTCAAACGATGGAATGCACGACGCGGCGAGGCGGTCAGGTCGGGTCGAACGGGTCGGTCTCTCGCCTCATCCCGGCCGCGTTCTCGATACGCACGTACGCGTATTATCGTACATGTGCGTGTCGATCGGTTTGATTTTTGCGCGGTCACGGCGCCGCTGCAACAGGTCTCCTCGCGTATTATACCGGCGCACGCGTCGCCGCCGCGGCTTCACCGTTAATTACAACTCCGCGACACGTTCCGTATATTTTACCGGTCCGCCTTTGCCGTTTACTCGGCGACGCGCAATGAGGGGGGGGGAGGCGCTAAACTTTTGAGAAAGGTTAAAATAAACGTTGCGGTTGGGGTGGGCGCACGTGTTGAAATCGCCTCAGGTGTCGGAGGAGCTTGCTACGGCTCTGCACACGATATTGCCGGCGACGTTTTCGATAACGTGAAATCGTCGACGGTCTCGTGAAGGTCGCGGCGCGCTTGTCGTTTTCCACAACGAAATCATATTCTCTTTCACGCGTCGACCGTGTCTACGGAACGTACGTGTCGGTATTATGATTTATTGTAATCGACTCTCCCGACGGGGTTGGAGGCTTATTAAAAGACATACGCCGGTGGAGATAATTAAAAAAAAAAAAAATCGACCGACGATGTTTTCTTTATAGTCGTATCGATATATTACAGGACCCGTCACGTAACGTCCGCCGTATCAATATGTATATTGTTCGCGGCTATTGAACATCAATACCGATTGTTCTCGTCCGTCTTTTAAGGGTTGGGGGGTCGGTCGGTCGTCTCGTCTCTGTCACGGCCGTTCTTTTTATTTCGTGTCGCGAGACCGACAACGCCGGGCGAAAAGTTTCCACTATCGTCACGCTACGAAGTGTTCGGAACGCGCGACACCAAGAAAACGACGTGATTTCAAAAGACATCTCCGTCAAACGTTTTCAAATACGATTGCGCGCGTCCGTCGTCCGATTCGTTTGCACGCACGGTAACGTTTTTTTTTTCACAACGCTTTACGTTCCCCTCCCGTCCGTCCGTCAGTCGGATATCGCCGATGAGGGTCCCTCATACATACATACACATATATATATATATATAGTATGTACCTGTACGATGTATAATCGCTATTTCCGTTCCGCGTACCTGTTCCGTTTCGACCTTTCATTACGTTTCGAAAACGCGTCTACCCGTATCACGTTACGGACATTTTTTATCTCGCGAACGCGCGCGAGGATGTCGGCGCGTCCGATCGATAAATATCGTTTCGGTCGCGACCGCGTACAGTCCAATGCGTTCTGCAACGATCGCGCGCGTTTCGCAACGCGATCTTCCCGTACAAGGAGAGTACGAGTTTGTTTTTTTTTTTTTTTATACGTTTAAAATATTATCGTAACACGCCGTCCGGACGGTTGAATAATCAGAAAAAAACACTCGAACAGATCTCTCTTTCGTTTCGCGGTCCGTTCTCTCTCTCTCTCTCTCTGTGTGTGTGTGTGTGTGTGTGCGTGTGCGTGTGTCACTTACTTTTTACGTAACGCTCAAAAGTTTTTCCGAAAACGATTCCTTTTTAGGTATACCGGATTCTACGATTTCTCCCGTCTCGTGCGTATTCGCATAGCGGACATCGAACAATAATTATTATTATCGTAACCCGTTCGTGCCGTTACGACGACGTTCGCCCAAACGCAACGCCTATGTCCCGGCGGGTGAAATCCTCCGTTTCTGTAACACGCCCGTGTGCGTCACCAGAGAAAAGCATAATTTTTATGCAAACGCACGCGACCTCGCCGACGTCGTTATACGACACGGACGACAATCGAACGACATACGGAATACGAGTAAAGTCGACGACGGGGCGACCTTCGAGGCACGCGAGTTTATTGTGTTTCGCCGTGGGCACAAACGCGCGCGCGTGTGTGTGTATCGGTTAACGTTTATAGTCTTTGACTTTCGCCGCGATGAAAATACAACGACACATTTGGACGGCTGTAAGTCGTATATTTTTTTTTTTTTTATATACGTTCTTCTTTTCCGTTCCGTTCGTATTGTACGCGTTTAAATCCGTCCGGCGGGCGTGCGAGCGTCTTATAAATATTATTGTGTTCGGCCGACAACGGCACTGTTTTTCGCTTTCTTCCCGTATTGGAACGCGCCGCCGCGACGACGACGACGACGAACAAAAATAAGAAAAAAAACAATCCGGCTTGCGCGTGGGCGAGTCGCGGCCACCTTTTTTGATCCGGTCGACCGCTTTTTTTACCGACGGCCAACTGGATCCGAGCGCACGCCACCTCCTCCGTAACGTCGGACGACCGAACGCGCGTTGCGACACGTTTTTTTTGTTTTGAAAACGTTTCACCGAACAGTTGTTATCGATCACCGTCGTGGGTCACGTACACAAACGAATCCGCACCGAAAGCGTTCCCAACGTGTAGTTTACGTTAGAAAACGAAATCCCGGGATCAGAACGGTGCACGAAACGTCCGTTGTCGTCTGATCCGAAGTCGTCGAAATATTCCACGTCGGGTATTCGCGTTTTCGTTGTTTTTTAAACACGAAACGAAACGAATCGGGCGCGCACCGCGTAAACAAAGAGTCAAACGGTTTGTTCCTCCTCCTCCCCTCACCGCCACCGACCTGTACCCCAGCCGTCGTTACGCGTTTAGTGAACCGTCGGTCGGTCGGATGTCGTTTCGTTTTCTTTGGTACATTCGCCGCCGCGGTGCTCACGTTGAAGATCACCTTGAGACAAACGCGTACGACGGTCTCCCAGACGAGTCCGTCGTGCGCTCGCAACGGTTGTTGTCGCACGAGACGTGAACGCGTTTTGCGTTTTTTACGACGATTGCGTTTCGGTCGACATTTTTCGTGACTTTCTCTCGCGTCCGTCGACCGTTTAGATCGTATTGTGCCGCGCGACCGGCAACGTCCGACGATTTCGTCGCCGGGCGTGAAGAGGTCACCGAAAATGGGTATCGGATATCCGCGGACCGGTTCGTCGTGCGCACGCGGTTTAGAGAAATTAGGATTTTTTTTTTCTTCTTTATTTTTCTCTACGCGGCGCGAGTGTACGTGTTTGTCGTCGAAAACCGTACACGAATCCCGTCCGTCTAAACGCGCGAACCGTGCAGACCGCGTACGAACAGTGGATAGATACGAGCGCCAGAGCACCGAAGGTCTGCCGTTGAGTTTTCCACAAGTCGGCCTGTACGTTAATCGTTCTCTGCAGAACGTTCTTGATTTTAAACAATACGCGTGGCTGACGAGCCGAGTGACAATAGGTTGTTAATTAACACGTCGCGTACGTTTTGAATTGCCTTCGGAATCGGCAAACGGACGCGGCAAGACTCGGGGAGCGTCCGCGCGTCGTTATCCCGGTCCTTGGACGAGATACGCGCGTACTGTTTATTGCGTTGTACGACGCGCGTCCGGCCGAAACCAAACCGCTCGTGCTGGCGATGGAAGCTCGAAACACCGGTGATTGGAAGGGAATCTTTACGCGACGTACCGGAACGGTTTTGAAAATATCGCGTAGGCCGCGCGTAAACGTGCCCCCGACGTGATACGCGTAACGCGTGAAGTAATAGTCGCCGCAACAGCTGGTTGTTGGCGACGGCCTTGCGACGACGGGCCGCGCCCGCGTCCCGAAGCAAACTTTCCGACGTGCGCGCCGCATGTTACGTGCGACGACGATCGACGGAGGACAATGCGACCAAACGAAAACAACGACCGACCGTACCGAGTCGTAGTTTCTACCCGATGAAATTCGCGACGAACGCGACAAAACGATAGATACGTCAAACGCCCCCTCCCCCTCCCCGAAAACAAATTCTCGCGGATCACGCGCGTTCCTTCGAGGCGTATGTTCGTCAAACCGCAAAAACGTTTTTCTCGTGTTACGTGCGCGTCGTATATATAGACGTACGAAATCTCGAGCCGAAAACGACGTGCACGTACCGAACGATAATGAAACGTGACGACGAGCGGTTAGGAAACGAACCGAGAACGAACGAATAACCGGCGAAATCTTCTAACCAAACCGTTCGAAGAGACGGCCGAAGCCAAAACGTTGCGTACGAGTGACGGAGATATCGCGGTCGGATATTGTTCGGACAATTTCGCGTTCCGTGACCGGGCACGGCTGGCGATAAAACAACGTCGGCGTCGTCATAAAAAACACGCGGACGTGCTGGATGACGTGTCTCGCATCGTATTACTGACTCGGCCGCCCCGACCTTTTTTTACCGTCGACGGTAGTCGGTGCCGTACGCGACACACGATGACCACGCAGACCCCCGGACGACGATAAATCCTCGATATGGTGGCCTCGACGTGTACGCACGCGCACATACAAAACGCTGGGTGTGCAGCGGTAAACGACTACGGCAACCGCGGCTTCACCTCGCGATCCGTAAACGCCGGAAGGTTTCTCCCTCCGCCCGTCCTCCCATCATAATTATCGAAAAACAATATAACGTGCCGCAGTTTCGTCTCCCGACACGTAAACATATATATCGAGCGTACTTCGTCGTACGGTGCCGTTGACCGCCGCGACGTTTCGACGGTAATCGACCGGATCCGACGGACCGAACTGACGAGATGCGCGTCGCGTACGAATAAACGACGGAAACGACGGAAAACCGTGTGGCCGGTAGTTACACGGATGAAAATAAATTTCTAAAAAAAAAAAATATATATATATATATATGGGTGTACGCGCACGAGAATCGAATGGAATAACGTTCGAGGACATAACGGGAAGGTGCAAACAATTTATATGTACGACGACGTCGACGGCGAAAAACCGTTGGGAAAAACGTGTTATTCGAGGGCAGGGGTCGGGCGGGAAATCGTCCCGATCGTCTGAACCTGTTTTTGCCAATAAAATTGGGCCCGTCACCGCCGGGATTAACGTAAGTTTGTCGGAACACGAAATTCGCAACGGGACCGGGCTTTTCGCGCTGGCTTTTTTTTTTTTCTTAATGATTCCGGTGACGCGGGGGCGGTAAAAACTGAGTTTGCGAACTAATTGGACGCCAGAAACACTTGGCACGCGCGCGTCGTCTGGTAAACGGTTATAAAAGAAACGAAAAAAAAAGCCCCCACGAACAGAGACAATAACGGTCGTTAAACGTATATGGCCAATAGAAAGTGAAAGAAGTTAAAAAAATAATAATAATCATAATAACGTTATGCGTACGATGTTGTGTGCGATACAGCGCGCGCGTACGGCGAAAGATCTTTATGGGCGATACGAAGGCGTGTTTCGTATTTGGCATGACGTGTCCGCTCTTCGCCGCGCGCTCCCATTGCCCCGCGAATTTGGCCCACATTCGACGCGGTACGATCATAATAATGACGGGAGGCAAACAACAGAAACAGAAATACGACAAACTGCATAACGTCCTGTACCGATAAACGTTAATCACGAACTGGTCTTTCGTCGGGACAACGTGTTAGAAAAATACGCATACGCATTGGGAAAGCGGTAATTATCGAAACCACTCGTCACGACGCACGCGTTTCGTACGTTACGTCCGTAATATGTTGTTCGAAACGTTTTCGTCTGTTTAACGGTACCTGACCCCTCCGTCTGCACACCATGCCAATCGATTATACACGAACGACGGTTCGTCCAACAATCGTGCTGTCCATACATATATATGTCCGCTACGAAATAACTCACATTTTTGTTTATTGTTTTTGCAGTGAAAATGAAATGCCTGCTGCTCGCGGTGCTCTGGCTGTGGCGACTCGTCGGACTGGTAAGTACCGCGCCGACAACGCGAATCTCCCGTTCAGTAACCGCGGTCGATCGTGCCGTGTATATCGTTCGGAAAATCGACAATACGCGCAAGTCCGCGCGACTTTGTGCTCGGCTGCTTTACCGGCGTTATCGTCATCACGTCGAAATCTGGCGTCATATCGACCACGTTGTTCATGACATTTTTTTTTTTTTGGGGGGGTTCAAACGTCGTCTCTCGTGTTCTCGTACCGCGAAGACTGTTGTTATATTTCTCGCGCGTGGCGATCGTTCCGTCGTTATAATTGTTTGTTTGTTTGTTTGAATTGAAAAAAAACAACGTATACACGGCGTTATAATGGGAAATTTCGCCCGACCGTAAGTCGCGCGCCAAACAAGTTCGACGATAAAATCATTATTATTTTGTTTTCGTTAATTTCGGTGTAGTACAGAAGGTCGACACGTTAATCGCCTGTTCCGACGTTCGTCGTCGTTCCATATTCAAGCTGAACAATGTGTGTTTTAATAAAAATGTTCTTGAGACACTTGTTACGCTGGAAGGTTGTGCGTATTACATCGCGCGTTTCCATTATACGATAATTTACATTTTATCCTTCGAGAAGAACGGACGAGACGCGGGTACCGAACAATAGTACCTACACACACACACATAACTTATTGTATTGGCCATAAAAGTTTGACGTTACGATAACCGGATAGTGTTGGATCGCGTCTGCCGCGCGCGCAATGTAATTTACACGTTTTAATGCGTTTGAATATATTCGCCGAACTTCTTTTGGACCGCGAACGCAAACGACGAGAATCGCGTGAAAACAACAATATATATATATACATATTTTAAAAGACGTAAACCTATTTGCTGTACACTGACCTGTGAATCGTGGGTAGAGATCCGCCTAAACACAATAATAATTTTTACGTTCGACGTTTGCATAATCTATGTAATTTATTTTATTTTCATCGGGGTTTCGTTAGTGATTATTATTTTTTTTTTTACTCCGTTACTCATCGTCGTCAGCAATACGTTAAGGTTAACGCGTGTAATGTGTACGACACGGAGAGTACACACACACATTACAGTCAAGGGCTGAGGTTTTACAGTGATTGCGGAGTAGTACATTAAATGTCAATTACGTCATTGTGCGCGGTTCCTCGACGAGAACGAAAACACGAGAAAAAGTCTCCAATTCGTCTGCACCACCACAATATACACGCACGCGTACGGACACGATTTAACGTTCTGATCGTCTAGAATTTTGACATTTTTAAAAAAATTCTCTACATCGTCGTCCGAAAACGCCGGAAAACGAGTCGTATGCATAGAAACGCATCTACAATTCAGTACGATTAATACAAGTTCGAACGTCCATAGAGAAAACGGTATATGAACGTTAGCGTTACGCGTTTTGACATGAAATATATATTTCGACTTTGTGTTTATTTCTGCAAAATCGACACTTGTACATGAACTTGGAATGATTGTTGTTTTGTATCGCATAGACTTTGATGAAGGTACTTAACGCGTTTCTTTTTTTTAATAAGTAACATTTTCAAAACTTCAAATTAATTTGTTTTCGTACAGAATTATCTAAATGAAAATAACGACTACGTCGGATATACCGTATATTATTATATATTTATGGTGTTTGGTAACGTTATAAAATAACAGTGTAAAAATAAACTATGTGCATATAAGGCGGTAGGATGTCTTATGTAATTGCTCGTGATATTTCTTTTCTTTTTATTACTCGTTAGAAAACGTCTATTACAAGCCGATCGTAGTTACTTTATTTTCTAAAAAATTAACGTAATTCATACAAAAAATATAATCGATTATCTTTCATGATGATTTTACGCGGACGTAACGAGTTAAAGCACGCGGTGTAGAGGAATGCGATCGAATAAAAACCGGTACACGATAATACGCACACACACACACACACACACATTTGAATCGATAACGATGGAAAATCGATTTTTCCTCCATTGTACACGAAGTGTACAACAATACGACGCAGATGCCGGTGCGTTCTCGATCGTGTGAACATAAAGCTGCGCCGCGGACGAGCGAAACGAAATAATACTTGGTTTCCGTCTCCAGTCGACATTTACTGTGCACATACAGTTCGCATTGTTCGTAGGAAACTAGTTTTGCGACCTGAGCGGCTCTAAGTCCTTTCGTCCCCTCCCCCCCCCCCCATGGACGTGTTCCGCCGCGGCGAGTTAAATTTTTCAAACACACATTACACATAACAGTAGCGAATATTGCATTCCTTAACGATTATCGTCGCCGTCGTCGACAATTTCGTTGTGTTTCTTTTCGTGCGCGCACCACTCGGGGACTTTAGTCGTTCGTTTCACACTACCGCGTTACGCCGCCGCGTTTTGTTCGTCTATTTCGCTTTGTTTTCTTTTCGACGACTCACGACTCAACGACGCGGTATACCTAACCGTATACGACCGGACCACGTCGCCACGCCATTGCACCGTCCGTGCACTCCGCGTGTAATCACAGTACAACAGTGCACTCGTATCGGCCGGCTATCGGCACGGGGCACGCGCAGTCGTTCACCCTTTGGCGTCGTGACTTCGATTCCGAGCGCTCTCGCACGTACAAGCATGCGCGTATAAAAAAAAAAAAAACGATCGTCAAGTCGCCGCGTCGTGCGGACGTTTTCCACGGGCGAATCTTCCCGGATCCAGAAGAACAACGGCAACGGGTTGTTCGCGGGATAAACGCAATGGCCCGCCTGACCTCGGGTTCGTACACGGCGGCGTCCGGACCACATTGCGCGAACCCATCGCGTGCACGCGGACAAATACTTCGACAATTCCGGAGACTACGTCGAAACGCGATCACGTCGAGAATGGTTCGTTCTGTTTGGCCCGTCCACCGCTGTTGCGAAAACGACGCGGTTATCACGGACGCGGGCCCGCGAAAAAAAATTAAAAAACAAATACGCGTCCGTTCTTTGTTGTCCACGAAACGCCGCCGCGGATAACACGCAAAGCGTACGTTAGAACAAAACGGTTACGATGATGACAACGACGACGGTGTTTTACCCAGCGTGTGTTGTTGACGTCCGAGATATATATAAATGTGTGTTTAAACGCGACGTGCGCACACGGAATAGATTAAGTCCTCCGGGGATGGTGTTGTTCGTACGCACGTAAATATATGCAACGGAGAACGTCGAGACAATAGGCCCGGCGTGCGCGTGTGTGCGCGTGTATATAAGTACGAGACATAGTGGTTTCGTCGTGCGCGTATACGGATTGCCGATCGAAAACAAATATTTACGGGCACCGAGGCGTGTACGACGACGACGAGCATTGTTGCGCGTATTATTGTATATACGTACGTCTCTGTTGGACCGGCGACGACGAGACCGGGCGCGTTATCAAACACGCTATACATACATGTACGTACGTATGTATACGCGCACCGAGTTCGGTAAATCGAAAAATAACCTAACCGTACGACACGACCGATAAATCAAATTATGATCGACAATACGACGGACGTCCGTCGATCTACAGACGTTGAGCGCATTACGATAAATGATATTACGTGTGTTGCGGAGAAGCGGCTGTCCCCCGTTTTGTTTACGTTCGTTCCGTTCGGTTGCCGGGGCACGTTAACGACCTGCGCGGCACACGGTAAATCCGCGTCGCTAAAGTTCAGAACCGGTCGGGTTTTGCGATTCAGAGCGGTCCCCGGTCGTCGTTCGTTGGTCGGACGATCGCTGTAAACGTGGCCGGTCGTCACGACGATAACAACGAGACGAATATTTTCCACGCGGTCGACGCGTCACGCTAACCCGAACTAGCGGACGTTTTATAAAGTCCGGCGTGAGGTATCCCGCGACGTCCTTGGACAAACCGTTTTCGCGATCAATTCGAATCCGTTGTCGTGCCCGTGCGCGGTCGTCTTTTTGTTTTGTCGGCCGCGGCTCGGCGAAGGCGCTGCGGTACCGACCCCGACGTCTGTATACGACACGATACGATAATACCTCGGTCGCGGTTTCACGGTTTGGTGTCATAAAATAAATACAAATACGTTCACGATACAACACCCGGACGGCGGTGGTTGCTGGTGGGGGGGGGGAGAGGATCGCGACCGTGTTGTCCGCGTCGTTCGCCTGGTCTTAAGTACGAGGCCGGGGTCGACGAACCCGTAGTATTTCACGAATCGGCCGTACGGCGCGGTAAGTAAATACCGACGCGTTCGGACCCGTTCCAACGTACGTTACGGTTTGTATTTCATTGGTTTGCGCGACGGGTTTGCTGTTCGCCGTTGCGTCGCGTCTCGCGTCGGCCTGACATTTTGCCGTTGCTCGTTTTACGAATGTACACCGGACGACGGGCGGGAAAACGGCGCGCCGGTAAAACGTATTAAAAGTTTTTCCCGTCTCCGGTCGATGACGTAGGAATAAGAAAGATTAGAGAGAAAAAAGAACGCGGACGAATACCGGTTTCTTCGCAGTCGCAGTCACGACGTTCGGGTTTGTTCGGCGCGGCGGGGGGCTCCTTTTCCGTTTTTTGTTTTTACGCGCACGTCCGGCGCCGGAAGAAATCGAAAACGACTCGGACAATCACGTCCGAGTGTTTTCGACGGCGGCGTTGTCCGGGACGACCTCGAACGAATGAACGTCTCTAACGTCGATGACGAACACCGATCGTGTGCACGCGTGCACGGCGAACGACCGACAAAATCGGGGCGCTCACGTGTTTTGGACGTACGTGCACGCGCGAGGAATATTTCCCGAATCAAACGCTCTCGGCGCACGTACGCGTAAAACGCTCTCGGCACACGTTCGGGGGTATAACAATGGTAACGCGGACCGGTAACGCGACGACGGTTCGGTACCCCCGGGGGCCGGCCTACGCGTCGTGCGCGCGCATTCGAACCCGACGTGATCGAAAAAACCAAACCACGCGCCCGCCGTTTCGTTTCCGTCCCCGTACGTCTCACGCAGACACGCGCGCCGCGTATTCGATTAATGAATCATACCGGTGAAAGTGTTTTTTTTTTTTGGTTTGGTTTGGTTTTTTATACCGCATGAATATTTAATACGCTCGGTCCGAGGAAAAAACCGCCCCCTCCTCTGATGACTCCTCCTCGTCCGTAACTCGTGAGCGCGCGTAATCGAAACGAGACGAGATGAATATTTATTATCGTTATTATTATTATGTTGTTTTTTTTTGTGAGTGGGGGGGGGGGTTTCAGCGAAACCGACGTTTATTAATTCGAACGATACACGGCCGTAAACGGTTTCGAAAATCCCATTATAAACATCAAACGATGAAAATACTACGGGATTCGCGATTAGAATCTCGAACGTTACGTAACACGCAACCGTTTTAACCGGCGGCGCGTTTATTATATCGTACCGCGTCTGGTAACACACCCAAAGCGAACACGCGTAAAATCGTTTATTATTCCGTTTATTCCACGCTCGTACGAATGCTATCGCGACGACGAGACTGGACGACCATAAAAACCGTCCGGCGGTGCGGTCTCTAGAACGGTTTTGATAACAAAAAGAACGTTCTCCGCGCACCTCCTGATGACGGCTTTTATATCCCCCCCCCATCCACCCACTATCACCGCCAAAGAGAAAACATTGCGTGCTCGATAACGTCCTCTAAAACGTCCGACGAAAAACAATACGACGACCGGGCGAAAGAAATCGAACGAATGCGCGGGCCGGCTAGGGTTCACTTTCGCCGCTCGGTCCGTATTTGGCCAAACGGGTCACATTCGTGTACGCCACGCGACGACACGCGAACTCTGTCGCTTTTTTCGCCGCGGCCACGTCCCGACGTGGGAAAATTACGTGTAGAGTAGTAGTACTACCGCCATCACGTTTCTCTTGGCCGGGGCCGACCGACGTGGCGTTACGTGATCCGCGCGCGCGTGCGGCCTTGAATCCGTCGACGGAACGCCCAGAGAACCTCACGCGAACGTAGAGCGCCGACGGGACGAGGTACGCGCGACGCGAGAAAACGCCGCGCACGTGCGGCCGCCGGAGATGTGACATTCACCCAGAAACCGCGTCGTCCGGTGGGCGCATCGCGACGGTCCGGGCCCAGTGCACCGGCGCGCGGCGTGTGACGTACGCGGCGCGGCGTACGTCCTTGGGCCGACTCGGGCCGTCCGTATAAGGGCAAGCTAGCGGTAATTCTCCGGCAACCCACGCGGCCGACCATCGACGACAAAACACCGCGTTCACGGCGGTAAAAACCAGCGGCCAGGCGACGCGGCCACCCCGAAGTCCCGAGAACCCCGTGCATTTCGCCCACGTTAGATGTGTGCGCGCGCGCGCATTTCACGTCGGTCCGTCCTATGACGGGAAACGTGACGCGGCTGTCCGCCACGAAACAGATTTCCGGCTTTATACGTAATAGTCATATATTATTACACGTCGGACGACTTCTATTCGGTCGTTGTTTTGTTCAAACCGATGGAAACGAAATTCATCCGTCGAACCGCGTGTAACGGTCGGAACGCACGAATAAGAAGTCGCACGCGGGACGGTTCCCGGTACGTTTTTTTTCTTTTTCTTCTTCTTGTTGTTATCGTCGCTGTCCGTCGCCGCCTGTCTTAGTCGCCGAATTCTTAACGGTCCACGGCACCTAGCGACGGCGGCCACACGGCGGCGTTGACCGATTGTTTCCGTCCGGGGGAATACGTTCTTTACCGACACGGCTATCTGTGCGTGGTAAACGGTGCGAGCGTTCGACCGAACGTACCAACAAAAAAAAAAAATACCAACAACAAAAAATCAACGCGTTGTTTCCCGATGTCCGTTAGAATGACTCGAACAAAAACCACGACGCGTTTGTCTGTCGACTCGTACGTCTCGTACCGAGACAAACGTAACGAAAAACCATTAGCCGGCGGCGCGGCCGTGTCGCGGAAAACGACGACACACGGCGCGCGTTATGTTATACGCTCGGTCGCGGTGCTAACCTTAAGGTTAAGGGCATCGGGAGCGGTCTCGGATGGCTACACGTAAGTCACAACCTTGCCGGTTCGTAAAGGAAGACGCGGCGGTAACGACATCGGCCGTCGGATAATTACGGGCCACTAATAACACTCGCGTGAACCCGACCGAACCCAGCAAACCGTGCAGCGATCGTCGTCGGCGGAGCGTTACGTTCTCGTCGTTCAAGACGTTTCGCGTGGCGATACGCGCGCGGCGAATCGCACGAAACGACAACCGCGCGAGCTCTCGTTTCCCGCGAAACCAAAAACACTTCTCCGGTAAAAACCGTCCCGGTCGGTTCGTTCGGACGGCGTTCTTCCGTCACGCGTTTGCGACGGCAACGACTCGTCCCGTCGCCGAGGGATCGCGCGGTCGTTCGCCCGTTGTCTTCGCGTTACGGAGGGAAACGGTGAATATTTTCACCGCGTCGCTGACGGGACTGTTACCTCGGTACGTCCGACGCGTTTCGTTACGACGAGGCCCCGCGGGCCCCGTACACACGAACCCAGCTAAACAAACGCGACGCGTACGGACGACGAGCGCGACCGTGTTTGACGAACACCGCGGGGCCACCGATAACAAATCTCACGGTCAACGGCGGCGCCACGTTTTCAGACGTACGTATCCGTCGAATATAGGCCGCGCCATGGTCTCGGGCGATGCGATCACTACGACTCGGCGTTGGGAAATGATCGCCGGCGTGTGGTAACAGTTGATACGGTTGATACGGTTTACACGTTTCGGTTTCCTTCCGTTCGACCGTGCCGCGTTCATGTATGTCGCGACGAATCACGCGGCGCGGCGAACAACACCGACTTGGAAAAAAAACACGCGCGTATACAGTGGCGTATTTAGACGAGCGGTTTTGGACGCAGCGATTGGGTTCGACATTATCGGGCACCCATTATCACCACTCGTACGCAGAACATTAATAAACGTCTCGAAAGGCAAGCGGTTGTGTATGTCTCAGAAAAATGCTTTTAGACGACGAAATTCTAAATACGTGTGTATACGGGGGGTTTTTTTTTGTTTTTTGGTCGAGACCGTTCGGAGGATAGAAAACAAAACGGTTTTTTCAACGATCGAACGTTATTCATCGTGACGGCACGTGTGTGTTGGACACGGGGGCGAAAAACCGGTATTTCGTTGATTTTTCCTCTCCGTTTTCTAACGCCGATAACGTTTCGTTTGGTTTCATTTGGCCGCCGTCGACTCGTGACCGTCAATGGTCGCGTACACGTTACCCAACACTAACCGGTGCGATTATTGCGTTTGCGCAGGTGAACGCACAAGGCGGAATCGGATTTGGAATCAAACGGGAAATATTCTTCTTGAACTTGGAGGACGGATACTTCGGATGCCAGGTGAACGAGTCCACCACGGTGTTGCAGCTGTACGAGCTATCGAGGCTGTGCGACGGCAAACCGGACTGTTACAAGGGATCGGACGAGCTGAGACGAGAGCTGAAGTGCACCGGTAAGTCGTGGATTTTCACGCGCGATTCGCCGTTTTCGTCGGTCTCGCATCGACGTCGGTTCGGTCGAACGTTCGCGGACCGTCGTGAAACACGGCGAGTCCTTGAAAACCCGATCCGTTCGGATGTGACGCGCTCGCGCGAAAACGCGATATCGTTGCGAAACCCGTTCCCGTCGGGTCCGGCGTGCGTTTCAACGAACGATTTCACCCGAAACGATCGAGTTCGAAGAGAGAGAGAGAATATAGACTAGGAAAAAGCACCGGGGTGAGCCGACGCGGTTGTACGACGGCGACGGGCACAATATGAATATAATAACATACGAAACTAATAAACGGGTTTGATGTACCCGAAACGACCTGTCGGGTCTTTTAATAATCATCCGACGCGCGCGACGTTGTTCGAATAACCAAACGCCGCGCGGACGTGTGACGTAAAATACGAACAGCGAACGAAAGGGGGGGACTGAGTGCCCCTTCTGTTTTTCCGGATATTTGAGCGTACCTCTACTATTTTTTTTTTTTCTTAAACAGGAACGCCGGGGGACGGTATTCGCTTTTCCACGGCCGACTAAATATAAAATAATAATTTCGTTGTGTTGACGGATCATCCCGATATTTTTCAGTCCAGAAACGCGACTAACCTTTGAATTTAGATACTTACTCCACGTTATTAGTTATTGCTCATCGTCTCGTTTTCCACGCTCGAATTGTTGGTAAACGCGACGCACACAGACATTCGTAATGCGCCGTTGCGCCGGAATACAGCTGTTGCTGTACAGTGTAACTCGAGAAAGCGGTTTCTAAAAAACGGGGTGCACAATTCGGGCTGTACGCTCGTACTGTGCACATCACGTGCCGAACAAGTTCGATTTCCCTAAGCTTATGGAAAAATGAGTTATTATTATTTTTTTGTCCGTGTAAATCGAGTGGAACCTATCGGTCTGCCGCCGCGGTAACTATTGCGAGTTGAAAATATATTACGTCATACACGCCGTCTAACGCATACATAATAACATAATATTCTATTATAAAAAAAAAAAGAAAAAAAAACGTCTCGAGCGTCGAGAATTTTAATCGCGAGACGTCTGTACATGGACTTTGTGTCTGGAAATCTCCAAGCGCGTCGATATCACAACAATGCGTCCCCTCGAGTACGTTCCCACCGTTACTTTCGCTGGCGCGGGCACAAGAAAATTATGCGTGAAATGTCAAATGTTATTCGGTATCCAGTATGCGTACACGTGCACGAGAACGGAATAAAACGTACGCGGGGACTCGTCAGACTCGTGTATTTGCCGATTTCGCGCCGGCAAAACTCGTGCCGTTCGTGTAAAAAAAAAAGAAAAACAAACGGGACGAAAAAAAAAATCAACGTCGACAAGCACGCGTGTTTTCTGCCGTACCGCACTCGCGAGAAGAACGTTACGGCCCGCGTTTCGCGTGGTCCGATTGTACGACAACTTTGCGCGCGGCGTTCTTGCGGGTACTCGCGATCGCTGTTTCGACACGACCGACACCGTCAACGCCGTTGCGTAACAACTAGTGTGCCGGTGTGTGTGTGTTCGCCCATACGCGTTTGTTGAACATTGCCATTTCGGTACGGCGTGACCGTTCAAAACCAGTGTCCGCGCACAAGAAAGCGACACAACCACCACGGAAAGAAGGAAAAGCACGCAATCCCGTGAGAAAAAGCCGTTTCTGCTGTTCCGTAACGAATTTGTCGTCGAAAATAAATACACGGACGGACGTGGTCGACCGCGACGGCACGTCCGTCCACACGTGTCGCATTGTTGTTCGCGCACGACGAAAACGGATACCGCAGGATACCGAGAGGACGCGACGTCAAAACCGCGTGATAACGCGTACCGTGGAAAAATCGACGGTCCTCCCCCCTACCCGTTTTTCGTGAAACGTTTCGTTCTTTTTCCAACCATTCGTCCGCGATCGGAAGACGCGTGTCGTCCGCCCGCTCCTAGGGATATGTCATCGCGTCGTCCGAGCGTGGTTTCTCGGTCGTACCACCCACACGGTACTCGTAATCTGTTACGATTGTTGTTATTACGTATTACACACGCGCGCGCGCGTGTGTGTATATATATATTGCGTATAGGTAAGAGTTACGTTAACGCGCAGACAAACAACGCCGACAATAATGACAAGACAGAGGGATAACCGACCCGAAAAAGAAAAAACTGTATGAATGCGACGTCGGAGTAATTTTCTCCGCGTTCACTCTTAACGCGGTCGGTCTTTATTTTTTCTCTCGTGTAATTTTTATTGTTAAAACGTCCAACCCTAGTAGTGTTTCTTTCGGGTTTCCCTCCCCCCACCCCATTACCCCGCCGACTTACATTTAATTATCCCACGAGCAGCTGGATGTGGAGGTGGTGGAGGAGGAAGAGACCTTCGTCTTATACGTACGCTTTTTTTTTGTTTAAATACGGGTTATATTCAACGAGTCGTTATTATTATTATTATTATAATTATCGGTGAATACGGAATAACATTACATAACACACACAAATATAAATAAACACTAACGCGCCCACCGGTCGCGGCCGGAACGCGTGTGCGTATCAATAACGTACACAACAATACGGATAAACATTGACGTTTTACACGGGAAATATGTTCACGGTTATGACGAACGGTTTTTTTTTCGGACCGCGCCAAGTATAGGCGTACCGCGGCACCGCACGGAAAAAAAACTTTATTGTTATTGTTATTGTTGCTTTTGTGTCTAACCCACGATGTTGTCGCAGTTCGTATTAGTAGACGATGGTATATTCAACGTGCGTAGCGTAATAGTAGTAATTTGTGTAACGCGCGATTCAACACACGCGTTGACAGATCGCCTAAGTGAGCGAATCGAATTCGTATGTCTGGACGTTGTACACACCGTAACGATAATAGTTCGCGAACATTACAACGAACGCGATACGCCGGGCGAGTGTGGCTCGACTTTGAATACGTATTCTAAAAACGTATTACGAACTCTAAAAACAATGCCATCGTCAAATACGTTTCCCTCGGGCCCAGACACGAATTCAGACAATGTCTAACAAGGGTGTTTTTTTTCCCTCGTCAACAAATTAAACAAATTTCGACAAATACGAACCGAACGAACAACGTGTTTTGATTAGAGCTATCATTGTTCTCGCAACACCTGAAGGTGGAGTTCGGCGCCACTGGTCGATAATATAAAACGTCACGTACGACATGCACGCCGCACACGACGATCGTCGGGATTCGCAAAACGATTTCTTGACTTACTCGCGTCTTACGGTCGTTAGAGGGACGTTTTCCTTCCGGTCCGACGAGGGGGGACAAATACACGCCGTTCCAAACGCGAACTCGCCGACATTTGAAAACCAAACCACGATTATCGTTATAAATATACATATATTTTCTACGGGACGACAGTTCCCGGAGAGCGACCATCCGCGGTCAACGAGGAACCGAGTGGTCAACGTGACTTCTTCGGGCGCGTACGTGTTAGGTTAGGTCCGTCCCCGCCGCCCGCGAAAATCGTCTTTTAAAATACGTTTTTTTTCCCTCGCGTCGAAGAGCGCGCACGTTTTCGAATCCCCGTAACCATTCGTCGCGAATCCCATTTGATTTCTCGCCGTATTTTTCTTTCGACGGCAAAGTGATCACCGAGATAAACGTCGTTTCGAACCGAAATCGTGGTAACATTTCACGGGAGATCAGAGATTTCGTTCTTTTTACAGATAATTCAGCCCGTCAACTATACATTTCGTAGTTACTTCGTTAAGGGTAATAGCGATTGTTTTATGTCACGCCTTCAGACATTAAACGTACGAAACACGAGAAAATGTCTCGCTCCCTCGCAACGAACGAGTTTTTCCCGAAGTCCGGTCGTGATTTCTTTTTTTTAACTGTTTTTCCCGCGTTATTTACCGACGACACGAGGCAACCGAGAACCGACGACCTTACCGATCCGTACAATTTACCTAACCACGGGGGGGGGGGGGGGGGGAAACGATAAGTTTTTATTTATTTTTTTCTTCGTCCCGGCGTCGGGATCGGTCACGAATAGATAACGAATATTTTACGTCGGACGAGTGGACGGAGAAACAACAGAATAAAAAAAAACACGTTCGCCGAAAACCCCGACGGCTCCTCGGCAATAACGTATTATCGATTTTCCGACTTTGAATCGCGATCGAAAATAAAATAATAAATAAATCGTGCATTCCATAAAGAACGTGTATATATTATATATATATATTTTATATAAATATAATATATATATATAGTAACGACCGTTAGGTGAACGACCTTAACCGACGCGCCGTGTCTCTTTATTTAATTCGCTTTTCTTCCACGCGTCGCAATATAATAACACGTACTTTTATCGTTATTATTATTATTATTATTGTACGTACATGTCGTAATTGGGAGTCCGTTTAGAGAATGCATCCGTTTCTTTTTGCGTCACGCGTGTTCGTATGTGTTTATTTCGCGCTCCCGTAATGTTATAACTGTAAAACTTTATTTGTTTATCGTTCGGCCAACGTACGTAATACGTGTATTTCTTTACATATTATTAAGAAGAGAAAAAAACGTTTTCCGTTGTTTCGCGTGCACGCCGGCGATCAGAAGGAACGCATGAGAATCCGTATTACTTTTTACTGCTTAAAAACGCACTACATATTATTATTGTTGTTATTATTATTATTATTTAACTACATATACGGGTTTAATTTGAATTTTCAAACAGTACATTTTTTTTTTTCATTTCGATGTAACAATATACTTAAATATAAATAAAATACTATACACGCACATCGGTTAACGGTTGTGTACACGAACATATTTAGACAATTAAGAAAAGTAATTAAAAACAATATCAATGGTACGATAAAGAGGTACCCGGGGTCGGTTTTATGTATAGTCCGTTTTTTACCACGTACCGCACGTACTTTCTTCCAAGGCCACCAAAGAGGTTGAATAAAAAATTATTAGTTAAACACGCCGGCAACCAGAATCGCGAGATTTCCGCCCCGTCGTACCGTCGGTACAATAACGATCGACGAGTATATCTAATTGCGAATTCGTCGTCCACGCGATTTTATTCTATTCGCTCGGATCGGTGTATTCAACACGGGGAAAGAACAAATAATAATGTCGTCGATCAAGGACCGGCCGGCGACAATGATATGTTTTATAGACGGTTTTCTATACCCGTTCATTGGCGAAAGACCGGCGAACGCGCGCGCGTACTAGTGTTTTCATTACATTCGACGTCCGATATTGTTCCGTTTTATCGCGGCCTTCGCGTAAACGATTCACGGCCGAGAATAAAACGTTTTGCGTTTTACTGTTCCAGACGACTGCGAGGCTAAAGAAGGAACGCCTTGTCAGAACGGCGTTTGTCTCGATTCTCTGTGCCATTGCAACGACGGTTACGGCGGATGTTCGTGTCAAGTGCCAGGTACGTACACACATATATATACACGCGATATGATTCGAATGTTTCGAACGTTACGTTCCGAGACGCGGACTGTCGCCAGACACACTCGACAAACGACTGTTAACGGACGCGACCTATTGTTTTCAGACGAGAACGAGTGCAAGTACCGGCCGTGCGACGTGTTCGCTCACTGTACCAACTCGTTGGGAAGTTTCACGTGCTCGTGTTTCCCCGGATACGTCGGCGACGGATTCCATTGTCAAGGTACACGTGCACACTACGGAATCGCGTTGTCCGCACGCGTACCGAAACGCCTGCGTACCGGTTTGTCTTGTTGAACGGACTCGCCCGTCTGACGTCCGCGGGGTCAGACCGGCGGCACATGCAAACGGAGGAGAATTTATACGAATCGCAAACGTTTCGCGTGAGGTTTCTGAGCGGAAAAACGCTCGACCGCGTATTCCAAACGGTCGTTAATGTTCTCGGACAGCGTGGCCCGCTCTTCGTTTCGTGACTGCCGTATAGCGAACGAATCCCGCGAACGCGTTAATCGTTCGCGACGATGTTATTTTCAGATTTAATCGGCCCTCGACCGCGATCGTTGTTGTAGTTGTTGTTGTAGTGATCGAGCGCGCGCAAATAGTGCGTGCAGTCGAACGAAAAAAAAATTTCTTTAGAACGAGTCCTGGACGCGCGCGCGCGCGCGCGCATAACTTCTGCGCCCATGCGGTACGTGTACGTGTACACCTAATCACGTGGACCGCCGTATATAATTACGTTACAAACACGCGCGCACGCAGACACGAAACCGTGATCCGGTAATCCGACCAAGAGCTTGGTTGCGGAACGCAGCAACGTTACAAATGGCATCGACCTTGCTTGGGTCGTTTGTCCGTCCCACCGACGGTCCGTTTTATTTTTTTTTAATAGTGTATAACGTACCGTTATGTTTCGAGACTGGCGAAACCGGATTAGTATTATTATTATTATTACGATTTCGCCGGAGCCTGGTTTCGGTAGCTTTTTGTCCTTTATTTTGTTTTGTTCGTCGGCGCGCACGTTTTATGACGCTGTCGTTCGGCGGACAACTGTTGTTGTTGGTTAGTCGTGGCGCGCCAAGAATGTGCGCTCGAAACGCGAGACCGGAATGTCGAGAGTTACCGTGTCCCGTAACTTTTGACTGAAGCCATTTTGAACGTATCGTGTGTAATAATCAAAATGTTCGTATGCTGAACGACCCGGCGAGAAACAATAACTCTATCGAATGACGTTGTTTAAAAATATTCTCGTAAAATTCGTCTCGGTTATCGAAAATGATCTCGTAACATGGTTCGTTGTTTCTTTTGAACGAACCCGATCGAAAGTGGGTTAGAAAAATGACTCGGCCGGACGATCGCGCAGACGCGTTCAGGAACATTCGCGGATAGGTTTTTACGTGGCGCGTTCTTGTGTTAGGTAAAATACACGGCGCGCGCCGAAGAGGATGTGGCGTGGGACGCGCACGCCTTGTTGGCGATTTCCTTCTGCCCTTGGCCCGAATGTACCGACGGGGAAAACGCGCCTTTATGTCGCAATACCGTTTTCGCAATATACTAATACCGTCGCGTTGTAATGTTCCAGACGTTAACGAGTGCGAAGATCCGGCCATCGCGTCCAGGTGCGTGCAGAACGCCGAGTGCTGCAACCTGCCGTCGCATTTCCTGTGCAAATGCAAGCCCGGATTCGTCGGCGACGGCGAAGTCGAGTGCAAAGGTAACACGCGATTACGCGATTACACGTGGCGCGTGATGATAACGAAACGTACAAACGTACGTTACTAATAATAGCGTGTCCGGCCGCCAACAACAATCGCGTTCGGAAACGACACACTTGTCCGCCTATTGTCGCGCACACGCGTTATTATAACATTCGAAATAGGCCGGACAACCGAAAAATTGCAAAACAGTCGTCGACCTTGCGCCGTCGTTTCCCGTCAATCACGGCGGGAACTCAACGACCGCGCCGTGAAAAGACCGATCGGACACACGACGTATGACGTACATCGGTTCGGTTACGACGTTCGTTCGTTTCTCGTGGGCGCGCGTCCTTTCTGCATTTATATATATATATGTAAATATTTCCGATTCATTAACACGTCGTTGGCCGGCGAACATCGTATTTCTTTCGCAAAACCAAACGGCGATAACGTCACCGCCGTCGCGATTAAACCCCGCGCCTGTCTCTAGCCGACGCCATTATCGACCGGCCGTCGATGATGACAACAATAATAAACGCTCCGGCGACATAACGTTTCGTCGCCGTAAAAAAAACGATGACCTTTCTCGCGTTCGCGACTACACACGAACGTCAACTCGATAACGTTCACGGCCGCGACGCCGTTCTTTTTCAGACGTCGACGAGTGTGCGAGACCGGACGCTTGCGGCAACAACGCGCTGTGCCGGAACACGGCCGGCAACTACACGTGCGAATGTCAGCCAGGATTCGTGGGCAACCCTTACGACGGGGTAATTATTAAACCGGACGGTTTATTAGAAAGAAAAAACTCAATTCCACAAAAATCAATACATTCGCTTTTTATCCGTAAACACGTACCGTCTTCGGTGCATAAAAACGACTGACCGTCTAACGGCATTCCTTATACATTAAACAATCTGGTTTTTTGTTCATCCCGCGGCGCTGGTTAACCGTGTCCGGTTGTTTCGGCAACACTACTCAACAATAAAGGCTCGACCGATAAAGTAGCCATCTCTTCTGGCGTTTCACCCCGTCTCACGCGTCTGTACAGCTCTTTACGTTTATCACGTAAAACAACGCGATCGGATACAGTGGACCGGTGCAACGTTCGTAAGACCTTTCGGCGCCGTGTTTTAAGTCGGTGTCTTCCGGTCGACGCGTTACGCGGTGTTTTGGGAGCGGCGAAGGAAACAACAAATCCGTTCGTTTCGTTTTCAACGGACTTCTCAACGGGTTGTTGTTTTTTAATCAACCCGTTAACGTGTGTTTAATAAACCGGTAGACGACGTTAACGCGCCCGCCGGAAGATTATAATTTATAACGATCCGCGGCGCATGGCATACGTACGTCATGATAATTATGATTGCACGTATCCGACGGAGCGGTTCCAGTTTGTGCCGTGTTCTTCCCTCCGTTATCTCGACATCGTCGATTTCGTCGTTGCCGGTCGTAAGAATATGTATTACGTATACACCGAGCAGTAGTCGCGTCTACGCGAATGCCATACAAGGCTATGCGAAGAAATTGCATTTTTACAGCGTAAACGTCCGTCATCATGCCCGTCGAGGATTACACCACACGTACGATTATCAACGGTACAACAAAGTCGACGATTGAACATTTCGAAAACATACATATCCGTCCGACGTTTTAACATCGTTTAAAAATAATCATAACGGATCATTATCGTTTCATTTTTTTTTTTTCTCTCTCTCGATTAAACCTTGGGATAGCTAAATAATAACTGACCACAAAACGCGTCGTAAACTCTAGGTCGACTTCATTATTATTCGTCTACGAAATTATTCATGCAGCATACCGGAGACGCGCACTACAGACTCCGTTGGATAGTTAATGTTCTTTAAATATGCGAATTTCGAGTTTTTCGTCGAGAAACCGTTACGGTCTTGTCGTTCGCACCGCGGGTTCTCAAACTTATTTCGCCCACATTGAAATTGACGACCAGGTAGTCGTTTAATTAATCGGTTTGAACTGTCAGATTAAACTGCCTTTTTCCGAATCAGCCGTCGAACCCCGAATTTTCCCCGGGCCTTCCGCCGCGCCCCTGAAAACGCCCCGAGTGCAAGAGAGAATTTCGCCCCGTAAACACACAAACGTTTTCGTTGACCGTTGTCCGTCCACTCGCGTTCACAGTGCGCGGACGTGAACGAGTGCAACGCGCCGAACGCTTGCGGCCCGGCGGCCCTGTGCACCAACTTCCCGGGCGGTCACCACTGCGAGTGTCCCGAGGGATACTCGGGCGACGCGTACGGCCCGGCTGGATGTCTGGACGTGGACGAGTGTTCGCGCGCGCCGTGCGGCAAAGACGCGCTGTGCCACAACGACGAGGGCAGCTTCAGGTGCTCGTGTCCGCCCGGATTCGCCGGCGACCCGTTCCACTCTTGTAAAGGTACGCGACGGACGCAACGCGCGCGCGACACAACACAACGCGGCGACGACACACTATACACGCGATAATATTTTATAACATTATCATTAACAACCGATCTAAAACACGCCGTATTTGTCGATTGACGAAGAAAAAAAACAACAACAATTGACGTGTCGCATACGACAACATAATGATGATAACGTGTTCGCCGAGTTTTAGTCAGAAGTATACGGTTTAAATAAATATAAAGTATTATTATTATTTTTTAATCGCAAACTTCGCGCCGAAAGCGAGAAGACGTGGGTGCGATAATGGTCATTGCGACGGTTATCGTCGTGTAAATTTTCAATAGCCGTATACCGATGTCAAAACTGCACAAGAACGTGATTTTCTCGCTCGTTTCAAATGTTCTCTGGCGTCGACAAATACGGACATAACAACGGACTAATGTCTACGAAAATCACACGTACTTGTCGTTCACTTGACCGTTTACATGTCTGTAAATAGCGTTGTACGATATTGTCGTTAGATACACATGACGTGGCGCCGATTATTATGTAGGAACGATTTGCGAAACGTCGTTTACAAAGGGCTAATACAAAAACAATCGGGAATGATTAAAAGTCGAGAATTTCGAGGCGGTCTATATATGTATAAATATAGTTTCTAGCGACTGTCGGTTGTGTTTTCGCGTGCGCGTGAAAACCGTGCGGGTTATATCGGATGGGGGAAAACCAACGCGTTCGATCGGCGCCACCCGACGTGACTTCCCGTGACCTAACCGCTTACCACTAACATTAACACCGTAACCGCGTACGTAATCGCGTCGTTGACCGAACAAAAAACAAAAAAAAAAACAACGACAATAAAACGAAAATACGCAGACTTGGACGAGTGCGAGTCATCGCCGTGCGGCCCGAACTCGGAGTGCGTCAACTCGATGGGCAACTACACGTGCGTGTGCGCGGCCGGTTACGCCCGCGGAGGAGGAACGTCGGGAGAAGAATGCGTGGACGTGAACGAGTGCGCCCGGCCAGGCACCGTGTGTGGCGTGAACGCCAAGTGCACGAACACCGACGGCTCGTACACGTGTCTGTGTCCACAGGGATTCACGGGGTCCGCGATAGATCGTTGCCGAAGTTAGTGCGCTCGCGCTTGTTTTTTCGTCCTAAACGCATGACGCTTTTCTTTTTTTTCTTTTTTTTTTTGCTTGTTGGTTGTTAGTTCGGGTCGAATATACACTCTTGTCGGCGTCTTTTTTACGACTATAACCTATATATTTATATATAGTCGAGTTTTATTTTATTTTATTGTGTGTGAACTGTATTTTCTTTAGCCTGAATACTTTTATCATTTTTACACTTGTATCTAGCCGGCCGCTGTGCATGTACCCGACGCGTATACATATATATATATATGTACACGTGTGTATGATTGGAGGTAAAACCGATTCTTTTTATTTTTATCTATCTATAAATACATATACATGATTATTATTGTTATTTCATTGGCTGTGGCACGAACGCATCGGAGTTTTTTTCCTGGTATGTATTCTCAGATTTATCTACACATTGTTTCGGACGATATTTCTTCACTTCTACTGTGTACGTAGTCATAACGTCTATACAGCGTTCGCCTTATTTCTTTCGCCGTCCAAAATATAATAAACACACGTTCATACGACATATTTGTTTTGCGGTGTAGACATAAACGAATGCGAACGCTCGCCGTGCGGCAACAATAGTATCTGCACGGATACGGTCGGGAGTTTCGTCTGTTCGTGCAAAGAAGATTACACCGGCGATCCGACGAAAGGATGCCACGGTAATCTATCCGAACCGTCAAATAGACCGATCGAATGTCGATTCTTAAGTCCGTCCCTATCATGTAACTATTTTGCAGACATCGACGAGTGTGAAATCCTAAGCAAACCGTGTGGTCCTTACGCGGTCTGCGAGAACACCAGTCCCGGATATAATTGCCTGTGTCCGCAAGGATTCTCCGGCAGACCCGATCCGAAAGTCGCCTGCGAACAAGTAAACAATCAAATATTACCGTCGCCACAAATACAATATGATTGATCGTTCCGTTTTTACGAAACAACAGGTCGACGTAACGGTGTTGTGCAAATCAAACTTCGACTGTACCACTAACGCAGAATGCACCGAAGGTCAATGCTTTTGCAAGAACGGGTTCGAAGCAAGAGGATCGATATGCGTGGACGTAGACGAGTGTCTCGCTCAACCGTGCGGACCATATTCAATGTGTAAGAACACCCTCGGCGGGTTCCACTGCCAGTGTCAGACAGGATACGTTGGCGCTCCACCGAGGATCCAGTGCAAAGGTACGTGTTCAACTTGATTGTTTCCGAAACGTCATGTGTCGAATCAGATTTCAATTAAATATTTTCTTTTTGTACTCTAAGCTCCTTGCGAAGACGTAAAATGTGGAACGCACGCTTATTGCAAGCCCAACGGTCAAGAAGCATATTGTGTGTGCGAAGAAGGCTGGACTTATAACCCAAACGACTTGTCCTTAGGATGTGTCGGTAAGACGACGCGTTTGTTGTATATTTTACACGATTGTGAAAAAATTAATATATGACTACATACATATTTGAATTTTAAGACATCAACGAATGTGACAAAGTAAATGGACCGTTCGGACGATGCGGAGGAAACACTTTGTGTACAAATACACCGGGAAGTTTCGGATGCGAGTGCAAACCGGGATTCACCGGGAACGCGTTTAAACAGTGCACTGGTAACATTTTGAAATTATAATAATCTTATACGTGTATGTATATATCGATTTATATTGTTTGGAAATCGATTCACAGACGTAAACGAATGTTCGGACGCCAATAGTTGTGGAAAGGACGCTTCGTGTGTTAATTTACCGGGGTCGTTCAATTGCGTTTGTCCCGGAGGTTCCGTCCCCGATCCAGACCCGTTTACTAGGTGTATCAAAGTCATAAACTGCACCACCGACGTCGAGTGCCCGGGAAATTCGGTTTGCAGCGGTCAAAAACGTTGTTTCTGTCCCGAGCCGAACGTCGGCGACGATTGCAGACGTGAGTACACCTTCGTGATAAACCCCACGTCGTTATCATCAAAAGTATACGTTGAAAAAACCCCTCTCCGAATTCAATATCTAGACCCGTGCGAAGATATGCAATGCGGTCCCAATTCCGAGTGCATGTTGTCCAACAACTACGCCCAATGTCAATGTTCGGCCGGGTACACGGGCAATTCAAACACGGGATGTTCGGACATAGACGAGTGTAAGGGAAACCCTTGCGGTCCGGGAGCGGTGTGCAATAACGAGCCGGGATCGTTCTCGTGCCAATGTCCGGGCGGCTCGAACGGCGATCCGTTCAGAGAAGGCTGTTCCCAGACCAAAAAGCCTTCGCAGTGCAGCGCGAAATCCCCGTGCCCGGGGTCCGAGGTGTGCGTCCGAGACGAGTTTGTGGCCGAAAGCGTTTGCATTTGCCAACGTGGTTATTTGAGAGACTCGAAAACCGGCAAATGTAGAGACGCCAACGAGTGCACGGAGCTCAGAGACAAGCCCGCGTGCGGAGTGAACGCGGTGTGCAAGAACCTTCCTGGCAGTTACGAGTGTCAGTGTCCTCCGGGCTTCAACGGAAACCCTTTTTCTAGCTGCGAAGGTAACGATAATACGTTAGACTGTTGTTCGTACTCGTTTATTTTAGACGATAATACATGTTTATTTATTGTTATTGTTATTCGTTCAGAATGCAATTCATTAGAATGTCAGTGTAGACCACCATATCAAATCGTTAATGGAGAGTGCACGTTGGCCGGCTGTAATAAAGGAAAATGTCCGGCCGGCGCGGAGTGCGTATCTATTGCCGGCGGCGTTAGCTATTGTGCTTGTCCGAAAGGGTATCGACCCAGGGAGGACGGATCTTGTTATGGTATTTGCATATTTCCCATTGTGATAAATCCAATTAGACGTTAACGTCGGACGACGCGTTTCAGACGTGGACGAGTGCGAGGAAAGAATACACTCGTGTGGTTACGGTGCCGAATGCGTCAACAAACCGGGCGCGCACCAGTGTCTGTGCCCGGAAGGCTACACGGGTGATCCGTACCGCGGGTGTTCGCGCAGCCAGAAGAAATGTATAAAAGATTCGGATTGTTCGGTCAACGAAAATTGCATTCAACCCGGCGTTTGCGTGTGTCCGGTGCCGTATTACACCGACGTTCTCGACGATAACCTATGCAAAAGTATAAACGATTCTGTCGATGACAATGTCTAGCGTTTCCGTTATCGTTAAAACAACCGACGACACGATTTAGGCCCGTGCGATCGATTCCCGTGCGGCGTCAACGCGCAATGTACGCCGAGCGATCCTCCGAAATGTTTCTGTTTGCCCGGTTACAAAGGAGATCCGTCGCACGGCTGTGAGGACGTCGACGAGTGCAAAGACAATCCTTGCGCACCGGGGTCGCGGTGCATCAACGAGAACGGGCATTACAAATGCGTTTGTCCACACGACACGGACGGCGACCCTTATTCCGTCGGGTGTAAGCAGAGTTATTTCGGTCGTGACCTCCCCCGACAATACGTTCACCGTTTCTTGTCGTTATTAGGCTTGGGAAAAGAAGCGCCGGAGTCCGAATGTTCTACGGACGACGAGTGCGCCGTTCAGCTGTCGTGCGTCAAAGGCGCGTGCACGAACCCTTGCAGTCTCCTGCCGTGCGGTCGGAACGCGCACTGCGAATCGGAAAAACACGCCGCGCGGTGCCGGTGTAGTGCCGGTTACGTCGAGTCGATATTCGGCGAATGCGTGTCGCGTAAGTCCGGTCCGTCACAAACCCCCGAAAACGATAACAACCAACGTCTCGTTGCAGCGTGCGAGGGGTACATTTGCGGCCAAGGCGCCCAGTGCATAGTGACGCCGCGGGGACCCACGTGCAAATGTGCGGAAGGGTCGGCTGGCAACCCGTTTGCCGGAGGGTCTTGCAATACGGACGTTTGCTCGAGCGCGAGTCCGTGCGCCGCGCCCAACGTTTGTGTTGCCGGACGGTGCAAGGAAAAGTGTCAAGACCATTTCTGCGGTATTGGGGCCAGCTGCAATCACGAGACGAACGAATGCGTTTGCAATCCGTTGTTCGTCGGCGATCCCAACTACCTTTGCATGCCTCGTAAGTGTATCGATCTTTGTACTGTCGTGCCACGCGTTTCGTTCACGCGCTCGCGCAGTGTCGAATACAATTTTCGTTTTTCGCACACGTTGTCCGGATTATTTGTTGTTTAAAAATAACACCGAAATTATGTTTCATGAACGTGCAGCGATTACAATGCCTTCGTGTTATCCCGGATGTGGAATCAACGCCCATTGCGAGTACGATGTGTTCAATGAAAACAAATGTGTGTGCAACCCCGGGTCCGCTGGAAACCCATACGAAGAATGCGGTCCGCAACCCAAAAATTCGTGTTCAAATATGACATGCGGCGTTGGAGCGTCGTGCAAAGAAAAACTGAATTCGGTCGAGTGTCATTGTCCGTCAGGGTACAAAGGAAATCCGTACGTCCAATGCATCGGTACGTATCTACGCCAGTTGACTGCCAATCAAAATTTATAACCGTAATTGTTTGTTGATTAGATGTCGACGAATGTCTGATTTCGGCTTGCGGTAACAATGCGGTTTGCATCAATACGGTCGGAAGTTACGATTGTAGATGTGTTGAAGGCTACGTCGGGAATCCGTTTTTAGAATGTTCGGCTAAAACGCCACAAATCTGTCACGACCCGGCCACTTGTCAATGTTCGAAAAACGTCCCATGCCCGCCAGGGTGAGCGATACGTTTCTTGTTTTTTTAATTGTCCGGCGTACATAACGTTTTTTATATACTGTTTAACGTACTTGTCCTATTGAAATACGATAAAATGTTTGACCAAAAAAAAAACACGAATGTTTATTCTTAATCGATTGAATAACGAATTATTATTATTTTCGGTTGTTTATAGATTCACTTGTAAAAACGGAAGATGCGAAAATCAATGTGACAATGTGACGTGCGGCGTTAGAGCGGGATGCGTGTTCGGCAAATGCGTTTGCCCGCCGGGGTTGGTTGGCGACCCATACAACGTAATAACCGGATGTAAAGTCCAAGGCCAATGTACGAATGACGCGGAATGCAAGGACACGGAAATATGTTTTCATACGAGCAGAGAAACGAGAAAATGTGTCGACGGCTGCAGCAAATTGCAATGCGGGCCCAACGCAGTTTGCGTGACGGAAGGTCACCGTTCCACGTGTATCTGCACCGAAGGATATTTCGGAACCCGGAGACTTATATCTAGGGTGCAAACTCGAGAGGGTGGCGCCGCAGGGAGGATGCAGAACGGACAAAGACTGTAACTCGCCGAGTGAAATGTGTTCCGTCGTGCCAGACGGGATATCCTCGTGCGTAAGCGCGTGCAACCGCGTGGCGTGCGGGCCGGACGAGATTTGTTTGCTGGAAAGTGACGGCACACCCGTCTGTTCGTGCCGTAGCGAGTTCGCGTGGAATCCAATCGTATCGAAGTGCGAGAAACCCTCGCTGCCCGATTGCTCGGTGGACGCCGACTGCAAAGACGGCGAGTCGTGCAGACCGGACGCGTTGGGCGTGTTGAAATGCGCATCGGTGTGTGTCGAGCTGACGTGCCCGGTAAATTCGGTGTGCGCGGCCAGCAATCACGAAGGCAACTGCCAGTGCGTGGCCGGATACGAAGGGAACACGAACGACCGAAACGGTTGCCGTCCGGTTCTGAAGAGCGGTTGTCTGCGAGACGCCGAGTGCTTGCCCGCCGAAGCGTGTCTGGAAGATCCGACGAGCAGATCGAAATCGTGCAGACCCGTCTGCGATCATACGGTGTGCGGCCCGAACTCTATCTGCGTGGCGAACAACCACGTGGCTCAATGCCAATGTCCGCCGGGCACGTTCACGGGCGACCCGTACGACTCCGACGGCTGCCGAGAAGTTTCGTGCGTGTACAACGACGATTGTCCGCAGACGCAAGCATGCGACAGACAGTCGCATACCTGCATGGACCTGTGCGACGGAGACGCGTGCGGGACGGACGCGGTGTGCCTGGCCGACGGACATAAGCTGTTGTGCCAGTGTCCCCCCGGTTTCAAACCCGACCCCGTCCCGGAGATATCTTGCAAAGCCGCGGAGGCGTGCGACCAGTCGTCGTGCCATTCGACCGCCGTGTGCGAATCGAACCCAGCGTCGGGATACGTCTGCAGATGCCCGCCTGGCCACGTCGGGGACGCGTATGCGGACGGGTGCAGGAAAGAAGGCCTGTGCCCGAACGGCAACGTCGATTGCCCGTTGCTGAGCGTCTGCCAGTCGGGTAGATGCATAAACCCGTGCGAAAAATCCTGCGGGATGAACACGATATGCAACATCGTCGAAAGGAAACCCGTGTGCTCGTGTCCCGACAACTTCGAGCCGATTCACGGCGAATCGAAAATCGGATGTGTCAGATCGGTCACGAAATGTTTCAACGACCTGGAATGCAAGGGCGGCGTCTGTTCTAGCGGAGAGTGTAAAGGTCAGTCGTCATGACGAACCGTTAGCTTAATCGCGTTTTTCGTATCGGTGTTCATTTTCGTTTTGTGTTCAAGTGGTTTGCCGGAACGCCGACGACTGCTCCACTGGCGAACGGTGTGTACAAAACAAATGCGAGATCCCGTGCGCCGGACATTCTCAGTGCATGTCGTCGCAAGCGTGTGTCAACGGAGTGTGCACGTTGGGCTGCCGAAGTAACAAAGACTGTTTGAGCAACGAATCGTGCATCGACGCGAAATGCCTAGGTAAACGACTTGTTGTCACGTATATCGTGCGGCGAATTCATTCAATTAGACTGTATTTTTCGAATCGATCGGATAATGGTTGTTTAACAATGCGCGTTAACGATATTCCAGATCCGTGTAAACGCGATGGCGTGTGCGGAATAAACTCAAAATGTACCGCCGTCGGCCATAACGTCGTCTGCACTTGCAACAAAGGTTTCGAACCGAATCCCGTTCCGGAAGAGTCTTGTGTGAGATCAAATCGCATATGCCATAACAACGCCCAATGTGGATTAGGCCAAGAGTGTAATGGAAACATATGCAAGATCGTGTGCTTGAGCGGAATGGATTGTGCCGAAGGAGAAAGGTGCACGAGTAATAAATGTGAAAAAGTTTGCTTCACCGCGAGTAACTGTTTGACCGGCGAAGTATGCGTGGAAGGAATCTGTAGACAAGGGTGTTCTTCTGACTCGGACTGCGACGTTAGTCAAATTTGCATTGGCAACAAGTGCAGGTATGCAATCGAATTTTTATTTAGCTACATAATTTTTTCTACTTGAATTTTTTTCCTTTATTTTATTTTTTTTTTTTTTACTAAAAAATTCAAACGAATTTATTGTTTTTTTTGATAGATGCGGTAACGGTTACGAAAGTTCACCGACTGGCTGTCAAGACGTGGACGAGTGTATTCAAAACCCGTGTCATCTGAGCGCTAAATGTCTGAATGCACCCGGGTCGTTTCAGTGTACATGTCCTGACGGAAAAGTAGGCGATCCTTACACCGAACCGGGTTGTAGTAAACCAAACGAGTGTAAAAAACACGAAGACTGTGCTTCGAACTTGGCCTGCGAAAACGGAAAGTGTACAGAACTGTGCAACGACGCTTGTGGAAACAATGCGTTGTGTCATATGATTGAACACGCACCGGCGTGCACTTGTCCGTCGGGATACTTGGGAGACGCTTTTGATAAGACTGTCGGATGTTTCAAAGTCGAGTGTCTGTCTAATGACGACTGTCCAAACGAAAAAGTCTGCCAAACCAACAGTAACAAATGTACAAGTAAGTGGATGATGCGTCCTATTGCGACTTATACGAAAAACAATTGTAAACCCGTTTTAACGATTGCGTCAATATTATATTAGGCCCGTGCGACACGATCAACTGTGGACACGGCAACTGCAAAGCGTTCAAACACAAGGGCATATGCACTTGTCACGACGGTTACGAACTGAAAAACGGAAAGTGTCAAGACGTGGACGAGTGCAACCAGAGCCCGTGTCACAAGACCGCGAAATGCGTAAACACTCCGGGATCGTTCACGTGCGTTTGTCCGGACGGACTGTTGGACGATCCGAACGCGGGAGGCTGTCACCACCCAACGAATTGCACCGCCAACGACGACTGTCCGGAGAGCGCTATTTGTCACCAGGAGCAATGCAAGAGCCCGTGCGACGACAACAACGTGTGCGGTCGTAACGCGGTTTGCTCGGTTCAACGTCACGAAATCCAATGTCAATGTCCTACTAAAACTCTGGGCGACCCTAAGGTTCGCGCGTACTGCAACTCGTGCTTTCACGCGATATATTCAAGCGCGTCGGCGTATATTACAATGCGTTTTTTCCCCTCTCGACATTTAGGTGGAGTGCTTGCGTATTGAGTGTACGAACAGCAACGATTGTGCCCGGGGAAAGGCTTGTGTAAACTCGGAATGCGTGAATCCGTGTTCCGTGCCGAAAGTCTGCGGGGACAACACCGACTGTAGCATACAAAACGACGCTGCCATGTGCAACTGTAAAGCGGGGTACACGGGCGATCCTCATTTGGGCTGTACGTCGATTCTATACTGCGCGTCCAACAGCCAGTGTCCCACGACCACTAAATGTAACAACGGGATATGCACGGGTAAGAGCGGCCGAATAAAATTAAATTTTCTAAAAAAAAACGATGATAAAACAATATCCGACATCGTTTTGTTCGTGCAACAGTGGAATGTAACTTGGCGAGAGATTGCGTGGGAAACGAGCTGTGCATCGGCGGCATATGTCAACCGACGTGTCACGGTAACACCAGTTGTCCAGAATTTCAATATTGCCAAAACAATATTTGCGTCCAAGAATTGCGGTGCTTTGGAAATGACAATTGTGAAAGTACACAAATCTGCAAGACGAACACGATCGGACAGGTAATTAAAATTAGACGGCTATGGGGGGGGGGGGGGGTAACATTCACGTACGCGCGATGCACTTATGATGTTATTTGTTCGCGCGCAGACCCAGTGCATTGACGTGTGCGCAGAGGTAGTTTGCGGAAGGCACGCCGAGTGTTCGGCAGTCGACCATCAGCCGGTTTGTAATTGCGAGCCCGGCTATCACGGTAACCCGCACGTCGGGTGTCACAAAATCGAATGTTATGAAAACGAAAATTGCACGAACGACAAGATATGCGAGGACCACATGTGCAAGATATCGTGCCTGGCGAACAATCCGTGCGGACCGAACGCGCTGTGCTCTGCGGAAAATCACCGACAAGTACGTCGCGTCTAGTGAAAATCCGTAACCACGTCGGACGATCGTTCCTCAATCCGAGTTTCCGTATTTGTTTCCAGGTCTGTTACTGTCAACCCGGTTACACGGGAGATCCGTATTTTGGCTGCGACGTGTTAGACCTTTGTGAAGCGTCGCCTTGCGGACCGGGCGCCCGGTGCGATAACTCTAGAGGCTCTTACAAGTGTCTGTGTCCGCTCGGAACGGTCGGAGATCCCTACAAGGACGGTTGCCGTTCGCCGGTCGAGTGTCAAATCGACGAGGACTGTCCTCCCGCGGCGCATTGCGTTCAGACCAACGGCATTCCCAAGTGCCAAGACAACTGCGAGAAAGTGAAATGTGGTCCGAACGCCGAGTGCGGGACGTCCACCCATTACGGATCGTGCGTCTGTCACTCGGGATACCAAGGTGACCCAAACGACTCGAGCGTTGGGTGTAGGCCCAGAGCCGTAGCGTGTACATCGAACCAGCAGTGTCCGAGCAACACGTATTGCTATGACGGAGCGTGCAAACGTAAGTCCACGTTTGTCGTGTTGCGATCAATGAACGCGCGGAATACACGTCGTATTGTTTGTATTTAGCGTCGTGTCAGTCGGATGCTGAATGCGGTCTATCCGAGCAATGTTTACAAGGCCAGTGCAATAATCCGTGTGAACGACAAGGCGCCTGCGGATTGAACGCCAACTGTCAGGTGTTCAATCACGTTAAACACTGTTCGTGTCCGGCTGGATTTACGGGCGGCAGCGAAATCGAATGTGTTCGAAGTATGTGGGATATTGTGCAGTGTTAAGATGTCTGTATTGATGATGTTTTTGGTTTTGTTTTTTGTTTTTTTAGTCCCTGTTGCTTGTGAGATAAACGAAAACTGTTATCCGAACAGTACGTGCCATCAGTCCGTATGTCAACCGGACTGCCAAGCGGACAACCATTGTGCGTTAAACGAAAAATGTTTCAAGAATCATTGCGCCCGTAAGTCGAATGTCAGTTATGTATAATCACATGCTGTGAACTTACGGGGTGCGTTGTTCGATTTTCCAGTGACGTGCAGAGTAGACAACGACTGCTTTTTAGGACACATATGTCTCAACAACATGTGCATATTCGGATGCAAGTCGAACGAGGATTGCGGCTCCGTGGAATCGTGCAGGGACAACGTATGCACGAATCCCTGTCTGGCGATGCCGTGCGGGCCGAACGCGGTTTGCACGGTGGCGAACCAAAGGGCCATGTGTTCTTGTCGGGTGGGTTTCGTGCCAAACCCCACCGCGAAAGTAGCGTGTGTCCGGACGCCGGCCGAGCCGTGCAACGAAAACCGAGAATGTCCGGCCGGGTACTCGTGCAGAGACGACTCGTGTCAGCCCGTGTGCACGTCCGACGCGACCTGTCACGGGAACGAGAAGTGCGACGTGTCCGCGTCCGTGTGCAAGCCGCTGTGCCGCAAAGACGACGATTGCCGGAGCGGGGAGATCTGCGACGGGCTGGTGTGTAACGTCGGCTGCAGGAGCGACAACGACTGTCCGTCCGACAAGTCTTGCATCGACGGCAAGTGCAGAGGTAAAGGTCGAAACGCGCGCCGTCCGAACGGTACGAGACATTGTTGTGTGCGTGTGTGTGACGACGACGACTGATGATTGCACAGATACGTGCGAGTCACCGACCGCGTGCGGCGTGAACGCGTTGTGTTCGATTTCAAACCACCAGAAACAATGCAGCTGTCCCGTGACGCTCGAAGGCGACCCGTTGTTCGCTTGCAGGTACCCGCTGGTCGGTTGCAACGGAGACGGCGATTGCGGTCCGGGCCGCACGTGTTATTCGTCCACGTGCCAAGCAGTGTGCCGAACGTGAGTATGCGGGCTGCGGTCGCGTGGTCGCCGAACGGGGCGTGATCGGATACGGGGATTTTCTCGCAGGGACGCGGAGTGTCTGTCCGACGAACGGTGCCACGGCGGCGTTTGCAAGGCGGTGTGCAATTCGGACTCGAAATGCGGCGGCCCGAATCAGATATGCGAGAACCGTCTGTGCGTGGGCGGCTGTCGCAGCGACACGTCGTGTCCGGACAACGAAGCGTGCATCGACAAACAGTGCAGGGGTGAGTGACGCGCGGACGCGTTCCCGGCGCTGTACGTAACGCGCGAACCGTGTCCTGTACGCAGCGCCCTGCGACGGAGCCACGACGTGCGGCCCGTGCGCCTCGTGCAAGGTCGTCAACCACGGGGTGCAGTGCAGCTGCGACGCCGGATTCAGCGGTAACCCGTTGGTGGGCTGTACCAGGTCGATGCTGAAGTGCGACGGGAAGTGCCCGTGCGACGCGGAAACCGGATTCTGCGTGAGACGCTGCGCGGCCGGCAAGGACTGCGCGTGCGGCGAAACGTGTCACCGGGGCGTGTGCGCGACGAAGTGCGGCGGCTCCAGCGCCGGTTGTCCGACGGTAACGTAGCGCGCGGACGCGGCGTTTCACGTCCACTAATCCGGACACGTCCGCAGGGTCACATATGTTCGAACGCGGTGTGCGCGGTCGGGTGTCGCGCGAACGCGGACTGCGCCGGCGATCGTTCGTGTCGCGACGGGAAATGCAGAAATCCCTGCGACGACAGCGCGACGCGGTGCGGGAAGAACTCCGAGTGTCGCGCGGTCGACCACAGGGCCGTGTGCACGTGCCCGGACGGGTTCCAAGGCGAGCCGAACGTCGAGTGCGTGAGATACTCGTGCGACGGCGACGACGACTGCGAGACGAACAAGAAATGCGGCGGCGACCGGGTGTGCAGGAACCCGTGTTTGGAACAGGGAGCCTGCGGCTCGAACGCGCAGTGTAGAGTCATCAACAGAATGGCCCATTGCACCTGTCCGATCGGACATTACGGAAACGCTCAACTCGAGTGCAAGCCAGGTATTGTGTTGCATGTTCTTATTAATCGCGTGCGTATTAGCTAATTAGTCGTTTCCACGCGCCTTTCGTTCGTTCTCTTCGACCGCGAAAATGTCGGACATGTCGATTCGCGTATTTTATTTTTTTTTACTAAAAAAATCGAACGTACTCAAATACGTTTAGATAGACTAAATAAGAGCCCCGGCTCCATACAAAAAGGAAATGAATTTTTTAATATAAACGGAGTGAGAAGAAATTAAGAATATAGCAGGGATTCCGGTGAAAAGAAGGGAGAGGGAGTTAAATATGTTAATAGTCTGAACGGAGAAAGCGGAACAATGAAAAAGTATGCGATCACATACTGCGATTTCATCGTGATGGGGACAGAAAGGAAAATAATTTAAATCGAGTGTATATGCGTGTGCGGGAAGGCGATTGTGACCAAACCCAAGTCCCGAGAATCTTAACGGAAACCTGAGAAGATTAGAAGTTTATCAAACTAAGAAAAAACGATGGACAAAGTCAATTTATACCAATCGGCCGTCGGAGTATCCAAGCGTCTCTAAGAACTTAGTGAGAACAGGGAATCACGACGTCTGAACAAGGTGTTGTGGTCGAGTGGCGGATTAACAAGCAGACTTCGGCAAAACGTCAGCGTTTTCGTGGCCCTCGTACGAGTGGTAGCCCGTAAAAAAGTTTCGTACAACCGACCGTACCGATGATAAGGGCACGAGTTAGTCGGAACCGAGAACGTATCGGGCGAAAAGGATTCCGGGTGTACTGAAACGTCGTGTGTTTAGGCGCCGCGGACAAATGCGCGTCGAGCCCGTGCGGACAGAACAGCCGGTGCAAAGACGTGCCGGGCGGTTTCGAGTGCCTGTGCCCCGCGGGATGTACGGGCGACCCGAGCAAACGGTGCGTGTGCGACGAACAGCCGCCGCAGCAGCGGTCCGACCCGTGCCGGACGGCGGTGTGCGGCAAACGCGCGCTGTGCCGGCCGGTGAACGATAAGGACGTCCAGTGCCACTGTCCGGCCGAACACCCGGCGGGAAACCCGTACGTGCAATGTAAGTACGACGGTGCCACGCGGAATCGTAAGAACCGACCGAACAGCTGGTGGCACGTTGTTTTTTTCAGGCGACGCGAAAACGTTGCCGGCCGACTGCCGTACGGACGGTTGCGGCAAGGGCGCCGGCTGTCAGCCGACGGGTGACGGCGGGACGTACGCGTGCCGGTGTCCGCCGGGCGCTGTCGGTTCTCCGCTGGAAGAATGCGTGCTAGGTAAGTGCGTGCGTCCGCCGGACTGTCCTGCCGGTCCGCCGCCCACGTTATCGTACAGGTTATACGTATATATATATATATATATGTATATATGTATACACGTGCGAAACGGTCCACCCGGTTTTTCACCCGTACGGGACGGAGACGCGAATACTATTATTCGTAACGGACGGGTGCATGGTTTTTACTTGTGTACATACCACCTACGGCTTTTGTGTATATATATATAGTTTTTCAACGGTACGACCATTACCGTCGTCGCGATTTGTACATACATATATATATATATAAAACGTACCAAAACGTAGGTATACGTAGCGTGTCGAGTTAATCGTGGAAGTATGAGCAGTTTCCCCCAATCTGGAATTTCCGATGTAATTTGTAAAAGAAAAGAAAAACTATTCTGCTTCGGTCTAAAACGTCTGTTGTTTATATATTTATAATCCCTCCTCCGCTGTTACATTCTAGTTTATCTTATCGTTATTGTGAACTCGACGTATATGTCGTATACGACGTATTTGCGTGTATACCACCGGCTCGACGTTCAGATTGGAGGGAACTGTGAAAGTGTTATACTCACACGTTTAACCTGAACAATTGTAATTTTGTCGTGCACGAAGCGTGATTTGCTTGAAACGTATTACGTATGTAATTGAAAGTCACTATTTGGTTTCTTCGGACGGTTCTCTCTGCTTGGGCATATTATTTCAAATGGCATGTTGTGAGAATAAATTCTTTCACAGTTCTTTCCGACACTAAATAAATATCCGTATGTGTATATCTGTACATTTCGTATGATAAGTTGGCTTGATATTATCGCTGGTTTTGTACATAATTATTTGTGTTGCTGAACGACAAAAAACGAATACGCGTTAAATCGTCTTGACCGGCCGAAAAACACGAAAAACACAAGTGATACGAGCCTGTACGTGTGATTGTACGCGGTCCGCACACGTCTGTTTCGCAATATATCATTCCTATCCGTTTAATTATTCAATTATTGTTTTTTTACACGGTTCGTTAATCTTCAGTTTGTAAATAATTGTCTGCATTAGTTTCGCAATCGAAATGAATCGTATTTCACAACGTCGATATATAGGACGTATCGTGGGTATTTTTTTTTTTATTTTATTTTAAATTACGGTATTAATTTTTTTAGGTTTATTTTTATTATTATTATCTAATGCAACAACATGCCTAGCATAACACTCGTATTACATGTTAAAACGCCGTTTGCAGGAAATTTCAATTCTCGTAGGGTTATGTGAAACGAAAGAAAAAACGTTCGTCAGGGATAATATTCGGCCAATCTTACACATACACACACACACACACACACACATATACTTGCACACACAAGCAGGACACGTGTTTTATTCGAAAATTGCATCCGTTGTCCGCTGAACCAAAACGAATATAATAATTTCGTTGAAATCCGAAAACGATATTATAGAACAATGATTTTAACATTCGTTTGGTTTGTAATCAATTATTTATCAATTAACCGTATTCGGCGCGGACAAAAACGGGAACGAAACATTTTCGGATATCGAGAAACATAAAACAAAAACCGTTGTCGAGCTAATCACACACACACACACACACAGTGTACATATATATCATCTACACAGTGTATATATATTCTGACGTATCACTATTTTGTTGTTTTTGTTTTTTTCTTTTTTTATGACCGCGTCCCGTCTGTGTGCAGCGGTCGAATGCGTCGACGACGGTCAGTGTACAAACGAAAAGACGTGCCTCGACGGACGTTGCGTGGACGTGTGTAGCGTGAGAGGTGCTTGCGGCTTGAACGCGCTTTGCCGGCCGGCGTTGCACAGGGCCCAGTGCGCGTGCCCCGACTGTTACGCGGGCGACGCGGCGTCGCCGGCCGGTTGCGCGCCCGACCCGTCCGGCTGCGTGCGCTCCGGGCCGGGCGGCTCCGGGCCGGCCCCGGCTGCGGCCAAGTGCTCGGCGGACGCGGACTGTCCGGCGTCGCGGGCGTGCGCGGCGGACGGCGCGTGCCGCGACCCGTGCGACGCGTTGGCGTGCGCGCCGCCCAGGGCCTGCGTGGTCCGCGGCCACCGGGCGCGGTGCGCGTGCGCGCACGGCTACGCGGTCAGCGAGCTGGGCGAGTTGTCGTGCGCGCCGGCGGCCCGCGAGTGCCGCGACGACGGCGACTGCGCGGCGCACCTGCGGTGCACCGACCGCGGCCGGTGCCGGAGCCCGTGCGACGACGGCCCGGCCGCCCGGTGTCCGGCCGGCAAGACGTGCCTGGCCGTCGACCACCGGGCCGTGTGCGCGTGCGCGACCGACTGCTCGCCCGCCGCGACCATGTGCCTCCGGGACGCCGGTTGCCCGGAGCACGAGGCGTGCGTCCGTTTCCGTTGCGTCGACCCTTGCGCGAACGTCACGTGCCCGACGAACGCGCCGTGCGTTACGCGCGACCACCGGGCCGCGTGCACGCCCTGTCCGGCCGGTTCAAAGTCGGCGGCATGTCTGAAAGGTAAATCTACACACCATGAAAAACATGCGCGCGTGTCATTTGTTGTGTTGCGCGACGACGTCGCTAGAGCACAATACTCGCGTGCCAGTCTTACCGGATAATTCGATTTATTTACAATGCGTACCGACAATCGTTTCGGAAAATACGACGCGTCGTGTAACACAACGCCTCCACGTCCCCACTTGTAACCGCGCGATATGTACCGCTGATAGCAAACCGCAGCGCTCGCTAGCACGTTCAAAACGCTCATCATCATCACTTAGCGCCCGTTCTACTTTCCGGCGCTTTTGCGGTTAGCCGTATTTTGTATTTTGGTCGTCATCGTCGTCGTCGTCGTCGTTCCGCACGTCGAACCGCGTAAGTACGGAGAGCATGCTCGACGTGTGACGGCGTACGCCCGGCGTTTGTTGTTATTTGTTTGTTTGTTTGTTGTTGTTGTATTTGATATTCACGAGTGGTTTTTTCGGCCGTCGAGAATCGCGGCGTAACCGTTTTTCTGGACCGTTTACTATTACATTACGCTGCACGTGAACGCGCCGTGCTTTGACACGGTTATGCTGTTGTTGCTTTGACACTCGTGATTAAAACGTTATGCATGATGTATGTTCAGGGTACCCGGTATACCATACGTTTGTGGTACAGACGGCGACTGGATTGTTATTGTTATTATTGTTATTGTTATTACTATTATTGTGCGCGAATTTTTTTTTTTTATTATTATTTACGAGACGTCGGTAACGTAGCCCATTTAAACACGAAAATTCATTAGCTCGCGTATATGACTGCAAACCGACTTGTAGATCGTACACACGAATATTAAAACGCATATTACAAATATAAATAATGTCGGTAATTGGTTTCCTCTGGAGAGTGTCTCGTTATTTTCGTGTCACGCGCGTATCGGGGCGGTTCCGCGGAAGGGTGCGGAGATGTCGGCGGCCGAACGAAAACCGGCGCAGGGTTCACGATCCGCGCGCGAACGACGTTCTCTTACCGTTCGCACTCCGCGGACGAACACAACCACGCCGCCACGTACAACACGAACGCGAGACTTTCACTACACGCGCGGAATACCGCGTAGACGCGTCTGACGGAACGGCGCGGCGGACGGGTCGACGGGCGGTGGGTGGGTGGCGGTGTCGGGTGGGGGTGGGCGGGAGGAGGGAACGAAAACAAAAAAAACCACCGCGCAATTATACCAGCTCGCCGCGGTCGGCGTGAGCGCCGTGAAAGTAAAGCCGCGCGCGCGAGAATCTCCGAACGGACGGACGCGTGTTCGTTCCCCTGTCCGCCGCACTGGTTCGTCGTGGCCGTCGGTCGTCGGGACGAGTTGTTTTTCGCGAACGTTACGTGTCGTCGGCGCGGCGGGAAAACCGCGTTCGCCGCGTTGTGTTTTGTTTTCTTTCAGCGCTCCGGAAGAGTAGTAGATAATCGCGTTGCATGTGCACGTCGCCCGTACGACAGCATCAGCATCAGCAACAGCATCAGCATCGGCAACAGCATCAGCAGCCAACAGCGGCAGTGCGCCGGGAACGTTCGCCTGAGACGCGGCCGCGTGATTCTTCCGAGCGCTCTGTTCTCTTCTTCGCTTGTTTCCCGTTGCCCGTATCCTTTGTCTGTACCGTCGTTTGTTCGTTTCGCGAAACCGCGTCGTACCGCCGACCCGGCGCCGAATGCGGTAAAAATGCGTTTGACGCTACCGGCCGCAGTCGCGTCATGGTGCAACTCAAACGGTTTTTTTACCACGCGATTATCGTGCTGCTGTCGAGTTCAAGAGTGTCGACCCGGCGAAACGGTGAATGCCGCGTTTTCGTTATTCCGTTGTCGTTGTCGTTCGTTACGGTTATTTTGCAGCTTTCGGTGACGGGACTCTAATCATGACGCCGAAACCACACTTGCAAACATGACTTTAAGACTCGTTTTAAAATCATGTCGGCAACGTCGTCGGACGGTCGCTAAAACGCTTATAACATTACGCGCGCCATACACATTATTTAGTCTGTGTTCTGGTTTTTCAAAATATCGCGCGTAAACGAACAAAAAAAAAAAGCGTGTCGCTTATTCCCTCGACGAACGCAAACCTTACCCACCCGATTGTGTTGACGATTTCAGTGGTCGGCTGTTCCGCTCACTACGAGTGCCCGCCGGAACAGGCGTGCATAGCGAACCAGTGCCAAGACCCGTGTCGACATAACAATCCGTGTAATTCGCGACAAGACTGTCAGGTGCAGGACCACCGACCGGTCTGTTTGAAACGTGAGTACACCGATCTGCGCGATCATTGCGCGCTGATAATAATATCAATTGACATTAATATTGTAATATCCTTCTTCGCGTTACCGTGTAGTTTTTGTGCACGCGATCTTTGCCACGGTGTGTGTGTATATATCATATCGGAACGCACGCATATAGGTCATGTTTTCAAGGTCGTATGCGATCGACGAGATTCCTAAAAACCGAACGATCGTTGTCGTGCTTCTACTCTCCTATTCGATTTGTCGTGATACCCGCAAACTGCCGACAACGTCCGTTCGACAATTATTTGCTCGGTGAACATGCATTCTGTGATTTCACAATCGTTATATTGTTTTCGCGGGTGTAACGCTCCGTAAACACGACGAAATAAACTGGGTTTATTTTTTAACGTTGGTCAGGATTGCCATATATATGTGTGTGTGTATTGCGTTTTCGATTTTCTTCATACATTGTTGTTATTCGTAAATAAATATGACGCTTTTAACCGCTAAGTTTCCAAACGTTAACATCAATATATAAAGGTAGTTTGTTATGTCTGTGTTTCGTTTAATACGTGTCGCGAAACTCGAGTAAATTATTGACCAATACATTTTATTCCACGAGAGGAAACCACGAATTTCCTTCTTTTTTACTTTTTTTTTGCTGCTGCTATTTGGTCTTTTGAGGTCATTGTTATATCACGCGACCTAGTGTCGGTGTAAAAAAAAAATAATATCTCAAGTTTCTATATATTATATCTATACATCGGATACTTATATAGAATAAAAAATAAATATATTTGGATTTTTTCTTTTATATCCCCGAGTCGTATGTTCGATATATTTAAATTTACTGTCGATTTTTATAAGCGGACGACAAGAACTCGTTTTTTTCTTATTTTCCTGAAAATAAACCGTTTATTAATAAACGTGTATAATAATTGTTAACCGTTCAAACCGTAATTTCAGTGTGCCAATGCCAGAAAAATGCACATTGTCAAAACGGTCACGTGTGCGACGGATGCAACTGTATATTAGCGAGTAAGACCGCCCGACGATCGTTTGGCGAATAATATACAACTGTTCCAAAAATGTTCGTATCGGCACTTAAAGCTGTTGTTATTTTTGTTTGTAGCCCAAGACCCGGCTCCAATCCCGGGATGTGATCACTGTCCGACCGGTGTACCGTGCGATCCGGTAACCGGAGCCTGCGCTAAAGGTATGTGCCGTCACTCATAAGTCGAACCGACACAATAACTTAGATAATAGATGTGTTGCTGTTTTTAAAGACCGTCCTCTCTCTCTCTCTCTCCTTCCCATATTTACGACTTGGACGCGTCCGAGGAAGATACGAGAATATCGAAACACCGTTGACTTGCTCCTTTACTTTCTCTTTAACCGCTTAAAACGTAATTATTACGTACGCTGTGTGTAAAAAGTTTTCGTATTTCCTATTCTCCGTTTTATGTAAATACAACAAAATATTCGCCGTGTGCGTTTCTTTTATCGTGTAAATACCGTGTGAATATACGCGTAAGATGGCAGCACATCTCACCGAGTATTATCATAAACAAAAGCGAATATGTATGATAAGCGTTTGTTTGCGTTTCGTCCGCGATCGAAAACGGTTTCAACGTCGTCGAGATACGGAACAATACGTTCGACGGCGTACAGACATAGACTTGTGGGTATTTTCATGGGTGGGGGGGAGAGGGGAATGTAACGCAAAAGCACAGACTGCAGCATGGGGAACAATCATATACTATATATTTAGTTACGTAATATACATATTTTTTAAACGAAAAACAAATACGAAAGTATACAGAGGACTATATCGCATGCGTATTTAAATTTAAATGTAAATCATACGGTAAGTATTACGCGTATGTAATACGTACGTTTTAGTTTGCAACGGGGCAATTGTAGTGTTGTAGTGCCCGTAATAGAATGTTGGACGTAGAGGTTTGCACGGAGTCGTCGATATTCTTATTTTCTGTCGAACGCTTCTACGTACACGTCGAACACACAATCGTTACATGACGGTGTTGTATTATTATAAATAGTTATATTTAGTAGTCGTGACGAAACGGGTTTGATAAAACCCGACAAAACTCCGATATGACGGGAGGATAATGTGACATTTTTCTTTTTTCATAACCAACGCTATTAGTTAGTTACAAAATACAAATACGGTATTTATACGTATATAAATAACGAAGGTGTTCATGTACTCGTCTACACATATATGCATCAATATGTTTCGCGTTATTAAAATTTTAAATAAATTATTCATTTTAACCGCGTAAAGGGTTTATGTAGAATCTGAGTTGTTATTTTCGTCGTTCATATATATATATATATAAGCATAAGTAAACTTTTTTAGTACCAGATTTCGATTAGTCATACATACATACATACATACACATTACACATAGATATTATTCATGCATGTTTATATTTAACAAACGTATAAACGTTATGTGCATGACGTGGTGGCCGGAGCTTTATTAACGTCGGAGAAACCTCCACAAGTCTGAATGAAATCAATAATAAATAATGAAAAAACAAAACAATGTTTTAAAAACAACCGCCAGCACACAAGCGCCTCTAAATCGTAATAGAGAAAACAGACGCTTATGTAGTTTCGGCTACAAAATATTGTCGACTTTCGTTTGCGTCAAATACAATTTCGTAATTGTTTTGACGCACACACAAAAAACGTGACAATATTATTGTTTTTTTTTTTATGTAAAAAGCTTTCACTTTAAAGTCTTTTAAAAAAAAAAATCTTTTAACAGAAACTAACTTTTTTGTTTTTTTAATGTGTGTTCCCGCTTTTTTTGTACAAATACAGTAGACTCGTTACCGCGATACACTGTTACGACTATCACAACTAACGATGTACTAATATCTAGTCTAAGAACGGAACAGACCGATTTACTGACTGAAATGACTACCGTCCCCGAATCGGACGCGACAGATAACGGCGAACGATTATTTACGACAACCGAGATCAATGTGATGATCACCAGCTCGTCGTCGGTACCGACGAAAATGTTCAAAGGCGACGATTCTCATTTCGTCAAAAACTATACGTCCGACGAAAACACGACGGCGGCGACTGCCGTGACACGACCGGTTTCAACCGCGGTTGCTACCGAACCGTCCACAGAAATATTTAACGAATTTACTACCGAAAACGAAAACGAAATCGGTTCGACGCGTTCCGGCGTCGTATTTGAGGCCCAAACGATAACGATGATATCAACGAAGAAAACGAAATAACTACGAACGATGTCGAACACGTGACGTCGGACGATGACTTTCAAAAAATAAACACTGTCCCTAATTTAATGACGGACAACGACAATTTCTTTGAACGTACCACCCAATTTCCCGGACCTAAGACAATAATCGAAGTGACAACATTGTATACGGGAAATTCAGAAACGATCGATTTCGACGACAGCGCGAAAATAACTACTACGGTCAGTTCTCGGACTCCTGTAACCGAAAATGCTGTGAACGGTCGTGATCAGATTATCGTCGTAAATCCCGTTCAACCCGAAAATATGTTCGTGACGTCTATATTTAGTCCCAATAACAATTTGTCGTCCGTCACTGTCGTTGTACCAGACGATAATACACACGACGTAAGTGCATTTACGGAAAGCGTTACTGAACCGCAAGAAATAAAAAATATTCAAACGGCAAAGTTTCCGGGAGATTTAGTAGAAACGACCACTACAAGTAGTGCATTCAGTAAGTCGTCTTCGACTATGACGACAGCTGATGACTTTCAAACCAGCGGCGTTATCGACGGTTTAGTAAAAGATGCGGACACGAATGCCGAAAATGTAAATCGGTATTCGAATTCCATAGAAACGACGACATTGCAGGAGAATACGGGAAATGACGCTACTACATTGGATAACTACAATAACAATATACGAACGACAACGTTCGATAGTGATAATATATACGCGAGTACTGACAAAAGTGTATTAATTATTCGAAACGAATCCATCGAAAATCCGACAGAAACTACTAATTCGGAAACGTCTGGAACATCTAAAAGTTCTGAGCCAACGTCTAATGATGTTCGATCACCTACAACGAACGTGTATCAGGAAACAACGACGAACGTCATAAACCATTCTATGGACTCTCGAACGGTTTATTCGGACGAAGAAAATGAAATAAAAAACAACGATGTACTCGTGACGACACAATCGTATTTGGAAATAAATACCGCAGAAAATGGCAAGAACAACGGAAACAACAATAATTCGACGGAAGGTCAGAGTTTTAAAACGTCCGAATCAAATGACGTCACGTTGGATTTTACTAACAATATAGTGACTACTACGTCTGAAGAATTCCCTCCGATGTTTGTAACCACGACAAACAGTCGAGAAGACGCATTGTCGCAAGTAACGTCAAACGAACCTGCGATAAGCTCCAAACGCGATAATGCGACTACTCCCTTTAACGACGAAACAGACGAAACGACAACGAATGCCAACTTTAATACGATCACGTCTATAAATTTATACGTAGATACTGGTCCGGATGATGAAAACGACGATCGAGTGCTCACAACGAAAAATCCGGTGGAAGACTCGGACGTTTTCACCGAGAGGACGACTGAACTGTTCGATGTAGAAAAAGAATTTCCCCGCACGACGACGAATCGCGTGTCTTCCAGTACTACGGACGCCGAGTTGCGAACTGACGGCATCGACGGGCAACTATTGGACGATCGTACACCGACGATCGTTTCTAAAACGAAAAGCGACATCGGTACCGAAGGACAGACGACGACCAGAACGAATTCAGAATTCGTGACGTTCAATAACGAAATCGGCGAAAAAACAACAGCGAGGAGTAGTTTGAGCTTTGAAACGTCCGACACGACTACTATGCCCATCGAATCAAACGACGTCACGTTAGATTTTACTAACAATATAGTGACAACTACGTCTTACGAATTCCCTACGATATCGATGACTACGACAAACAGTCGAGAAGACACACAAGTAACGTCAAACGAACGTACAATAAGCTCCAAAAACGATAATCCTACTACGCCCTTTAACGACAAAGGAGACGAAACTACAACGAATGCCAACTTTAATACGATTACGTCTGTAGATACTCGTCTGAACAATGAAAGCGACAATCGAGTGCTCACAATGGGAAATTCGGTGACAGACTCTGACGTTTTTACCGAAAAGACGACTGAACTGTTCGATGTAGAAAAAGAATTTACCCGCACAACAACGAATCGCGTGTCTTCCAGTACTACGGACGCCGAAGTTGCGAACTGACGGTATCGACGGACAACCATTAGACGATCGTACACCGACGGCCGTTTCTAAAACGGTAAACGAAATCGGTGCCGAAGGACAGACGACGACGACCGGAAGAACGAATGCGGAATTCGTGACGTTCAATAACGAAATCGGCGAAAAAACAACAGCGAGGAGTAGTTTGAGCTCTGAAACGTCCGACACGACTACTATGCCCATCGAATCAAACGACGTCACGTTGGATTTTACTGATAACATAGTGACGACTACGTCTTATGAATTCCTAACTACGATGTCTATGACCACGAAGTCGTGGCGAGTGCCGTCAAACGAACGTACAATAAGCTCCAAAAGCGACAATCCGACCACTCCTCGTAACGACAACGGAGAAGAAACGACAACGGACGCCCCCCACGTTGATACGATCGCGTCTATTGATTTATACGCGGACGCTCGTGCGGACAATGAAAACGACGATCGAGTGGTGACGACGGGAAATCCGGCGCACGTCGTTTACGCCGAAAGGACGACCGAACCGTTCGACGTGGGAAAAGGAATTCCCCGCACGACGACAACGGATCGCGCGTCCACGAGTACTACGGACGCCGAGTGGCGAACGGACGGTACCGACGGACAATCATTAGACGATCGTGCTGCGACGGCCGGTTCCAACGGCGAGACCGACGAAAAAACCACGGCGACAACGTCTGCCGACCGATCTACCGAGGACAACGTACGGCTGGCCACAACGGACAATGCCGGAGCGGAAACAGCGGCCGACGGTGACGTGCACGAAAAATGGGAAACGTCAGGACGACGGCCGAACGGGACGATCGTTGCCGCGAATTTCGAAACGACCACGGACGGCGCTGCAACGGACGTGGCCGTGGGATACGACGATTCGACCGCTGGTAGCGGACGTGGGAAAAACGAAAGCGGTGTTATGACGCCGACCCGGGTTGCCGGCGGCGACGATACGATCTCCGCGGCGGCGGACGGCGGAACGAGCACAATGGCGGCGGCTAATGAGGTGACCGCCGGATCGGGTTTTGTAACGAAAAACGAGTCTATTGTCTCGACGCGAATTCACGGGGACCGAACGGACGAAATCGAGACGGTCGACGGCGGCCATCGGACCGCCACAGAACGTCGACAATCGACGATGTCGCCCGGCACGGTCGACGACAGCGCGTCCGAAACGACGACGGACGCGAGCGGAGAAGACGGCCGAGAAACCACCGCGGTCGCGGTCGTCACCATGGCCGATTGGATCAAACGAACGAACGCCGTCCCGAAAGCGTCAGCCGACGAAACCGTTACGGGAACGAACGTGGAGCCTGACCGGTTCGCGACTTCTCCGATCACTCCAACGGCGGACGACGCTACCGCCGTGATGAATTTGATGACGACTTCCGTAGAAACACTGGTGTCGCGTCTGGGGGGCGCGGACGACGGTGACGGTTCGCCGACGACGTTGAACCCGAACGAGGAGACGACCCTCGACCGTCGAACGGAAGATTCTACACCGGCGACCGATTCCAAATACGGACCGACCACCCCCGAGACCGAACAGCACACGACCGACCCGAACGATAACAGTTACAACAATACACTGACTACCGCGGAATATACCGTGACGTCCAAGGTCGTTGGAATCGAAGACGTCACACTGATACCCGATAACCGCGACGACCAGATGACGAACACCGACCACTCGTTACTACTATTGCAAAACATAACCGCAGCGACCAGAAAACGGTGTTGGCACGATACCGATTGTGATGCCGGCCACAAGTGTTTGGCAGCCAAGTGTCTACCGACAGGCGAAAGACGCGTAAATAACTGTCCGCCCGGAATCATCACGTTACAGTGTCTTAACAAAGGTATAATTTATACGTAATAAAAATAAAAAAATCTGCTTTTAAAATGTTTTTGCATGTTACGTATTTTAATTAGTATGACACGTGTGCCGTATAGAGACCATACGGAGTCTGTCACGGATTTGTCTGTCACGTTGATTTGTAGGATTTTTTTTTTTATCACGCCGTATATAATCGATGGATTTTTTTTTAACGAAAAATCTATAATGGTAAATATATATATTACATAGCCAGTCGAACAAATCGTAAATCAGTCAGTGCTTTAGCGTTTACTTAGGACCTGTGTAATAACGTTGTACCTATATACCATATATATATATACATATTCAAAAACTCATTAATAGTGTTAGGTATATCAAGAGAAACGTATATTTTACGTTTCTAATATCAGATGATCGCGCGTGGGATTATATTACTTTCACAGAAACGATATTAATCGAAGCATGACTATTAACGGAATTAGCCATATAAGATTATAGCATTAAAATAACATTCGAACGTTTGGCGTTTTAAATTAGATTTTCCAGTCTGCATTAATTTCTCGTCGTATTAGTCCCGTTAAAATCATTCGGCGATTATATAGTTTTGTACATGACGAATTACGTCATTCAAGAGCACGACGATCTGCAGTACTATGAATTTTATTTGAAAAATTAATTCAAACTGGAATTTCCTTAATTTAATCGATCTGTGTAATAATAATAATAATAATAATAATAATAACAACAACAACAATAATATATTATTATTATTACTATTGGTGTTAAATGCGATCAACAAATTCGTTTAACACGACTTTAAATGCGCTTCCACGTGTGTAAATAACTGTCTACTAATGTACATAATCCAATATAATATAATGTATATAACAGCACCAGGTACTGCGAAAAAACCACAAGTATGCGAATCCGACACGGAATGTCTGGACTCGGAAGCTTGTTATATGGGACAGTGCGAGGACCTGTGTAGTTTCACGACGGTATGCGCGCCGAACGCCAAATGCCACGTGATTAAGCACAGGCCCGTTTGTTCGTGTCCGCCGGGATATGAAGGCAACCCGGCCACAAAATGTTATCAACCGAAACTGTGTAAGACACTACTAATCTCATCGCTAACATAATTTCACCGGACGCATCAGTCGTTTTCCGTCTGAAACCGTTGTGAAACGCGTATTCCGTTTTAAATTTAGATTGGATTTTCGTTTCGTTTCGTTTTTTTTTTTTTTTTATGAACTCGTTTTTTCATTTATTGATTATACATGAGTGTACGCGTTTAGCAATTCCGGTTGAAACAGGAATCCTGATTTTGGCGGAAAACGATTTAGGCCGATTTCATTATATATTTAACGATTAACGCGTATAATTTATTAATATAATAAACAATAATAATTAATTACTAATAAACATAACGAAAATACACATACAAACACTCAAAATACACTGTATATAATACATTGTATAATATGATTATATATACAAAGAAATATTTTTTTTCTTCAATATTTAATATTCACTTCTTCTATCCTAGATAAGTCACGTTATTATAGCGAGCGTTGTATCATAAACGCGTGATTATCGTGTAAATATATTTAAATAAATTTATATAATTATAATTGATACCATTATTCTTGGGTACCATCTGTTTTTATTCATTATTATTTTTTCAAGAGGTTTAAAATTCTTCGTTCTTTATCTATACGTGTATATATATAAATATGTTTGGTTTTTTTTTTTTTTTTTACGTTATTCCGAATTTAGTTACTTGTACAATTAATAACGATTGTACGAACGGCGAAGTTTGCATTCAGCAAATTTGCCAAAACCCGTGTACCGTCCACAATCCGTGCGCTCAAAACGCAGCGTGCATAAATACGGCCCACGGAGTCGATTGTAGCTGCATAGAAGGATTCCAAGGCAACGGCTTCGTCGGATGTTTGCCAGGTCGGTTGCGACATACGATAAATATTTTTATACATCACTCCCCCGCAGGAAAAAAAAAACATATCCTAAATACGACATTCGCTGCCGTACGAGTTACGGTTTTCGAAAAAACATCGAACGCGTATATATATTTCTGTGCGTGTGTGTGTGTGTGTATGACGATCGAACGGGTTTTTTCAGTTCGATCGTACAAACCCGTGTGCCAGTACAACGAAGACTGTCCGCCGGACAAACTGTGCGACCGATTGAACCGCGTGTGCATAAATCCGTGTGCCGAAGACTCTTGTGGCGAAAACGCCGAATGTTATCCAGTGAACCACGGCACGGAATGTAGATGTTTACCGGGACATCAAGGAAATCCGTATATAACTTGCGCGTCAGGTATACAACAAACACATTTTTTTTTTTTTATTATTATTTAACAATTATGCAGATATTTACGAATTTTTTTTTTTTTTTAACATTAGTTACCGGATGTCGATCGAACGAAGAGTGTTCGACTAACGAAGCGTGCATCAACGGCAAATGTTCTAATCCATGTCGATGTGGCCCGAACGCTGTCTGTGACGTTTCGTACCATAAAGCAACGTGCAAATGTCTTACCGGTTACAACGGAAATCCATTATTAGGATGTCAAGGTAATTAACGATCTGTTATTCGTCGGACGACACAGTTTGACATATATGCAGCATTACGAAATGGCACTAGCCATTCTTTTTGCCTAAACATCAATCACACGCTAATAGAAAAACGACCGTGTTTAACATGTTCTGCTGTGAAATTTTCAGCACCCCAAAACCCTTGCGATCCAAACCCTTGCGGAATGCACGCCCTTTGCGAAAGCGACAATGGAAACCCGATCTGTTACTGTCCGAAAGGAATGACAGGAAATCCTTTCAAGAGTTGCAGTAAGTTTTGCGACTAGGCAATTTCGCGGAATTTTAAAATTTTTCATGTTGATTTACGATTTCGAATGATATGTAAATTCAGAACGCATATTTTGTTGTTATTTCACAGTGTGTTATTTGATTTCAGTTCCCGAAGGCGACGAATGTTCACCTAACCCGTGCGGTCCCTATTCTGGATGTAGAGTAGTTCAAGGTTCCGCTGTGTGTTTCTGTCTATCCGAGTACGAGGGCGATCCCCCGATCACGCCATGTCGTTTACCAAACAATCCTTGCAGCCCGTCTCCTTGTGGACCTAACACACAATGCACACTGTTGGACAACGGATTTTCCAAATGCACGTGTTTACCCGGGTACATTGAAAGTCCTAACACGATACGTGGGTGTGTAGAGAAAAAGAACCCATGTGAACCGAATCCTTGCGGACAGAGCGCCGTGTGCGATCCAAACAGGCAACCATCGTGTTTCTGTCCTGAACCGTTAATTGGAAACCCGTATAAGTTCTGTGGTGGTACGTATTAACGCGATATTTAATATACCCGTATAATCATCAAACGTTTAATTCCGAATTCCCATCAAATTAAATCTAGAAACTGCGAAAACTTTGTGTCAACCGGGACCTTGTGGCGTAAATGCGGACTGTTACGTAACTGGTAGCAATGAACAATGTTATTGCAAAAATGGTTTTTCAGGAAACCCCTACAATGGTTGTAGTTTAATGCCAACAAGTCCGTGCGAACCAAATCCTTGTGGGAAATATGCGTACTGTAAAATCTCAGCTGAAGGTACCATACTACCCCATTAGTTGATAAATGTTTTATGTTATTTATAACGATAACTTGTCTTCTTATCTAATAGGGCAACCATTGTGTTCCTGCCCTGATGGAATGGGCGGTAACCCGCTTACGGGATGCAAAGGCCCTGAATGCACAACTAACGATGATTGCCCATGGGACAAATCGTGCTTAGGTTATAAATGCAGTGATCCGTGCCCAGGATCGTGTGGAATAGGAGCATCGTGTAGAGTCGAAAAACATCATCCTGTTTGTACGTGCAATCACGGACAAACCGGAAATCCGCTCTTCCGTTGTTATCAAATAAGTAAGTTATTCAAATAATAATTTAATATTATAACAATAATCGATGGTGTGTTATTTTTTTAAACTCAAGGTTCAGAACCAATTCCGACCGGAAACCCATGTTTACCCAATCCGTGTGGTATTAACACCGAGTGTAAAATCCAAAACAGAAAACCACTGTGTTCTTGTTTACCGAATTTCGTCGGAGATCCTAAGACCGGATGTCGGCCAGAATGCGTTTTGAACACTGACTGTAAAAGCCATCAAGCTTGTATCGACTATCGATGTCGAGATCCGTGCGCTTTTGGAAACATTTGCGGTCTGGGCGCCGTGTGCCAATGCAAGGATCATACACCGCTGTGTTCTTGTAGAGATGGCTTCGTCGGAGATCCGTTCTTACAATGTTTACCAAAACGTAATATATTAAGCAATTTTATAACTGTACGGTGTACATAACTGATAATGTAGATAATGTTATTTTAAACAGCCTGATTAATGTATGATATAATTATATATGTTTAGCCAACGACGAACCTTATAAAAATATGACGCTGCCATGTGCGCCATCTCCGTGTGATCCGCACGCTTCTTGTAATGTGTATGGTGGCCAAATAGCCATGTGCGATCCTTGCTCTTCAGCTGAACAACAGTGGAATCCCCAATGTCACCCTCAGTGCTTATATAACTCCGATTGTCCGTTCAATCTAGCTTGTGTAGGACAAAAATGTATTGATCCCTGTCCAGGATCGTGTGGTATTCAAGCTGAATGTACTGTCGTGTATCATAATCCGGTTTGTTCGTGTCAACAGGGATTAATAGGAAACCCGTACGAACATTGTAGTGCACCAAAGCAAAGTATGAAAAATCTGCGAATCCTGCAAATTATTACTTTCTAGAAACTCTAAATGTATACAATTATTTCGATAGATGCTGTCGTTAAACCGATAACGTGTGACCAAGTGCAATGTGGAGCGAATGCCGTGTGTAAAAAATCAAATGGAATGACTATTTGTGTCTGTCGTCAACAATACTACGGAAATCCATACTTATCGTGCAGACCTGAATGTGTTCTAAATACCGATTGTGATCAGACGTCAGCCTGCATTAACAACAAATGTGTCAACCCTTGCTTAGGCGTGTGTGGCGTTAACGCACAATGTCAAGTAGTAAATCATTTCCCCGTATGTTTCTGTCAAGAAGAATATTCAGGAGATCCTTTCATTAGCTGTTATCAAGCCGCTAGACCAAGTAAATTATAATTTGCAAAAAAAAAAAAAATACGTATATTAAACATAAAATATTTGTATAGATTATCCACCAATAATGGGTCCAGCAGATAATCCTTGCGATCCCTCCCCATGCGGTTCTAACAGTCGATGCCATATTTCTGATCAAGGATTTGCAACGTGTTCATGTTTGCCAGGGTATCGTGGCTCTCCGCCCGTATGCAAACCCGATTGTATAGTGAGCGCCGAATGTCCTCAAACGCAAGCTTGCTTAAATCAAAAATGTGTGGACCCTTGCCCTGGTACATGTGGTGTTGGAGCTAATTGTTACACTATCTGCCATAATCCGATTTGTAGTTGTCCGTCTGGACACGTCGGTGATCCATTTGTAAGCTGCCACTTACCACTTGGTTCGTATAAACATTAGTATCTATTTAAACGTTTATTATTCAGGTAAGATTTTCCTTATATACGTATATCATTTTATATTTAGCTGAAGAAACTCCCAAAATACCTGGTAACCCTTGTGAACCACTCCATGTGGTTCAAACTCTATTTGTGAAATCCGAAAAGGACATCCAGTGTGTTCATGTTCCCCGAATTATATTGGAAGTCCACCGTATTGCCGTCCAGAATGTACTATGAACCAAGAATGTCCACATAACAAAGCTTGCATTCAAGAAAAATGCCAAAACCCGTGCACAAAGTCGTGCGGTTTAAATGCTAAATGCGATGTTGTCAATCATACTCCATTCTGTACTTGTGAACCAGGTTATGAAGGCGATGCATTTATTAGCTGTACTAGAATTCCACCGAGTAAGTGTTATATTATACACATGGTTGTATTTTATTAGACTTACATTTTAATTTTTTACACGATATTCGATTATTTTTAAAACTCGTATATTTTTTTTTTTGTGTGTTAGCTGTATTACCAGAAGTTCCTAGAGATCCATGTAACCCTTCACCGTGTGGGGACAACACTCAATGTTTTAGCGAAAACAATGGGATTTCAAAATGCGTGTGCATACCGCCATACATTGGTAACCCATATTCCGGCGGTTGTAGGCCAGAATGTTTGATGAACAGTGATTGTATGTCCAACTTGGCGTGTTTGGCTAGTCATTGTCGAGATCCATGCCCAGGCGTATGTGGCCTCAACGCTCAATGTAATGTAGTTAACCATGTACCCGTTTGTTCTTGTCTTCCCGGATATTTCGGTGATCCTTTCCAGTCATGTAGATTAGAGCCAATCATACGTGAGTATACAAATCGAAACAATGTAAAATATAATATTATTTTAAACATATTTTTATTTCTTATTTTTCGTAGCACCAACTCCTCAAAATCCCTGTGAACCTTCACCCTGTGGCCCGAACAGTCAATGTCGAACTCAGAGTTATAATGCTGTGTGTTCGTGCTTACAAGGCTATACCGGTACTCCTCCTTCCTGCCGTCCTGAATGTGTTGTCAGTTCTGAATGCCCAACAGACAAAGCATGTATTGCACAAAAGTGCTCTGATCCTTGTCCTGGAACGTGTGGTTTACATGCTCGATGTAATGTTATCAACCATAATCCCATCTGTACTTGCCCACCGAAATTCGTAGGCGACCCATTCGTAAGGTGTATTCAAGAAGGCAAGTTTAGAAGAAAATGAACAAACTATTAGATAATCGATATTAATTATGAATTATTTCACAGAACCTAAAACTCCTTCGGTCGTCTATCAAAATCCTTGTTTTCCATCACCGTGTGGAGCCAATTCGGAATGTAGAGAGTATGATAGTAGACCTGTTTGTTCGTGCTTGGCGGGAATGCTCGGAGCTCCACCAAATTGTCGACCAGAGTGTTTGATTCACGCCGATTGCCCAACGAGATTAGCGTGTCTGCAAAGCAAATGTCGAGATCCGTGTACAGGCTCTTGTGGCTTCAATGCCAGATGTACTGTAATCAACCATCAACCAGTGTGTTCGTGTGAAGCAGGCTACCAAGGTGATCCGTTCAATGGATGTAATGCGGTTGCAGGTATGTTTAGTTTTATACAACAAATCGATAGTTATATATTTTTACTAAAACCCAATAGGCGTAACGAAAATTTATTTACAAATCGAATAACGCGATGGTATAACAAACTATTCATTACTTATATACTTTGTATTAACTGGATATACCACTAATAGCTTTAAGCAACTTAAAACTTAACGTAGTTTTATTAAAATGACTTAACAAACAAACTACAACGGTTCAACTACTACAATTTATGTTATAATTAATAGCAAAACCAAAAGGAAAACCACGCCTGTCTTGTGCTGGTTCGATTTGCGGTCCTAATGCAATATGTAAGAGCGATATTAACAACGAAACTTGTTTTTGTAAACGCAACTATCTCGGAGACCCATTTATTGGATGTCGTCCTCGTTGTACACTCAACGCAGATTGTCCGAGAGCATTTTCTTGTATTCACACGGATTGCGTTGATCCGTGCAAAAACGCCTGCGGCGTGCGCGCGCATTGTCAAGTCATCAACCATAATCCAATTTGCTTCTGTCCTAATGGCATGACCGGAAATCCACTAACAAAATGCAACAAAATATCAAATTGTAAGCATGCTTTCATCCAGCTGTCTGTTACTAATATTGTTCTTGATTTTTCATAAATGTTTTCTCAATGCCACCCTTGATCAGAAACAATTCTATTTAAAAAATTTTTTGTTTGATATCTTTTATTTTCTTATTTCATTTTAAATTTTAACTATATATGCTTGCCCATCTGAAGAAAACATTTATGACACAATTTTATTTTTACTAATAATATACTAATAATTCAATTATAGCTCCTAAAGCTCCCAATATACCCAAAACACTTTGTGTGCCAAATGTTTGTGGCCCATACAGCAATTGCACAGTTCTCGGAAATCATTTTGTGTGTTTATGCCAACACGGTTATACTGGAACACCACCTTACTGCAAACCAGATTGCGTAGTTAGTTCGGAATGTGCACCGAATAAAGCATGCATTAATCAACGGTGCACAGACCCTTGTTCAAATTTATGTGCACCAAATTCTCAATGCAGAGTAGTTAATCATAAAGCGATCTGTATTTGTAAACCGGGTTATACCGGCGATCCGATGAAACGGTGTCTTAAGACGAAAAGTAAGCACTAAACTGAATCCTCGTATTTCATATAAAAACAACGTAATCACTAACGCCAATACAATGCATGTATTATTGGTTTAATTATGTAGAATGCTCAGTCGATAACATTAATCCATGCGATAAGAACCCGTGTGGATTTTATTCGGTCTGCCGTTCTTACGATAACCAACCCGTTTGCGCTTGTCAACCCGGTTACATTGGTGTACCGCCGAATTGTCGGCCAGAATGCATTTTAAATGCCGATTGTATTGGCAATAAGGTGTGCACTAATAATAGCTGTACTAACCCGTGTCCTGGTAGCTGTGCGCCCCAAGCACTCTGCAGCGTGATCAATCATATACCTTTATGCATGTGCTCGGAAGGATATACCGGAGATCCGTTTACATTATGCTCTTTATTACGTAAGACTCAAATCTACAAATTAACTATGTTTAGTTTTTTTAAATATATTTTCTACGCAGTCTAATGGATTATAACATTTTTATTAATGTTTGACACTGTCAACACCATATATTTTAATGAAGGTAAGTGCACGTTCTATGGCATGTTTTTGATTTATGCTTTTGCTTTTATATATTGGATGATTTGATGTAATTTCTATGAATTTATTTGCATTCGAATGTAGAATATTTGTAATCGTATTTCAGCTATTGATTATACGCCTGTAAATCCTTGCAACCCTTCACCATGTGGAGCAAACGCAGTTTGTCAGGAATCAAATGGTGCTGGTTCTTGTTCATGTATTCCGGAATACTTTGGTGATCCGTATTTAGGATGTCGACCAGAATGTGTAAATAATCTTGATTGTGCGTGGAATAAAGCATGCATCAATTATAAATGCATAGACCCTTGTATTGGAGCTTGTGGTTTAAATGCTGAATGTAAGGTCAGTCACCATGCTCCGACCTGCTATTGTTTGCCAGGGTACACCGGAAGCGCTTTATTATCATGCTATAAAACTGAGTTTGATCCAAGTAAGATTTGTATATTTGCTAGTGCTTTCTGTTAAGTTTGTCGCCTCTGATACCTATTTTATTACTTAGCATGCCAAGTCGATTTGGCTATTACAAAACACCCTTGCATGAAATCACCCTGTGGACAATACAGCCAATGCCGAGCTGTAAACGGGCATGCAGTTTGTTCTTGTTTACCTAGTTACTTTGGAAGTCCTCCAAATTGTCATCCAGAATGTATAACTAGTTCAGACTGTCCGCAAGATAAATCATGTGTAAATCAAATTTGCTCAGACCCATGTCCCGGTACATGTGGTTACAATGCACAATGTCGAGTTGTAAATCACAGTCCAATATGTAGTTGCTACCCCGGTTATTATGGCGATCCATTCGTTCGTTGCGCTATTATTGAAAGTAAGAATGCCGTAGTGTTGCTTTTATTTGCTTTACATGTAGAATATTATTGATTTGATGCATGGGAAATGTTTAGAGCCTTTATCAGTGGAACAAGATAGATCACCACAGAACCCTTGCGTCCCATCACCATGTGGTCCGAATTCCGTATGCCATCCTAAAGATTACACTCCTGTCTGTTCTTGCTTACCGAACTATAATGGTCGACCTCCTTGCTGCAGACCAGAATGTACAATAAATGCTGAATGTTATGGGAATTTGGCTTGCGTAAACGAAAGATGTATAGATCCTTGTCCTGGTTCCTGTGGTATCAATGCATATTGTAAAGTGATTTCCCACAATCCTATATGTAAATGCAATGATGGGTATACTGGTGATCCGTTTATAGCTTGCACACCGACACCGATTACACGTAAGAATTTTTAGTCTTATTTATTATTTTTATTTAATAATTTATATATTATTAACACCCGAGAATATAATAACTTAATATTTTTGTTGTTTAATTAATCGAGAGTATATTTTAATAACTTAAGATATTTGAATTATCGTTGAAATTAATCGATATATAAATACACACAAATTGCAACATAGATTTTCCAATTTTAGCTCCACCTCCAGCAGATGTGCCCAGTGATCCATGTAACCCATCACCGTGTGGGCCAAATGCTATTTGCAAAGAAAGGAATAATGCTGGTTCTTGCTCATGCATTCCTGAGTATACTGGGGATCCTTATACAGGATGTAGACCAGAATGCGTGCTAAATAGTGAATGTCCTAGAGACAAAGCATGTATAAACAATAAATGTCGCGACCCGTGTCCGGGAATGTGTGGTTTGTATGCCGAATGCAGAGTTATCAACCATTCTCCTTCGTGCGCTTGCCTTCCAGGATATACTGGCAATCCGTTGTCTTCTTGTCAACTTCTTCCAATTGCCAGTAAGATTTCTCCCCTTACTATATTGTACACGTTAGCTAGCGAACCTTGCATGCGCGGGTATTTTATACGATATCTTCATTCTTATCTGTCTCTATTGTATGTTGCATGTTTTTCTTTGTGCTATGCCCACTTTTAGGCCCAGATCTACCACCTAAAAACCCTTGCATACCTTCACCTTGTGGCCCATACAGTCAATGCAGGGCCGTAAACAACCATGCGGTTTGTTCTTGTCAGACAAATTATATTGGTACCCCCCCGGCTTGTCATCCAGAATGTATGGTTAGCTCTGAATGTGCTCAAGACAAGGCATGTGTCAATCAAAAATGTGTTGACCCGTGTCCCGGAACTTGTGGCCTAAACGCACGATGTCAAGTAGTCAATCACAATCCAATATGTAGTTGTTCGGCTGGATATACTGGTGATCCATTTGTGCGGTGTATACAAGAAAGTTCGTATTCAAATATAAATACTACATTTAGACACGTAACTAAATAATATTATTATTAGGACCAATATTATACGAACCGTCAATTCCAACTAACCCATGTGTTCCATCTCCGTGTGGACCAAATTCTTTATGTCGAGATCATAATGGAACTCCTACGTGTTCTTGTATACCGAATTATACTGGCAGGCCGCCAAATTGCCGGCCAGAATGTACAATTAATGCGGAATGTCCTGGAAATCTTGCTTGTGTAAACGAAAAATGTCGTGACCCATGCCCTGGCTCATGCGGTATATACGCAACGTGTAATACAGTAAAACACGTGCCTCAGTGTGTTTGCCAAAATGGATACACTGGAGATCCATTCAACGGATGTTCTCTGATACAACAAAGTAAAATTATTCATTAAAATATCGAACTTTTCAGAAGTATTAATTAATTTTATGTTATTTTTAAAATTTTTAGTTCCAGTTGAAGGACCAAAAATGCCGTGTAACCCATCACCGTGTGGAGCAAATGCAATATGCAAAGAACGTAATGGTGCTGGCTCATGTTCTTGTTTACTAGAATATTTCGGTGATCCATATACTGGCTGTAGACCAGAATGCGTGACAAATTCTGATTGTGACCGTAGCAAATCTTGTATGAATAATAAATGCCGCGATCCGTGTCCAGGAGTTTGTGGTTTAAATGCTGAATGTAGAGTTATTAATCACTCGCCATCTTGTTATTGTCCAGTTGGATATACCGGAGATCCAACGCTATCTTGCTATATTCAACCAACATGTAAGAAAATCTTTATAATCTTATTTTAAAATTAAAATTAACTCTTATAATCACAAATAACATCAATCATATAGTTTTATTACAAATTAATTAATTATTCGTTTATTCATTTTAAAATACTTATTTTTATTTTCAGTCGATCCAGAACCACCAAAAAATCCATGTGTTCCTTCGCCATGTGGTCCTTATAGTCAATGTAGAGCTGTTGATAATCATGCTGTATGTTCGTGTCAAACAAACTATATAGGGACGCCGCCGGCTTGTCGACCAGAATGTATGGTTAGCTCTGAATGCGCTCAAGACAAAGCATGCGTGAAACAGAAATGTATAGACCCGTGTCCTGGCACGTGTGGATCAAATGCACGATGTCAAGTAGTCAATCACAATCCAATATGTAGCTGTCCTCCGGGGTACAATGGAGATCCATTTGTGCGGTGCATAAAAGAGCGTACGTTACTTTTGTACAACAAAATGTTCACTAAATATTCATTGAAATATACTTATTTAAAAACAATTGATTAACTAATTGTGTATATTTATAGAGCCTCCACAAACAGATATACCAAGCAATCCCTGTGTGCCGTCACCGTGTGGTCCAAATTCAGTGTGTCGTGAAATTGGAAATACACCGGCTTGTTCGTGTTTGAACAACTATATTGGACGCCCTCCTAATTGCCGACCAGAATGTACAATCAACGCTGAATGCCCAGGAAATTTGGCGTGTTTAAAAGAACGGTGTAAGGATCCTTGCCCTGGTTCGTGTGGTATATATGCAGCTTGTGTGACTATAAACCACAGTCCACAATGTAACTGTGAACCAGGTTATACAGGAGACCCATTTGCTGGATGTTCTATAATACAACAAAGTATGTTTATTTCATACTATCTATACACGTCTTATTTAACACAATACTTACAAATTTGTTATTTTTAGTCGTACCAACTGAAGGACCAAAAATGCCTTGTAATCCATCACCATGTGGAGCAAACGCTGTATGCAAAGAACGCAATGGAGCAGGTTCTTGCATATGTTTGCCAGAATATTTCGGCGATCCTTACACTGGATGTAGGCCTGAATGTGTAACTAACTCGGAATGCGATAGAAGTAAAGCGTGTGTAAACAATAAATGCCGCGATCCTTGTCCTGGTACTTGTGGTCTTAACGCAGAATGTAACGTTATTAACCACACACCATCATGCACATGTTTTCCTGGTTATACTGGTAACCCGATTACTGCGTGCCATATGCCTCCACCACCGAGTAAGATAAATATTACTTATTACCAATTACTGTAATTATATGCATAACATATTTTTTTCGTTTGATTTTTAGTGGACGAAAAACCTCAAAATCCATGTGAACCATCACCATGTGGCCCTTACAGTATATGTAAATCTGTGAATGATCATGCAGTATGCTCATGCCAAACTAATTATATTGGTACGCCTCCGGGTTGTCGTCCAGAGTGTGTGGTCAGTTCCGAATGTCCTCAGAACAGAGCCTGTATTAACCAAAAATGCGCAGATCCTTGTATTGGAATATGTGGTACTGGAGCGAGATGCCAAGTTATAAATCATAATCCAATTTGCAGTTGTCCGAGTGGTTTAATTGGTGATCCATTTGTTCAATGTAAATCTGAACGTAAGTATACTTTTGTATATATAAATAATTATTAATTATAATTTACTTGATAAATAATTTATTTTGTTTTTTTCAATATTCAACTAATTAAAAGTAAAATATTAAACAAATTTATCGTTTTATTCTAATAAATTATTAATGTTAATTAATATTATTCGTATAGCTCGACCAACTCAACCACCGCCTACTGGAAATCCCTGTTTCCCATCTCCATGCGGTCAAAATTCAATCTGTCGGGAAGTTGGCTCAACACCAGCATGCTCTTGTCAGCCAAACTATATAGGAAGACCACCTAACTGTCGACCAGAATGTTCTATAAATGCAGAATGTCCAGGAAATCTAGCTTGTTTAAATGAACGTTGCAAAGATCCTTGTCCCGGTTCATGTGGAGTTCACGCAACTTGTGTAACACGTAATCATAGACCACAGTGTACGTGTGAAACTGGATATACTGGAGATCCATTTGCTGGATGTTCCATAGTACAACAAAGTAATATATTATATATTTTTACTTTTTCCATTTTTTAACGAAATTTTTAATTATCATGCAATCATTCATACATTATTCATTGTTTATATTTATAGTTACACCCACTGAAGGACCCAGAAATCCATGTAATCCATCGCCGTGCGGAGCTAATGCTGTTTGTCGTGAAAAGAATGGCGCTGGCTCATGTGCTTGTCTCCCTGAATATTTCGGTGATCCATACACGGGTTGTAGACCGGAATGTGTAACAAATGCAGACTGCGATCGTACAAAAGCGTGTGCAAATAATAAATGCAAAGATCCGTGTCCAGGAACATGTGGCCTCAATGCAGAATGTAAAGTTCTGAACCATGCTCCATCATGTAGCTGTTTATCAGGTTACACTGGTGATCCATTGAGTTTATGTCAAGTTATTCCGATAAGTAAGAATAGGATTTATTCCGTTAATGGTTTTTATGATTGGTATATACTTAATTCAAATATAATGAAATTTCAGCTGAAGCTACGCCAATTGATCCATGTGTCCCATCTCCATGTGGACCTAACAGTCAATGTAGAGAACTAAATGACCACGCTATTTGTTCTTGTATAAGTGGTTACGTCGGTACACCCCCATCTTGTCGTCCTGAATGTGTTGTCAGTTCGGAATGTAATCAAAACAAAGCTTGTGTTAATCAAAAATGTATTGACCCCTGCATTGGCACTTGTGGCCTTCATACAAGGTGTCAAGTAGTAAATCACAATCCCATTTGTAGCTGCTCCCCCGGATTTACGGGCGATCCTTTTGCTTCTTGCAATAAAATACAACGTAAGAATTGTATTGAGAATGTTTGGTACTTTTTACTTGAAAATCTTTTGCTAAAAATTGTTATGCATTTCTATATTCTATTGCATGAAAAATATGAAATATATATATATGTTTCTTTATGTTACTGTCTGAAGCTCTGTTGCATGTTTTTCTTTGTTTATTTTTCTCACTATAGCCACAACCACTCCTTCACCGCCTACAGACCCTTGCTCTCCGTCACCTTGCGGACCACACTCTCAATGTAGAGTGGTGAGCAATACAGCTGCATGTTCTTGTTTACAAAACTACATTGGTCGGCCACCCAATTGTAGACCTGAGTGTGTAATTAGCGCTGAATGTTCGAGTAATTTGGCGTGTATCAAAGAAAAATGTACTGATCCATGCCCAGGGTCATGTGGACAGTATGCGCATTGTAGAGTGATCAATCACAACCCAGTTTGTACCTGTTTACCAGGGTACACTGGAGACGCGCTTACATATTGCATACTATTGCCTACTTGTAAGAACCATGACTACTACTATGTACACTAAATACTTACAAAATAAATTTAACGACACAACAAAATAGTTTTAACAAAGTTTTTAATGAGTAATCTAATATTTGTTACTTTCATCTATGCATGTAGTCCAACATATTTTTATTGATTAATATATAGCTACTGAAAGATCACCAGAACCGGTCGATCCTTGTTATCCATCACCATGCGGTCCAAATTCAGAATGTACCAACCGAAACGGAGTAGCTGCTTGTACGTGTTCTACAGGATTTTTCGGCGATCCTTACACAGGATGTCGAAGAGAATGTGAAAACAACGATGATTGTAATTTGGCTTTAGCTTGTATCGGTTATAAATGCATAGACCCTTGCCCAGGAACGTGTGGTTCTGAAGCGATATGTACTGTTGTAAAACATATACCTATATGCTCTTGTCCACCGTCGTATACCGGTGATCCATTTTACTCTTGTCGTCCTATACCAGTTATCCGTAAGTATTTTCAGATAACAATTGTTTTACTAATTTAATTTTTATATTTAATTTTTTTGTCAATGCAGCAACTCAAAGGGAACCGATCGACCCATGTCATCCATCACCATGTGGGCCAAATAGCCAATGCCGAAAAATTAACGAACAAGCAGTTTGTTCTTGTTTGCCAAACTATATGGGCAGTCCACCAGAATGTAGACCTGAATGTGTTGTCAGTTCAGAATGCCCTTTGGACAAAGCCTGCACAAATCAAAAGTGTTTAGATCCTTGTCCAAACACGTGTGGTATTCAGGCTTTGTGTACAGTGAGGAATCATAATCCGATTTGTGCATGCCCGGCTGGATATTCTGGAGATCCGTTCTCACAGTGTTCCCTAATACGTAAGAATAAATAAAAGTATTATAATTATACCAGACAATTAACAATTTAATTTTCAGCTATTACGCCAACACCGCCAGTGACTGAACGTCCGCCATCGTGTTATCCCTCACCGTGTGGGCCCAACTCGCAATGTCAAATGCAAAATGGAGTTCCGGCATGTTCGTGTTTACCTGATTTCATAGGTTCACCTCCTTCATGTAGACCTGAATGTGTTATAAGTGCGGAATGCCCAAGTCAACTGGCTTGTATAAACCAAAAATGTCGTGACCCGTGCGTTGGTTCGTGTGGACTAAATGCAAATTGTCATGTGCTCAATCACGTTCCGATTTGTTCTTGCAATGTTGGCCACACAGGGGATCCTTTCAGTATTTGTACACAAATACAAATTAGTAAGTAGAAAATTGTTTCGTATGAATGCGATGAGTAAAACTAATTATACTTAATTTATTTTTTATAGCCACCGAACGACCATTAGCATCTGATCCGTGCAATCCATCACCATGTGGACCGAACGCTATTTGTAGAGGAAATGGAAATTGCGAGTGTTTGCCAGAATACATAGGAAACCCCTATGAGAATTGTCGTCCGGAATGTGTGTTGAATACAGAATGTTCTAGAGACAAAGCTTGTATGAGAAATAAATGTCGCGATCCGTGTATTGGAACATGCGGACAAGGAGCAAATTGCGATGTAGTGAATCATATTCCAATATGTTCATGCCCGATCAAATATTCTGGAGATCCATTTACGATTTGCAGACCTGTTCCAGAGGGTAAAATAGTGTTATTTAATTTTTTATTAAATAAATGTAATTTCTAATAACATTTAAACTTTTTAGATGTTCCTGTATCAACTGACCCTTGCAATCCATCACCTTGTGGTCCTTACAGCCAATGCCGAAATTCAAATAATCATGCAGTTTGTTCTTGTTTGCCAAACTACATAGGCGCACCTCCATCATGTCGTCCTGAATGTGTAGTCAGCTCTGAATGTAATGCAGATAAAGCATGCGTAAACACAAAATGTATCAACCCGTGTATAGGAGCTTGTGGTTCTGGGGCTAGATGTGAAGTAATCAATCATAGTCCAATCTGTAGTTGTAGAGAAGGACAAACAGGCGATCCATTCCGAAGTTGTTATACAATACCAAGTAAATATTTAAAAAAAACTATTTATTAGAAATCATTTAGTGTATTTAATAAATTTAATTTCTTTTAGAACCAACACTTCCACCTCAAAACGATCCGCCTAGAAATCCTTGTGTCCCTTCACCATGTGGTCCAAATTCCCAATGTATAACTTCGGGTAATACCCCATCGTGTTCATGTCTATCATCTTACATTGGTGTTCCACCAAATTGTCGACCAGAATGTATAATAAACCCAGATTGTCCATCAAATCTTGCTTGCATCAACAACAAATGTAGAGATCCATGTCCAGGATCATGTGGTAGTGAAGCCCAATGTCAAGTAGTCAATCATGCAGTATCCTGTCTATGTCCAGCAGGATATACTGGAAATCCATTTGTTCAATGCAGCATTGTACAAGAACGTAAATGATATTTATAATTATTACTTTCATTTTTAAGAAAAATTAATATTATTTTTTTTTTTTTAATATTTAGAAAATTTAAATCCATGTGAACCATCTCCTTGCGGAGCGAACGCAATATGCAAACAACAAAACGGAGCTGGATCTTGTTCTTGTATTAATGATTATTATGGAAATCCATATGATGGTTGCCGACCTGAATGTATTCACAGTTCAGATTGTCCAACAAATAAGGCTTGTATTGGAAATAAATGTCTTGATCCTTGCCCCGGTGTATGTGGAGTAGATGCTGTTTGTACAGTGATAAGTCATGTTCCCACTTGCAACTGCATATCTGGTTATATAGGAAATCCGTTCACGTACTGCCAACCTCAACCTCCAAGTAACAAATAAATTTATACAAAGTTGTATCAATTTGATTAATGACGTTATTTTATTTATTAATGAATTATTATTAGCTACTCAAGCAACAGTCTACGATCCGTGTAATCCATCGCCATGTGGCCCGAACAGCCAATGTAAAAACGTTAATCAACAAGGTGTATGTTCTTGTCAAAAAGAATACCAAGGAACTCCGCCAAATTGTAGGCCCGAGTGTGTAGTAAACAATGAATGTCCATCAAACAGAGCTTGCCATAAATACAAATGTACTGACCCTTGTCCTGGAACATGTGGATTAAATGCCCGTTGTGAAGTTATTAATCACAATCCGATTTGCACTTGCTCGCCTGGTTTAATTGGTGATCCATTCACGAGGTGTTATCCACAACCAGGTATAATAATTAATGTATTATATTTTCTTTATTATATTTATAGAAAACATTTTTTTACGTACGTGAAGTATAATTAAATATTCATTAATTTTGATACTGTTTATATTTTTAAATTGTACGCGTTTTGTGTATTACTAAACCAATGTAAATTTAACTTTCATGTAATACACAGCAAAACCATTTGACGAACCAGTGACACCTACAAACCCTTGTGTGCCATCACCGTGTGGACCAAATTCTGAATGTAGACCAGTTGGAAATCAACCATCATGTTCGTGTCGTGTGAATTATATGGGTTCCCCACCAAACTGTCGACCAGAATGTTCCGTTAACTCTGACTGTCCGTCCACGTTATCTTGTATATCAGATAAATGTAGAGATCCATGCTATGGCTCTTGTGGGTTGAACACAAACTGCAGAGTTCAAAATCATATACCAACTTGTACATGTATTTCTGGACACACTGGTGATCCATTTACTCAATGTATACCAATAATAGGTATACACATATTCTTATAATTCTTAACATATTATATATTATACAACTTCTCTATGTGGTTCATTAATTACTAACAAAATAATTATTTTCAGTACAACAAACACCAACCACACCTACTGACCCATGTAACCCATCACCTTGCGGATCCAATACGCAATGCAACAATGGAGTTTGTAAATGCCTACCCAATTATTTTGGAGATCCATTAACAGGTTGTCGCCCAGAATGTACAATGAACACAGACTGTCCCAGAAATAAAGCCTGTTTGAACCAAAGATGTCAGGACCCGTGTCCAGGCACTTGTGGTCAAGGAGCCATATGCGATGTTATCAATCATATTCCGACATGTAGTTGTCCAACCGGTACTGCAGGCGATGCCTTTGTTATCTGTAGACCAGTTAAAGTTCAAGGTAAAAATAAAATTATTAATAAAAAAAAAAATGTTTGAAATAATAACTACTTAAATGTTTTTGTTTTTCATTTAGATGAGCCATCTAAAGATCCATGCAATCCTTCTCCGTGTGGTCCAAACAGCGTTTGTCGGGTAGTTGAGGGACATGCTGTATGTTCGTGTCAAAATACTATGATAGGATCGCCGCCTTCATGTCGACCAGAATGTGTCGTCAGTGCAGAATGCCCTTTAACTCAAGCATGTCTCATGAGTAAATGCCGAGATCCATGTCCTGGAACTTGTGGACATCTTGCAAATTGTAGAGTAGTAAACCATAGTCCGATTTGTACTTGTCCCCCGCGTCATAGTGGAGATCCATTTAGAAGTTGTTATCCAGTACAAGGTAGTAATCCTTATTCGAATACATAAAAGATTTATTAATATATTAAAAATAAACTTATATTTTAACGAGTGAAAAAAAATTACAGAAGTTAAACCATTACCACCAGCCGATCCAATTAATGTTTGTACTCCGTCACCGTGTGGACCAAATTCTCAGTGTAGAGATCGTGGTGGAGCACCGGCGTGTTCATGCTTGCCAAACTATATAGGATCGCCACCTACGTGTAGACCGGAATGTACAATTAATCCAGAGTGTCCTAGTCATTTAGCATGTATTAATCAAAAGTGTACAGACCCTTGTCCTGGTTCATGCGGTTCAAACGCCGCATGTTCTGTTATTAATCACACTCCTATGTGTTCCTGCAATAATGGATTTACTGGAGATCCATTCACATATTGTCAAACAGTTCCAGGTAAGATTTCGTCATGTTCGCATGAATATGCTTGCACGTTTGAGTTTAATCATAGTTACGCTGTGGTACGGGAACCTAAATTAAAAACATTTTTTTTTTTTTAATGCTTGCTTAATTATAATGTGATTTTAAGTATCAATATATTATGATGTGGTTTATAGTTCATAACCATAACTATATTAAAACAAATAATAATATCAAACGATAATTTACTATATAATCTACACTTAACAACTTAGTCCTAAATAAATTTAAAATCATTAATAAAAACGAATCACGATTTCGGAACAATCACTGAAAGCATTTTTTTTTTTTTTAATAAATTAATATTTCCCCGTCTATTAATAAAGCTAATTCATAATTAAATATCTAAAACAGTACTACCATTATTAATATTTCCCTGATCAACGGTTGAGCAGATTAGTTTTAATAAATTCATACAAAGATTTATCAGTCATTTAATAAAACAAATTTAACTAGATTATATCGCCAAAAAACAACAATACATCATTAAATTAAATATAATACAACGAAATTATAATCATTAAAGTAAACCATAAGTATTAATGTGGCCCTAAAACGTATGGCATGCTGTCATTGAATTTTAATCGAGTTTTATTTACAATAATTTCTAAATATTTATTTAATGCATGACAAATTCAAAATAGTGAACATTTGTTTCAAAATACAAGAAAATATTTTTATGTTGCATCTTGTAAGCATGTAATATGATAGACTTTTATACATGTGTACATACATTTCTTAGCTTTGAATGTTAAATGATTAAGCTATTTGAAATGACCTCTCTTTTTCCGTGTATATTATTGTTTTTAATAACTGCATTCAATTTTTTTTTCTTCAATGTGATTTTAAACGTATCTGAGATAATAAATGTGCATGTAAATATTTAAGAAAAAAAAAATTGAGAGTTTTTTTATAATAATGATATTTAGTGGTTATTTTATTTAATAGGAAAAATTTCTAATATAGTATAATATATATAATTAGTGTTTTGTATATTTTTTTTTATGTAACTTATTCTTAATAACTGGAGACGTTGAATTTGATGTGTTTAATATGCGTTAAGTTATTTAAAAATATTGGATTTCATTTATTTCTTAAAATTAATTGTAAGTTAATTTTAGAATTAGAATTAAAATAATTTAGTATCTTAAATGTATTTAGTATAAGATAAACGAAATTCAAAAATGGTAAGTTTTTTTGGTATTATAACAAATTAACTAAAATTTTCAGAACTTTCAAAGGTAAGAAACCCTAATTGGCTCGATTATATCTTTAGTATTACGATACTGTCATAATTAATGTTTTAGACCTAGTATAGACAATTCTTTCGAAAACGATGTTGATCATATCTGCTCAATTTTTGAATAGCTATCACTAATCATATAACAGATGTAAAAGAAGAATAAGAGCTTACTAAATAAATGTATAACAATAAATTTATATAAAATGGTGAGTATCTATAATAATGTGATTTTATCTCAATATAATAATATTGGTTTTAAAATTAAAATTATAGCATTGCCAGTATATCAAGAACCTTTAAATCCATGTGTTCCTTCCCCGTGTGGAATGAACGCTATATGCAAGGAATATAATGGAGCTGGTTCATGCAGTTGTTTACCGGAGTACCATGGAAATCCGTACGAAGGTTGTAGACCAGAATGTGTCATAAATTCTGACTGTACGCCGCAGAAAGCGTGTATAAAAAACAAGTGTCAAAATCCATGTGCCGGTACGTGCGGTCAAAATGCAGAATGTTACGTAACTAATCATTTACCGTCTTGTACTTGTGCATCCGGTTTTACCGGTGACCCGTACAAATACTGTATCCCGGCTCCGCCACCACAACGTATGTACCGTTAAGCGCCCAAATAATAATGTGTGCACAGAATGTCAATTGTGATAATATGTTTACAGCGCCACAAGCCGATTCGATTAATCCATGTGTACCTTCTCCTTGTGGACCAAATAGTCAATGTAAAGAAGTGAATTCCCAAGCAGTATGCTCGTGTTCACAATCGTACGTGGGAAGTCCTCCGAATTGCAGGCCGGAATGTGTAGTTAACTCAGAATGCGATAGACACAAAGCATGCAGGAATTTAAAATGCATAGACCCTTGTTTAAATGCTTGTGGGTCTAATTCGAAATGTAAAGTAATAAACCACAGTCCTATATGTTCATGTAAAGAACGATTTACTGGCGATCCGTTTTCAAGTTGTTACGCTATACAATGTAAGTTTCATTCTAAATATTATTTAATTATAATTTTTATATGTACTTATATATACGAGATCTGACAGTTAAGTAGCGAGACTGATTTCTTCCCGCGCTTGTGGTAACACTGCGATGTTAAAATTTTTATCCGTTAGTGTGGTATCATTCTTCTATCGATACATATTTTTGTCACGCCCGTGCGATCGTTAATTGTCTGTTAGTGTTGTGTTTTCTACAAGCATGGTTGTTTGTTGCTCGTCACAAAAATGGAAAAGCGAAAATTCAAGCAACGCATCGCGATTAAATTTTACGGTAAATTAGGCGATTCGGCGGCTGAAACGTACGGTAAATTACGAAAAGTGTATGGTGGTGAGTCTATGAATCGTGCACAAGTGGTTTCGTTGGCATAAACAATTCAAGGATGGCCGTGAGAGCGTGGAAGACGAAGCGCGAAGTGAGAGATCGGTGGAAGTGCGCACTAACGCGAATGCGTAGCGCATACGCGCCCTAATCCGTCAAGATCGTCGTTTAACAGTACGGATGGTAGCCGAGGAATTAAATATCAACCGCGAAACTGTCAGACAGATTTTAACTCAAGATTTTTCAATGAGAAAGCTGTGTGCAAAACTGATTCCGAACAACCTTTCGGAAGAGCAAAAGTTCAATCGAATGTCAATCGCGAAAGACTGTTTGGAACAGGTAGAGAACGATACTACGCTGCTCGATCAAGTCATTACGGATGACGAAAGTTGATATTCTTTAGAAATTGGATTCTCCACCACGACAACGCGCCTTGTTACACAAGGCCTCGAAAGAAAGTTAACCTCGAAAGAAATTCCAATGTTACCATGTAACTTCTTTTTATTCCCCAAGATCAAAAATGCCGTGAAAGGTAAGCGTTTTGAGTCGATTGGCGACATCCAAACATATGTGATGAGCGTGCTGTCGGACCTCTCGCTTCAAGACTTCCAAAACTGCTACAACGTCTGGATAAATCGCTGGAGTCGGTGTGTTAGTGCGGAAGGGAACTACTTCGAGGGTGATCATATTGTAGTTGAATAATATTGTAATAAAGAATTTACATAGCCTCAGTCTCACTACTTAATTATCGGACCTCGTACATGATTACTAAGTATTATAATACTAAACTAACAATTGGAATGTATTCATGTAAACAGATTTGCCGTCACCACCAATACAAAACGAACCGATCAACCCATGTGTACCCTCACCGTGTGGACTTTATTCTTACTGTAAAGACAACAATGGATATCCTTCTTGTTCTTGTCACGAGAATTACATTGGTTCCCCGCCGAACTGTAGACCGGAATGTACAATAAACGAAGAATGTTCAAACGATAAGGCTTGTATGAGACAGAAATGCCAAGATCCTTGTCCTGGTTCGTGCGGTGTTAATGCTTATTGCAACGTTTACAATCACAACCCAGTATGTGCTTGTATCGATGGTTATACAGGAGATCCATTCACTAGTTGCTATATAAAACCAACATCTCGTAAGTATTTTTTTTTATAAGTTATAAAATATGAAGTTATATATTGTTTATGTACTAATACTTGATGGCAATTTGTTCTATTTACAGCTCCCGAGCCACAATATACAGACCCGTGTAACCCAACACCATGCGGTTCAAATGCATTATGTAATAATGGTGTTTGCACTTGTTTAAGTGAATATCAAGGAGATCCATATTCAGGTTGTCGTCCAGAATGTATTTTAAACACAGATTGTCCAGTTAACAAAGCGTGCATAAATAATAAATGCAAAGACCCGTGCCAAGGAACATGTGGAACAAATGCACTTTGTAACGTTTATAATCATATTCCAATGTGTACATGTCCTCAAGGCATGAATGGAAATGCATTTATTAATTGCTATCCAATCCAAGGTAAAAAAAAACCTATATAATTACGTTAAAAAATATCAAAAACTTAATTTGAATATCTAATAGTTATATTATTATGCTGTTACTAATATTAACTACATATTGCTAAACCAACACTAATTTTTACATATTTATGTTTTATTGTAGCATCAATAGAAATAGTTAACCCATGTGCTCCGTCCCCTTGTGGGCCAAACAGTCAATGTAGACAGATGAACGGTGTTGCGGTATGTTCGTGCATATCGGGATATTCAGGTTCACCTCCATTATGTAGACCTGAATGCACAATAAATTCAGACTGTGGTCTGAACGAAGCGTGTTCTAATCAAAAGTGTCGAAATCCGTGTCCAAGTATTTGTGGTGTTGGTGCAAAATGTCAAGTTATAAATCACAATCCAATATGTAGTTGCCCAGCAGGTCTAATTGGTGATCCATTTACAAGATGTCATAATAAACGTAATTAATTTACAATATATTTTTTAACACTTTATTATATTGATAACTCAATTTAAAATTTAGCTGCTGATATACCACAATACGTGGAAAATACTTGTGTTCCGTCCCCTTGTGGACCAAATTCTCAATGTAAAGTTCAAGGTGGATCACCATCGTGCTCTTGTCTATCACAATTTATTGGATCGCCACCAAATTGCAAACCAGAGTGTATCACTAATAGCGAATGTTCATATCATTTGGCTTGTGCTAATATGAAATGTAAAGATCCTTGCCCGGGATCATGCGCACCAAATGCTGAATGTCATGTTGTGAGCCATTCACCTATATGCAGATGTCCAAATGGATATGTAGGAGATCCATTCTCACAATGCGTCATACAACAAGGTAACTAATTTTTTATACTAAAAAGTGATTTTTAATTAATTAAAAATGTTATGCTCAGCTGATCCAGTTCCCCAAGAATACTTAAATCCATGTGTACCATCACCTTGCGGGACAAATGCAATTTGTAATGAACAAAATGGAGCTGGCTCATGTACATGCTTACCTGAATATTATGGAAATCCATATGAGGGCTGTAAACCAGAATGTGTTTTAAACACAGACTGCGCGTCAAACAAAGCATGTTTAAATTACAAGTGTAAAAACCCATGTCCTGGAACATGTGGCCAAAATGCAGAATGTCAAGTAGTAAATCATTTGCCTATGTGTACTTGCTATCAAGGGTACACTGGTGATCCATTTAGATACTGTCATCAAATACCTCCACCACAACGTAAGTCGTTAAATTTAAATACTAATTTCAAACAACCCGTTTTTTTATTAGCTGTTATTGTTATAGAAACTGAAATAGAACCAATTAATCAGTGTGTACCTTCTCCGTGTGGACCAAATAGTCAATGTCGAGAAATTAACCACCAAGCTGTTTGCTCATGTCTTCCAACATATATGGGAACGCCACCTGGATGTAGGCCCGAATGTGTAACAAATTCAGAATGTGCCCGAATAAAGCATGTATAAAACAAAAATGCACAAATCCTTGCCCTGAACCATGTGGGCAAAACTCAAACTGCAAAGTAATCAACCACAGTCCAGTTTGTTCATGTATCAATGGTTTTACTGGAGACCCGTTTATTCGTTGTTATCAAATACCTCCACCACCACCACAATATGACCAAGTCTATACCAATCCTTGTGTCCCATCTCCGTGTGGTCCTTATTCTCAATGTAGAGAACAAAATGGTTATCCATCATGTTCGTGTTTGGCTGAATACATCGGAAGTCCTCCAAACTGCCGTTTTGAGTGCACAATAAATGCAGAATGTCCTAGAGACAAAGCGTGTATGAAAAATAAATGTCAAGATCCGTGTCCTGGTTCATGTGGTATAAATGCTATGTGCAATGTGATAAATCATACGCCAATATGTTTGTGTCCAAATAACTATGAAGGCAATCCTTTCGAAAACTGTACACCAAGACCCATAACAAGTAATTGTTTTAAATACATCTTATTTTCAACATTAATATTAATTCATACAATTATATGTAGTTCCAGAGCCAGCGTTTACAGACCCGTGTAACCCATCCCCCTGTGGTCCCAATGCTCAATGCAATAATGGTGTGTGTACATGTTTAAAAGAATTCCAAGGTGATCCATATTCTGGATGCAGACCTGAATGTGTACTGAACAACGATTGTCCAAGAAACAAAGCGTGCATGTACAATAAATGCAAAGATCCATGTCCAGGAACTTGTGGAACAAATGCCATTTGTGAAGTGTATAATCACATACCCATGTGTAGATGCCCTGACGGAATGCATGGAAATGCTTTTGTAAATTGTATGGTACAACAAGGTATAATAATCATTTATTATAATTTACTAAGTTAAAAAATGTTTATAATTTAACGTGTAATAACTAATTTGGCATTTATTTTAATTATTAGATGTGATCCCGGTTGCAAACATAAATCCATGTTATCCATCACCATGTGGGCCAAGCAGTCAATGTAAAGAAATTAACGGACAAGCTGTATGCTCATGCATTATAGGCTATTTAGGAGTACCGCCATCATGCAGACCAGAATGTACAATCAACTCTGATTGTAATTTAAATGAAGCGTGTACAAACCAGAAATGCCATGATCCTTGCCGTGGAGTATGTGGTATAGGAGCGATTTGTCGTGTTTACAACCATAAACCTATCTGTAGCTGTCCTCCAGGATTAACAGGAAATCCATTTTCTACGTGCCGACCAATACGTAAGTAGGACATGTCACACAATGGATGAAAAATAAATAATAAAATAATTTTGAAAATCAGAAATAAATATTGAATATCATATTTAAAGTATTTACGCCAATTCGTTCTAATTTAAATCGGATTGTTTTGATCGTCATTAGTCCTAATATTATACATAACTTTATGTACTTTATGATTTTTTTTTAAACTACATATCTAAATACATAATGTCTATACATTTATTTTTTAGCGGTTGATGACCCTATAGAACCCATAGAACATCCATGTGTACCGTCTCCGTGCGGACCCAATTCACAATGCCAAGTAAAAGGACAATCGCCATCTTGTTCTTGTTTGCCTGACTTTATTGGATCACCACCAAATTGCAAACCTGAATGTATTAGTAATGGAGAATGTCCATATCATTTGGCATGTACAAATATGAAATGTAAAGATCCTTGTCCAGGAACTTGTGGACAAAATGCACAATGTAACGTCATTAGCCACACGCCTCAATGTGTCTGTTATCCAGGATATACTGGAGATCCTTTCACACAATGTACAATACAACAAGGTGAATAAAAATATATTATACAATATACATACACATCTAAACAATTATTAAATATATTTTACTACACTTACTGTTGTAATATAATGTTATTTGTATATATTTAAATAACAGCAGAACCAATTTACGAAATTTCAAATCCTTGCATTCCTTCACCTTGCGGAGCAAATGCAATTTGCAAAGAACAAAATGGTGCTGGATCTTGTACATGCCTGCACGACTATTTCGGAAATCCTTATGAACTTTGTAGACCTGAATGCACAGTCAATACAGATTGTCCTTCGAATAAAGCATGTATGGGAAATAAATGCTTAGATCCATGTCCAGGAACATGTACCCAATCTGCAATTTGTCACGTTATTAATCATTCGCCTACGTGCTCATGTAATTATGGATACACAGGAGACCCATATAAATATTGCAGTCAAATTCCATCTCCACGTAAGATTTATTGCATGATACATTATATTATAACATAATACTTGACAATAATTTAATTAATTTTCTAGCAATTCAATCCGAACCAATTGATCCATGTTCACCTTCTCCGTGTGGACCAAATAGCCAATGCCGAGAAGTCAATTTCCAGGCTGTGTGCTCATGCTTATCAAATTATATAGGACATCCACCCAATTGCCGACCCGAATGTCTCATCAGTCAGGATTGTTCACAAAATCTTGCATGCATAAATCAACATTGTGTTGATCCTTGTATTGGTCAATGTGGTCAAAATACTCAATGTAAAACTATCAAGCATCGTCCAATTTGTACATGTAGCCCAGGATATACTGGAGACCCATTTTCCCGATGCTATTTAATTCCACCATTACCTCCACCACCACAAGATGAACCAATACTCACAAATCCGTGTGTTCCATCCCCGTGTGGACCGTACTCTGAATGTAGAAACTATGGTGGTTATCCATCTTGTAGTTGTCTGACACAATATACAGGAAGTCCACCAAATTGTAGACCAGAGTGTACGATTAATGCAGAATGTTCAAGTAACAACGCATGTATGAAAGAAAAATGTCGAGACCCGTGTCCTGGTTCTTGTGGAATTGGATCAATTTGTAACGTTTTAAACCACGTTCCTATTTGTCAATGCCCTGATGGATTTACCGGCGATCCATTTGTGAGTTGCTATCCAAAACCTCAAATTCCGATAGTTTCAGATGTAGAAACAGACCCTTGTAATCCATCTCCATGCGGTACAAATTCAATATGTAATAATGGAATTTGTACATGTCTGCCGGAATACCAAGGAGATCCGTACATCGGATGTAGACCAGAATGTGTTCTTAATGATGAATGCTCAAGAGATAAGGCTTGTATTCGAAACAAATGTTTAAATCCATGTCCAGGCACATGTGGATACAATGCAATTTGTGAAGTGTATAATCATATACCTATGTGTCGATGCCCAGACGGATTAGGAGGTGATGCATTTACTCAATGTCTACCAATATTACAAGGTTAGTATTTATAGTTATTATGAAAAAATTATATCTCATATTATAATATCCGTTTGTATCTTTAGAGCAAATTATTACACAACCTTGTAATCCATCACCCTGCGGACCCAATAGCCAATGTAGAGAAATAAACAATCAAGCGGTATGTTCTTGTATTATGGGATATGTTGGCAGCCCACCATCATGTAGACCAGAATGTACAATTAGTGCAGAATGCTATTTAACCGAAGCTTGTTCCAATCAAAAATGTATAAATCCATGTATAGGAACATGTGGAGTTGGCGCTAAATGCCAAGTTATTAATCATAAACCGATATGTAGCTGTCCACCAAGTATGACGGGAGATCCATTTGTCCGTTGTCATACTATTATATGTACGTTAACATAAAACATCTATTATACATTTAAAATATAAATGTATATTTTACTTTTATAATTTGATAATGATGTATGCAATTTAATTAATATACATCGATTTACAGTAGCATTACCTGAACCTGCTGGTAACCCATGTGTGCCATCTCCTTGTGGACCAAATTCACAATGTCAAGTAAAAGGAGATACACCATCGTGTTCATGCCTACCTGAATTTACTGGATCTCCTCCAAACTGTAGACCAGAATGCATTACTAATAGTGAATGCCCTTATAATAAAGCATGTGTCAACATGAAATGTAGAGATCCGTGTCCTGGATCTTGTGGCCAAAATGCTATATGTCAAGTAGTCAGTCATACGCCTAGATGTTCATGTTTATCTGGTTACATAGGAGATCCATTTATACAATGTTATATTCAACAAGGTAAGAGTACTTCATTATATTATACTTTTATCATACTGAAAAATATTCCTGTCTACAATGATTAAACAATTTTAGCTGATCCAGTGCCCGTCGAATATTTATCTCCATGTGAACCTTCTCCATGTGGTACTAATGCTATCTGTAAAGAACAAAATGGTGCTGGTTCCTGTAGTTGTCTGCCTGGTTTCCAAGGAAATCCTTATGATGGCTGCAGATATGAATGCATGCTTAACACAGACTGTGCATCTAATAAAGCGTGTATTAGAAATAAATGTGAAAATCCTTGTCCTGGTTCTTGTGGACCAAACGCAGAATGTTTAGTTATAAATCATCTTCCCATGTGCACATGTTATAATGGTTACACAGGAGATCCTTTTAGATACTGTAACTTAATCCCTACACAAAGTAAGTAAATTAAATGTGTATATATATTTAAATTGTAATTAATACTTTCATAACTTCTATTGTAATCATTAAAAATATAAATTGTTATTTTTTTTTAGTTATTCAATCAGAACCAAATACTCCTTGTACTCCATCACCATGTGGACCGAATAGTCAATGTAGAGAAATAAATGGCCAAGCAATTTGCTCGTGTCTCCCATCATATCACGGAAGTCCTCCTGGATGTAGACCAGAATGTGTATTGAGTTCCGAATGTAGCGATATTAACACATGTATTAATCAGAAATGTGTCAATCCATGCCCTGGACCATGTGGTGTAAATGCCAATTGCAAGGTTATAAAACACAGTGCCATTTGTAGTTGTCAACCTGGGTATCAAGGTGATCCGTTCTCTCGTTGTTATTCAATACCGCCGCCGCCGCCACCACAAAATGACATTATTTACACTAACCCATGTATTCCATCACCGTGTGGTTCATATTCAGAGTGTAGAGATATTGGTGGAGTTCCTTCGTGTTCATGTCTTTCACAGTATTTTGGTAGTCCACCAAACTGTAGACCAGAATGTGTGTTGAACAATGATTGTCGGAGCAATTTAGCATGTATTCGAGAAAAATGTCAAGACCCCTGTCCAGGCTCCTGTGGCGTTAATGCATACTGTAATGTTATAAACCACACTCCAAATTGCATATGCCACGAAGGTTTTATTGGAGATCCATTCACATCATGTTATATCAAACCAATACAAGATGGTAAGTTATATAAAAAATATAAATTATCAAATATAACATGACACTACTTTAGTTACAGAACCTATTGAAACGGATCCATGTAATCCATCTCCGTGTGGGCCAAATTCAAACTGTAATAATGGACAATGTTCATGTATTAAAGAATATTACGGAGATCCATACTCTGGCTGTAGACCAGAATGTGTTATTAATAATGACTGCCCTAGAGACAAAGCTTGCATTGGCAATAAATGTATTAACCCGTGTAAAGATACGTGCGGTCAAAATGCTATATGTAATGTTTATAATCACATACCAATGTGCCGCTGTCCTGAAGGAACAGAAGGAAACGCATTTATTAGATGTTCTCCAATACAACAAGGTAAAATAATTTTTGCTTCTGTATGTAATTCTTAATAATAAACTTTACATGTTTTTCAGCTCCAATCGATATTCATCCTTGTAATCCATCACCATGTGGACCAAATAGTCATTGTAGGGAAATCAATGGACAGGCTGTATGCTCTTGTATTGTTGGATATTTGGGAGTTCCGCCATCATGTCGGCCTGAATGCATTGTGAATTCGGATTGTAACAGTAATAAAGCATGTTCAAATCAAAAATGTAATGACCCGTGTATTGGAGTATGTGGCGTTAGGAGCGACATGCCAAGTCATCAATCACAGTCCGATTTGTAGTTGCATACCTAGCTACATTGGAAATCCTTTTGTTCGGTGTTATCCGAAACGTAAGTTTAAAAGATTATATTATATATATATATATATATATATATAATACATCAATTTAAAATATATCGATTTATAACAGCTGCAGATGTTCCACAACCTGTTGGAAACCCATGTATTCCATCACCTTGTGGGCCAAATTCTCAATGTAAAGTTCAAGGAAATTCACCATCATGTTCTTGTTTACCTGAATTTATTAACTCGCCTCCAAATTGTAAACCAGAATGTATAAGTAATAGTGAATGTCCTATTAATTTATCTTGTATGAACATGAAATGTAAAAATCCTTGCATTGGGGCATGTGTACCAAATGCTGAATGTAAGGTAATAAGCCATACGCCAAGATGTTCGTGCTCTGTTGGATACATAGGAAATCCATTAAGTGAATGTTCGCCACAACAAGGTAAATAAAGTCATAATTATTTTTAACAAAAATATAATATTTATTTTAAATATTTTATTTTTGTATAGCTGATCCTATCCCACAAGAATATTTAAATCCTTGTGAACCATCACCATGTGGTTTAAATGCCATTTGTAAAGAACAGAATGGAGCTGGGTCTTGTTCTTGTCTCTCCGAATTTTTCGGGAATCCATACGAAGGATGTAGACCTGAATGTATTGTGAATTCAGAATGTCAATCTAATAAAGCATGTTTAAGTAATAAATGTAAGGACCCGTGCCCTGGAACTTGTGGCCAAAACGCTGATTGTCAAGTTATTAATCATTCCCCGACATGCTCATGTTTCCATGGCTACACAGGAGATCCATTCCGTTACTGCCATGTTATACCACCTCAACGTAATAAATACTTGCATACATGTTTTCTTTAAATATTTAATATACATATATATATATATATATTTTTTTATATAGAAACTGAAATACAACCTGTTTATCCCTGTACACCATCACCATGTGGACCAAACAGCCAATGTCGAGAAGTAAATCAACAAGCTGTTTGTTCATGTCTACCAAACTATTTAGGAAGCCCTCCAGGATGTCGACCAGAATGTGTTTTGAACGCAGAATGTCCATCAAGTCTCGCTTGTGTTAATCAAAAATGTAAAAATCCATGTGAAGATCGATGTGCACAAAATGCAAACTGTAGGGTAATGAACCATATTCCATTGTGTTCGTGTGCACCTGGATATAATGGAGATCCATTTTCACATTGTTATGTTTTACCACCACCGCCATTACCACCACAAAACGAACCTATTTATACCAATCCATGTGTACCTTCCCCGTGTGGACCATACGCCACATGCAAAGACATTGGAGGTAGTCCGTCGTGTTCGTGTTTAGCTCAATATATCGGAAGTCCACCAAACTGTAGACCAGAATGCATAATGCATTCGGAATGTTCCAGTAATGAGGCATGTATTAGAGAAAAATGTCAAGACCCTTGTCCAGGGTCATGTGGTTGGGGTGCTCAGTGTAATGTCATTAACCATACGCCTATGTGTACATGTCCTGATGGTTATGCAGGAAATCCGTTTGTGAAATGTGACATAAAGCCAACAGGTATTTCATATCATTTAAATATTCCTAAATTGTTATTATAATTTTCTTAGTCTAAAAAAAAAAATTGTAATATATCATTCTCTGTAGTTGTTGAAGACCCAGTTTACTCAGATCCATGTAATCCATCTCCGTGTGGTCCAAATGCACAGTGCAATAACGGAGTATGTACATGTTTAAACGAATACCAAGGAGATCCGAACACTGGTTGCAGACCAGAATGTGTATTGAATACAGATTGTTCAAGAAACAAAGCATGCATGAAAAACAAATGTGTAGACCCTTGTCCTGGAACATGTGGACAAAATGCTATATGTGATGTTTATAATCATATACCAATGTGTCGTTGTCCTGAAGGAATGCAAGGAAATGCATTTGTTTTGTGCAGTCCTCAACAAAACGGTATTTATATACAAAAAATGATTGTATTTATTTTGTTTTAAATCTATTTAATTTTTAAATACAGAACCAGAGTACTATAATCCATGTAATCCATCTCCTTGTGGACCATATAGCCAATGTAGAGAAATAAACCAACAAGCTGTTTGTTCGTGTGTAATGGGTTATACTGGAATACCACCATTGTGCCGTCCAGAATGTATCACAAGTTCAGACTGTAGACAAAATCAAGCCTGTTCTAATCAAAAATGTATTGATCCATGTTCAGGAACTTGTGGTATAAATGCTAAATGTCAAGTTATAAGCCACAATCCAATTTGCAGTTGTCCATCAGGATACACTGGAAATGCATTTATGAATTGCTACCAAATTCGTAAGTATAAAATATATGCATTATTTACTTTAAATTTGAAGATTATTACATTTAACTATACTACATAAAATCTAAGTAAATACAATTAAAAATTAATTGCATATCACATTTACACATTAAGGAAATGATAAATATTACACTATTATAATTTATAATGCATATAAATTATGACATAAAAATAAAGTGCTATATAATTCGTTTTAGCTGCTGATGTACCATTACCAGCAGGTAATCCATGTGTACCAACACCATGCGGACCTAATTCTCAATGTCAAGTAAAAGGAGATACCCTTCTTGTTCATGTCTGTCTGAATTTACTGGGTCTCCTCCAAATTGCAAACCTGAATGTATTACAAATAGCGAATGTTCTTATAATAAGGCATGTATAAATATGAAATGCAAAGATCCTTGTCCAGGATCATGTGCGATAAATGCTATATGTCAAGTCGTAAGTCATGCTCCAACTTGCCATTGTCAACCAGGATATGTTGGAAATCCGTTCACATTCTGTTCAGTTCAACAAGGTACAATATATTATGATAATTTGATTTGTATAAATATTTTATCTATCATAATATTTAAGTATTGTTTTTGTATATATTTATTTGCATTTTATGCTTTTAGAAGATCCTATACCTCAAGAATATATAAATCCATGTATACCATCACCGTGTGGTATAAATGCAATATGCAAGGAACAAAATGGTGCAGGATCTTGCATTTGCTTACCAGAATATATAGGCAATCCGTATGAGAGTTGTAGACCTGAATGTACAGTTAATTCGGATTGTGTTTCAAATAAGGCTTGTATGATGAATAAGTGTAAAGATCCATGTCCAGGAATGTGCAGTCAGAATGCAGAGTGTCATGTTGTCAACCATTTACCTATCTGTACATGTTTCATTGGTTATACTGGTGATCCTTTCAGATACTGTTCCGTAATTTTACCCCAAGGTATGTTTTTTCTATAAAATAAAAAATAAAAAATAAAATAAATAAATAAATAAAATTTGTACATACAGACACTCCGATAGAACCGAACGATCCATGTTACCCTTCACCTTGTGGGCCAAATAGTCAATGTAAATCGATCAATAATCAAGCAATATGTTCATGTTTGTCTACATTCATTGGAACTCCTCCCGCATGTAGACCAGAATGTATAATGAGTTCGGAATGTAAATATAATGAGGCATGTATAAATCAAAAATGTTCTAACCCGTGTACTGGTATTTGTGGACAAAATTCTGATTGCAAAGTAATCAATCATAGTCCGATTTGTACTTGCCGACCTAAATTCACTGGAGATCCATTCACTCATTGCTTTCCAATACCAAGTAATTATTTTTTATTATTTTTTTCTTTTATATAATAATTATATTTATATTATTTATTAACAATTTCTATTTTTAGTACCACCACCACAATATTCACCTATTGAATATACCAATCCATGCATACCATCACCATGTGGTCCATATTCACAATGTAATGATAATCAAGGAGTTCCATCGTGCAGTTGTCTTTCTCAATATATAGGAAGTCCTCCAAATTGTAGACCAGAATGCGTTATGAATTCAGAATGTTCGTCAAATAAAGCATGTATAAATGAACATTGTAGGGACCCATGTCCAGGGTCATGTGGTTATAATGCTGATTGCAATGTCTTAAATCATACTCCAATGTGTGTATGTCCCTATGGTATGGTTGGTGATCCTTTTACCAGTTGTTATCCCAAACCACCAGAACGTAAGTACTTCAACTATGATATTAAAATGTATTCTATTTATTAATATGTATATTTTTTCAATATTTTAGCTATTCCAGTTGAACACAGTGATCCGTGTAATCCATCGCCTTGTGGACACAATTCAGAATGTAATAATGGTGTCTGTACTTGCTTATTGGAGTATCAAGGAGATCCTTACATAGGATGTAGGCCTGAATGTGTTTTAAATAATGACTGCCCACAAAACAAAGCATGTATAAATCGAAAATGTAAAGATCCATGTCCAGGAATATGTGGTCAAAATGCATTATGTGATGTTTACAATCATATTCCAATGTGTCGGTGCCCCGATAAAATGTCTGGAAACGCTTTTATAGAATGCAAACCAACTGAAAGTAATTTACCAAATTTTATCAATTTCAAATTTAATTAATGCCATAATTAATTGCATATATATTTGTATAGTTCAAGCTCAAGTTTATCCATGTAATCCATCTCCTTGTGGACCGAATAGTCAGTGTAGAGAAATAAACAATCACGCTGTATGCTCGTGTGTATCAAATTTTATAGGATCGCCTCCTCTGTGTAGGCCAGAATGTACTACAAATTCTGATTGTAATCAGAATGAAGCTTGTAGTAACCAAAAATGTAAAGACCCCTGTCCTGGAACGTGTGGAATAGGAGCTAAATGTCAAGTTATCAATCATAACCCAATATGTAATTGTCCATCAGGATCAACAGGAAATGCTTTTGTACACTGTCATCCAATTCGTAAGAAAAATAATTAGTTTGATATTTTATATTAACACTCCAATTTCCAATTTCCAAATTATATTATATTAATATTTTAGAAGCTGCACCGGTAGAAGAAGAAATTGAGAACCCTTGCGTTCCATCACCATGTGGATTTAATGCTCAATGCCAAGATAATGGAGGTCAACCTTCTTGCTCTTGTTTACCTCAATTTATTGGAAGTCCTCCAAATTGTAAGCCAGAATGTATAACCAACAGTGAATGTCCATATCACTTAGCATGCATGAATATGAAATGCCGAGATCCATGTCCGGGCTCATGTGGCCAGAATGCGGAATGCAATGTAATTAGTCATGTCCCAAAATGCTATTGTTTATCTGGTTATACTGGAAATCCGATAATACAATGTACCATACAACAAGCCGAACCAATTTCTCCAGAATATTTCAATCCATGCCAACCATCACCATGCGGTTCGAATGCATTATGTAAAGAACAAAATGGTGCTGGTTCGTGCACGTGTTTACCAGACTATTTTGGTGATCCGTATAGAGGATGCATGCCTGAATGTGTCGTTAATTCAGATTGTCCACAAAACGAAGTGTGCAGAAGAAATAAATGCGAAAACCCTTGCCCAGGACTATGTGGTCAAAATGCAGAATGTCAGATAATTAACCATGCACCTATATGTATTTGTTCCAATGGATATACTGGAGATCCGTTCAGATATTGTTCAATTATTCCTCCACAACGTAATTATATTAAAATATTTCTATTTTGGAATAACATTAGTCATAGACAAATAGTTCTTTTAATAATAAAAATTTAGTTAAAACTTTAAGTTAAATATAATAGCATATAACCTATATATAATAACCCATAAAATATATTATTCTTAAATTTACTGTTATCTTGTATAATTATTTTTTTTTTTTAACTTTAGAAACTCCAGTAGAACCAATTAATCTATGCAGTCCATCACCTTGTGGTCCAAACAGCCAATGTAGAGAACTTAATGGTCAAGCAATATGTTCTTGTCTTCCTGAATATATTGGAAGTCCTCCCAGTTGTCGACCTGAATGTGTAATAAGTACTGAATGTAATCCTGATAAAGCTTGTATTGGACGAAAATGTAAAGATCCATGCCCTGGAATGTGTGGCCATAATGCCAACTGTCAAACCATCAACCATAGTCCAATTTGTACATGCACTTCAGGATATACTGGAAATCCATTTTCCCAATGCTATCAAATACCAAGTACATACTATTATTTTTTATTTGCTATTAACTCATAAAACACTTTACTTTAATGTAAATGATAATTATTAATAAACACAATTAATTTTCAGAGCCTCCAATACAACAAACTCCACTGGAGCCATTAAATCCATGTGTTCCAAATCCTTGTGGATTATTTTCAACGTGTCATGACCAAGGAGGATACCCATCATGTTCCTGTTTACCTCAGTACACGGGTACTCCCCCCAATTGTAAACCAGAATGCGTGATTAGTGCTGAATGTCCAAGCAATAAAGCTTGTATAAATGAAAAATGTAGAGATCCGTGCCCTGGTTCTTGTGGAGTCGGAGCGCTTTGTACAGTAAATAATCATACGCCTAATTGTTACTGTCCTAGTGGCTATACAGGAGATCCATTTAGCTCGTGTACAATAAAACCACAAGAAGGTTGGTATTTTTATAGATTATTCAAATTCGCTTAAATACAAATTTTAATTTCATTCAAATTTTTAAATAACTAAAAATATAAAAATTTTAGATCCGCAATTACCAACTGATCCGTGTTTCCCATCCCCGTGTGGTTCGAATGCATTATGCAACTATGGTGTCTGCACTTGTTTGCCAGAATATCAAGGAGATCCTTATGTTGGCTGTAGACCTGAATGTATAATAAATGATGAATGTCCGAGAAATAAGGCGTGCATAAAATATAAATGCAAAGACCCGTGCCCTGGAACTTGTGGTCAGAATGCAATTTGTGATGTTTATAACCATATTCCTATGTGTAGATGCTTTGAAGGAATGTCCGGAAATGCATTTATAGAATGTCGACCTCATCAAAGTAAATAACACATGCACAACAAATCATTAATTTTTTTTATTTTAATATAATTATTATTTGTTTATCTATTAGTTTCTGTGGTCCAGCAAGACCCATGTAATCCCTCGCCATGTGGACCAAACAGTATTTGCCATGAAATAAATCAACAAGCTGTATGTACTTGTATTACTGGATACATTGGTTCTCCACCAACCTGCCATCCAGAGTGCATGGTTAATTCTGATTGTATTTTAAGTAAAGCGTGTAGTAATCAAAAGTGTAGAGATCCTTGTCCTGGAACATGTGGATATAATGCTAAATGTCATGTAGTTAACCATAATCCGATATGCAGTTGCCCTCCTGGATTCACTGGCAACGCATTTGTTCAGTGCAATCAAATACGTAAGATATTATGAAGTTTTCAAATACTGTTTAAAAAATTTAAGTAATACACTTAATATAATACTATTTCTTTGTATTGAAGCGATTATTGAAGATGAACCTATTCGAAATCCATGTGTACCATCTCCGTGTGGTCCATATTCTCAATGTCAAGTTCAAGGAACGTCTCCATCATGTTCATGTTTACCTGAATATATTGGCGCACCGCCAAATTGTCGACCTGAATGTGTTAGTAACAGTGAATGTTCATATAATTTGGCTTGCATAAACATGAAATGTAAAGATCCATGTCCTGGAATATGTGGAGACAACGCTATATGTCGTGTTATTAGTCATTCACCAATGTGTTACTGCGTACATGGTTATACTGGAAATCCAATGGTACAATGTGTGGTTCAACAAGGTACATACCATAAACTATAACTATTAATTGGTTAATAGGTAATAATATTGTTCAATAAATATGCGTTTTAGATGAATTAGTAATAAGAGACGATCCACATCCTTGCACTCCATCCCCTTGTGGTGCTAATGCCCAATGTAAAGAACAAAATAATGCTGGATCATGTACCTGTTTACCTGGATATTTGGAAATCCATACGAAGGTTGTAGACCTGAATGTATTGTCAACACAGATTGTGTACCGAGCAAAGCTTGTATACAATATAAATGTGAAAATCCTTGTCCCGGAACTTGTGGTTTAAATGCAAATTGTCAAGTGGTTTACCATGTTGCTTCGTGCATTTGTAATCCAGGTTATACAGGCAATCCTTATCAATCTTGCAATTTCATTCCACCACAAAGTAAGTTCAGCATGCTTTATTTTTAAAAAAATTATCTATAAATTTACTTTTGTTTAAATTCCATATCTATAATTTAAATATAATAATTTTTTTTTTTAATTTACCTTAAAGTGAAAATAAAATTATTTTATTGTAGTTACACAAATGGATCCAATATATCCATGCACGCCTTCCCCATGTGGTCCAAATAGTCAGTGCAAAGAACTTAACAATCAAGCGGTATGCTCTTGTTTGCCATCCTTTATAGGAAATCCACCTATATGTCGTCCTGAATGTACAACTAGCGCAGAATGTCCAACGAATTTAGCTTGTGTAAATAAAAAATGCGTAGATCCTTGTCCAGGAATTTGTGGAAAGAGTGCATACTGCAAAGTTGTCAATCATAGTCCACTGTGCATATGTAATTCAGGGTTAACTGGAGATCCGTTTTCTATTTGCTATCCTATACAAAGTAAGAATTCATAATTTATTAAATTTTTTATTACAAATTTCTATAAAAAAAAATAATGTATATTTAGATTCTCCAGAACCTCAACCTCAACCACCAATAAACCCATGCATACCATCACCATGTGGTTCTTATTCTCAATGTCAAGACTATGGAGGTACTCCTTCGTGTACATGTCTTCCGTCATATATGGGATCACCACCAAATTGTAGACCAGAATGTACAATAAATTCTGACTGTCCAAGTAATGTGGCTTGTATAAGAGAAAAATGTAGAGATCCATGTCCTGGTTCATGTGGTTCAAATGCCCATTGTCAAGTATTTAATCATATTCCAATGTGCATTTGCCCTGAAGGGTACACAGGAGATCCATTTTTAAGTTGTTACATCAAACCCGAACGTGAGTATAAATTGAAAATTAAATATACCTAAATATTATATTTTTGTATACGTAACATTTAAAAAATCTAAATCTTCATTTAGCGCCTATTCAACAAGCTTCAGATCCATGTAATCCTTCTCCATGTGGATCAAACGCATTATGCAACAATGGTGTTTGTACATGCCTTCCAGAATATCAAGGAGATCCTTATAGCATGTGCAGACCAGAATGTGTTCTTAACAACGAATGTCCTCAAAATAAAGCATGTATAAGAAACAAATGTATGGATCCTTGTCCAGGAACCTGTGGTCAAAACGCATTATGTGAAGTATACAATCACGTACCCATGTGCAGATGTCCTCAAGGAATGAATGGAAATGCATTTATTCAATGCTTACCATATCAAGGTATTGTTTTGCTTTTATTATTGTTTTTGTAACCTATTATTTTATTATTTTAATTTTAATTTATTTTTCTTGTCAATGCATTGAATAGCTCCAATTGAAATAATAAACCCATGTCAACCGTCACCGTGTGGTCCCAATAGTCAGTGTAAAGAAGTTAATGGATATTCAATGTGCTCCTGTCTTAGTGGTTACATTGGAACACCACCAACTTGTCGTCCTGAATGTTCTATCGATTCCGATTGTAGTCCAAATAGAGCATGTTCCAATCAAAAATGCCGTGATCCATGTCCTGGAACTTGTGGTGAAAATGCTCAATGTACCACAATAAGTCATAGACCATATTGTAAATGTCCACCAGGTTTCACTGGAAACGCGTTTTCGAGATGCTTTGTTTTACAACAATGTAAGACCCGTGTTTTCATTTAATGAATTTTCTTTTAATATGCGTTTTATCATTTATACAGTACCCCCAGAACCTGTAGGAAATCCATGTGTACCATCGCCTTGTGGACCAAATTCCCAATGCCAAATTCATGGAAATTCACCTTCATGCTCGTGTGTACCTAACTTTATTGGTTCGCCACCGAACTGTCGACCTGAATGTGCTAGTAACAGTGAATGTTCTTATCATCTGGCATGTATCAATATGAAATGTAAGGACCCGTGTCCGGGTTCATGCGCTTCAAATGCATTATGCAAAGTTATTAGTCATACACCAAGATGTAGCTGTCCATCGGGTTATTATGGTGATCCATTCACTCAATGTATATTACAACAAGGTGAATAAAAAGCTATTTCTAAATTAAATACAATTGATTTGATAACAAATGTGAATGATTTATATTTTAATAGCGGAACCTATTCACGAAATAATAAATGTTTGTATACCATCACCCTGTGGTTCCAATGCTTTATGTAAAGAACAAAATAATGCCGGTTCGTGCGTTTGTTTACCCGAATATTATGGAAATCCTTATGAAGGCTGTCGACCTGAATGTGTGATCAATACGGACTGTAATGCGAACAAAGCATGTATGGCAAATAAATGTAAAGATCCGTGTCCGGGAACCTGTGGCAGTAATGCTAAATGTCAAACTATTAACCACATTCCAATGTGCACATGTTTACCTGGTTATGTTGGAGATCCATTTAAATATTGTACAATTATACCACCACAACGTAAGTAAAACATTTTAATAATTATAATTGTAGATACTCAAAATAGTCTACATTTTTTAAAACTATGTTATTTTACAGAAGTAGAAATTGTTCCAAGTTATCCATGCGTTCCATCTCCGTGTGGCCCAAATAGTATATGCAAAGAAAGTAATGGACAAGCGATTTGCTCTTGCTTACCAACATATTTTGGAACTCCGCCTGGATGTAGACCAGAATGTGTCACTAGCGCTGAATGTGCACAAAATAAGGCATGTGTAAATCAAAAATGTGTCGACCCTTGTCCAGGAACGTGTGGACAAAATGCTCAATGTCAAACGATAAACCATCATCCAATATGTAAATGTATCCCTGGTTATACGGGTAATCCATCCACATATTGTTCTGTAATACAATGTAAGTATACCAAATAAATATATTATTAAATTTGTACAATTTACTTAATATAATCTAGCTAATTAACATGTTTATATTATACTTCAGATATACCTCAAGACCCACCAGTTGTTAATCCTTGCTCGCCATCACCTTGTGGTCCTTATTCTCAATGTATAGCGCATGGAAATTCGCCATCTTGTTCTTGTTTATCTACATATATTGGTAGCCCACCAAACTGTAGGCCAGAATGCATTGTTCATGCCGAGTGTTCAAGTAATTTAGCTTGCATGGGAGAAAAATGTAGAGACCCGTGTCCAGGGTCTTGTGGATTAGGATCACAGTGCAACGTAATTAATCATGTACCAATGTGCACATGTCCAATTGGTTATACGGGAGATCCTTTTGTCAGCTGTTATATTAAACCAAGTCCACGTAAGTTTAAAAAAATAAAAAAATAAAAAAAAATGCACTAATCACCATATTTTTTTATATTATTAGCACCAAAGCCACAATACACTGATCCGTGTTACCCGTCACCATGTGGACCAAGCGCTACGTGTAATAATGGAATTTGTACATGTATACCTGGTTATCATGGAGATCCGTATCGTGAATGTCGACCGGAATGTGTTCTTAATGAAGATTGTGCCAAAGATAAGGCATGTGTAAAAAATAAATGCATTAATCCGTGTATAGGAGGAACTTGTGGAAACAATGCAATCTGCGAAGTTTATAATCATATACCGATGTGCCATTGTCCACCTGGAATGACTGGAAATGCTTTTATTACATGCCATCAAATATTACAAGAACAAGTTGTAATTAGAAATCCGTGCTCGCCTTCACCTTGTGGGCCAAATAGTCAGTGCCGTGATGTGAACAGTCAAGCAATTTGTACATGTTTACCTACTTTCTTTGGACATCCTCCCAATTGCCGACCTGAATGTACAGTTAATTCAGACTGTTCAATGAGTACCGCCTGTTTAAATCAACGATGTAGAGATCCATGCCCGGGAACATGTGGTATTAATGCAGAATGTCAAGTTATAAATCATAACGCAATATGTAGATGTCCGCCACACTTAACAGGAGATCCGTTTTCAAAATGCTCCTATCCAAGTAAATATATTAATCTACTTTTTTAAAGTTACAAATCATTTTTTAAAAATATTTTAAACGTATTACATAAATTATTTACTTACAGTTATATCGATACCACAACAAGATCCAATTAATCCATGTGTTCCAAGTCCATGTGGGCCTTATTCGGAATGTCGTGTAACATTTAATACGTACACATGTACATGTTTACCAAACTACCAAGGTACACCTCCAGAGTGCCGTCCAGAATGCATTTCAAATAGCGAATGTAGATATAATTTAGCATGTATAAACATGAAATGCAAGGATCCGTGTGTTGGTTCATGTGGTTTGAATTCTGAATGCCACGTATATAACCATATACCTCAATGCACTTGCCTTCAAGGATATGTTGGAAATCCTTTTGTCTCATGCTACGTTCAGCAAATACAATGTAAGAATACAATGTGTTTCTACTATCATTTTGACAATTATATTATGTTTTTAATAATTAATTTAATCTACAACAGCAAACTTCAAGATTACGTTCATCACAATATATTTCTTGTTAAGATAAAAGTTTATTTTAAGTTAGATTTTAAGTATTTATACCTACTAGATATTAGTGTACTGTTAAATCTCCACATCTCAACTAATAAAATTCAGCGTTATCTCCGGTCTAGTTTTATTCGTATATCTTAAGTGATGGTTTGTAAAGATATTTCAAAAATGCATGTTTTTAAATTATATTTTGCATGGTTTTATAGATGTGCTGCACGATTATTATATATATTTGCATGTAGTAGTTATTTGTTTTATACAAAAAAGTATGGACGAATACCAACATGATATATAATATATAGATGAAATTGTGTTGTTCATAGAACTTAATTATTTAAATTATAGCTGTTCAGCCTACACCGACATCGCCTGCAGATCCTTGTTACCCATCACCGTGCGGCCCTAATGCTAGATGTCATGTTGAAAATCAGAATGCTATCTGCGAATGTTTACCAGAATATCAAGGAAATCCATACGAGTCTTGCAGACCCGAATGTCTTGTTAGCTCTGATTGTTCGATGAACAAAGCTTGTATTAGAAATAAATGCAAAGATCCATGCCCTGGCACATGTGGTATATCGGCTATGTGCTTCGTTTCGAATCATATACCAATATGCTCATGTACAGAAGGATTAACTGGTGATCCTTTCCAAATGTGTCATCCAATGCCAATTAGAGGTAATAATAAACAACAATTGCCATTTATTTGTTAAAATAATGTTTATTATAATATTATGGTACTATTCTATGGTACATATGATTATTTTAATATTGAGTTTATTGAAGCTTTCATGGATTGGAAATATATTATCTGTGTGATTTTAATATTATCACAGTAAACACAACTGTATTTTATTCACTAAATAATTTCGTAGATCTAATCCCATCTGATCCATGTGTACCATCACCGTGTGGACCTAATACACGTTGTCGTATAATGAACGGTGCTGCGATTTGCGAATGTTTACTTGGATATGAAGGATCCCCATCGACTAGTGGATGCCGACCCGAATGTGTAATCAGTCCTGATTGTCCTCGAAATAGAGCTTGCGTTAACAATAAATGTATTGACCCATGCCCCGGCGTATGTGGATATGAAGCGATTTGTCAAACCATCAACCACAGTCCTGTCTGTTCTTGTCCACCGCCTACTATTGGAGATCCGTTCATTGAATGTAAACAACAACAACGACCATCGGGTAAATATATATATATTTTTTTTCTTAATTTCGAATATTATGCATATGTGTACACTTCGTAATACTCACATCACTTTTTCAGTTGTACCGAATGACCCATGCAATCCATCGTCGTGCGGTAGCAACGGTCAGTGTAGGGTAATTGGAGACATTGCTTCGTGTGTTTACCCGGAGTGTATTATTAACCAAGATTGTTCAAGAGACAAGGCATGTTTCGCGCAAAAATGTCAAGATCCATGTCGAGATGTTTGTGGATTAAATGCTATTTGTCAAGTAGTAAATCATAATGCCATATGTTCATGTCCTCCGGGATATTACGGAGAACCAAAACAACAATGTATAATACAACGTACACCAGGTATGGAAAAAATATAAAAAGATATATTGTACTTTTGTAATTATCACAATTATGAATGACTAATTTTTTTATTTTTTTTATAGAACCCAAACCAGAATGCACAACTGACAGTGAATGTTCTAATGACAAAGCGTGCATCAATTATGCCTGCGTTAATCCATGTCAAGATTCGCCGTGTGCTAAAAACGCATTATGTTATGTTCAAAAGCACAGATCAGTGTGTGTGTGCAGAGATGGAATGACTGGAAATGCTCAAATCCAATGTGTTGAAAGTAAGATCCTATCAATACATGATTGACTGTAAATCTTATATTGATTATTATATTATTTATAGTCGGATGTCGTGCCGATACTGATTGTCCACCAGAAAAGTCGTGCGTCAATGGAGATTGTGTTGATCCGTGTGCTTACACTCATTGTGGTATAAACGCATTATGCCGAACTGACGGATACCACAGGGCCAGATGTTATTGTCCTCCTGCGTATGAAGGCGATCCATTTGTAGAATGTAGAAGACCTGAATGCACGGTCGATCCCGACTGTCCGTCGACATTAGCTTGCAGGAATCAACATTGTCAAAGCCCGTGTGACTGTGCTCCGACTGCATTGTGCAACGTAGCCAACCATATTGCAGCGTGCAAATGTCCTCCGGGATACATAGGAAATCCTCATGTTTCTTGCGCTTTAGGTATTTAGTACATTTAACATATCGCTGAGTTATTTATTTGTGGTGTTTTTCGTTTTACCAACAACCAATTATTTTACACGGAAAATAATAATACAAATAATTTTATTTATTAGCTCCGCTCGACATACCACCTCAGTGCACAATGGACTCTGATTGTGCTAGTAAATTGGCCTGTTTTGACGGAAATTGCCGAAATCCGTGTTATGAAATAAAACCGTGTGGACCAAATGCAGAGTGCACTGTGGTAGATACTTTGCCTCACAGAACGATGTCATGCCAATGTATCCCAGGCTATGTTGGTGATGCTGACATTCAATGTAAAATAGGTAATAGGAATATTCTTCATGAATCAAATTTGTAAACACATCTATTTAAAACTGAACTGATTATATATACATATTACAATTCCAGCTAAAAATATTTTAACACAATTTAATTACTAATCAATATTACATTTTATGTGATTTCAGGTATAGCTGCTTATCTGTTTCCTTTAAAATATCCTCTAAAACTTTCATATTTAGTAACACATCAGAATTTATATTTATACATATAAAATATATGTGTAGTCAATCCCTTCACTTCCGTTTACTGTCTTTCTATTGTATATACATAAATTATTTAGATTGACGACATTTTGTTTAATATTTTTATTAAAGGTTTATCAACAAAAAGTTTATATATTTATACCTTCATAATTAACTAAAATATATTCTACTTCATAATTTAGGCGCTCCATCATCAGTTGGTTGTACATCTAATGACGATTGCCAGCCGTCAGATTCGTGCCTAAACCGCCAATGTGTTAATCCATGCACAGTATCCAACCCATGTTCATCTACTGCATTGTGCACAATCAATAATCACAAAGCTGTTTGCAAGTGTCCAGATGGCCTTTCTGGTGATCCATTCATTAGTTGTTACAAAGGTAAGAAATCAAATTTGATATACTAAATACATATACAACCATTTTGTCATAATATATTTTTAAATATGTACATATGAATTAACTAAACATTGTAACATCATATTACAGTGCCACTGGCTTCACCAGAATGTACAACTGACTCTGAATGTCCAAGTTCAAAAATATGTGCCAACCAATACTGCCAAGACCCATGTCAAATATCAAAACCATGTGATCCTACAGCTGAATGTACTACAATCAACCACCGACCAATTTGTAATTGTCCAAATGGATGGGCAGGAAATCCTCAAATCCAATGTTATAAACGTAAGATTTATTTTTGTCATAAATAACTTTATAAAATAACCATCCAATTTTGTGTTCGTATTTTAGCTGGTTGCAAAGCTGATAGCGATTGTGTTTATGACAAAGCGTGCATCAACAGCAACTGTTTGAACCCATGTTCCACCAAGAGTTGTGGTCACGGAGCCGAGTGTAAAGTCCAAGCTCACAGAGCGCATTGTGTTTGTCCAGCGGGTACACAAGGGTCACCGATGGTATCTTGCGTGTCTGTGGTATGTCAATATAATGAAGACTGTGCGGACCATGAAGCATGTGATAGACTAAACAGGAGATGCAGACCAGTTTGTGAACAAGACACATGTGCTGAGCATGCAACGTGTTTGGCACAAGCTCACCAACCTACATGCACATGCCTAAGTGGCTTCCAAGGAAATCCTTACATTGAATGCATTGGTAAGTTTAACAGAAATAAAAATAATTTAACGCTGTTTATTTAATCAAATATTACTTTGTTTAACAACATAAAATAGAATCAAGAGTACCATCTATAATGCCTGAGTGTACAACAGACTCTGACTGTCTGACACAGCATGTTTGTGTAAATCAAAGATGTCAAAATCCTTGTACTATATCTGTGCTCTGCTCGCCAGACCAAGAGTGTCATGTTCAAGACACCGTTCCATACAAAACTGTTATGTGTCAATGTAGATCAGATACTGTAGCAACCATTGATGGCCGTTGCAAACCTATAGGTATTTTATGTACCACAACTTTTTAAAAGACCATATTAAGTTTAAATAGAATACGAATAAGTTATCTGTAAAAACAATTATGATTTTTCATTTTTTTTATCACTATTAAAATATTAATTTTTATTATTATCATTTTTTTCGAGAGTTTAAAATATTAATTTTTTTTTTTTTTAATCTACATTAAATGGACAACTATATTAAAATACACGATTCTAATATATTTATATACACACATTTGTTTTAGTTTCCATCACGCCCCAATGTAAAAGTGATCAAGAGTGTCCATTATCAGAACGATGTGTAAATCAAGGTTGTATTGAAGCGTGTCGCATTGATCCTTGTGGTATAAATGCACAATGTATCTCACAAAACCATCAAGCAGCATGTTCGTGTCCACCAGGATATGTTGGAAATCCTCATACAGAATGTTCACTCCGTAAGTGTTACTTAACACGACAACTGTTGGTTATTTTTAAAATGTATTAGAATACTAACATACTTATGTACTAATTTTTATATAGACATTGCAACTCCGATCTTACCACCTTCGCCAGAATGTACAAGGAATGATGACTGTGCAACTGACAAAACTTGTGTTAATCAAAAATGTGTGAGTCCGTGCACCTTAGGAGACAGTTGCGGACGAGGGTCATTTTGCCATACACAAAACCACCAACCAATCTGCAGATGTCCAAATGGTTATACCGGAGATCCTCGCATTGCATGCATTCCACGTAAATACAACATTTTATAAATTATGAATTATTTTGTAAATAATTATTAAAAAATATTTATCGATCTATGTTCTATTAATAGCATCAATACCGAACATTGAATGTGTATCAAACACAGAATGTAGTCCAGAAGAATCGTGTATCAACAGACTGTGTGTGAGTCCATGCAATTGCGGACCAAATTCTGATTGCAAAGTGTTTGATCACTATCCTAGTTGTGTTTGCAAGCCTGGATATTATGGAAATCCTCAACAAGGCTGTATAAAAAGTAAACATTAAAAATTTTTCAAACAAATTATATAATATCGAAAACCATATTAAACACATTTTTTGTAAAACATTATTTAATTTTTACTCTTAAAACATTATAAAAGTAATAGTGGCTGTTTACATTACAATAATATAATATCACTATGAATGATTTCAGTGGGTTGTACATCAGATGATCAATGTGCTTATGACAAACAATGTTACAACGGCGAATGTGTTCCGCCATGTTTATTGAACGATCCTTGTGCCCCGACAGCAAAATGTTATGGCGACAATCATCGTGCCGCATGCCAATGTCCTCCCGGTTACTTTGGCAATCCGTTCGAGAAATGTGAAAGAACCGAATGTACATATGACATAGACTGTCCATCAGACCGCATGTGCTTTGACCAACACTGTATCAATCCGTGTACGGAACAACACAGCGCTCCATGTGCTTCGAACGGTATTTGTTTTGCCAAAAATCATGCAGCTACATGCAGATGTCCAGACAGTTTCCCACTGGGAGACCCGACTACGTATTGTGAACGATCACCACCTCCTCTTTTCGGAGAACCAGAATGTAAGATCGATGTCGATTGTGCCAGTCGTCTCGCGTGTATAAAACAGAAATGCGTGAATCCATGTCAAGAAATTAAACCTTGTTCAAATAGTGCCATGTGCACAGTCTTAGACAGTGTACCAGTTAGAACAATGACATGTACATGTTCTGAAGGATGGGTACTCGACGAAGGTGGAGAATGCAAACAAGGTTAGATCTTATTTTAAATGCAATATTTCTAAATACAATTTTTCCTAAACCCCCATTTTTTTTTTGTTCCCAGTTATTGTATCCTCGCCACCAGGTTGTACTACAAACGACGACTGTCCGACCAATGAAGCATGTCTAAATCGACAATGCCGTAATCCTTGTAATTGCGGCACGAATGCCCAGTGTTTTGTTCAAAACCACCATCCAGTATGTTCATGCCTAGAAGGTTACGATGGAAATCCAAACTTTGCTTGCAAGAACAGGTATGTCATTAGGAAATGATTAGTCATGCAATTGTTAGAGTTTGTTAATAATGTTCTATTCTATTGTAGTCGGGTGCAAGAGAAATTCTGAATGTGATTCTGGTAAAGCCTGTATCAACGGCCATTGTTTGAATCCATGTATCGTAGAAGATCCGTGTGGACCAAACGCTGAATGCTTCACAATTGCTAGCCGTCCAGAATGTCGATGCAAGAGTGGTTATAGAGGAAATCCTTACGACCGATGCTTGGTAATCGGATGTCGCAGCAATAACGACTGTCCGAATGACCGTTCATGTATCAACGGACAATGTATTAACCCTTGTGTCTATGAACACCCTTGCTCGTCTCAAGCCGAATGTAAAGTGCAAAATCACTTCGCGTTGTGTCGCTGCCCGCCAGGAATGGTAGGCAACCCGTATGTAGCTTGCAGACAAGAAGTACAACCCGAATGCAAAGAAGACGCCGATTGTCCGTCGTTATTGGCTTGTTTCGATAATGTGTGCCAGAACCCGTGCACCGCCCTGGAACCTTGCAAACAGCCAGCTGAATGCGTTGTCATCAATTCGCTGCCGGTGAGAACGATGATTTGCGAATGTCCCAGCGGTTACGTGAGCAGCGGAAGTGGCACTTGCAAGATCATGCCGCCGATAACGGCTGTCGCTTGTACTGCGGACACACAATGTCCGTCAGACCGAGCCTGCTTGAACGGACGGTGTATAGATCCGTGCAACTGTGGACCGAACTCCGAGTGCAGGGTATGGGATCACAAACCCGTTTGCTCTTGTTTAGCTGGATTCGACGGAAGCCCAGAAATCGATTGTTCAAGAGGTCTGTAGATACAGTGTTGACATGATAGTGTTCAAATCGTTACAAAGCCCGCGGTTGTAATTTTACATACGTTTTTTTTTTCTATTTTGTTCAGCCGGATGTCGAAGTGAATCCGATTGTTCTGGTCAACACGTCTGCGTCAACCGCATCTGCGTTGCTGTGTGTGCGGCAGACGGCAGCAGTTGTGGCACAGAAGCTGAATGTTATGGTAGCAACCATCAAGCCATATGCGAATGTCCGCCCGGATTGACAGGAAATCCACAAATAGCTTGTGTAGTCGCCGGTTGTCGCTCAGACACTGATTGCCCGAGCACCAAAGCATGCATAAACTCTAAATGTATCGATCCGTGCACCAAAAACAACCCGTGCATTAAACCGTCCGAGTGCACGGTTTACAACCACCGTACCGATTGTGCTTGTCCGCCGGGTTACGTAGGAAATATTGGAACGAGTTGCAAAAAGAGTATGCGTTTAAATAATTTTTACTCAATGTTCACTGAAAACTAATTTTGAACAATTTTTTTTTTTTTACAGTTGAAAGTGAATGTCGAAGTGACTCCGACTGTCCATCACAAACGGGTTGTATCAATAAACTATGTGTAAGCCCGTGTGATGTCTCATCGCCTTGTGGAATAAATTCGAAATGTACAGTCCTCGACACGTTCCCGATCAGAACGATGACGTGCGAATGTCTTCCGGGCACTCAGGGAAACGCAGCTATACAATGCGACGAAGGTATTTTGTTTTGTTTCCTTTTCTTTTCAACGTCTGTCTGTTGATTATTTTCCGATCATTCAAATGATTCTTCACAACATATACTACATTACCATTGCTTTTAGTTTCTAAATGTCCGATCGACAAAGGATACATAAGGAACGATAATGGCGAGTGCGTGTGTCCTCCGGGCACAGCCCTTAACAACGAAGAAGAATGTCGTCGGTGCGTTGTCGAACTGGGATTCAAAGTGGACGAACGCGGCCGTTGCGTGTGCGCGTTAGATAGAGGATTGATTATAGACGAAAGAGGACGTTGCATATGCCCGGTCGAGCATGGTTACAGTTTGAATATCCACGGGCAATGCGTACCGAGTATGTGTTTGACACGACATATCATAATATAACAAATAATTTCTCGTTTTAAAGTTGATTTATTTCGTTCAAACTAAACACACACACACACACATATACATATCTATATATAATATATTAAATTTTCAGACAACACGCCATATTTCAAAACAGATTTCCCAAGACCGGAAATAGTTGTCACGTGTCTGTCGGACGGAGTGCAAGTAGAAATCTACATCACGGACAATGGATTTAACGGCGTTTTGTACGTGAAGGGCCACAGCAAAAACGAAGAGTGTAGACGAGTCGTGTCGACGACGCAAGATTCGCCGTCCAAGACAGAAATATTCAAAGTCGGCTTTGGCAACTGCGGGCTCATACACGTCAACGTGAGTTTTCGGCTAGACTGAAGCAATGAGCGTTGTAAACGTCTTTCTCTTTTTGTTTATGTTCGGCGCAAAAGGGCCAAGCCAGCTTCGTGTTGGTCGTACAGAAACATCCGAAACTAGTCACGTACAAGGCCCAAGCCTATCACATACGGTGCGTGTACAACACGGGAGAACAGAACGTCACGCTCGGCTTCAACGTGTCCATGTTGACCACGGCCGGTACGATAGCGAACACCGGACCGCCGCCGACGTGTCTGATGAAGATCGTCACTCACACCGGTCAAGAAATCGACTCTGCGGAAATCGGCGACAATCTCATGCTACAAGTCGACGTCCAACCATCGAGTACGTGTTAACATGACGATAATTACAGTTATCACCATCGAAAAAGATTCGGGTGGAATTTTTTTGTTGTCCAGTAGATCATTTTTATATCTCCGTCAGTATAAACCCTCTTTATTCGCTACCGACGAAATGACCGCCGTCGTCCCTATTTATAAACTGTGTGCCGTTCCCGCACCGTCCGTGCCGTAATCATAATTGTCCGGTCATAAACAAATCGACATGGCGTTAATTTCGATGTTCCGTGCCGATCGTCCACAGGTATCTATGGAGGGTTCGCCAGGAGTTGCGTGGCGAAAACGATCGAGGACAACGTCGAAAACGAGTACATAGTGACCGACGAGAACGGGTGCGCGACCGACCCGACCATCTTCGGCGAATGGGACTACAACGCCGACACGCAGTCGCTGTTGGCCGGCTTCAACGCGTTCAAGTTCCCGAGTTCGGACAACATACGTTTCCAGTGCAACATACGCGTGTGCTTCGGTAAATGCCAACCGGTACGTACGCCTGCACATATATTTCGTTAACGGGTTTACGCGAATTCAACGTGCGTGCCCTACGCTGTAACGACGTTGGGCTGTTTTCACGGGAAACGATGAATGACAGTCTATATTGTCGTATCGCAAAGGGGGCAAAGAACTCCGCAGCTATATTTATGGAAAATAACTATGCTCGTATACATATGCTTATTTCAAAAATAGTATTCATTTTTTAAACCAGACGCGTGTAAGCGAATTTCGCAGATTTTTCTGTTAAGTTTTCCGTGCACGTGAGAAAACTATTGAAAAAAATCGTGCGTGTTTACGAGTACGCGCGGATAAAGTGAAACTTCTTTCAGAGTCATTCAACTGATAGAGTATTAGGTTTGTGTTGGAATGAAATAAACAAAAATTGATATGGAAGTTAGTAAATATTCACTATTCCGCTAGGTAAATAAATATAGGAACTGTACGAGCGGAGCACGTTTATCAATAAAATGCTTGCTCGGTCACAACTGCTAGATACTTTGAAATGGGTTACTTGGTTTACCAATCCTAAGTCCGACCAGCCTGTGTGTATGTAGTAATGTAAATTAAGAAAAGAACACACAAAAAGAGTGGTTAACACGGATAAGACGGCCGTGGCACTTTTGTTCACATTATTTGGCCCGGTGCGAGTACGTGTGTGTATAAACAGCAAATGACTCGATCGCGACGCGTGCGGATACACGAGAGTCCTAGATGCGATGAAATTGGTGGAGACGGCCAAACGGTCTGCTCGCACGCTGTCGGTCGCAACTAAAATGTGACGCGTAAAAATCTTCTTTTTTTTTTTGTACTCTCTATAAAGAAGTTTCACTTCAAAAATCGAAATCCGTAAATTAAAGTACCGACTGGATACGATGTTGTCGCCAGAAAGTGGTGTTACATGTGAATATCGGAGCATTCCTTTTGTACGAAAAAGTGTTCGTAGACCAAAAAAAACAAAAACACATAATTTATAAAACCAATACATTCTTCGTTTCGTTCAGAATTAAAAATCGAAATTAGTTTTCGTAACTTTCTTCTTACTCGTCATCCGAGTGTTGTCGACATTTGTAGATAACAATGTTGATTAACAGTCTGTCCCTGCGGTACCCATTCGCCGAGGGTCGTTGTATACACCCTTTATATCGAAAAATACGTTATCAACGTGGCCTTGCTCACGACCCTCGCGAAATCGTTTGTGCCGCTCGAAAACACGCGGTAAAACAGAAAACTCTCGGCGGCAGATTGTCCGGGTTTCACCGGAAATTCTAAAAAATGTACGAACGCCGTTCGTCCGGCATGATTTCGACGTACGACGCGCGAACGAGGTTACTTTTTAACCGACGCCCACAAATCAACCCGACTAAACCGGTATTGTTGTTCTTGGTGCGATGGCATTCGCAGCTCACTCGCGTGTTAGGTCGTGTCTCGCCGGCAGTTCGACGGTATCGTTATTTGACGATCTGATAAAAACGCGCGTGGGCGGGCGAAACGACCACGCGTGATACTCGGCGAAACGCGTCAAGGCGGCGAAAAATCGTCAAGACCGCGGGTGGCGGTGTCTGTTGACGATCGCACACGAACGGTCCGCGGTCGGACGAAACACAGTCGTCGCGATTGGTTCTCGGGACGGACGTCTTGCACTCGCGCGAACATGCAGAAGCATTGTGTAACGTTTGATTAAAATGTCGATTGGGTTGCCGCGTGACAGGTGAACTGCCGCGGCTACAACGCGTTCGGTAAACGCAAGCGGCGTGAAACGGCCAAGGACGACAGAGCCGACGAGGACGCACTCGATTCGAGCCAGCGAGGACAGCTGAGAGAGGAGATCACGATCGAGTCGAACGCCATTTTGACGTTCGAGCGCCGGGAAGAACGACTGATGGATCCGACCGAAGGTACGTGTTTTAAAAAAAAAACAACAACAACGCGCCACTGTCCGCGGCTGTGCAAACGTTTTTTTGTTCGGTCGACGAGACGCGTCCGCGTTTTCGACCCACTTTCGCTCGTTTTCCCTTTCACCCGGACGCCGCGTTCTCTCGGCAAGCGTACCGCGCTGACGTCAAATGACAGCCGTGCGTAAACCGTAGTACTGGGGTCTCGGACGCGACGCGCGACCGTCCGAAACCGAGCCCCCCCGGGGCCGTGTGCTCACGTTTCCGTCTTTACAGCGCCGATCGTTCAGCCGGCCGAAGACATATGCGTGTCGGTGATCGGACTGATCGTCGCGCTGGTCATCACCGCCCTGCTGGCCCTGGTGGCCGTGGCCGTGGCCGTGTCGTGTTGGCTGATGGCCTACAGGAGAACGCCGAACGTCAACGGGCCGCTGCCGCATCCGACCCAAGTGCCCAACCCGATGTTCATGAACCACGACCAAACGTCCGAACCGTCTCCGGACTACTTAACATAATAATAGTATGTTTAACTCTAGTGATTTTTAATTATTTTTTTTTTTTACCCCTCGTACGGTTGATTATTTATACATTATACTTTTGTGCGACTGTTAATAATTTGCCATGTTTGTGACGATATTAGTCTCGTTTGGCCTTTAATTAGCTGTAGACACTCGAGTGAACGAACGGGAAAAAAAGAACAAAAACGTTGTAAAAATAAAACACTTCGGGCAAAACGGAAACGTCGATGCAGAAACGTTTTATGACGCGTATTCTCATAAACGTAACGAGTGTTCCCCGATTAAAGGCCATTCTGAACTAAACCGCAACGATTTTTTTTTTCCCTTATAGTCAAAATTACTCAATTAAAACACGGATAACAACAAATGATGATAACAACAATGATAATAACAATATAAATAACGACGATGATAATACGGATTGTTATTCGCGTTTTAATTGCTGTACGGACATTTCTTCCGAACGCTTATCATCGCGTTGCACGAACATAGTCCGAACACAGACTAATTGAATAACCGTTGCGCGTACAACGCGTTATTTTGTTTTGTTGTTTTTTCTCTGTCTCTCTATCTCTCGTCGACTTGGAAAAAAGCAACAACAAATAAGCTTTCGGAAGACTCGTTCGCTTTTAATCTTAAGCGTATATTGTAATATATTAGAGTTTAATTTGTATAATCGTTTAACATTAATCGCGAATGTTATGTATGAATAGTGTGATATATTATTATTATTATTAAACTATTAATTTATTAACAAAATAAATAATTTAAACGAACAATTATACACCTAACTTCCTAAAATATATAACACGATTCCGGACGGATCGTTGAAAATGACCTAATATATTTTTTTATTTTTATTTTTTTGTAATTCTATTCTACCGTGTTAAATCAAAACGTGTTGGGCGTTCCTCGCCGGGTCGTTTTCATTAACACCCGCTGTATGGCGACGCGTCCGCCTAAATAATTATACTCGTAGTCATTTCGGAGGTACCGCGCGAGAGATCGTCTCATCGAATTCATACATATTATATAACATATATATATATATATACGTATATTTTCTAACTCGGAATTATTTGTGTCTTACACGCGCGTCGCGTATCGTAGTTATTCTCTATAAGGATTTAAAATTAGACAATTATAATCGAATAAAGTGTGATAATCGAAAATAATAATAATAATAATAATCATGATTAAACGAATATGCTTTTTTTTTTTTTGGAAGTCGTGTTTTGTACACCCATTTCGTTCCTGTTTGTTCCGCCGTTTTCTCAGATATTTTTTTCCAACGAGGTGTTCACTCCGAAACGCATCAAACGATGTCAACAGAATAGCATTTCGAAACAGGCGGCTATTTATTTAGCAGCGAGCACACGTTTTTTTGGCGGATGTAGAACGCACGGTGTGTCTTTGTGATTGCGGGTCGGACGTCCTGAGCGTAATTCGAGAAGTAGTGTTGCGAAGTCGAACGGACGTCGTATCGATCGAGTTGCTAACCGTGATCGCGGCATTCGATCTGCAACGCCAATACGACGGGTTATACAGCTCGGCGACGTCGACGATGAATTCGTTGCGGGAATAGTCGGCTGAATGATCGTATGACATAAATCGGCGGCAGCACCGAGTGAGGCCCAGGAGTGCCGGGTCCGGCAATTTCATTAATACCCTCGGTTCGGTATGTTTTACGTTGACAAAAACGAGCCCAGCACCACATCAACATATACACAAACGGTATTATTCAATTTGATATTTATTAAAAACAATCATGTTTACATATGATCCAATATATGATAAATGAACATACTAAAACGTATTACAATTGTACAGAAAAAATGTTGAGACTAAAAGAATTATTTTTTCCAAATAGACATATTGTTTTTGAACATTTTGTAATAAAATATATATATATACGACAAATGTCACGATTAGGTATTATTGTATAGAGCAGTGGTCGGCAACCGGCAGATCGCATCTATCCCGCGCGTTTATTTCATAAAGCCCGTTTTAAATTACAAAATGACAACATTTATTTGAATATTTTATCTAATAAAATTGCAATCGCATTCTATACAAATAATTAAACTGTATTTATTTTATTTTATAGTATAAGGATATCAATATTTTATTTCTGTTCGGCCAGCTAAACCTTTCTAGCTAGAAACAGCTAAACATTGTGAATGTGGCTCGAAAGTCCAAAAAGGTTACCGACCACTGATATAGAATATAAAATATTAAAAGTAATAATTTATTTCATCAAAAATTACAAATCACTAAATATATTTCTCGGTGGTTCCCGTGTGTTAGGTCTAGTGCTCACATTGGGCAACTGTCTTTCTGCTTCAGAAGTATTATTTGCAGTATAGCTTTGATAAGATCGATCAATGGGATCAACGTTGTCCAACAAATATGATTTCATGTTGTCGGTACGTGACGGTGGAACTCCTAATAAGTCAATATTTCCATTATCATTGTATAGTAGTAATTTAATACAATTAAAAATAAATGATAATTAATTATAAGAAAACAAATTATACACACTTCCTTCAACATCATTGTTTACAGCCGGTAATGATCTTTCCCTATACCTACGACGCATTTCATTACCTCGTAGTTTCCGTTCACGTCTTTCTTTCTCTGCGTTGAATATAACACAATGAGTATTGACTAATGTGATATTTATATGTACTATGTGTTTAGTAGATATACACAACTTACCTCGGACAACTAGCAAACGTCCTTCTTGAATGTAATCGCTCACTAAATCGTCGTCCTCTAGAAACTGAGGAAAACCCAATATGGATAATATTCGTGAACCCACCTTGAAATAAGTTGCCAAACATACGATGAGTATAAGAGTCGGAAAGTATACATTGAAACCATCGCTAATTATTGAAATCACGTCCATATGTCCCATTATCTAGAATAAAAACTATTATATTAGTAAAACAAACAAACACATAACTTATTTTATAATATTATTGAGCTGCATGGTATAATATTTTACTTGAGTATAGTTTGTCTCTAAGATACGACTCTTTATCACGTGACTATCCATGTGAATAAGTCCGAGAAAATTTAAACACATTGGCGACGTTAGACGACTCAATAGACTACAACACATATTCAATGATTAAAATTCTAATAAATATCAAAAAACTAGAAAATACTTACAGTCCAAAGAATATTAAGCTACTTTCAGTGGTTTGATGATTTGGAGCTAAGTAATAGATGTTAAGCAATTTTATCTTAAATATCGTTGAATATGTACAATATGCCAAATAAGCAATAGATATTGTAGATAAAAGCTGTTAATAAAAACAGTTTAATAATTACAATTAAAAAACAAACTTTTATGTTCAAACTCGATTGTTTGTTTAAATGTTTTTTTTACCTGTATCATGACATAATCATTGTTTTGTTTAGCCATATTAACCATAAGAGCAAAAATAGAGAGCACTGGTTGTTTTTTGAAAAATGTCATTTCGGACCACACAATTACAACTGACAGCATACCAGTTATCACTGATAAAATTTTGAGCATCATAGGATGTATACGACACCACCAATACCATTCTGCAAATAAATTTAACAAACAAAATAAGACAATAATAAAACATGAAGAAAGATAATACATAATTTCATTTAAAAAACAAACTTGATTATGTAAGAAAATGATCGTGTGGTATTACCATAAGCATTGGATAACAAAAATAAATACTAACAGTATTCATAATTCATTTTAAAATTATTTGACATACCGATAGTCGACGTATCAGCATAGTTGTTTAATTTTGAAGGCTTGTTAAACATTTTCTTAAACTTTCGGTCTCTAGATGTTATGTTTGAATTGATATCTTCCAAAAAAATAGCTTTTTCTAACATTAACCTGCCCTGAGTGTCTGTACGTTGGTACATATGTACAGCAACAATTAACTAAAATAGACATATACAAATAAACCATATACTTTTAAAGCAACATAATTTTTTTTTTATATTGCTTTCTAAATATTTCACATTTTAATTAAACAAAATAATTAAAATTAATTTTCACCTGTATTTTCTAATAAATATATATTATTTAAATTAGAAACTTAACTATAGGGCAATTTACTGTTATTAATATCTAATATTCGACTTCTATACAAGTCTGATAACAAAATAAAAGGACATTCAATTATTGTTTTTAAGTAATAATATTTATTTGGTACTTCATTGATGTAACACACCAATACACTGTTTACAAGTAACCATGGTAATATTATTTAAATATTGTTCAATCCAATTTTTTCTCAGGAACATCTTTATATTGTATAAGATGAAGTCATAGTCAAACAAAAAATGGATAAATTAAGTAAATCTCAAATTATTATTCACGTGGAAAAACCAGTTAATTATCAATTGAAGGATTGTCAATGGATTCATAATTCAGCCAAGTTCATGGCGGTTGGTGGTAAACCAAACTTGAAAGGTGTTATAAATATTTATGAGCTGAAAGACAACGACATTCAAACTGTTCAAGAGTATGAGAAACCGACTTCTATCGAATGTGCTACTTTCCAATCAAGTTCAATTAATAAAAGACACTTGGCAATTGGAAACTTTGGGGGCGACCTAGAAATTATAGACTTAGAGTATTCAGCTAAATCAGTTTACGCCGTGAAAGCACATCAAGGTCTCATATATTGCATTGACGGTATCGGTGGGCTTGGAATTGGATGTGGAGCTCCGGAATTGGTGACAGGTATCAACACTATAGCTCATTATTTAGACACTTGAATTTTCAATGTAATCAATAATATTTTTAAAAATCACTACTATTTCAGGTGGAAAGGATGGTTCAGTGAAAATATGGGACCCGAGAGAAAAACAACCGGTTGCAAAAATGGAAACTGAAATTGGTGCTACAAAGAGAGATTGCTGGACGGTAGCATTTGGAAATGCCTATAATTCGGAAGAACGAATTGTATGTGCTGGTTATGATAATGGAGACATTAAAATGTTGGATTTAAGAGCAATGGCGTTACGCTGGGAAACTAATGTATCGAACGGAGTTTGCAGTTTAGAATTTGATAGAAGAGACATTAAAATGAATAAACTAATAGCCACAACAATTGAATCTAACTTTTATGTATATGACATTAAAGTTCAGCATCCTACAAAAGGATTTGGTTTTGTGAAAAACAATTTACAAAAACATACTATTTGGACAGTTAGACATCTACCACAAAACAGAGAAATTTTCACTACAACTGGAGGAAACGGCTCGGTTTATTTATGGAAATATAAGTACCCTGAAGAGAGGTATAAAACTGAGCCTAACGGCGATATGATAACGAATCCAGGCAAATTGCAACTGATTCAGAATCAGCTAATATCAACTCAACCAATCAATAATTTCCGATGGTGTCCTAGCAAATTAGGACTGGCAGTGTGTACATCCTTCGATCAAAACATTAGGCTTTTAATTGCTACAAAACTCAACTTATGTTAAACACAATCTGTATGTCATCTTTAATTTTTTTGATAATTATTTAGTATTTATTTCAATTAATATATGAAAAAAATATAATTAATAAATTACTTGTTTATGAAGTCGAGTCAATATGCCAATTGAAGGAGGTGCCGTATGATTCCTTAAATTTGACCTAACATTTGTCAAAAAGTCACGTTGATCTTCAGGAACTTTTTTCAAAATTATTTGAAAACAATCATACAGTGGATGGTTTGCACTCATACTGAGATTAACACTTTTTATTGACTGTAATAAAAACGTATAATCCAGTTTATAAATGGGCAAATTCAAAACATAATATAATTAATAATAAGCACTTCAAGAACATCTTCTAGAGCTCCTTCGGATTCTAATTTTTCTGTATTGAGTTTGGACAATTTAAAATATACTTTTCTTAACACATAATCAATCTGACTAGATCGCCATAATTCTCTTGGGATGTCAACTAACGCAACACCCAGCAATATTATTAAAAGAAACAATCCCCATGTATTGCTAGCAGATGATGCAATTGCTTTCAATTTTTGCCTATAATAAAACAACACCAGCAATTTAATACTAATAATAATTAAATTAATTAAATTGTAATAAACTTTGATATCTAATGCACAGTTAAAAATAAAATTAACATTCCTAATGAGTAGCAAATATACATATGTATATATTCGACTCTAAACCATAAGAATTCTATGTATAAAATTTAACCTTTTAAAATTCTAAACTAATTTATGAGCATTTGTTTATCTGTAAAATTAATAAATATGAAAACTGAATTTAGAAACAATACCACCTTTGTAAACTAATTTATATTAGTAGATTGTAACATAACTCAATTGTTATAAAAACTGAAATTTGCATAAGTAGCAAATACATTAGTAATCAAATTAAATTATTAATATTACGTTAAACTTAATTTGACTACACAAATTACATAATAAAAACATATATTTTTTAAATTATTATAGCTTTTTTCATAATATGTTTATAATATAGATATATGTTGTTTTTATTTACCAATCCAACTGCACTCCGGGCTTGAGAGCAATGTAAATTATGAGTATTGTAAAAATAATCAATAATGTACTATAATAGAGTGTATTGCTTTTGACAGCATTTTTCAATTTTTCTTTTAATGTAAATTCTCCAGATTTCACATAGTATTGCATAACTGGCATGATAAACCTAAACATTTCAAATAATCATTAATTACATAGAATATACTTATTATTAATTAATCGATTTATACAAACCATGTAAGGAATTGAGAAGTCCAATAAACCACTCTCCACATATTTGGTAAAGTGGACTCTGGCACATAACTCCAAGGTTTTCTACATGTTGTTGATTCTTGACTAGAATTTGTAATATTTTGGGAATGCTCATCTTGAATACACTTTCGATAAGTTGCCTGAAATTTAAAAAAACCTTAATAAACACGGCTAAAATGAGATATAATATTATACAACCCAATATGGTCAATCAAGTCATAATTTCTCAATTTATTACATTAAATTTAACACGAAAAGATATTCACCTAAAATTTCTATTAACATAATAGTTATTGTTTATTAATAAATCAATAAGTTACAAAGTTTCTCTCCCACTAAAATAAATATTTATCGTTATAATATTTTACATTAAAAAATAAATAATATTGTATGTTTAACTATATATATTATGTTGTTTTCGTAAAGAATTTAAAACTTACTAAAGATATGTCAATAGGAAGAACGAAGATGATTAAAAGAGAAAAATACCAAGCGATAAGGACAGCTAATGTGACAATGATATTTTGTGTTTTCCAATTTCCATAACGATTTAGTATTACTATTGTTAAAACAAAAGCACATATGACTTCAGCACTAAATATTCCCACAGTCATTTTAAATATTATTCAATCATCTATTTGATAATTTTTTCTCAGCTTCCAATTGCATCTTTTGTAATTTTTCTAACGTCATAGATTTTAATGGCATTAATTTTGGTTTGCATAGTATCAATTGAGACGATTCTTTGTGATGCAACAAGCCAACTTTTGGTACAAAATGTTTTATAGACACTGAATTTTTTAATACTGGTGTGATGTTTTCTACTGGTAATTCAGTAAATTGTTTATCATTCTGCATACCAACTGAAATACATATACAATATTTTTAATAAATAATTTATAAATATCAATGAAAACCGATAAAACTTTTGATTGGAAAAAAATTTTGTATAAAATAATAGTTGACAGGTAAAAACATTTAAATTGAACTCGAACATAAGCTTTAATGGACAAAACATAACAAAGGTTCATAAGATTACTTTAGCAAGTGACATTTAGTTAAAAATAGTTGTATCTATTTTAATGTTTTATTCCCTTCTGAACAGTTTCCCATCAAAAATGAAACAAATCGATTTATATACAATCATGCATGTGATACACAATATAAAAGCTTTTATGGATACATGTAAATATTACTCACCAAATTAAACACGTGAATTGATAAATACTGATGACGATACAATGTCAAGATTGATATTTTACTTAAATCTTAACATTCGAATCATATAAATACATTTTTTTTTTCTTTTAGTAAAATAGGTAAGTTTACTTTTGGAAAGGTTCTCCAGTATGTCACCAATATGACGGTAACGAAACACAAAAACTTAATTATCTCCAAAAGCGAATATCCAAGCAAAAAGCTGCGCTTTGTGTGCTTTTATACGTATTTTTCTTGTATACGGATGACACGTTTTAATATCGAGTACTCCAAATTTTTTGAACGTGTATACATAAAGTCGTGTATACATAAAAGTACACAATTTATGAGTTTTGATCAAAGATAACACATTTACAATTGATAACAGTATTATCTATGAGATATCTATGAAAATTTATAAAGTACTTGTATGTTCTTCATAGATCTTAGTACATTATAGTTGATGTATAATCACAGGTTAGGATTGTTATTTACTGTACTTACGCATAAACGAATTAACGTACGAAAAGAACTCTGAAGGATCTACCTTTATAAGATGTCAGACGACCAACTGAAAACACGAAGAATATATTTGTAAACCGAATTTATTATTGAACACTTCCGGAATGGAGAGGAACCACCAAGTAGAAAACATTGTCAACCTATTTGAAATCATTTAAACGATTGTAAGAGGATTGTAAAGAAATAAAAAACAAACATATTTCTATTGTAAAAAAAAACGCAAAAATAATTCATATAATGTAAAAAAATTAAGGAAATTTTAAAATGTAATATTTTCAAATTCTCATTTACTTTGAACAAACTCAAAATATTTTTGAAAACAATAATAACTTCCGTGCAAATAAAAATAAAAAGTAAATAAATACTAAAATTAATAGTGGATGAGTTTTTCAAATTTTTAGAACTATAAAAATTTTTTTTTTTCAATTGCATTGGAATATAACTAAAATATTTGCTAATTTTGTCATTTCTTGTTTCGACTTTGTTTTTGAGTTTTTGGTATTGTATATACAATCAATGGCGCCGAACCTATACTTTAAAAGGGGCAGCCATCCACCCTATTTTAAGGTGGGTGGTGGTTGGCTGTATGGAATATTTTTACACAAATATTATAACTTCAGGTGATATAATTTTTATTGGTAAGTTTTTATAAACGAATATTATAATTTATAACTTATAGCTATGACCAATTCACCAACACATCAGTTTAGCAGTTATAACGTGTTATAAGTTGTAATAATGATAGTGTTTAGGTAGGTAGGTATAACAAGAGATGGCAAACAGGTCGGTTTTAAGGAGTTATAATGAGTTAAATTTATAAATTTGTATGGCATAAATACGAGATGATATACAAGAAAATTTAAATTAAAAAATGTTTTATTAAGTTAAATTTTATTGCCAATGGGAGGCTTCTTATCTCCAGCCTCTCAAGCCATGTCACCTTCATCACATACACTTATTGTAAAACAACACTTACAGATTGTGTATATTTAAATAAATGATAAAAAAAAAAAAATTTTATTGAACTTCAATTAAATGTTAACATCCAAATATATTATAATATAGTAATCAATTTGAATAAAGTAATTAATATTTAATTAAATGTGTACCTCGTTGTATTATATAAGTAAGCATAATAATATAATATTATACTTATTTTATTAAAAAAATTACATATAATACAAATTAAAGTCTATGTAGTGGTGGGTAATCCAAAGTTAATTTTGCCCTTCCAATTTAAATTTAGTTCAGCGTCACTGTATACAAATATACGAATTTCTGATAAATTCGCGAAGAATCAAAAATTAAAATACGATACACCAACTAATAAAATGTACATCGTGTTGAAAATATTGACGTATTGCAGGTCACACTGATCTCAAAATAATGCCATGAAAACTTATCATAAAATCATATCACTATGGCAAAAAAACCGGTAGTTCTTGAGCGTTGGTGAATTCCTCATTCCTTTAACGATTTATGGTAGTTAAAATCCTTTGAAGTGTTCAAAACGTTCTAGTATATCGAATTGAAAAAAATTAAAAAATACCTATTCGTTGAAAAGTTCACTCGAACATCCAAAGGTACTATTACATATACATATATACATATTATACATAGTCTATACGCACTACACTTAACGTGTAAAATGCATTCATAATCAAAAAGCTAACTCGAATTGCTACATCTTGTTATTAATATTATTTGTATATAATGAATGGCCATTGAATTCCCAATGACCTACTTGTATAGATTATAATTTACTCATATTGTGTTGTATTGCATTTGATTTTAGTTAGCGATTGGGTCGATAAGATGGCGGACTTGAGTGAGTCTCCCATAGAGTGGGAGAATGAATCGTTTGAAGATGATCATAATGAAAAATGGATTGTTAAACTGCACATAATGTTTTTAATTGATGCGTCAAAACCGATGTTTGACACGACATTTTTCAAAACGAGTATTGAAATTTGTAAAACCGTGGTTCTGAACCTTATAAAAAAGAATAGGAATGATAAAATAGGCCTAATGTTATTTGGTACCAATGAGGATAAAAAAATGACTCCAAAATATATTAATGTTATAAAAGAACCAAGCAAACCAAATATTGAATTTATTAAGCTGCTCGATGAACTGATGTTAGCTGATGAAACTAGTTATGGACAGTCTCCATTGATGCCACTAAAAAGCGCATTGCAATATGGTAACTTTCTTATTAATAAATTTAAAGAAAACCAAAGTTCTGGTACTATTATGCTCATTACTTGTAATGACCAACCAAAAGTTGGCAATTTTACACAACAATTTCATCTGAAAAAAATATTGGACGATGTTATTAAAAATAATATTGATTTTAAACTTATACCCATTGGATCGACTTTTAACATGAAAATGTTTTATGATGATATTCTTGATAACTTCAACAATATCTCCAAACCCTTGAATGGGTTAGAAAACGTAAATGACATTATGATAGAAATCAATGAAAAATTAAAACACTGTAGAAGTGTGTCCAAAATCAAATTTTTCATTGATGAAGATACTTATATAGGTACTTCGTTATTTAATTTTTATACAAAATCGAAAATTCCAGCTAAAGTTAAGTTGGACAAAAAAACTAATATGCCTTTGTTATCCATCAATCAAGTGCTTAGACTAGATACAAATGAATGTATATCCAAGTCTGATCTGGCCAAGTATTGTGTTATAGCCCAGCAGAAGATAATATTAAAAAATGAAGACATTTCAGTATTAAAAAACAGCATTATAAATCCAGGTATCAAATTACTCGGTTTCACAAGTAAAGACAAAATCATAGTATCGTACCATTTCAAAACATCTACCTTCATTCAGCCTAATAACGATGTAATAGAAGACAGTACTGTTTTATTCAATGCACTTTTGGAGTGTTGTTTAGAAAAAAATAAAATTATATTGTGTTTCATAAAAATTAGAGAAGGTGGTAGGCTATATTTAGCCGCCCTGATACCTCAAGTAGAAATTGTAAATGAATGTGGTGTGCAGAAATATCCATCTGGCTTTCATGTTATATATTTGCCCTTTTTAGAGTGTTTAAGATCAATTAAACCGCAACCATTTAACAATGACTTACCAAAAATTACAGACCAACAAGTGTCCATAGCAAAACAAATATGTAAAAATATGGCCATTGATTACTGTCCAAAAATGATAAAAAATCCAAAAATAAATTTTCATTGGGCAATGTTGGAAGCAATAGCTTTAGAATTGGAACCACCAAAAATGTCTGACGAAACACTTCCAGCAAATGAACTCATTGAAAATAATTTGAAATCGATAAAAAATGATATTATAACACAGCTTTTTCCATTTGGATATAATCTACCAGTGGTAGCCACATCAAAGAAGAAAATAACTTTAAGTTCCAATGATAATAAAAAACCAATTAAAAGAAAAAAATGAGTTCAATTAATTCTTTAAAAAATTAAGATTTAATAAGTATAATACAACATTTTTTACCAAGTTTTCTATATATATATATTTTTTTTAATAACTTGATGTTATAAGATGTCTAATAAGAATTTTCCAACATATGCATTGTCTGTTTAATCGCGTTTAAAACACTATTCAATGTCAATGTTTAAAAGAATAAAAGTAATTTATTTGTATTTTTATAAATCAATAAATTCCTAAGGCTCATGGAAAGTGTAACTTTAAAAATCAAAGCTTGAATTCTCCCAGATTTTTTTCCAGAAGAATATCAATATTGTTTATAAAACGTATACATGATAATGTAAAAGTTAACCGTTGTCATACACATGCAACTAATTAACATATTAGTTGCGAGTTGAAAAAAGTATTTTAATTTATCAAAAATACAGTTAGCAAACATAAAAATATAGACAATAAATTTATCGAGTATTTACTGTTTTACAAAAAACATTTGAATCAGTTTAGAAAATATATCAAAAAATATCTAAAAACTAACATAAAGTTGTTGAAACAATTTAATTCTCTCTTTATCATTCTTTTGACACAGTATCATTGGTAGATAAATAGATTATAATTATAATCAACTGTAGTGCCTAACATTTTGTGTAATGTGTTAGGCAGTACACGAGGTATCCTGGTTTTGTCCACGATCCTTGAGTAGCACCTTAGTCATGGTATGACCCTGGCCGCGAGGTCAGGGATAAAACCAAGATACGACGTGTACTGCCTAACACAATACACTCAAACATGTAATAAAGTGTTTGCAGTGCGTTTATCATATGATTATTGGGCGCAAATATTTACATTCAATTGTGCTATCGTCTAAAATTTTATTACATACTATTCACTTTCTGAGCAAACATTGTTAGGGATTATTTACCGTATTCATCTTGTCAGTAATAAACAAATATTGTACCCATATACAGGTTGTAATATTATAACCAAAGATACTATTAATAATGACGAAAATATATTACATAATATTTTTACTTCTCTAAACTCTTTACTCAACAATCATTATTAGCATCATTCAAGTATCAACATTCAATATATAACAACAATAAAGTTTGACAAAGCGAACAATAAAATAAAATTAATGGAATAAATGGTTATTATAAATAATATAAATGCGATAATATTTTTAATAAATGTCGTAAATGTCATACAGTTATTATAATATTATGTGCACGTTTAGTCAAAAAACAAAAGAGCACATTGATAATAATAATAATATAAAAGATTTAATAATAAGATTAAAACAATTCAATATTGTTAAAAATTACACAAACAATTTTTTTTTGATTTTTTTTTTTTTTGATTCAACATTAAATATTAAGATAAATTTTCAAATGACAATACAGGATTTGTATTGTGCCAATTTTATAGTAAAATATTTTCACACTCACATGTAAACACAAAAAAAAAATATATATATAAATAAAAAATATAGTCATTTAAAACTATTTTTATTGTTAATATTAATTTTTTTATTGCTATAAACATCTAACAAGATTTTTAAGATAGTATGAAGAAAGAGAATATTAAAAGGTACATTTTATATGGAAATAAGATTTAAAATAATATTCTCACAATAAAATAGGTGTTTTCTTTTTTTATATAATCAAATACCAAATATTTTTAAATTACTATACAAATATATATATAGAGAGAGAAAGAGAGAGAAAATAGTTTTAAAAATTAAAAGATTATTTTTAATTTAAATATTAAGTTTTTAAGACATTTTTAATATAAAAATACATAAGTGGGTATTTAATAACATATATGATATATGTTAAGTAAAAATTAATACACAGTTATTCTATTTTTTTTTTTATTGTACTATTAATTTATTTTAATATATTATCAAAACTAGTGGAATTAATAATGTATTTTAATGAATTAATAATAATCATCATCAAAAAGATGTATAATGTTTTTAGAATTTAAACAAAACAATAAAATTGTATGCGTACAATTATTTCACTAAGATATACTATGAATAAATATTACAAACAATATATTAATCTGAAAGTTAAATGCTTTGAATTGTTCTATAAACTGTCCTTCTTTTGTACTTACATTAATTAGTTATTTAACCAAATTTAATATCAGTCTGTACTTATCTATACTTTTACACCGTGCAAAACATTTTATTTCAAACACACAATTTTGCGTACCATAGAATATTACAAAATACAGATTAAGAATAATTTACATCGAATAGTATTAAATATATATATATATATATATATTATATATATATAGGTGTGTGTGTGTGTGTATATATATAAAGTAATAATTTGCCACTTATAATCACTTTTAAAATGACATACATTTTGTATTGTATATTTAATTATAACAATAAAAAGTAAATACCATCTGTAAGCTCTAAGATACAATAACAAAAGTAATTTAAATTTTTATTAAATTAATAATAATAATATGTATAAAACGATAGGCCTCAGAGAACACATTAAAATAATCAGTTCGAATCGTGAAAATACAATTTCGTCACTAAATATAAATATAATTTTTTTTTTGTACTAAATATTTTTCAACTGTAATATAATAATATAATGGATAGATTTTATACTATTAGCATTGATTATATAATCAATGCTATTAGGTAATGGCAATTTTAAAACAAATAAAAGACGAAAAACATATAAATGTATTATTATAATTTTTTTTTTTTTTTTTAATATTAATAAATTGTAAGTATAGTTTTGTAAGAATATTTCTTAACAAATAACACAAAATATAATTGTTGATCAACAACAAAATTAGTTTACAATGAGCAAAAACTATATACATATAGATAATGTTAAAAACGATCAAATACTTTTAATAATAGCATATAATTTACAAGTATCAAGCTTGGAAGATATTGAATTAATAAAAATAAATATAAATAAATAAATATATATAAAATACCAAAAAAAAATTTACAAATTGGTTTCAAAGGAACGTCATCACTCAATTGAATTTAATATTAAATGCTAAATCAACTTTATTTTCAAAAATAGGTCACTATAAAGGAATAGAACAAATTTTATTCTTGTGGATCGTTTAAAGTAACTGATAATATTTTTTATATTTCCAAAAGGATGTAATATAATTTTTAATCGCTTGCCCTTCTTAATGCAATTAACAACATACGTTTACATCATATCCCATTAACATATCTCAATACCTATTCAAATATTAATAAATATATTGTATAAGTACCATGAATATTATCACAGATGACAGGGAATTGGGAAATGACCGGATGGGAATAAAAAGAAAAAGAAACATATACATAAATTAAAGTCTAGCTAAATATTTTATATCATAATCCAGTGATTGCCTTTTAAACAATCACATTAATAATATTAATGTTTAAAAACTAACAATATATCTCAACGTTGTCACTCTACAGAAAAATATTAATTATTGATGGAAGGAGGTGGAGGGTAAATAACTTTATAAGATTAATTCTAATTATATAACAACAAATTTGATTTAAAATCAAACAATATAAATTAAATATCAAATTTATAATAATAGTAATACATACAATTTTTAACTATAAAGATAAGTTGTACTTAATATTAAGGTGAATATTTTAGACTTAAGGGTAGGATTATATATTGTAAAGAAGCAAGAAAGAAATGTATTGAACATCTAAGTATAATACGACATTTAAATTCTAGAAGAGTAAGTGTTGAAGGAATAATAAACATATAACAAGTACCTCTATACTTTGTTTACAAATTCTGGCTAAAATTCACAGTTTCGGCAAAGATCATTTGTTTTAATGTTTCTCTGGGTAAATCATCCAGCTCTGTAACAAATCTGAATGGTTCTTCTGCAACAGGCTACAAAACATAATATTATGAGTAAATACAATATTATGTTACCATCTAAACATAAATACAAATAGTTTTTAATATCCTTACAATGCCCTTAATAAGTTATCAATATAGGACTAAGATTGTGTAACTTATAACATACACTAAAAATAAGTACAGACAAAACACAAAAACTAAATGATGGGAAATCGTCGTGTTTCACATGACTTGATGCCAGTCAGTAGACAATAAAATTTTCTAAATATATTAAATACTTAAAAATATCAAAATTGTTCAAATTTGAAGTCTAAGCACTAAGAATAAAAGCAATAAAGTTTCATATTACTATGTAATTTCAAAATTAAACATAGTCAATGTGTTAAACATCAACAATTATTTTTTCAATTACAACAGAAACAAATTTAATTCAAAAAGGAAATTTTTTAAGTACTATTTTGTCATTTTAAAGTTTTGGAGAACTCTTTCAACCCGAATAAAGGTTCACAGATGTAGTAAAAATGATAATATACTTGTTCAAACTATTTAAAACTTTGTTAAATTACTTACTATTAATGTTATTGACCTATTATCAAATTTAAAGATTATAATATTAAATGTAATTATACGCTTTTTTATCAATATATTTTAAACTGTTATCAATCACAAGCTCACAATTTTGATTTTATAAAAGTTAAATTTATTATGTTGCCCATAAGATAGAATAACAAAAACATTTTTTTGTACACATACATTGTAATTTCATGAAACCTGTATATTTATTAAAATTGTATTGTTGATAAAATAGTGAAAAAAATTTCCAATTTATAAATACAGAATACAAATAATTATTTTATTATTATTATTATAATAAAAAATAAAATAAAAAATAACTATAAATATATATATATATATTTATCAAAGTTATCAAAATGTAAATTTTATTGATAAATATTTTTCAAAAATGCATAAAAGTCATACCTCATCAGCAGGGTCATAATACTGTTCAAGATATGGATGCGCTAGAGCCTCTTCAACTGTGATTCTATTATGTGGGTTAAACGTCAGCATCTTATCCAATAAGTCCAAGGCTTTTGGATCAGCTGTAGGATAAAGTTTTGAAAATGCTATTTTTGGTTTGAAGGGTAATGATTGTAAGTAACTTCGAGCCTAAATCACAATAAAAATCATTATTTAATTATTAAATAAATTATTTGAGAATTACACAAAATTAGTAAGTTTGAAACATACTTTGTCATTAATAATACATAACAAATCTACAGCAGTTGGTGAACCAAGTATTCCCAATATATGATTTAACTGGTCTAGGTAATGTTTCCCAGGAAATATAGGTCTGTTAGATAACATTTCAGCTAAAATACAACCTACTGACCACATATCAATTGATTTTGTATATCCCTATAGGAGTGATTAATGTCAGAATTTTAAAATTATTATTAGTATTATTATTAGAGTATATATATATATACTTTTGAATTCAGCATAATTTCAGGAGCTCGGTACCATCTTGTAGCTACATATTCTGTAAGAAATCCGGTGTGATCATGATCGGGATCTGCTACTCTTGCAAGACCAAAATCACATATCTAGAATAAAAAATTACTTTTTAAATAAGTATAAACAAACATAATATATAAATATATGATCATCAAAACTTTAAATCAATGATAAAATGTAATAAAACAATGTTAGTATAAAATACATACTTTGAGATCACACGTAGTGTTGAGTAGCAAATTACTAGGTTTGAGATCGCGATGGAGGACGTTTGCTGAATGTATATATTTTAATCCTCGGAGAATTTGATAAAGGAAATAACAAATGTGATCATTGCTCAGTCTCTGTAACGCGTTGAAAAAAAAAATTAATAATAATATTTATTATATTATAATTAAAATTAACCTGAGTTTTTAAAAGCTTATACAAATCAGTCTCCATCAAGCATTGAACAATATACACATCTTTCATCTGTTCGATGGTATCAGCTCGTAATATATTTCTTATATCAATTATCTATAACAAAAATACAAAATAAATACTAGTACAATTCACTTTATATATTGTGTTTTCATACTAACATTTTCGTGTTTAAATCTAGTTAGTATTTTTATTTCTCGCAAAGTTCGTTGACAGTATGTTTGATGTTCAAATGGTGAAATTTTTTTAATGGCTACTTTGCAATTGGTTTCATTGTCAAAAGCCGACCTGTAATATGAGTTGTTTGTTATTAAAATAAATTGGGATATTTTCAGTAAAGAAGAAATTCACAAATAGATATAAGAAATAAATCTTGATATAATATCAATCAATCATAATACAAGAACAACATAAAGCTGAGTAAAGAGTTCATTTATCACTGTCATTTTTTTTCTTTCAAGCATTTCGCCTTTTATTAATGGATATCATTAGACTCATATCCATTATACAGATTATTGATATTTCAACATGAAAAATTGTTTTACAATCTAAAATGATTATTCAATAAAATACAAATTAAATAATTTCAATTTACTTAAAATACATTTGATTTAACATTTTTCGTCAACCAATCAAACAATTTTAAAAGAAGAAATTAATTAATCTATGATAACGTTTTATTTAAAATATTTAAAACTATATAAGAAATGTTTAAAATCAAATTATACAAAATTAATAACCTTGGTATAAAACATACTACAATATTTGAAATTTTTAATTTAAAAGTATACATATTACATTACATTTAAGATAACAATTCCGAAAAAAATTCAATTCACTCCATTTGTCATTTTAAATGCCAATAAAACCAAAGTTACTAAGACGTAATATAATACTGTAATAATAGATAAGGCCAAAAAAATTAATAGCACATAAATATTACAAAAGTAATCTATTTCTGTTATTTTATTATAATTTAGCAAATTTGAATTATAGAAACTTAAAATTGTCACCAAATATTTATTTTGCAACTAATATAATATTAAAAACTATTTAAAAGTGGCCCTTATCATTTTCAAACAAATTTAAAAAAAATAATTTTTAGATACAATTGAGATCTAACAAATTCAACACAAACTATTAATAAACAATTGTTACTATTAGAAAAATCAACTTTGTAATGCTATACATATATATATATATATATATATATATATACATTCACCATATACATATATATTAATATTAAAGTAATATATATATATTATTATATTACTATAAGTTCTCAACAAGTTTAAACATAAAAAATTTAAGTTATGTAACTATAATTACATGAATAAATGTGCATTTAAAAAAATAAAATATTTGTAAAGGATCAATATAGTAGCGAAATCATAATAAAACTACTTTTTAATTTTACAAATAAAACTTTATAAGCAATGAAAAGTTATATAACATTCATAACATTTTTTAACAACAAATTTCTTAAAAAAAAATCATAAGTAATAAATCAATTGAATAACTTTCAATAAAAGTTTTATTTTAAATAAATCCATTTAAAACTTATATAATGAACACATATTGGAATAAAAAAAAAAATCGATAAGGTAATATATAGAAATATCAATTAAATGTTATTTTCATCAATTATTTAATTTCTCAGTGCTCATATTTACTATTTTGTTTATTTAATGGACAATATTGAAGAATCATTTTTGACTAAATGCAAAATTAGTAATTACTAATAAAATAATTTTATTAGGTATCTATGTCCTTTCAAAGGTCATATTTCAGCAATTTATGAACTAGTTGTAATAATCCATCTACTTTAGTAAAAATATGTCAAACAACTATTAAGTAAATATTATTCTATGACAGTGATAAATTATAATTTAATGTATTTTACGTTTAATAAATTTATTTATTAAAAAAAATTCAAGATATCTCTGTGATTAAATATAATGCTGTATAAAAAGGGGTTACCAAAATATAACATGGTAAAATTCATTTTTAATGATAAATGTAAATAGATTCGTAGAATTTAGATGAAAATTTGATCTTCCACAAAATTACACAGAATTTCATAATTTTTTGATATATAATCCAAGTTTAAGTTAATAAAAACTATAACTATTTCAGTGAATTCAAAATTATGAAAACATAATTAAATTTAATAGTGTTATAATAACATAATTAATTATTGAAATCCCAATAAAAGTAAATCATTACAGCAAAATTTCACTTATAATTTTGAATTATCTACCTTTATTTGTGATATATTCAATTATAATTCAAATATTGAGAACACACATGTTAAATTAAAAATAAAATTCATTAATGAGAGTAAATGATATGAGAACTGTACAGTAATCATATCATTATCATATCATCATAAATAACAGTAATAATATCATTACTATTAAATAATATTGATATTTTTAAGTTGGTAGCTTTATAGTTAAACTTTATGTTAGTCAAAATTGAAATAAATACATTTGAAATTTAAATCGTTATTCATTTTGATTAACATTCAATTTGATCTCTTTGTATTTACCCTACTGGTATTCCAAAACATAAAAAAATGAAAAAATAAATAATGGTATTCATAAAAAAATCTCAATATATATCTAAATTGTATTTGTGACTTAATGTATGTAACTGAATAGAAACTGTACAATAAACATAGTTGGTTTGAAAGTATAACAAAAATATATGCTAATCCATGCTTAATTTCATAACAATTAAGTATACAGTTTTTTTGAATATTTATAAAAGAGCAAATTACCAAAAACATCAATATTCAACAGTTAAATAATTAAAAAGAATCTTAAAAAGTGTATATTTTAAATAATATGGAAAACTAAAATTTAAAAAATGGAAACTGCATCTACATAACCTTATGATCTTTGATAAGTTTAAAAAAGTGTTGACTATAAAACTTTTCATACTAATAACTCTTAATATAAACTAAACAATAATTTAAAGCAACAAAAAATAAGTACAGAACATATTAATAATTTATTCTATACACACATTAATTATGGCAACTACTAAAATGGTTTAAAATGGTAAAAAGCTTTAATAGTCAAAGTTATAAATATAATTAAATTAAATAATTATGTAGGTATATGTGTATATTAGTCAAAATAATAATGTATTCCAATGCAAACCAACATGGATTAGTCATGATAATCATTTGATCAGAAATTAGATGAAAAAAAATAAAACTAATGACCAATAAAATAATAAACAATTAAACAAGTTATTTTAATTAAATTTTAACTTTAATTTGTTAGAAAATTTTGGATAAAAGCTGATTGGACAATATATATTATCTTGTTACATAAAAAAATATCTAGCCAAATTTACAACAAACATTTTTTTTTTCAAAATTTCTTATTCCAATTTAATAAGTACTATTTAAAGTAAAAACAGAAAAGAATAATTTAATATTATCAGGTATAAGAAAATGTACGTAATTTTCATGGTAAATATAATACAAAATTATTAATTATTAGAATTTTCATTAAAATGTAATCATTTTGAAATTTGCAATACAAATAAATAAAAAAAAAATTAAATTAAATTAGTTATAAAATATATAAGATATATTTATAGAAAATAGAAAATATAAGAGTCTATTGAAAATAATGTAAACAACCCTACATAAAATATAACTTATAAAACAAACAATAAGCCTTTTTCAATTACTTAACATCAAAATGAAATTATCAATAGATATTTCAAAGAATTTTTTAAGAAATATGTTATATAAACAAACTGTAATAAGTGTATGGCATACTAGTTTTTAACAAAATAAATTTTTATTTTGTTGTTCTTTAGAAAATAATATTTTTAGAATATATGGACTAGAAATGTTTACACACTATTTATTTCAGTTGAATATAAAGAAAAAATATAATTTTTTAGAAAAATAGAAAAAAATTTTAGTTGTTTTATTATTTTGTATTTTAAAAATTTAAAAACTTCATTCAAAACGTATACATACATAATATTCTAAATATGATTGAAAAATCATAAAAATCTAAATATCTTTTTATGAACGTTTAAATTATGGTACATTCTTAGAATTTCTTATAACAGAATTTATAGTTTGAATATTAAGACTTAAAGTGTTAATAATTTAATGACAATTAAACAATATCATCACAATATAATATTATCTGCATGCGATTTTTTTATTATCTACAATTTTACAACACAGAAACAAAATTGTTTTATTAATTTATTATTACCTTCAAATTCAAAATAATAATATATAACAATAATAAACAAATAAATAATAAGAAAACAAAATTCCAAGCCAAACTGATGGTCACTTTTAACTGTTTTTTTTTATTTAATAAATTATTAGATTACTTCATTATTTTTAAGGATATAAATAAACAATTAAGTTATGCTTATTTATTTCTACTAGATAATTAAAAAATATAAATTATTATTATTATTATTTTTTTTTTATTTAAAAGGAAATTATTATTATTATTATAAGTAATTATTAACTAATTACTATAAATGAATATTATTTCTATAATTTATCTATAATTAAGTTATTTTTGAATAATATTTAATAAATTTTAAATAAATTATTTTAAAATTAGAAAAATTAATATGTAAACCTACACTATTATTGCAGTTTAATATCCTTATATATACCTATACATTTGTAATAAAATATATTAACCAATAAAACTTAATAAATTGTGAATGTCAATTTTTTAAAATATACATAAACACAATAAAAACAGTTCCAATAAGTATACAAAGTTTCTAAACTTTAAACGTAAAAAACATGCCTACAATATAAGTATACAATTAGTCTTCTCAAATGTTGTTTATAGCTTTATTTTATCATGAGATTAAAACATGTTGGTAGAAATATAATGTAATTTAAATTTTTAATATGTAGAAGTGTAGCTTAACATTATTTAAAGTAAACAATTTCCAATCACATCAAACACACAGGTAGGGTGTCAAATCCCTGATAATTGGAAATGATCTATTTAAATTCAATTAAATTTCCAAATCATTAAAAATATTTCAATAAATGTTAAAAATATATGTAATATTAAAAATGTACCGATTTTTAATGTTAAATTTTCAAAATTGTATAAGTACTAATAGATACTGAAATGGGAACGACGTGAATCTTAATGTTTGGAAAATCATAATATAAATTGAGTAATAGTTGTTGAATACTCACACGACCATTCCGTATGCTCCTTCGCCAATATACGACAAATTTGTATACCTTGGGCCGACATCAAATATCTGTCCCCTGACTATTTCTGGGTTTGACTGGCCACCGCCGACAGCATTGTCCGACGACATACTACCTACAGCACCCTGCACAAATCAACGGATACTGTCAAGGTGGAAAAATACAACATTACACAAAGTGTACGCGAATCCAGTAATATCGAGCAAGCAAACTCGCTTACTTGCAAAAACGGTAGACGACTAGAAGTAAAAACGAAAGCTTGTGCAGCACACGAATAAGCTCATCAAAAGCCAATTTGCGCTTTGTGTGAGTGCGTACATGTGAGTGCGTGTGAGATGTGATATCCGCGTTTGATTGGACATTAAAAGATAACGCTACCAGGCTTTTGACGTCATTCCAAACAATTGGTTCTCAAAGTTGTACAGCACTCTCAATTCCTGATTATACGGGTGTACGTTTTGTATCCTCAACTACCTAACCTGAACAACGGTTTCATGATACCAGAAGATGATATCAGACAACATCTATAACGTCTGTTTTTATGTCGGTACAAAATCGTTAATTCATTTCATACTTTTCAAAGAATGTAGCGGAACACTTATATTCCGTTTAAAACTAGGTTTACATATTTTTTTTTACATTTCAAAACTTGTGTCTGAAAAACAATACTACTTACTCTTCAACAGAAATTCCGTAAGCATTTGTGAAACGTTTGCAACTAGGCAAGTATTATTAATATGCTCGCGTATGACGTTTATATCGTTGAAGTCGACAAGTCCATTGTCGTTGATTCGATAAAAGTAGGAAAAACGAGAACAGCAACAAAAGCTTAGGTTCCCGAGTTCCAGACATGCACGCTTCTGTAAATGCTGACCGGTATGTATTTACGTAAATTCAAGAACTTTCCCATTGCGCCTGCCTGTACTTAAATATATACCTACGTTCAGTGACGTGTTTAAAATGTTTTACGAGACATAGTATAGAACATTTTCCAAATCATTAAGAACAAAATTGCACGAAAACTATATGAAAAATAACTGCATAAATATGAGTACAACCCTTGTTTAAGTACTTTAGTAGTTGGAAAAACTGTGTACTTAAAAAATCAATTTCCAAGTTGTTTAAATTATTTTTTCATCATGACATTCAGCTGTAATTGTACGTTTGTCGTTTAATTAAAAAAAATAAATATATATATACACTATATATCTACATCCCAGCAGAAACATCCTAAAAAACTTTTTCTATGCTCTTTCCCCGACTTCTCTTATATTGAAGCCCTATCTTACCCTATCCCTTATTGAAGCCATACTAAATTTTACTCTCAAATCTGGCTTTAAAATCTAATAACTATAAGCTTTATCTTTTATCAATATTGTTATATATATATGTATGTGTATATATTACTGGTTGTATATTACTATTATAGTATGTACCTTAGATATAATTAATTGTTGAGCTATAATATTTTTTTTCTAAAAGTTTATAAAAAAAAAAAATACATTGGTTTGAAAATATTAAAGTAAAGATATAAAGTAAAAACCGATTTGCTACATATTTTTTTCGAAAAACCTAATGTAAATAAACATTGAACTAATAATAAAATTTTTGACTGTGTTATTGAATATAGTAAAAATATGTTTTCTTTAATAGTAATATGTGACCTGACGTTCTGAACATTGAAATAAAAATAATATATTATTCATTAAAACATCGTAAGTGATCAAACTAATTAAATTAAATTGAAATTTTCAAATGGTTTTAATAAACGTGGACGACGTGAATGATTAATTTAAATTTAATTAATACTGCAAAAGTCCGTAGACATAATGTACTGCCGTGTTCTTGGGCGTAAGTAGGTGTTAAAATATTTGTTTATATATTATACAATATGGATAGGAGATACGAGCATCGTAGTATCAATGACGGACGATCGATACTTTCAAGGATGAAATATGAAAATATCATCTATAGTAAATAAACGATAACGTATGTTGTAACATAGCGTTTTGATTTGAAGATTTCTGCGTTTACGTTTGTACAAATTAAAATGGAAATGAAATCGTTTGCAATGATTTTTCCGCTTTCTCGTTCGTTTTCATTATTCTATTATCGTTTCCTTAAAATATTTTCATCGCGCGGCGGCTGCGGCGGCACAAACGTAATTCCAGCGACCTTGAAGCTCATCGTACGTCTGCCGCCATGGCAACGGACTAGATGCCTCTAACGTCTAATCGTCCGTACGCGCAGGATCAATAACAATTATTATTATTGTCGTGTTATAATATAGCCGCTGGTGCGCGGCCGTGTTACCCGACTTGTGCACAGCGAGAATGACGAATAACGTTCGTTTGATCTCCGAGACGTATGCGTAAATACGTGTACAAATTATATCGACGTATAAAACCGCTGTGACAAATATATGACGCGATTTTCGCGACGTTTTGGGCGAAACGAGATTGTTTCCAGTACCGCCGGATTCATCATCGTATAGACGTGTACCCATTGATTGCTAATAAATTCATGCGTGCGGATAAATACAACGTTATAAATAATACGTTTGCGGTTCATGTTGAGAAAATTTAACCGTCCGCAATATTTTATACCATGTCGACGGAAACTCAAAACAACTTCTTAACGTTCGGATCACCTATCGTGACAACGTTTTTCCCATCCGTGACACTCGTCGTTCGATGACAACGTTTTCGACTTTTTTAACATTTTTTTTAAGGTGTGTTTGCATATATAATAAACGTCCGTACATTATGGATACACGGGAAATCAGCTGTTTTTATTATCCGCGAACACCAACTGCGCTCTCTATAATATATATTTTAAAAAAAAATTGTATGTCTATGAATTGCACCAATTTCAAAATGTTTTAAATCATTATTGATCTGTTTTGCAGGAGTAAGTTTTGGTGTAAATGATGTATAAAAGAGTATATCGTTTTCAATTGTGAAAGCAGGAATTGAACTATAATTTTGTTGTGACCGAAATATGAATGATACCTCAGATTGCAGTAAGTTAAACAATAAAAATATTAATTACCTCTTAAAATAGTACTAGCTTGTACAGTTTTACCTAGTTGATATTGTTATAGTCGATATTTGTTGTGTATTATTCTAGAAAATGTTAATTGTTTGTAAACAATATTATATTTCTGTATAATATTATCAACACATCCTATGACATGAGATTTTAAAATGTCTATGTAGCTACTTTTATTTTACAAATAAATCTTAATGATTCAGTGAGCAATGTTAAAATATTGCTTTTGAATACATTTTTATACAGAAAATAAGAAAAAATAAATGATTATTAATTTAAATGGATTTAAAAAGTAATAAATCATTTGGTGCTGATTCGAAATATCCATAGGATAAATAAATACTCTATAATATTCAAAAGAGTTGAGGAATGAAAATGTTCTATTGGTTTTAAGTACAAACTGTTCGATATGTTATTGCCTATAATTGCTAAGACAATGTCTATTTTATATTTTAAAATGTTATACTATAAAAGAATTAAATTATTAAATTCAAATTTTTAATTATATTTTCAAGTTCTCGACATCGTTTTCCATAGTTCCTTAAGTAATAGTTGCATATATTTTTTTAATATTATTTACGTCTTAGATTATGAAATGCTTAAAGCATTATATGATTATGAAGATAGTTCATCGGAAAGAACACTTGATTTCAAAACCAATGATGAATTTTTCATTTATCGAGATGTTGCGGATAAAAAGAGTTGGTGTTTAGTCATTAACTGTATTGGTAATTTAGGATATGTGCCATATAACTATGTGAAAACCATTTATGTAAGTACAGACAATATTATTTGAATTATATTTCCTAACTAATTATTTACATTTTTATTAGGTAAAAAATACTCATGTCTTACAATTCATAGAAAAATGCCTGTTGATAGTACAGCAAAAACTTGATGTAAATGATAATTCTTCAGATCAGTATAAACTGTACGAGTCATTATTGAGACGACAAAAAATGTTTAAAAAGAAAACTTCATATGACACATTGGATACACCTGTACAATGCAAAACAATTGATAAGGTTTTAATATTTCTTTTTTACATTTTTTATATTTTAATTATTTTTGGAAAAAGTATAAGATATTTAAACAAATATAAGATTATTTTCCGAAAATACAGATAATAACAAAGATGTATGTAAATAAATAATAATAACATTGATTATTGTTTGTGCAAGAAAATTATATGAGGGATTGTGGTATGCCTCCTGATGGCTTTTTAATGTAGGTTGACAGTTGGTTTTAAAATAATGTATAGCAACAAGTGTTACCACTGAACATTAATTAGTTGATTGCTGGACTACTACAAACCTTATGGGGGAGAAAAGAACGGGATTTTAAATTTTATTGAGGAAATTAGGTTAATCTAGGTTTCCTTATAACTTGCTAAATTTACTTGAACCCTTTGTTAAAAATAGTAAAACATACTGGAATGAAGTATATGGACATTATTTCATAGAAAACTTATAATGAATAAATCTGTTTAACAAAATCAAATACCTCTTTTTATTTATTAATATAAATAAAATAATATACGTGTTTATTTTTACAGTGTAATCAAACGGAACCACTTGAACAAACATTAAATGAAAACAAAAATAATTTAAGTATTTCCAATGAACCCAAAGAAATCACCATTCCAGATATTTATGAAGTAGTGCAACATGTACGAATCTATTATAACCAAATAAACTACTTAATATTTAACCTTTAATCAATATCAAAGTTGTCTAATTCAAAATCTACAGTTTCAAATATATTTTTATAATTATATTATAAATTTATTCAATTTTATTATATTTTTTTATGAACATTATTATGATTCTGTAATAATTTCGCTGTTTTAGGTAAGAAATCATACAGGGTTATCTTACAATTTGTCTCAAGTAGCTGTCTCTGTTGTTATTCAATATTTGTCCAACCTAGTAAATGAACCAACCAAATCCAATCTCAATAATGTACGTGATATAATAGATACGTTTCCACCTACGAGCTCAACATTACCAGTAGAATATTTGGAAAATACAAAGGATGGTAGATGCATGCAACAATTATTAGAATACTTAACAGCTGCCAAAGAAGATTCACAACAACGTTCATGGCAAATATACGATGATCATGTACAAATTGAAGACTGTTTAATTGAGCTCACGAGTATCTTGGTAATCATTTATTATTAAACTATTCAATAATAATATAATGTTTATTTTTAAAATATTATTCATTAAATACATATATTTATTAAAATTATTGCATTTAAATATATATATATATATTATTTATTTATTTTATTTTTAGAAAAATGCAGACCCAATGGTCATAAATCACATTTTAAAAATTGACCAGTTTACTTCAATTAACAATTTATTAGAATATTATCAAATGGAGTTAAGATGGGTAATTCAAAAGCGTTTACTTGAAATATTCTCAGAACTATGCAAACTCAATTTTGTGGTAGTCGAAATTATAATTAATTCTATACTGCCGATGGAAATAGCTAGGTAATTTTATTTTTATTTTCTGAAATCTATTTACTTATGTTTTTCATTGATAAATATTATTTATATATTGTTAACTTACACTTAATGTATGGGGAAAAGGTTAATTTTTAAAACAAGATTGTTAATAAAAAGTTGTTCAAAATATTTTCATTTGTTTTTGAAATTTTGCCAAACATTGTTGATACCATTGTTATACAGACACCTAGTCTGTTTGAAAATTTGTTTGCATACTTACACCCAGTGGAATGTAAAAAATGTTATTGGATTCATGCCCATAGGTACTTGATCTCATACAAATTATAAATATTATTAACCGTTTGAGAATTGAGACTTTTATGTGTAAGAGTACATTATTATTTTCTCAATGAAGTAATATTTACTATAATAAAATCAGTAACCAATAATACCAATCATTGTTACATTACACCCTTTTACAAAAATTATAACTGTTATTAGTGTTTGCACACTACCAATGCAAATTCACTGTTTCTGTGTTATTTATTTCACCCAAATGAAATGTATGGGTTTTTCTCTCTACACACACTAGTTTGATTAAAAAAAAATTTCATTGACAAAATAATATGTTTAGAGACATGCAAAATGACAAAGATGACTTCGACAAACAAATCATTCTTGCTGAATTTTTAGCACTTATTTTATCAGTTGGAGAGACTTTACCTATTTCTTGCTTTGGTAATAATAATTTAAAAAAATATTTAATGGCTTAAAATTGATCATTTTAATTTTTCAGAATATATGAATTTGGATTTTGTTACCAAAATACTCAGTGATATAGAAGACAGTGAAATTAAGTCTTCCAATGACGAAAAAAAGACTGAATGTATGATCAATTTGTTGTTGTCTTATAATCTTCAGTTTTCCAAAATCGAATCAAACATAACATTAACTGGTTTATCCCTGAGAGATAATGCTAAAGTACTTACTGAAAATCTGTTGATTTTATTAAACACTGAAAGTAAGTGTAATAATTTTCTAATACTTAAAGTCTAAATATTAACAATAAATCAATAACCATGAGTGTGTATTATTTAATAGAAGATCCTGTACAAGTTTTGAAGTTAAAGAAAAAGCCAAAAAACTCTGTTGAAAAAATGTTGATTGATATTCTGGGTGATCCAAAAACCGCTAAACTTTTTTATGTAAATGATATAGAAGTTTTAATTGACATTATTATACGCCAATTGTTGAATATTCCATCTGATGAAATGGTAATAATTTAAGGAAATTACTAAGTAATATAATTCAATATTGCATATTAGTATTTAATAAATAATTTTACAGTTTTCACATTTGAGTAAAATAATCACTAATGATGTTTCCTATTAATTTTAATACTGATAACAACATCAATCAAACTACTTATTTTTCCATTATATTTTATCTATTATACTGTTTTCTGTTTAGGCTCGAACTTCATACTTGGAACTTTGTAAGAACGTGATATTTAACACAAATTATTTAGACCGTGGACATAAATTATCAGATCTAAATAACTGTCTTCAGGAAATTCTTTCTGACGATATTTCTTACTCAAGAGATCAAGACGTCTGTATTATTGAGGAAATTTATTCGAAATATCCAGAATCGTTCAAATAGAATTGTCTGAATATTTTATTTATTGCTACAACGATTTGCTTGCCTTCTTTGTTACTAAATATTACTCGAAAGTGCTTGCAACAATTTTGTGATGATCAATTATTCATAGATGTTATTTTTATGTGCCAAATATTATCTTATACATTTTATTAATATTACACTATGAATATATCTTCTATTAGCTGTTGTATGTTGTAACTAATCTAAATATGTTTAAAGTTATACATTTTATTTAATGTTGTTTATAGTCTTACTTTATTATTAAGTTGATTGATACGAAAACATTTATGCATTATTTGTTGAATGATAAAAGAACAATAAATACTTTTAAAACACCAAATTGAATTTTCTCGTAAGAGTTTTGTATTGGAAAATATAAAAAACAATATTATGGATTTATGTAAAATGATTATTTATTTACAAATGATAACCTCGATCACAACAAATAATTGAACTTATTTAAATTGTAAAAAAATAATTTGTTGTTACATCTAATATCCGTTGGCTGGATAAAAAATTTACCTAGTGTTCGCGAGTGAAAATAAAAAACAAAAAAAAACGGCATTACTGTGGTTTTTAGCCATACGGCGAACAAAATACAACAGCACCATACGATATGTGTGTGATGAATAGGCCTTGCATCGTTGACGATACGTATGTAACACATATACTATATCTAAGACACGCTTATATGCGTTATCGGCTCGTAAAATAAGTCGATCGATTTTAATCGATTGTGTGTAATATTGCTTATCAGGTAGTTTTTACTTTATATGTACCTACAAGCGCAATATCCTATAGAGGATATTGTAGATGCGAGATCGATTATATAGCTGTATGCTTTAAAAATTTTGGACATTTTCGAACGTATCGTCCGCTTAAAATATTATTTTGAAGACGAAACTGTGTGTCAGTGCGAAATCTGTGAATTCCACATTGGCCGAATGTTTTGTGTAGGACACTATATACGTTCGGACTATACACACGATCTATTATTAAATCTCGTATAAACCGTTCGTCGGACGGTTTTGTGTGTATACATCTTTGCCACATTAAGCATTAGTAATATCACCACCCACAATACTTGGCCTCCTCTCCGCTCGAAACGATACGGTTTTAAATGTGGTACGTTGTCATTTTATTTCGTCCCGGCCGTATTTTTCTTCCGATTTCGCCGAGTTCATTAGAAAAACGGAAAACTGTACGACGGTCGTGAATGCGTATTTACGCTTCTGTGTACTTAGTTCTGCCGGCTTCGTTACAATTTTACAGGATTAAATATTATAAACATGGTCCGTCGCGGGTATATATGAAATCTATAAAACTATGAATATGTTTAGACGTATGTACGAGACATGGTGTAAACTGCTAGATCTGGTCTCCTCAAAAGTAAGCTCACAATCCTCGAAATCGATCGAAACCCGCGATACATATTTTATGGTATAAACTAAAATTTAATTCATAATATATTACATGTATAGTAAAAAATTTTAATTCAAAAATTTAATTAATTTTAGCACTACACTCGGTATATAATAAATTACACATAATCTAACGAATACTATCTTCAATGTGATATATAATATTACTTAAAACAGTCAAATTTGCCATACGGCTTAACATTTTGTTCGACTACACAAGTACACGACAAATATTATACTTTATTTATAACGTTGTCAGTAGGTAGGAAAAAGGATATTCGTCCCTGACCTCACATACTTGAGGGAATTCAGGTTTTAGTAAGTGTGTTTTTCTTTTTATAAAATATAATAAATATGTACATTATATATATACTACGGCCCTAATTAAATATAACCAGGTTAATGTTTTTATACAGAATTTATATAATTTATTATATATATATATATATAAGCATACATATTATATTTCTAACTCAATTATTATCTAAAATATATCAATTTATTAATCACAAACGTACCTACGACTGAAGTTACTGTTTATAAATATTTTAAATATATAAATAATACGAATATGTGACAGCAATAAGTTATATGAATGATTTGCAGTATGTAAGACAAACAATCAACGATTTCTTTTCTAGACAACTATAAGAATACGTTTTAATAAATTGATGTATAAATTGTATTAATTTAATGAAATGAAATAATCTCTATTTTTATATACGAATATATAGCTTTAATATATTATATAGTTTTCGAATTCACCACCATTAAAAATCATCCGACACAAATGATTTATAAAATTATTTTTATTCAATCTTCGACGACTCGTACGTGTAATTGTAAATACGTAGTCGATTGTCGAATTTATACAATGAAACAACGGTCGTCTTTATTCTCCTTTTTTTCAAACGATTTATTTCATTATTTATTATTTATTATTATTATTATTATTATTATTATTATCATTATTATTATTATTATTATTATTATTATTAATATTATTATTTCTTTCGGAAATTAAATAGACGCGTGTTATTGGATACCGAATGCGTACAGTCTGAAATGATGCCATTGAAACTGTAGGCAATACTGTAGCGTGCGTAGAGAGACGATCGGCTTCCAAAAGTTCTAATTTTATCGGTTTTATTTTCACATCGTCCCTTTCCTCGACTTCGGCTAACACATTAGCACCGAACCGAAAGACAGAAAATTCACAAAACAGTGGGGGTGCAGCCTTACATTTCGGTGTATAATAATCTTACTTCTCCAGTTCACAAGCGGCGAACGCACGACACATTTTTTCCACGAAACGTTCCTGTTGTTTAAGTCTGTTATCCTATTTTGAAAAATGGTAAGTAGAAAAAAAAACAATGCGTTGTATTCGTTTATATTGTCGATGAATGGAAAACTGGCAGTTTACCATACTATACGGGCGTAGCTATTTATTAAATTTCAAACGTGTAAAAAAATAAAAACATACAATCGTTTCTATACCTGCCAAACGACGTACGCGAAATTAATAGTAAAGACAAATTGGCATCATCGGCAGACGATGGTATTGTTTTGCCAGTTTAAAATTCAATTAAAATATTACAATTATACATATATTTGTCTCAGTGTTCAGTTGCCAAAGACAAATTGACATTCAAATCAGACATCTTCCGATATTTATATCTGCATAATATGCCTATCCATGTTCTTGGCTGAATTTAATGTCTTTTGTTTTTGTTATTTATTTTTTATAGGAAGATTTACCGCCAGAACAAATCTCAGGTAAAATTACACGAAACATATTTATAAACGCTGCGTGTTGTGTTTATTATTGTTATTATTATTATTAAAAATTATTTGTTAATCAATAATATTTGAAGTCATTTTATTCGCCTTTTTATGCATTAAAAATGTAAATAAAAAATTGTTTTAAATTAATTATTTTTACATATTATTTAACATGTTTAATTTAATTAATTAATATAATATGCATATGCTAAATATCAAGTTTCCGTTTTTTTTTATAAAATGTTAAATTTATATTTTCTAAGCCTATATATATATATATATATATATATATTTAATATATCGTTGTATACATAACACATTTTATAATGAGTATATGATTTACATACTATAAATAAAAAATTGTAATTATACCAGTAATAAAATATTATTTGGACTTTGTAGTACCCAAGTGTACAGTCTTAGAAACTTAAAGTTAAATACGTATATATAGAAATAAACATATATATTCTGTTATGTATAATATGTAATATTATATCCGTAAAAATACGAATACACTTTTAAAATATTACTTATATTTTAGTATAAGTAGCGAGTATTTTATTAGTAAACAAATCGTAATATTATTTTTTCTCTTGAAATAATTTTAAAAAACTATATCAAAACGATTAACGTTTCGTGGATATTATAGTTTATTCTTTGAAGAAAATTCAAACTGTGTTTATCTCCGCATATAGTACTGATAATTAATTTATAACATTTAGCTAACCGAAACGATATGGTCTATTTTTAATCAAACTTACTCCCATTTTTTTTCACATGTGCAAATCTGACTTTCCTTCGTTATATGAATGCACACGGTAAACTTTTAGTGTCGTATATACACGCTTAATAATAATAATAATAATGATAGTAATAATAATAACACATTTCTTGGCACAAAACTTACCGAGCGCTGGCACGCAGTCCGTTATGGAGTGCGCTGGTGAATTGGTTATGGACTTATGAGTGTTATGACCACAGCCTAAAATTAGCATTACCCTGATTATAATTTGCCTAGTTTACATGGATTTCCTAGTTCTTTCACAAAACAAGAATGAAATACGTTACGTATCCGAAATAAATTCGAATTAAACATTTTGGACGAAATCCTATCTTATGTCTAGGCTAAATGTATAATAATGCAATATACATAAAATATGGTTGTGTAGAAAATATAACAATAATATATATCTATACATCTTTAAGTGCATGATTTAAATATAATCAGAATCATTTGCGGATCCATAAATAGCTATAATATCAAATTTGAACGACATTAAAATAATACTCCAATCCATGAAAGTTTTAATAAATTCATGTACATAATTACTAGGTTTTATACGTTTCATCCAAAATAATTACCATTTGTTTGTATTTAATTATGTTTTCAAAAATTATTAGTTGATATTTTTGTTATTCTCAGGTTTTGACGGCGGTTATCGCTTAACCAGTATACGACAATGGTTTAAGAACTATTCAAAAACCACGTTTTTTTTTACCATACTATTAATATGCCTTATAATATTCGTGTTCGTCCATTAATCTAGACTGTTGGAATAATCTAATTTATTAAATACCATTCAAATGAATTCCTGGCATAGTGGCATTCCTGCTTACATAATTATACTCCATTAAAATTATTTTAGAATTATAATTAAATATTTATTTTTATTATTTTAATAACACGACCAATATATAATATATAGATGATTTATGTTTGCATTTTTTCAGCTTATATATTGCTTTATTTGCATATTTTGCTTTTGCAATACAAACAAATGTTCATATTTTTATGTTTTTTTAATTTAAAAAATAAAACATTCTAATTAAAAATCTATTTACAATTTCGCGCACATCCCAATCTATTATTATATTTCACAAATCAATATAAATTACTATTATTTTTTATTAATTATTACACGTAACGAATTTAATACATTTGATTTAAAATGTAAAATAATACTTTCGTTGTTTATAGTTAGTTTATATATAATAAACAGAATTAAATTAATCATATAAATCTATATATAGATAGTTCATGATACATATTTTACAGTGATTTAATATTATACAGTATATGTTTTTAAATTTACTTACATAATAGCTTACATATTATATTATAATTTTAATACGACTATAGTTCATTATTATTGTTTAATAAATTATTTTATTTTTTCAAATGTTTGCACGCACAAATAAATTTTGTATGAAATAAGATAATAGCAAAGTACTTTGATTTATAACTATAATTATGTAATTAACAATTTATTGCAAATCGCAATACGTAAAAATATATAAAATTAATATAAACGGTTTATAAAAAAAAATATAAAACAAGTAAATTGTCATTCAACCGCAATAGGTCAGCCAGTAAGTGTATTTAACAAAAACTTCAAAGGACAACGAGACCACAGTCATTGTATACCTAATGTAAATAACTTTCTTTAAATCTCAGAATTATGTTACACTTACGATTATTAGAATAAAAATGTATTTTAACATTGAAATAACAGGCCTAAAGAGACGTTATTAGACGTCACTGAAATTGTTGTAATGATAAATATTCTCAATACTCTTATCTACTTATATACTTTTATCGATTATATGTTTAGATTTTATTATTTTTGTTATTTATTGACTCCGTTATTCGTGTTTATTCGCTAAAAGGGATATATAGGTTTTATATATAATTACCTTAACATTTGTATATTATATGTTGTAAGCCTATATAAATTATAAAATATATATATATTAATATTGTATAGGTAGATAGTTCTGATTAATGTTATTAGAGAAATTATTTTTTTACCAAGCGCTTTTGAAATCAAAACGAGTATTTACTTACGCTGAACTGAGGACGTTCAACGATAATTTACAATAATATAGTTTGAATTAATAACGTATATTTACATAAACTAACGCATACTATTCTAATATTGGCATCGTTTCAATCCGTAATATAATATTTTCAATATGAAATATAATATACTTAGTATTTAAAAATACAATAATTAGTGGTTAATGGTGAGAACGAAAAAATTGTTGTACTTGATTGTGTTGTTCATTTTTTTTAAAAAATTGTGTTGTTATAAACGGTTTTTGGAGTATATCTGTAAAACATAATATATATATTTATATATGTTATACGACATTTAAAAAAAAAATAGTTTGATTAATTAATTAATGTCATAAAATAGGTATTTTTATATAACAGCTACTGCATACGAATTGTATTGACGCTTTCATATATATAATAAAAATATGTTTAACAATAATAAAAAACTATATGGCTATTAGTCTTAAACAATGTTTATCTATTTATACCAATAAATCCATTTTGATGTATTATATATAGTTTATTTTTCGATGATAATCTTAAAAAAATACTATGCAGAATTTAGTTTTTAAAATAAGAGTAGTTTTATTATAATTTGACCAGGAGTCCAGTGTATTCAAATTTATTCAATTCAACATATATTTAAAATAATACGTTTTAACTACTTTTCTAAAAAATGTATTCAATTAGTTAAAATAAAACTTAAGAAGATATAAATATAATTATAATATTTACGCAATTCAACGTAAAAATGTTTTGGCTGTATGTCAATATTATTATAAATAGCTCAGGATTTGAGAATAAACGGTAAACGAATAAAAGTTATGATGAAAAATAACAAAACTCTAAGTTTTTGACATAGATACATCAAAATCATTGTCTAAGACTATTCGAACGTTATATGTCCATTTTAGTGACAATAGATTGCTACTGATGAAGTAAAATACATTTTTTTAATGACATTATAAATAGGTAATTATATTATTTAAATAGTGGTTGTCAAATGGAAATGATCTAGTATTGTTTTTATTTTTACTAACCAAACCAAGACCAATAACTAAAAGATGTATTTTCTACATAAATCTAAAGGAATAAAGGAATAAATCCAATAAATAGATTAATAGCATTTTTTATTGTTAGCAGAAAAATGTGTTTATCTCTCGCACCTCAATATTCAACTGTGGTTTAGACATTTCTTTGACATCGTATAATTTAAATCGTACGAAGTATATAATAAATGATTTATGTGCAATACAGATAACTATTTAAATTACTCGTCATGAGTTATAAAATATGCACTTACACATATTTTAAACCCACGTTGATGTTCAGTCCTCAGGAAAGCTTTCGATGCATTCGATCGCGAAAGATCTGGTAGCATACCTACAGACATGGTGGCCGATATATTACGACTTATGGGACAGCCATTCAACAAGAAAATTCTCGATGAACTTATCGAAGAAGTCGACGCAGACAGTAATTTATTTTTATCTTAATTGTAGTATATATTGTTAATATATAACACGTATGCGAATCTCGTTTAAATAGAATCTGGACGTTTGGAGTTTGACGAATTCGTAACACTGGCTGCCAAGTTCATTGTTGAAGAAGATGATGAAGCAATGCAAAAAGAACTCCGTGAAGCTTTTAGGTTGTACGACAAAGAAGGAAATGGTTATATTCCTACATCTTGTCTAAAAGAAATTTTGAGAGAACTCGACGATCAGTTAACCAACGAAGAATTGGACATGATGATTGACGAAATCGATTCCGATGGTTCTGGAACGGTAGACTTTGACGGTGAATATCATATAAAATGTTCATTCTAAACTTTTGAGTATATATTTATTGCTACCTTAATGCTTGGAATGCTTATACAGTTACCATTGATTGTTAATGTAATGACGTACACAAATATTTTAAACGAATGTCGGCAGATCTATTAAATACAATTAATACAATCTATATATAGTATATTATATATATATGAATGAATCCACATATTTTTTTGGCGATATCCCCAACATTTATGTATGATTCTATTCTCATGCATTTAAATCATAAATTTAAGTATTGGTTGATTATTTTGATTCTTGTTAAATTATATATTTAATATTTCAACATTTGATTTTTATGGATTGTTATTATTTACTTTTTACCTAATATTATATTACTTAAAATTATAACTATCATCCGCGAGATTATGCGTAAAAAATTTAAACATAAAAAGAACACGTGTTCAACTTAAGCTTTTAACTCATCAATGATTACAGATTAAAATAATTAACTATTCTCTCGCTTTAATTTTGGGAAATTTGTATTCTTTATCAGTTATCACAAAAGAATATTAAACTATTGTTGAAAGTCATTAAATTTAGAAATTATTTAAAATGTTATCATTCTATTATATTAACGCAAAGCTATAATATAATATATTTCATTGTTCGCTGAATACTTAAAACTACAAAAGGTTTCTTACAATATACATGTATTTTATTATGAACATTTATTTTACAATATAAGTAATATAAATAATAAGATGGATATATAATACATAGACATTTGCAATAATACGCATTTTTTAACATTTAAATTATTTCATTTATTTGTAATAGATATATATCGACGAGTCAATTATTTGAATTAATTAAAGAAAAAGTATTCATTCTTATAAAATATTTAAATAGCTTTTCAATGTCTAGGTGCGGCTTTAATTAATGTAATATAATTGTTTCTTATATTACTTCATGTAATGTAACATTTAATGATAACATTAAATTTTTCATTATTTATAAACAATACACATTTTATAAGTATTATAAAAGTTTATATGTATATATATTTTCTAGAATTCATGGAAATGATGACCGGAGAATAAGGAAATCTGTTATTATACCAAACTGGAGTCATTCCAGCAATGATTTCGTCCGTCTACACTATTCAGGAGATGTTATTTATTTTGTACAAAAACGACATTACTTTTTTTTATATAAATTACATAAACTTCTAGCAAATTTAACCAACTCAAAAAAGCGAAAGATAATAAAATATTAAGTTTAATTAATTACACGCCACGTGATACGAATTGTCGATTAGTGAAAATTGAGAAAATAACTTCAGATATAGACATGGCTTGTTGTAACAATCGGATGAAACATATATTATTATAAATAAACTGTGACTAATTTATTGTTGTAAAATAATAATACGAAATGCAATCGTGTTCTATTGTAATAAACAATTATAAAACTCCTACACCATCACTTGAAAGTATATATCGTATGGGTATTATAATATACACATAAAGCGTATAAACCTTTGTGTATAATATTATGTTATGCTGTCTGTTTACTATTATAATCTGCACATTATTGAAGTCTACAAAAAATCCAATCACAATGTCAACGACATAAATTCTATGGTAAAAAACTTTTTGAATAATATTATTAAAAGTTTGGTGATACCTACCTAACAAAGTATAACAATGTATACCTTTATAGTTAAACCATATATCATTATTTCAAAAGGCATAAAATCTATGTGGTTATAAGCAACCATCTAAAGATGTAGTTATTAAAATAAAAGTCCATAATAATATCCCGAAGTAGTTAATTTAATTTTTTTTTCTAATCAAATATATTGTTTTTTTTTAATTTTTTTAAAATTTGTCTCTACTGCTTAAATACGTTTGTTTTACAGTGTGTATAGATAATAATTATTCAATCGAACGACAAAAATCTAATGACGCGAGTACGATCCAATGCCGTGATCACGTACAAAAAGATTCCAACAACTCGAAAATTGATTTAAGAAAATAATTCATCCAACTGCGGAAAGTGCTAAATATATTCAACATGTTCTTTAAAATAAACTGGTCTGTTTAACGCATAAGTAGGTATTTTAAAGAAATTATTTCTTATAAATATAGTAGTCGTTTAATTTGTTCTTTGTGGTATAATAAAATTTTTTCCATCACTTTTCACGAGAAAATCCTAAATACTTAACCTAACGCCTATACTAACTAGAGTTATAACTATCCAAATATAGTATTATTAAAATAATATCTTGGATTTTACGATATGAATTATTTTCATTTTGGTTTTAAATTTATATTTCATAATTTTATACGAATTTTGGTTCAATGTTTTTACCTATAATTCGTAAATTTGAAATATATATGCCTGTACATTATATTTTGAGCATTCAATATTTGATCAAATGATATCACCAAAACACAAAATATGTACGAGTACTACGTACATTAGATGTATATAATATAATATTCTCAAATATTTGCTTTCACCTTTTCAAAATGAGTTTTAGTATGGGTATCGATAACAAAATCATCATTGTATACCTTAACAATAGGAAATATGTCTTAACTCGTAACTGTACTATACAAGTACATAGGTAAATAGGGTTTACATATTTTACTAAATTGGGTTTCCTGTTAAATGTCGTCGTATGCGGCTCGGGAAGAAAATCGATTGGTAAACTGTTCGTTTTGTCAAACTCGGCCGTTTAAAAATACTCAATGTTATATACAGTGTCGGATTTAGAGATGTGGAGGTCCTGTGTCCATATTTAGTGGTGGCTCAATTTTTCAATTACATATATCTGATATTAGTACATTACAAGAGCACTTGATGTATAACGTATAAATTATATTATAATTTACTGCAAAATAGTATTTTATTCGACAGGTTGGAAAAATTCAATGTTGTTGAACAATAAACTAAAAATATAATTAATTGAATAATATTTAATTTATTTTAAAATTACAATGAGCATATACATAGTCTTCTAGATTTCGTCACCATACATTTTTTAACAGTATACTATAAGTGATATTTCGATTCGAATATTGTGATTTTAAATTATTGTACTAAAAATAATAATTTTCGTTGTAAAATTGGGATGTAAAAAAAATTCGTATTACGCGAAGGCCCTGGTTATACGCGTTATACACGTATGTATACGTATGTTGAGGAAAACCTCATCACGTCCAGACGGATTCGTCACGGAGACGTACGGACAATAATACAATACATCGTTTACGGTTTTCACCGGCGCTTTCCATTTCGATAATAACAACGCATTCACGCGTCGCGTATTCCGATAGTGTGACGTTTCCAATCGAACGGTGTGATGACCAAAGGACAATGTCGTTATCGTGGCGCGCGCGTAAACTATACGAGTAGGCGGCGCCGATGTAGTGACTGCGTACAGAGTGTTCCGAACGTTTGGCGCCACGAGGGAGAACGTTCCTGCTCTCGTCGTAACGTTTGTGGGGGCACTCGCATACTACTCGACACTCGGGCGACGGTAACCCGCCACACGTGTTTTAGCGTTTCGCGTGACTTCACCTAACGCGCGTTAAGAAGAACAACAACAAAATACCGAACAAACGTAACGCGACGACAATAAATATTGCAATCATAACGATTAATATCGTCCACGTTGGCGGCAAAAATAACAATATCTCTTCTTACGTCGCGAGTGGCGCCGACTACAACAATTCGGAACGCTCTGTACGACAGAGCCGTAACCACGTACGGACGATCGCGGGAGAGAGGACAGAAACCGGTGCGGTGCACACGCCTGCACGTCCGTATACACATATATATATTATATTTATATATAACGTTAATACGCGAACGCGAAAATATTAAACGATCCGACGCAGAGCCGACATTAACAAAACGGGTCGCCGCGTGCACGTCGAGTGCGAGGAGCCGCCGCAAGCCATGGCCGACCGTTGCGCGCTCGCCGTGCTGTTCGTCTCGCTGACCGTGTTCGTGTTCTTCAAGTACTGCCTGGGAGATCCGAACGACGACGGCGTCGTCCTGCACGGACTGGACGCGTTCCGTTACGACAACGTCACCCGGACGGTACTGAAGCACGTGCTGTACGACCAGTTCGCCAATTCCGCGAGCGCTCAGCTCCAGTTCGTCTGACCGCTCTGCGGCGGCGGTGCTGTTACGCAATGATTGTTGTTATCGTTATCATTGAGAGCCTGCGCGCCACCACGACCGGACCATGGTAACTGATTTTTTTTGGCGCACGTTTTAAATTATGACGATATCACACGTACGCCGGTAGCCGTTGTCCTAAACACGTCTGCTCTAAAGCGAATATCGTTTAATCGATCGTGGTTTTGAACGGCATCAACGGTTTTGTGACAGAATGGCCTGGGCGCGGCGATCATCGACTTCGGCGTCCACTCCTCTTCCGCTACAAAACCGTTTATGCCGGTCAAAAACACGAGCTCGCGATAAACACTCTTCCCCATAAACTTCACTTAATACTCGATACGAGTCCGCGGCAGTTTTATCTAGTTTAGCCAGGCATATATAAATATTAACACGTTCAGTTTTTAATCCCAACATTTGTCGGCAATATTATCGAACATAAACTAACAAAAAAATAAGTAAATGTAAAAATCTCGTTATTTTTGTGTCACACCTCGTACATACGTTACCTATTATTATAGTTCGGTGTCGACTGAATTCAATAGAGTTTACGGAAAATTCATCTCGAGCGATTCGTTTTAAAAAATGCAAAGTTAACGGAAACTTCTGTGTGTAAAATGTAACAAACGTTTTTTTCTCCTCGTCCCATCCTATCCTATTCAAACTTAAAAGCAACGGAAAACTATTTACGCGATAATGTTGTCTACGTATAATATTTGTTAGTAAACCATCGAGTTATATATATATACACGTACATTATATACGTTCTCCGGGTCGACATTGGGATAACTTTTTATAAATGATTTTTACTTCAGATTTTTTTTAAATCGGTGAAATACATACCATTATGTTATTTAATATTTTTATAACTGCATTTTGTAACGTGCGACGTGTAGTACGTGCGTATAGCATATATATTTTTTCAATTACACACTTATATAGGCGATAACTACATCACGAATGTCTTGCCATTTGGAAAAAATCCGTTAATGCACCGGTTTCGTTGGTATTTGCAAAACTCTTTAGTTTTGATAACTCTATAGTAGTACAGTATATTATATATAGTGATCATTTTACTGATATTATTATTCTTTACGAAAAATCGTTTGTGTGCAACAAAAATGTTTGATCATTTACACGTGAACACGGACGACTTACGACAATACTAATTGTTAAAATAATTTTCCGCAGGCTCACTATTATTAATTTCTACGTTCCAAACCCTACACAATGTTGTTCATTATTATTTTACTTTCTTTTTACGAAAATATAACTTCAAACATTGAGATCATAATTGGTTATACATTTAATTAAAATCGACTTCAAACTCGTAATGGATTATATGTATATAATATATTGGTTTTGTTTTGATTTTAAGTACTGTGTACTAACATAATTCATTTAATTTATACATTTTTTGTCAACCTAATACAATGATATTCGTGTAGAATAATTTTTTCTCAATACGCGTCTACAATAAAAGCACTATGTGCTTACGAACAAATTGTTTATTTAATAATTGATTTAAGTAAATAATTGATGTTTGCATTAAAAAAAAAATTTAACTCAAGTATATTTTACTCATTTCGTATCCGAAAATTAATTAAAACACGAAGGTTAATAACCACTCACTTTTTGTTTTATTCTGGTTTTTATTGAACGGTATATAAACAATAATAACTTGATTTCATTCGTTTTCCTCTACTTGCTCTCAAATAGTGATATATTTAATGGGTAGAATATTCAAAACTAATTACGTGAATTTCACATTTATAATTACATATCTGTAGATACTTATACATATATATTGCATTAGATAAAATTTAAAAACGTATACCTATGTTTCGAACCAACTCTATGTGACCATGTGCCCATGTTCAAAAGTCAATCGATGCAGCAAAAAAGCCGAAGCCAATTGATCGTCAAAACAATTGAGCGTATAAAAACGTTTTTGAATCGATTTAGTAACGATACGGAAAAAAACCCATATAAACGTGATGTCCTTCAGCGTAACTAGCAATGAAAAATATAATTGAGATCACGGTTACTTGAATACTGAATTGGAATATAATATAGAAAATACCGTTTTCAAATTAAATTTAAAATATAATATTATCGTTTTGATAAGGTAACATTCAGATTGTATAATAAAATATAACGTTTCAGTATGGGGTTTTTTTAAGAATGATGAAAAATATTCGCGCGAGTTCAAATGCACACATAGTAAAATAACAGATATAAAGTACATGACGTAGTTTGAAAACAATTTTTACATTTATCTAATTTGTTGAGTTCGATTCTATCAATTTGTCGATATCTAAAAATGTGAAATATTAATTGTGTTTTCAAATACTATATATTCGTTGCTGTGTATATTTTAATAGAAGATTTTGCTACTTATACGAAAATACCGTATTGATTAAAATATTAAAACTGGGTAATACATACAATACGCTATTCGCTGTTTTAAATGATATTGTCCACATTTGGTTTACATAATAATAATCATTGAAAAAATTTCAATGTGATTGCATACCGTCAAAAGGTTCTCAATCCACTAATCTTGAATTATATTCAGTCAACTTGCATTTAATTAGTTCTTTATCCGTTTGGAACTGAAAGTACGTATAAAAAAAATATAAACTGCAAACTTATATTATGTACTTGGTTACGCATATATAATAAAAACCAAATCCATTAATTTTTATATTTATCTATATGTTTTGTTTATAAATTATAAACCTGATTTAAAAAAAAAACTCGACGTAAACAATGTTGTACTTGATTCTCGAACGCTATGTAAAGTCGACCGTGAGAATAACAATTCTGTCAATAAATTGTCTTCGATGTTTATAGTGAGATACCCTTGAGACATACTTTACCAATCGTGACCATTGCGAAACGCGATCTAACGGGAAATTGTATACCCGTAGTATCTACGTTCAAATCGAAGCGAATATTTTGCATATACATTTATACATTATATTTCGTACACATACGAGTTAAACGTAATAAAATTTATCAAGCATACGGTTTAAACAATTTTGTTTAAAATTAAATCCCATATGATTAAACAGCATATTTCTTGATTTTTTTAGGAGATATTTCTCATTCCCTCATACGAATTTCGTAGTTGAATGTTAATGTTAATGTTAATATAATAATATGTTATTATGTTATATTGTGCATATATTTTAGAAAATTGTAAATTTTAGTAATTTTTAAAAAATAATCGTTTTTATTTCTTACATATATTTTTTTTGTACTTTTGAACATTTGTAATAAACGAAACCTAAAATAGTGGAAAATCAATATTTCTTTTGCTTTGTGGTTTAAAATAATAATACAATAGCGACTATATAGTGACCTATTTTTAAATTTATTTTTTATTATATACATATATATATATATAGGTCAATGGAATCGACAATAATTTTTATACATATATACACATATTTGCTATATATTTTTTCAATGTATAATTTAAACGGGTTTTTAAATTTATTACGGGAAAATATAATTAAATTCTTAGAATATATCATGTATAGATTGTAAATATATTAGTATATACATAAAATAGATACCTATAAAAATTAAAAACGACAGGCCATTCCGGTTTTAGAACAAACGTGTATTTTCGACCTGGAGAGTATAAGTATAAATGATCTCGAAAAAAAAAACTTCTAATGAATATGATTGTACACAGCGTGATAGAAAGAGTATCTCAAGCACATAGACTGTCTTTCTGTATACTATATATAAATATATTATTTTATATTTATGCGGTTTTAATACATTACGCTAAATTATTATTTTTTTAATTATTCTAAAAAAAAGGTTACACGTAATATTTTTTTATGCATTTCAGACCTCCGACCGAATAGAACAACGTCTCATAGTAAAGCACCGCGTCCATCGACAGTTTTCGTTATTATATCAATTCCACCTATATATATATATACGTACATAAATTTGACTATTAAAATGTACTAAATAAACGACTCGTCATACTAAACACATTAATTTATTTTTATTATAGAAATATTCGATTTTCATTACACTACGCTGTAATATTAAATGTATTTATTAATTGTTGTATACTACTTGCGTACCAAAATGATAACACATCAATCGCTATATTATATAAATAATAAACATTGTTATTGTCACTACATTTGAAACGCAGTTACTATATTATACCTAATATTAACATACGTGTACATATAAACGGTCTTTGAGAGTACCTGTTTAAATAATAAGAAATTATTAAGTAATTTATTTTACTCTACATATCATATGTATGTATGTGTGATCATTAATTATCATTATTATTGTTTTATTGTTGTTATTTATTTTTAGTTAACTATAACATGTTTCATTAGTTTGTGTATTATTAGTATATAGTTATATAGTATATATTTCACCTTAATATACATATTTTCTATTTAAATTTGTGTATTGGTATTATTTTCTTTCGTTTTTCTTCATAATATACATCATGACTACAGGCACGATAAATAGATTAATAATAATAGCATATTGAAATAATTTAGATATCAATAATGACAGTTTATTATAAATAAACATTATAAATGTGACGTGATGGGTTCAATGCAACAAATTTACAAATAAATGATTAAACTCGACTTAACGCGTAGGTACATACATTTTTTACTATTTATATATGTATATGTACATATAACACTCAGTACTCGTGCATATCTATTAAAATGTTTAAATAAATAACGCAATTTATTTAGTTGTTAATACAAAGATATTATAAGTTTCAAATAATTGCAGGTGATCTAGACGATTTAAGTGGTATAGGTAAAATCCAATTTCCCTATTAAAACTGCATTCCATTTAATTGTAAGTGAGCAGTAAATAATAATTGTGATGATATTCATTTATTACTATTACTTTCCGCTTCTACGATTTTCTGTTCCGTCTGATTGTTTAGTAACGGCGTAATTAGATTCGATAGTTTGAAACGATTCCTGAAAATTAAGTAATTGGTTTTATTTCATACGCGTTCAACGATACGATATAAGACATATGACATTATACAGTGATCAATATACACAGTATAATAGTTTCATTATAGTATTAAGCGGGGGGGGGGGGGAAACAATGAAAAAAAGGCTTCAAATTGATGAATAGAAAATACATTTCACGTCGAAATTGATTTTAACAGAAAAATAAATACTTTCACGTGAGCTACAACCGTTATTGTTAAATCGTTTTCAACGCTAACGAAATTATTTAAACGCCAGATGCCGATGAAATTTCAAATACATTGCGTGTAACCGCAGTGCAGGTGAAATCGCGAATTCGTGAAGTGGCCGATCGTAAACGCACATTGCGCGCGCGCGCGCGCGAATAAATGTACTGACTTTTTGCCGGCCTGGTGGTGCCGGGTGTTGCACTTGAACCCGGTGCACTCGACGGCGGCGGGCCGTTGTTCGGACGCGACGGCGGCGTTGTTGAACAGCTCCGAGTTGAACAACTGCGCGCCGGCCATGGACATTATCTCGAACAGCCCGTCGGCCGGGGCCAGCACCACTTTCAGATCGCTGAGGCTGATCCGCACGTTCTCCGTGCCGTTCTGCCGTTGGTCGTACAGCACCACGTCGTCCGGGGACGTCGTCGGGTTCGCGGACGGCACCGCTGGCACCTCGGCGACACGGGCGCGCGGCGATTGCGGGGCCGCGGCCACGGTCAACGCCAACGACGCCCACAACAGCCCGGTGCAGTGGCGGCGACGGAACATGACGGTAAATTGATGCACGGTAACACGCGGACGAGGTCGAGTTTGTCGTGTATATGTTTATGACGTGTGCAGAAGCGCTGAGGAGCTGCGCTGGACGGGTACAACAATAGTGGACTGTCGGCAAGGACTAGAGCGAGGACAGAGTGGCTGCCGACGATGTCGTCTCTCCGCGTTCGGCCTGTCGCGGAAACGCAGCTACGTCGTAGGTCGGCAACGGGTCGCCGTAACGGTAAGACGACGAAAAGCGGAATAGGAAGAGGAGGAGGAGGAGGAGGAGGAGGAGGAGGAGGAGGAAGACGACGACGAGGGACGAGATGGCGGAGGAGGACACGGATCTTCGGCGATCTCGCGCGTGCAGACTCCTACTTCACGTAAAACCGGTCGATGACCACAACGTATCATATGAATATATCGCCTCACAGTTATCGGGTCATTGACGCGTAACCTCATACGTGACCGTTACCACACATGTATATATGTATATGTTCTTAAGTCTTTATACGTGTCCATAATTCGCAGTTACGTGTATACTTGTACATCCCGTACATAGTTATAAAATAAATATTAAAATAACACGCGAAACTATGCGAAAATAAAATGTGGTTCTTTGACATGGAAATAACAAAATTTGATTTTTGATATTTTTTTTCAAAATTATGTATTTGATATTTTACGATTTATTTCATTTTTATAACTATAACGAGTATGTATCTTAGAAACCCGTTACCTACAGGAATCACCTTGCTTAAAATACTATTTCTAAAAATACAACAGACGATGTACCAAAACCTAACCTACTAGAAAACAAATGTGACACAGATAAATTTAAAAGAATAAACAATTTGAAATCTATTAAAAATATAACAAAGAGAAAAATCAATATCAAAGCAAAAACGTGATGAGATGTGTCTAACCCACTTACGAATCTGTCACTTTAATTAACCTAGTAACAAATAATAATAAGTACACCTAAATACCGATAACACTGCACCTACATCTGATCCGTACATTCCATCATCTAATAACATATCGACTACACATCGCGACTACTAGTCGTGTTAGCCGTTTGTATGTAATAAATGCGATTAAATTGGAGTAAATAAAAACTTGGGTAAAATTAAGTCTATATTACAACAAAACATTGAAAAGTGTGTGAAAAACAAAACAAAAATTGATAATATTTCAAATGTCTGCGTGTTTCGTACTTTGATGCGGGAAACAGTTAGACGTCTACACTGTACAATTGTCAATTACACAAGAATTTATTAAGTATTAAATTGATCGTGATAATTATTATGGTTAGAACAATTATTATTAATATTATATTATATAATAATTAATTATTTTAACATGTTGAGTTATAACGAAATTGTTATATTGTTTTATGTTATATGTTTTTCCCTAAAAGTTGCGATGACGATGACAATGGCACCAGGGAGCTGATAACTTAATAGTAATAATATATTTTAATTGTTTATTATTGTTCTTTATAAGTATTATTATCTATCGATTTAAGATTTTATTATTATAAATTATTTTTATATTGATAAAATTGGGATTTTTTAATAATAATAATGAATATATTCTAAAACCGAATCAGAATATTACTAAAATACTATCCTTTGCCTTTAGGTAATGCTTTACATGGACGATTTTTTTCTTATTTGGTGTTTTTCAAAGCAATTTTCGAGACATAAACAAAGTTGATTTTTACATTGAATACATAAAAATATAGTTTTATATATTTATATATATCTTTACACATTTCTTTTCCAGAACAAATTTAAAATCTTTTATACTTGAACTTTTTTCATTTTTTTCTACATATTTTGGGTAATGTATTTTATTTATTTTTTCATAATTCAAGTATTATCAGTAATATTTTGATCATTTGGTAATAATGATTAAATCACTGAGAGTTTATAATCATACGACATTTTTTTTTGCACATTTATTGTACAAAAAATATGAGTTTATCAATAATTGTATGCAATGTATACCAATTTTTTCGTACCACTTCAAAGATGTCCAAAGCGCAGAGTGCTATAGTTGTTTTCTACAAAACTAAAACGAAAAAAACTGACCACACAAAAATGTTTATTTACGGAAACTGAATGTCTGTAATAAATATTAAAGCAATGCCCGACCAGCCAAACTATATATAAACACTTATAAAAAAGTGTACTAGTGAGAGTTACAGATTGATGGCGGCTGCCATTAATCCGTGATCAGTAGCCTAGGTGAACATGTTAAATAATCATTACCTTCAGTTCATTCAAACAATATGAAAAAAATCTATAATATATTATGTTCACTGATGTTTAGGTCTATCTAAACAATTTCACAAAACAAAGTTAATTCTAACAGTGTTGAAACGAAAATATATACTTCTTAAATACTAATTTGCTGTTTATGGTTTTTGATTAAATAATTTCATGTTCAATTTCAATTTTCAAAAAACAATTAAAAATTAGTATATTGTTAAATATATAATACTATTATTCACTAAATAATTGTAAAAATGAATAATTGTTTATGTGAAATTTTAATAATAAATATTTTCTACTAATGAAAATCTTTTTTCAAACACATGTCTTTTACTGAACCACTCACTCTCAACACTGAATTATTTTGTATATATTACTATCATATGTTCACTATTCTAAAATTTTTTACCACAATGAAGTATTATAAAAGTAATTTGGATATATCTATACAGTCTATAAACATATTCACACGTACTTATTTTGATAACTAAATTTATTTTTAACTTTAAGTATTAACCAATCTAAATGCTCAATACAATTAAATAATTATGCGGCTATTATGAAGTACAAAAATTTAATGTTGTTAACAATAAGTACATTTTATTTAAAGGTAATATTTCATTATTAAATACAATATATGTCTTAAATTTTATACATGAAATAAATTAATATAATTACAAATTGAGAAGTAATACAAAGGCATTTAAAATCAAGTCTACAAAGTTATTTTTTCATTACAAGTTCAAAGCATTCGTCTCCTTCAACATTTAAACTTTCCATAGTATCAGAATTTTTAATTTTATCCCCATCAAGTGTCAACGTAAAGGAATCTAAATTTAAATCCAACTTTTCAGCTAGTTTAACATATAAAACGTGCATTTTGTCTGTTCTTTTCATACTCATGAACATTGGAAGTTTTACATCACTTTGAATAATACGAAACTTTACTTCATCGTTCGACAGTTCTTCAACTTCCATAACTTTGTTTACATCAAAAGGACTTTTGTAAAATTCTATATCACCATCTAAAAATCAAATAATCATAACTTAATTCGTTTATATAAAATTGTAATTATATAAATGTATTAATATTCATTATGTATCAATTACATTATACTATGATTACACCCAGTACCATGGTAAGAATTTTGTTTACACATGTCGAATGAGCTTTTACAGTTAACCTAACAGTTGTAATGAGAACTGCCAAGCAGAATTAAATACGTTATGATTAAGTGGAAGATGCACAAAGCCAATGAGTTTCTATTAGCTTGTGAATTTTCCTGTCTTAATAATTGGTACAGAATAGGTTGTTATACAACTGATTATAAATTTATTGATGACTAAAATAATAATACTGTACTCATAATTAATATTTTTTTTTTTTATTAATTATACACAATATGACACTTAAAATAATAATATTACCTATAAAATCTATGATTTTATAATTTATAGAATTTGGTGTATCCGACGGCGAAAGAGGTTTTTTATTAAGTTCCAAAGAAACATGAGATATTTGTATGTTTTCCAATTTTGCAAAATATTTGTAAATGCTTTCAATTGACTGAAACTGAAAAAATCACTAATAAATAATTTTGAAAAAATATTTAAAATATGCAAATATGTAGTACCATTCTAAGAGGAAAACGATGCGTTTGTGTCTTGCGCCAAAATACTTTTACGTTCATAACACGATTAACTTCAGCTATAGAATGAGCATCTTCATCGTCCTGAGCATTTTTCTTTTGCCACTTCTAACAAAATTATATATATGTGTTATGGTTTTAAAAATACATTTGTACAGAAATAATTTTTAAAATTGTAGAAAATATTTAACTAACAGATAGTATATCATCATCAATATCATCATCGTCTTTGTTAACTTTTGGAATAGATAATTCAACTTTTTCATAACTTTCATCGAAATCGCCAATGAGTATTACTGGTTCAGTTATAATAGGAGTTTCAAGTTCTTCATATTCGCTTAAAAACAAACAATATTATAAATTAATTAATGTGAAATACACATTTAACCAATATTAAATTATTAGATTTTACACGACTACAAATAAATATTAAAAATTATAAGTACATTAAATTTGTCTGTCTGCGAGTAGATCGATTAGATTGAGTCACTGGTGGTTGACATGTACTGGCAGTAATAGTGACAGAGGTAACAGCAGAATTATCATCTGAACTAAAAAAAATTTTAAAGTAATAGAGTAGATATTCGTAATAGATCGTTCAATTTGTAATTGTACTTAATGTGATCAATTCGATTTAATTTCTCATCGTCATTCGACTGATTGTTCAATAACTTTTTTTTTTCCCTATTGTTTATTAGCAGCTCTGAAATCGATGAACATTTAAAAAAATAGGCGTTGGAATTCGTTTTAACGTTACAATGCTCAACATTACATAAAATGTGTACTCACTTCGATACTTCGATGCGAAATCGTAAGGATCATCATCTTCAGATGAAGAAGCCATGATTTCCCGTTCGGAAACGACGTCCTGAATAGTCCGCCAAGGACAATAACTCAACGTGCGCGTACAATTAACCACTACGCTAAATACGAATAATTTCGAAAGTCAGAACTGATTTCGTGAATGTTTCAATACTGTAGACAAAGAATCTGAAACATAGATAAAAACACTATAAGAGACAAATGTTGACCAGAAATCAAAAAATCCAACGAACATATAATAGTTGAAAAGGCAGGTATGCTCAAAGAATCTTAATCACACCGCGTTAACACCACAGAATCATAGACAGATAATATTATACATAGGTATGGCAAAAAAACATCGATACTTTTAAAACATCGATGTTTGAAGTAAAAAAATCGATGTTAAACATCGATGGTGTAGTTCCGATGTTCTGCATCGATGTTAAAACATTACCGATGTTTTAATTTCGATGTTTATTTGTCTTCGATGTTGTTATGAAAAATATTCTTTTATTACACCGTGATTCTTACATACAATTGGACAAATTAAAACAATTTTCAGTGGTAAACACTATTAATGAGGTTATTAAAATTTACTATAATCGTGGTTGTTAATCACTAAGTATCACTTAGGTACAACTATTATATTAGGTATAACTATTTATAATAATATGCGTATAATTCAATCTTAAATCTTATTTTATATATTGTATTTTGTATATTTTTTCGATTCAATTAACAAATTCCCATGTAGTCATATAAGTTATATATATTTATATATAGTTAGATCATAGATTGAATTGAAAAAAACTCAAATATCATTTATAATTTAATTAAAAATAAATATCATAAATATGTACATTTAAAATTTTAGAAATAATTTAATCAAAAAATGTTAATACTCATATATATACAATTAAAAAATACAATATATATTTTATTTTAAATAATATACATAATATAATATTGATCCTGGAAGATTTCCGGTGGCGAAATGGCTATAGTTTATATTTATTTCCTTTATATTTCAAACAATGGAATTTTTGAGTTCAAACCATTCCAAAACGTGATTTTACCGAAAGTGTGAAGAATCCAAACAAATCGGTATACCAATGGCATTGACGTGTACGTCATGGAGATATCATTCGTAGTCCTCGAAGAAAAATAAAGGAAGGCTGTACGTTGTTTCTCGAATAGTAAACCGCTGTTGTTGATCTCGCGGAAGCCGGAAAATGACTAGTTACAAAGTTATATATAACTAGTGCCCGGAAATTCCGCTAGCTTGGTACATAACCCGTTGCGCAGTTGATCGTTCGCGTACCTGGTATTGGATATTTACCAAAGGGCTGATTTTTCGGCAATACGATATTAAATGAAAACCAAAAAAGAACGGTATAAATACGTTTTCGTCTCATTTAATTATTGTCGAATTCGAATTACGTTTTCGACATTCGCCGGTCATATCCCACGCGCAGCAGAAAAAAGACGACGACAAAGCAATTGATATGTTACAACGTAATACGATTTCGTACAACACGATGTTGTCCGATCGGACGTCCGTATTTCTACGTCTATATTCTGTTAGTATAACGGTCAAGATGACAAAATAAATTCATTTTCAAAAACCGACTACGATCTACTGAATTTCCGTCAACGATCGAAATCGAAAGCAATCTGTCGACGAACAGAAAACCTCGTGGGAACCTTGGAACCGAACCGTTTTAGTCGCGCCGAAAGTATTCCGATCGGTTTTTCAGTATTTTTAAAAATGTATAATTCGAATGATCGCGTATTTTACACAACATCGAAAGTTCATCATTTATTACTCGTCAGAATTCATATTTTCAATTAAATATTTAGGCTAATAGTAGACTGGTAACTGTTGAGTGATTTCCTACGATTGTCTTTCATTTTAAACAGTTTATTTGTTTTTATCGTGCAATAAATATAACGGTTTGCAGGTTTTCAAACGAAAAATAAATACAGATATCAATGGCGTGTCCGTGGAGACATGACCCCCACCACATAGTTCATATAAACGTAATAATATAGTATATTTTATTCAATTGAAAAATATGCTACGGATTAATGCTTTTAATTCTTATCGATTTGGTTGATAACAATTTGTCAAAACGAATGTTTTCAATTTTAAACATTTTATCCTAACCAATCGATATAAAAATAAAAAAATATATAAGTGTAAATTGTTGCTCATCTTTTGACATTTTATGTCTTTACTTTGGCGCATTAAAATAAAAAACCGTCACGAAAAAGTGTCCACCAAAATGTGTCAACGAAAAGCGTTACCTAAATTAAGATACCCACTGGGGACTGTCACGAAAAAGCGTTCCAGAAAAAAAACCTAAATCACCCTTATGGTTTGTTTCCACGGAAACCATTGTTTAGGTTTTGAAAAAATTTCAATTTGAATTTGAAAAAAAAAATTTCACACATAAGACATAAAATGTCTCACTTAAGGCGGACTCGTTGCGTTATCTATTCTTCTTAATAGTCTTATATAGAATGTGTGTGTGTGTGTGTGTTTATGTATGTTATGGTAACATTTTATTGATATTAAATTTATTCTCCCCCTTTAAATATCCTGATAGATTTTAAACGCACTGTCCCGTAAGAAAACAACTTCTACATACACATATTCATTTCTCCTTTACGTACAATTCACGTCTATAAATATTTCTTAAATTTAAATCAAATGTCTCCGAATACCTCAAGTTACTTTGTACTATTTTGTTGATCTTTAATAGAATACTATTCAATCGAATGGTATCTTCATTTGAATGGACGCATTCATGATACTATTTAAAAAGTTATAACACACAAACACACACACACACGCACGTACACACACACACACTCACACACACACACACACACACATACACACACACAAAGCTCTAGTTCTCCAATACATTCAATTGTTCTCTGAGAACGTTAAATTCTAGGTAGATCAAGTACAGTATTATTTACCTTTTCAAAGTATTTATCGAGTTATGCAACTGTCTGAGATTTTTTTTAATCGAAATTGTCATTCTTTGCACCAGCGCAACAAACCTGCAGACCAACGAGTACATTCAATGTCAAAACCGACAATAGTATGAATTGTTTAAACAATTCTTCACGCCATCATGTAAATATTATACCTGGTATATAATTCTTGGTGCTTAAAATACGTTTAAGTATAGCACACACTTAAAAGAATCGAAATTATGTCATGCCATGTAACCATATATGTATTGAACAAATACATTATTTTTCTCTCTCACACTCTCTATTTTTTTTATTACAATCATAATTATTGTAAAATACTTACCGCAAACAGGTTTCGTTAGTAAATACATGTGTGCTTATCCATTTACAGTCATTTATGCTACGTTTATTATACCAGTATTCAACAAGTATATACAAGTATATGATATTATAAAATATAATACATTATAGGTCAGTAGCGTGTTTCCAATATGATTTTCATTTATACACGATCCGTCGCTCAACGACGAGTAAAGCATCGATATAATAAATAATAATAATAATAATAATAATAATAATAATAACAATAATAATAACATAACAACAACAACAACAACAACAACAACAACAACAACAACAACAACAACAACAACAACAACAACAACAACAACAACAACAACACCAACACCAACAACAACAATAACAACAACAACAACGAGGAGGAGGAGGAGGAGGAGGAAGAGGAGGAGGAAGAGGATGAGGAAGAGGAGGAGGAAGAGGAGGAGGAAGAGGAGGAGGAAGAGGAGGAGGAAGAGGAGGAGGAAGAGGAGGAGGAAGAGGAGGAGGAAGAGGAGAAAGAGGAGGAGGAAGAGGAGGAGGAAGAGGAGGAGGAAGAGGAGGAGGAAGAGGAGGAAGAGGAGGAGGAAGAGGAGGAGGAAGAGGAAGATGAAGAGGAAGAGGAAGATGAAGAGGAAGAGGAAAAGGAAGATGAAGATGAAGATGAAGAGGAAGAGGAAGACGAAGAGGAAGAGGAAGACGAAGAGGAAGAGGAAGAGTAAGAGGAAGAGGAAGAGGAAGAGGAAGAGGAAGAAGAAGAGGAAGAAGAAAAAGAATAATAATAATAATAATAATAACAATAATAATAATAATAATAATAATAATAATAATAATAATAATAATAATAATAATAATAATATGAAAACGTGTGTGTGTGTGTGCTATGTATGTTATGGTAACATTTTATTGATTTCAAATTTATTCTCCCCCTTTCAATATCCTGGATACGCCATTGTGACATTTATTTAGCGCGGCAACAATAAATTTGCGCGCGGCGAACACACATAGAGGACAAGCGCCAATATTTATTCATTTAAGTGCGTTAAGATATCGTTTTTCAACGATTCTTCTTGCGTCCACCACCGCAAACTGTACAACGATACGGTGGTGGTGGGAGAAATTTGAATCCAGAATTCCGCCGAAAAACAAGTAATCGTTGACGTATATAGAGAAAGGCGATTACTCTCGTAGGCACGTCGCCTGACGATTACCAAGATACCGTGTGTTGTAAAACAATATCAACCGTAAATTAAACCACTTACCTGTCTAGTGAATAAACGTTACGTGTTGTATAATTGCTCACATCTGAGCGTAGTCTACCCGGTGAATTCCATAGCGAGGAGAAAAGATACTTATAGTAGATCTACTAATCGTGTCACAACGTTGAAACGTTGTTAACAAATTTACCTGTACAAAAATGATGATATTGAAAAATGTTTAACTAAAGACAATCAAATTACATAGATGCTTGTCAGATATAGGACAATACCATCTGTATCCCACGGATCATACAATTATTATAAAAATATATGAAAATATCATATGCACCTTCGGTTACATAAATACAATAACTTCATATGCCAAAAATAAAAATAAAAAAAATACAATTCAAAAGTGCGCGTCGATACTGTCTTCAAACCAAATTTTGCAGCGACCACCACGGCGAACTGTACAGCATACCGACTATTGTGCGAAAACTCTGCTTCACGAATTCCGACGAAACTAGAATAACTGACGACGTGTTCAGAGAATATTAAAATTATCAGTACATATTATAAAATATAAAGTCAATGTAAGTGTTCACAAACTACTATATAAAATATAACAAAATTACATCGATCTTGGGACTGTACAAATGGTAAACCGAACTCGCTCTTAGACGCGTTGTCAGGCAAAAACCTTAATATCAAATTTAGTAAATTATCACCGACTGTAAATAGAAACCAAATAATACCTGAATCGTGAACAATCGTAAAGAAACGAAACTGCTCACATCCTATCGTATTCTTTTTGACGAAAACTATTGCGCGTAGAACCCATATGTTTTGTAGATCTTCTTCTCGAGGAACATCGTTGAGAAGTTCTCAGCAAAGTTACTCATTGAAACATGCCGATGCTCTCAATTGTTTTTACTCGAAACAATAAAATCACATACATGTTTGTCAAACATATCAATTTACATAATACTAAATATTTAACACGATGGTAAAAAAAAACATATATATTGTTTCTTGTCATTATATATGTAGTAATACAAAAAAATACAAAAAAGGAATTAAAAGATTAAATGGTGAAAGGAAAAATAATAGGGAGTATGAAATGATTTTAACTAACACGAGTCAAGGGGTGTGAATTCGAGAACCATCTTGCCTGTTCAATAAGAAGTAATAACAATAATATCATGCAAGTATAAAATAAGTTTATTACCTTTTTTATCGTCTCGAAGATTTGTCTGTTACGGATTTCAACTCTTGCGGACAATTTTTTTATTAATTACGGTAATAACTTGTAAATCAAACAGAATATGAAAATGAAAGGTTGGGATGCCGCCTTTGACTTGATGCAAAGTCAGCGCCAAGAAATAAAAACAACTCAAAAAACGATGATTTCCACGTTGTAAGAAATTAGAATCGCGTAATTTCGGAAAACCGATCTGTTGAGTCGTTCTTAGTAAGTGTGCGTATACTCTCAGGTAGACAGAGACGGTCTGTCTGTCAAGTGGACAGAGACGATCTGAGTGCCCTCTGAAAGCTGGAGGGTGTATTCATCGATATTATTTAAAGGACATATCATAACTGAAACCATGAAATAAAAATAAACTTTAATAGATTATACTTTAACAAATACATGTAATATGCGTAAACAGCGTATGTTAGCTCATATCATAATCAAAATTATTTGGAAATGAATTTGTAATATTTAACAACTATTTCTGTATTGGTTTTTATTATGAACACTTTTTTTAGTTTAGATTTTAATAAATATATTAGAGCTCAATTTTCTCGGAACACCGATCATAAATCCCCTATAGGAATAACAATAATAGTAATTTTATAATCACAAATAATTTAATGCGTATTTTATATATTAGTATAATACACATAAAACATTTCAGTCCCATAAGAAGAATTCGCTATCAGACTTTAATATGATTTTTAATATAATACAATTAAATTAACAAACAAAAGAATATTATACTCGATAACAGAAATAGTAAATATATAAAAAAAAAAAGAAGAAGAAAAAAGAAGAAAGAACGAAATGAATCACACATATTTAATCAGGTGAACACAAAGGTCACAGATTTGTGACATTACGAACAAATTTTAGACTGCGCAAAATTCGCAGAAAATGGAAAAATAAATAAGCGATAACCTTGTGGGACCGAAATCTTAGTATATGTCCTTCAAAAAATAACGATAAATACTCCCTCCAGCTTTCAGAGGGCACTCAGATCGTCACAGACCACCTGACAGACAGACCTTCTCTGTCTACCTGAGAGTATACGCATACTTATCAAGAACGACTCAACAGATCGGTTTTCCGAAATTAGGTGACTCTAATTTCTTTCAACGTGGAAATCACCTTTTGAGTTGTTCTTTATTTCTTGGCGCTGACTTTGCATCAAGGCAAAGGCGGCATCCCAACCTTTCATTTCTTATTCTGTTTGATTTACAAAGTTATTACCTTAATCAATAAAAAAAAAAAAATTGTTCGCAAGAGTTGAAATCCGTGACAGGCAAATCTTCGAGACGACAAAAAAGGTAATAAATTTGTTTTATACTTGCATGATATTATTGTTATTTCTTTTCACCATTTAATCTTTTAATCCCCTTTTTATATTTTTTTTGTTTTACTACAAAATGATCATGGACCGTAAAGAATACCACATACCTGACTGGTGAATTAACGAAAATGGGTCGCCAATCTGCTCATATCCGATCGCTGTCTATCTCACGAAATTCATTGAGTGGAGAAACGATTCCATTCGTACATCTACTATAAAAGTTACTAAGTTTAGAAAAACGTAATAAATTTTTCTATACAAAATACTGATATTGTTAAATGTTTCAACTCGAAACATTCTGCATAGATGCTCGTCAGACATATGGCAATACTTTTTGTATCCCACAGGTCATAGTATTATTATATAATTTCCCACAGATCATAGAATTATTATAAAAAAATCATACGCAATTTCGTCTACGTATACACAACAATTTTAATCGCCATTAAAAAAAAAACCATATGTTATTGATTGACATTAAATATATAAGTACGCTACAATTTTGTATTTCGACATATTTCCATGCGTTCATCGCCGCCAGCTTTACAACTACCAGGCGGGGATTCAAATACGCTGAATCGCAAACTCCGTCGAAACACTGGTAGACGTCGACGTGCATTAACGACAAAAAGTCCGATTCAAACAGTCGTCAGTTTTCATAAGAGTACATGTTCGCGGCATGAACACGTCGACGACAATCGACAAGATTTTTATTTTAACGCGTAAAATTTTCTACTTCGACAAATTTTCTCGCGTCCACCGCCGTCAGGCGTACAACAACTAGGTATGGCAAGAAAACATCGATACTTTTGAAACATTGATGTTTGAAGTAAAAAAATCGATGTTAAAAATCGATGGTGTAGTTTTGATGTTTTGCATTGATGTTAAAACATTACTGATGTTTTAATTTCGATGTTTATTTGTCTTCGATGTTGTTATGAAAAATATTCTTTTATTACACCGTGATTCTTACATACGATTGGACAAATTAAAACAATTTTCAGTGGTAAACACTATTAATGAGGTTATTAAAATTTACTATAATCGTGGTTGTTAATCACTAAATATCACTTAGGTACCTCTATTATATTAGGTATAACTATTTATAATAATATGCGTATAATTCAATTTTAAATCTTATTTTATATATTGTATTTTGTATATTTTTTCGATTCAATTAACAAATTCCCATGTAGTCATATAAATTATATATATTTATATATAGTTAGATTATAGATTGAATTGAAAAAAACTGAAATATCATTTATAATTTAATTAAAAATAAATATCATTAATATGTACATTTAAAATTTTAGAAATTATTTAATCAAAAAATGTTAATACTCATATATATATTTCAAATATTCCAATGAATGATTTTATTTACCCATTCTCTGTATACAAAAAATAAATTTGTTAGTATGAAAAAAAAAATTTAGATTTTCTTCTTTAATAATATATCATTAATTAATATACAACATATTTAATAATATTTCTTTAATGCTTTGTAAATTCTCACTTATCTTAATAAATATGTTGTTTAATAGAAACATGTTATGTTTTATACATTAAAAATTATGTATATTGTATAAGCCTCAGAAGTTAGAATATATCAATTTAAGTCCTTCCTTATAATTAAATATATATATATATATAGGTCAAATACCTCACTGGTTCAATTAATAATAATTTGAAAACACTTAACACAGACAAGTAAAATAAATAACACAAGTATATTTTTCTATGGAAAACTTTTAATAGTCATATAACTATAATCACATTTAATGAATAATTATATTGCGGGAACACTACTATCAACCTTCTTAGTCTAAAACCTCCCTGATAATCACCAACGGTTTCATGAACACCACAAATATTTGTGAAATATTTTTTCTTTTAAGTCATAAGGATAATGAATCAATATACAAATAAACAAATATTAACTAAATTAGCAAATAGTTGAAATATATTGCCTATAGTCATTTGAGGTATAAAAAAAAATTTGTAAAATTACATTACACTTATTAAATTATAATTGTCTTCAAGTTCAGACTGTTGTTTCGCACCATTGTCATTTACATGCACATAGTCGGTATGATGGTCAATTTACCTCATTGAGCATTCAGTACATTTTAAATTTATAGTTTGTATAGTAGTCTGAGCCATCATGTTTATGAATCGTGAACTAAGAATCTAAATATTATATGTACCTATTTTAATGAATAATTTATAATATTTTCAAAGCTGACTGCTATACCACCAAGCAATTGCCCCTATTACATAAATTACAAAAAAATACATAAAAAAAATTAGCAGAGTACTACATGATTAAAAAATGATGGACTCTGAATATCAAATTTACAAAAGTTTAACAGTTTCATGTGATAAATTTAAATAATCATTGTAGGTAGTAATTTTCTTTTTCTATAATTGTTTAATTATAAACTTTACCTATATATAATTTTAATGAGAATATAGTATGATTAACGTTATATTTAAATAAATATTAAATTATAATACATTTCATATAAAAATTATTTCAACTATTTTTTTGATTTAATAAAAACATACATTGAAAGTTAAACAAAAAGTAAAAATAAATTTCAATGGATTTTATTAAATTTGTTCAATTATTTTTTAATATTATATGGTAATAAGTTTCAACCATACTAAATACATTTAAATAAAATATTATTCATTGTAATTTTTGATTTTCAAAAAATCAGTAACCAAGTATGAGGAAATAAAAATACAATTGAAATAAATCCGTGAAGTCTTATTTTTAATAAATTATTTGAAAACAAAAATTTTCAACTAATATTAATAAGACTTATGTTATTCTTCTTCAATTTCGCCGACGTGATCATCTACATCTATATCTCCATTTTGCATACCTTCTTCTTCTTCATCATCATCACCAGAAACTTCAGCATTTTCTAATTCAGCCTTCTCCATTTGTCGTACCAAGTCAGCTTCATCACTAGCCGTAACCACTTTCGGCTAAAAGCAAATTAAAAATTTTTTTATTTAGATGATACAAATTGTAAGGTTAATAAGAGTTTAAAATATAAATTTTTAAATTAAGATTATGTTTTAAGCAAATAAATTGTTAAGTAAAAATAATTTACATCAGTGAGATTTTCGTATAAAAATAACTTTAGCAGATCAAAGAAAAAATATATGTTTAATTAAGTTACTATAATTGCATCTAAAAAATATTTTCAATGATTAGGAAACACTTCTCTTTAAAATTATGTGATTATAAATTTTGATCATAAACTGTATTACCGCCATTTGAATTTTGAATACACCACCGAGACTTAGAATAGTTTTATCAATTTCTTCAATGGCTAATTGCAATGCTTTTAAACCATCGGTTTTTTCTGGCGTTGCAGTAGTCATTACTAAATAAACAGAAATGAATAAAACACAAATTGATTTTATACTATTGAACACGGTATATATTTTATTAACAAGTAAATATATTAAAAATAGGCCAATTCACTCTTAATACACATGAATTGAGAAATCATTGGCTCCTGAAAATGTTAACATTTAGTACAACGTAAATAATAAAATAAACAATAATTTTAAGATATTTTACATAACTTAAAAATGGAAAAACAAAACAAAACCCCAATTTTATTCAATACATTGTTTTGAGTTGTACTGAATGATAAACTTAATAAAATTGCATTTATATGATACATTAATTATTTTGATCAAATAAAATTTACCATATAATGGTGGAGCAATCAAATTAATTTTAATAGGTAACTCCTCTGTTGAACAAGCAAGACCAGATTTTAATGCTGTCTTTACAGCATCGATCCCTTCATATCCATAACAAGCAACTTCAATGTCAGCTCTTATTTTTACAGCTTGAGATGTCAACTTCCGTTTAATGTTGTTTAGCAATACATTTTGAGTATTCTCATCTAAACCACATTCCGCCAGTATAGACGGATCTCTAAAACAAAATAAAGTTTATTAGTTTAAAACTAAACTACAAATATATTTGTATTAATTACAAATTTAAAAAAAATTCATGATTTATTATTATTAACATATATATTATTATTTATTATTATAAACTTATGTAAATATTATTGTAAAAACTTACTGAACTGCTTGTTTGAAAAAGTCATAGGCTGATGACTTCTTTTTAGTCCGCTCCTCATAGAACCAAGCAGTTTTATGATACAGCTCTTCAAATTGAGCATCAGATTCAAAATTTAAGAGTTCGGCAACATGTCGTAAAATGGAATTGACCGCTTTTGCTTTAGCAAATCGTTCTGTACACTTTTCTATGTCTTCAGGAGAAACTCTTCTTTTGCTCAAATCAATATAACCTAAAAATGTACAGATAAAAATTAAACATTCTACATATGAAAAACATAAAAATGAAAAAATGTTTTATTCTACCTTTTTCTTTGTCTACACGAATGACAACTACAGGCTCAGTCTTGCCGATGCGTATTAATTTGTTAATAGAACGAATACGTCGTCGGGACAATTCTGATAATAATATCATGCCTTCTATGTTATTATATTCCAGAAGATGGACGTATGCGCCCATCTCCTCGATACTACGCACATTGACCATGACGACATCATCGATTTCGGGATAACGTTCCGCATAAAAGCGACACGACAACGGCATCTTAACCTAATAACCGAAAAGAACACATTTATATTTGTGTAAAAATTCAATACAACACGATATAGGTATAGTCTAACGAATCAGACTACTTACAATTATCTATTTTAAATTAACGAATAACACGGAGCTTTCTTTTTTATTTGTATATAATTAAAAATAATATGTATTATTAATATATTTTAAACGTATACAAAACAAAATTAATTAGAGTTCATTAATTATAACGAATTTTAGATCAAATGACAATACCTGAATTTCACTCTTAAAGTCTTGACGCAATCACAGGAAGATTAAATTCACCAAATTCTAAGAACATAACCTCACATTTATAACTATGGTCATATATATTATCACGTGATATACAATACAGTGTATATATTTTTTTCCATGATTACCACCACTATAGCAATATAGCACTATGATAAAATTCTATAAATTTTGATATTTGTGATTTGATATTTGACTTAATCGAGTGAAGTAAACATATGTTTTGTAAAAATCAAGTTTAATAAAGTTATTACCAACACATATATTACTACATAAATTTAAAATTTATTTAAACAAGATTATCATTAAAAAAATTCCAAAAACATTCTAATGTTTAATTTTACATAACCATTGGAGTTTTGGTGTATCTTTGAACAATGTTCAAAACGTTTCGTGCAATAATAATAAATCTCACAGATTAAAATACAAACATAGGTCGCACTTAAAGCAATGTTCACATGGCGTCGTTTGCGAGAATACTTATTCTGCGCATATCTCACAACTACTTGACTTCACGACTGATAGTTTACGACTTCCACTTTACACTAAGTAGCTTTTTAGTCGCTACTGATTATCTAGTTGTTCGTGGTTTGTCTTATAAATTGTGTTTCTGGTTTCTCGTGGTCAATCGACTAAACGGCAAATTGCAAAAGTTGTGTATGATGTATTAATTAATGAATTACACCGTTTGGAAGTCTTTGAAAAAAAAATTATGAATAGGCAAGAAAACGAAATTCACTTGGTGCCATCTATAATATATGCCAGGAACTATCGTTGGAAGATCAAGGTGGTTATAGAAACTGTTTTAGAATGAATTCAAAATCTACATTTATGTTTGTTCAATAAAGTGAAAGCAGCGATTCAAAAAAATTAGACTATTATATGAGATTGGCGATTCCAGCAGAATCTAAACTTAATGTCACTTTAAGATGTTTAAATATTGGTGATTCATATGCCAGTTTACAGTAATTATATAAAATACTAAGGATATTAGTTTACACAAAAAAAACTAAGCTCGTACAAAAACCAAAAAATCGAAACAAGTATAACGAGAACACACTATAAAATTTCACATCCAGTAGACGTTTCACGAATAAACAGGTCGTGCGCAATCCAAATGCTGAAAAAATCACGACCGATCTATTTTCGGTCGTTTACGACTCCTCCAATACTACGACCACCAGTTCACACTAATTAGTGATAACGACTACCTGGCTTAGGTTAGTAGTATCACAGATTAGATGAAATTTGAATGGACATTGATAACAAATTACATGGTTAACAAGGTTTCAATTCACTTTGGATTCGCCATTTTATTGGAGTCCCTGTTATCATATTTTTTCATTATTCTATGTATAAGCTTAGATTTCTCAATCGCAGATCAAACACCCTAGTTTAAAAAATATCTGTTAATCATATTTTTAAATCAATCTCAGTCATGTATTTAATAAATAATTACAATTTTTATAGAAGAGTAAACATAATATAAAAATATTTACATTTTACATTAAAAGCATTGTACATTTCTATTAATGTAATTAATAAGTAGTCATTAATAATAATAATCAATAATAAACAAAATAGTAATAATTCTTTAAAAATGCTAAAAAATTGTTACACATTTAAATTATAAATTTGTTAAAGTTGTTAGTTCATTGTTATACGTTTAAAAATATAGCTAATTTTCGGTTTTTCTTGGTACAAAGAGTACATTTTAATTTAAAGTTTTGACGGTACAAAATATTCTAAATCGTATATATAATAATTTTAAATATTCAAAATTGAAATTTGGACGTGAAAGACTGAATAAAACATTGTCGATTAAGTTTTTAAAATTTTTTACCTACATTATTTTCTACAGCTAAAATTGGGAAGTTTGTACTAAAAATTGATTCAAGTGGCATTAAAAGTTTTTTGTTAAAAAGTATTTGTTTTTCATTTGAGTAACTTTTAAAATAACTAAATAAAAAAGAAATACCGAATAAATATTATATTCAAACTGATAAGCAAGTGGGACTCCAAAAACAGCGACGTGATTTTGTTTACAACTATCAGTGTCCAGCATCTGGAGTAGCATTCTCGCCTAGTTCACGAATCCGTGTAAACCTGACTTTAATAGTAAGAAATTGTACGTACTTGAAGATATATTGTACAACATTTACTATTAATTTTTATTTTAAAAATTATTCAAAAATTGTTATTTAAACGTTTTCAATCGAATTATTCAAAATTTTTACTCTTCAATTGATTAAAAACTGTGTATTGACCGGAGAAGTTCTTCACGCAAAAAGAAGCTAGTTATAACAAAATTATAAAAAAAAAAAAACGTTCCATTGGGTTTTTAAACGGTTAAATTACAATTATCTAATAATCACAATATAAGTATATATTAATATGAGTAATAATTGATTTGCCACCGTTAATTAAAATAAAATAATTATTTTTTAAGTTTAGGTAGAAATAATAGCACCTATTCTAATCGTTCTCGATTTGTATTTTTGTTTAAATGTAAACGGTAGGTAATTGACTAAATACGATATTTGAAACTTACACCGACAACATATTTCATGCATTTTAAAACGGTAAAAAGACAATCATGATAACAGCGAAAATATTTTTGGGAAAAAGTTGAAAATAAATATTACATTTTTAACATAACATCATCGTAGATTATAGTCAACGTTGTCAACAGACCCATACTGAAATATTTATGAGTTACAAGTTACAATAAACGTCTAAAACGTCTGGTACTTTAGTAGTTTGTTCTCATAGTCTACGAATAAAAAGTTAATTATTTAATTAATAACGTTTAATAATATCAATTAATAAAAACTACTAATAGTCCACCTTTGTGTATTAAGTTTATACGAAGCAGTAGTACGTACGATATTATCAGGTCTACGTCCTACGAGTCTATGTTGCGAAACACGTCGCCAAAGTTTATGAGTTATCACTACAGTCAGCTGATCCGACTGCACTGCTTTCTCACATTGTGACCAACGTATTGTTGTATACTGATATCGTCAGAACTTCCGAGAAGTGTTTTTTTTATTTTTTATTTTATTTTTTCATTTCAGAATTTGCGTTCTTTGCGTTAAAAGTGGTGTGACATATTACGAATACGTAATGTCGACATTCAGAACACGTCGTTGTGTTTGAGTGACAGATGTGACCAAACGCGAACGGTCTCCATCGACCATGTCTTCTGAAAACCTGGAGGTCGTACACGAAGGATGGCTAACGAAATCACCTCCCGCGAAGAGAGTTCTGAAGGCGGTCAGTGTAAAATTGGTAAGTTCGATTAGTCATAATCGTTTTGACTGCTATATTTGCGACATGAGTAATTATGTCGCGCTGACTCAACCATGTCGTTTACATTTATTACTATTTTTTTGCTATTTATGAATACGTTTATGGATTTTTTTAATCGCACCTAATAGATCTAACATATATCTACTTATTATATTTTAAAACTTGCTTTTCAATACAATGACTCGCACATTTTATTTCCATATCAAATAATTTTACCCTTTTAAAGAAAAAAAAAAAATCTCTTGATTTTTCAACCAATGATATTCATATTTATTGTATTAGAATAGGTACATACCTTTTCATCATACATTTCATAAAAAGTGTAGAATTATATTTAAACGTTTTATTGATCAAAAGTATCTATATTATAATTATAATAATAATGTGAGATGTTTTATCATCATTTACATAAAATATTGGGAAATGTTATCAAAAATGTGGTTATTTGAAAACATCTGAAAATTGAACAATACAATAAGATGTTTCAACATATGTTCTTTCTTAATGTATATTTTGTATTTCTTAGTATTTGTTATAAATTCGTTTTCTTAAACAAAACATATTAAATTGTATTTTCTTTTGTGATAGAAATGGCGTAGAAGGTGGTTTGTATTACGACATTCTGGTGAATTACCCGGTCAATATTTCCTCGCTTATTATACAGATAAGAATCGCAGAAAGATGAAGGGTCGAATAGATTTAGATCAATGTGAACAAGTAAGATGAATTACTTATTTCAGTATTGTTTTATTGCTTTAAGTGATTAATTATTTATTGACGTACTTAGTTCCTATGTTGGTAATATTACTAACATATTGTGTAACTAAAAATGTATCGATTTATTAGGTTGATGCTGGATTAAGATTTGAAGATAGAAAATCGAAATATCACTATATGTTCGATATTAAAACACCAAAAAGAACATATTATTTGGCAGCAGAATCTGAAGAAGATATGAACAAGTGGGTTGATTTTGTATGTCATGTTTGTGGCTTAAAACCATTCACTGTTGATGAGAATGCTGGTAAATATTTCTTTTAATTATTTTAAAATTTATCCTATTTAACTGTAAATTTTGTTTCAGATTTTGATTGCCCTACAGTTAATAATATGTGTAGACCATTTCCTCCTGGTGTTGAAGAACACGATGAAGAACATTCATCTCCAGACTCTCCTACTAGTACGTCTTCCAGCCATTACATACCTATTAGTGAATGCATATCTGGAAAGCCATTACTCCCGATTCTTCCTCGTTCGACCATAGAAGAATCATATGACTTACCACGTCGCATACGACCACCCCCACGTCTTTCAGAATCTCCTCCGCCAAGCCCTGGTTCAGAATCGGTTTTTACTGACGATGATTCAATAAATGGTAGTACTTTGAGTCGACCGTCTGTCAATTGGCAAACGTTTCCTCGTTTATCACAAAACTCACCAGACTTGCCCATAGATGCCAATAAAAAGTTAACTAAAATATTACCTGAGGGGTCTTTAACAGCTCCCCCTAGACCACCCAAACCGTCTCATTTGGTAGACACCGCAACGAAAACAGAAAAACTAGTTGAACCATTAACAGTCGATGAAACATATGATTTTCCAAGATCCCATCAAATGACACCACCTCAAGCACAACCCAGAACACATCGTAGACATTGTTATACAAATGCAGCACCAGGTCAAGTTTCTGGTAATATTTTTACATATGATTTTGTGGAAGATGGTGGGCCAAAAGTTGAAGAAGGAAGACTGCGGATTCAGAATCTCCAGGTTCTTTAAATTCGCCTTCGGCAATCGCTAATGTAAGTTCAGCATCATTAGAACTAACTCCACCTGCTGTTAATCGACAGTTGAAACCGGGTAGAAAGTTTTCTGATACTTCTGCGGAATTATCGCCATTGACTCCATTGGTTAATCCACCGATCGTAAACCGGAGGCTTAAACCAACTCAAGTTAAAAAAAATCAAGATTCTCTTAATGGTAAATATTTTTAATTCTATATATAAGTCTGTGTGTATATATATATATATTTGTATTAATTAGTAAATTGCTTAAATTATTTAAAGATTCAACTAATACTCTAAGATTATGTCCCCCGCCAACCGGAAGTTTGAGTCGTCGAAAATCACGAATGGGACCTAGTGTCGTACCTACAAATGTTGAACTTTTAAGTCGCATCCATAGGCGTCATTCAGCATCTGATGATCGACTAGCATCAGACAAAGTAATATTTTTATTTTTTTTACATTTATGTATGTGTAAAAATTAAAAAATATTCAAGTTAGATGATAATGCTTAAAATTATATTTTTAATAGTCTTAGTTTTAGCTCTATCTACCGAAGATTTTTTTATGCAATGTATGCTACCTCCCAGTTGATTATTAAGTATTTTTAATTATATTAAAACTTTTATTGCATTTTGTTGACGATGTATTTATTATTGTCCAATTATATCATTCCAGAATACTTCAAATGTATGTTTTTAAGTTTTTTATACAAACAGCTTTGTTGCTTTTCATTATGTGTCTTTATATATAATTTTATGTATTTCCGTTTTTTAAATATCGCCAACAATAAATGATAATAAATAATGATCATCATATGAATAATCTTATCATAATATAATATTGTTTTGAATTGCATTCATTTTATTAATGCAATTCAAAATGTTATTCCATTATATTAGATATATAAATTTATATTACTTTACTGATAGATAGCGTATTACATAAAACAAATTGCGGTAGATAACACAAGACATCAATGCAGTTTTTTGTGTAAATTAATTTTATTCGTTAATATAAGTTTATAGTTGTAGTTTATTATAACTTTTACAATTAAAATGAAAACCAGTAATCATTTTTTATTTATTTAAGTAGTAATTATTTAACTGTTTGTATAGTCGTACTCAGATAATTTTGCAAAAACAAGTTATTTTATTACTGTATTGTTATTCAATCTGTTCCTCCACTAAATGGTCGTAAAACTTCATATTTATACTAAAATACATTACCACGTTGTGAAATGGTTTAAGTGCAAAATGCTGAGAACTATTATTGTATAAAACAACCGATTTGCCAAGTTATCTGACGTTAGCTGTTTTCATGTTGTATTTATGAACAAATGTTAATTATATTATTTTTGATTTTCAGGTATCTTCATATCAAATCAATAAAATTTCACCAAATTCACGATATCTTGCTGAAGCAAGTCGTTTCAATGACATTCAATATTTAGATCTTGAATTCGAATCTTGTGATAAACAATATACAGTGTGTAATCGAACAACTGCGAAAACAACTGCGACTAAGAAAAAAGCTTGTAATGTAGATGGTCAAATCACTTTAGTATCTATGCAAAACTATTCTATGATTGATGGCGCATATCCATACAAAACTGTAGATTTTTTAAAAACGGCCGCATTGTCAATGACTAGGAAACGTGCCGAACAAGAAAGGAGGTTTGGTCGACAGAATATGGTAAATTAATTGTTTACACGGTGCTCAATTATAATCACAAAATGCTTACATACTTGTCACATATAGAGTAAGTTTTAGTAATAATTGAGCAATTGTTTCCATTACTATTTACATATCGTATAAATCAATTAGAGCTTTAAATCATAGTTCTCACAACTCTGTGCTTTCATATTAAAATTATACGAAATTATTTATAGATCCATTGTTAATCTATTGTGTGTATAGGTTATATTATTATTTATTATTTATTAATCATTAGATATTTTGTTAAATATATATATATATATATATTTAATTTTCTTGATTTCCAATTATTAGAAAATATGGACTTTAAATTAAAATCATAACTAATAACTTTGAAATTGTGTATCATTTATTTATTTTATGAATTGTTAATTTTAAAGCCTCTATTCTATAACTAGTTTTTTGAATATTAAACAAAAAATAATAATATTCATTGAATCGATTAATTGTTATTATTTTTTACTGTTGTATAAAAGTGTTTTGATACAGAAACATGAAAATTTTTTATTTAATAGAGAATTATTCAGGAATATTGTCAATTAAATATATTATACACAAATGAAAATCAAAGTATTAATATATAACTTTGAGTATTTTATCATTAGGCGTTAATAAAATCAATTAAATGAGTATGCAAGTTATTCAAGTTTTTATAAAAATATCAAATTTTTTTGACATATCTTTATAAATTTGTTAATGTACATGTTTGTGATAATATTGAATACATGTTTATAACCAATTCAATAATTTGTGTTAGGTGTTGCCATTTTATATATTTTTGTACACAATTGTAAATTCAAACTTAATTATTATTTTTAAATGATTTAAAAAGAGTAAAACTAAATATATTTTTTGTTTGTGTATACAGATAAGTTTGATTAAAAGAACCTAATACATCTTTTCTATTGTTTTAATTTCAAGGCATTGTTATGATGACCATGGAAACATATTTTTTCTATAAAAAGTAATTTTTATGTAGAAGTGAATAAATAATTTAAACTAACAGCCACAAAGAATTGTAGCACATTTCTTTTGAAGTTGTTTTTGAAATTAATACAGTTTTATAGATTTATATGATCAAAGGTTAAAATGTCAGCGATTAGTTTATTGAAGCTTTCATGGATTGAAATTTTATTACTTGTGTGATTTTCGGAAATATCCATGTTGTGATTTTTATTTTTCTTACGTTTCGAAACCATTACAAGTTCCTTCGTCAGAGTACGTAGAAGATACTACTCAGATGCGTACTCTGAAGATGGAACCTATAACGGTTCCTAAACGTAAAAAAAATAAAAATCACAATATGGATATTTCCGAAAATCACACAAGTAATGTCAGAGATTATTATTATTTTTTAACTATTAAAAATATTTAGTTTATTATCATTATAACTTTTAATTACCCATTGATTAAGAATTTAATCAATATTTAATTTTTTGTTTAAAAAAAAAAAATTAGCCAAAAAAATTTTGTATAATATTTATATATATTTGTTATGAGTTTTAGGTTATTTTACGTTTTGATTTAATATTAGAATTTTTTTTTTTTTTGTATTGTACATAGTATATTTATGATTTATTATAAAATTATTTTTTTATTATTATTGATATTTTGGCTTATTGGACTCTTCCATCAAGTTATTCTTGTTATCCAATTTTAATGTAAGACAATCTCATTAAAATATTTATGCATAATTTTGATTATTTGTAACTTATACCATAGTAAAATTATTATTTTATTTATTTATATATTTATACTCAATTTCAAATGTTTTATCTACCTAGTATGTTCATTATTTGTATAACATTTATATTATATTATTAAAGAAAAACTACATTAATAAGATATTAGGCTAAATAAAATAGCCTAAGATTTTTCTGATATATTTAGACTGTTAAAACTATATACTTTTAAAGTTTATACATGTATTATTATTTTTATTAAAATTACCAACAAAAAAAAAAAAATATATATATATATATATTATATATTAAATTTTATTTATATTGTCAGTATATTCATATTTAAAGCCTTTTCCTCCTATTCAAATACTATTTATATATAAGATGTAATTTTTCATTTTTTAAATATTAAAAGCTAAATTATAGAATTATTTTTAATGTTATCATCAGGATAACAGATAAGATAGTAAAATTTCAATTTATACCATTGAGTAGAATTGTCTACAGGTAATGTGCTTGCATCGATATAAATTTTGATTATCTTTGTGGTCTAGGATACAATGAATCAACAAATATTGCTATTCAAATTTAATCAAAGGCAGGTAATTTAATCAGTCGATTATTAAAACAAAATATTCTAAGGCTTTGTACATTTATTATTGTTATTATTTTTTACTTTTAAAATGTACAATTCAACAATAGAAAACTTTCCAACAAGCAGAAAATTAGTTATGGATTGATACGAAAGATTGAAAAACGCATAAGCATAAGGGGATAGAGCAGACCGCATTCGAGTACAGTTTATCCAAAATTGTTCTCATTCTCCAAAACGCAATAGTTGTGTTTTACAACATAAATTTGAATTTCGGGTGATATTTATCTGAATCCTTGGTCGAATTATCTAATGTATTCGATACGATTATGTCTGACAGTTTTAATAGGCGTTTTGATTATTTTTTTCGTAATATAAAATATTAATTTTATTTTTATTTTTCCATTCCAATACATCGCACACAAAATACGACGTAGTACTCCTTGTGTATTTCGTGTTTTTTAGCCTACGTCCAAAATAGTTATATATTTATATAATTATTTATTCGTTTTATTATAATTGTCAATTCTTCATTGTCATCTTCCATCTTCTAAATCGTGTTATTTTCAACGAAAACATGTATTCTTATTGATCTGTATGATACTCGCCTTATGTCGTGTGAATTTACGTCAATTCTGTAATCGAATTAATTAGTTCAGTTAATTTATTCACTTTATTATCATTATTATTAATTAATTTAGTCAAACAGACAACATTACAAAATCATACGGTAAATACGGTTATGTACTTTGACATGTTTGTGTGAATTCATGAGAGTCGCCGTCATCCGATTAGTTTTTAACAACAACAACACGTAATGTATAACGTGTTTGTGTCGATTTGACAAGTGGCACAGTGGAGAGGTCAATCGGTGCAGTTCGGTCGGTTATTGGTAACAATTTACTAATTTTAATTAAACCGCGTGTAACAGAAGGTCGGACACCATTTTTTTTTTTTTTTATTCGTGTATTAATAAATCATATTTTATAGTGTTGATCTATTTAGTTCATGTTGTTGTTTTTATTACGCGTCGTAATAAAATAGTGCGCGACCAGGATTTTTTCATAGAGAGGTCTGACAAAATAAACCATCTTCATTTTAATTGTAATGAATCAAGCACTACAATTTTTTTTTTTTTTTTTGTGCGTGTGGGTGTGGTAAAAATATGTTGAATCTTTATCCTTTCACCATTGTGTTCCTACGCATCTTAAAACATTATCCTGATCAGTGTTAACGAGTATTATACTACAATATGAAATTGTATTACACTGTACCGAAAGTATGGAAAAAATAAAAATAAATTGATAAACATCGATTGAATTTATTTACAGAATTCATTTAACTTGTCTCAGTTAAAAAGACCTAATTTTAATATTTCTTTAAAAATAAATATGCAGCCTTTGTCTTTCAATAATAAATTATTCTATTCAAATAATTTAATTTCAACAGACAATATTTGTGATATAATAGGTACCTAAATTTTAAATTATCTAGTTTGTTTCAAAATCTATGTTCAAAATTAAATTTATATGATTATCAAAATAACAATATAATGTCATAAATAAAAGATAGTAATTTGAACATTTTTTTTTGTAACTGTATAATTGGAAATTAACGAATTAGAAATCGAATATTATTTGATTGTTGAATAATAAATATTAAACATTAAATTATTTATGTTTAACAATATATGTATATTGTAACTAACATATCATTAGTTTAACCATACAGACAATTGATTCTAACATTTTTTATTTAATTTTAACTAGAAAACTACACGATTTAGTTATTTTTTAATACAAAATCACTCAATTGCCAATTTGATTACCTCAAAATTAAAATTTTAACTATTTATAATTTTCCCAGACGTTTTCATTCATCTCGACGGTGTAGGCAAAATATTGACTGAAACCTCGTCTTCTCGGTTTGTTTGTTCGTTTCGTTAAAATCGATTTCAATAAGTTTTCTTTTGTGTTTTCTATATCCGCTCACAGGTCACCCGGCGACGAATAACGACCGGATATTATGCCCTTAGACACACTTTATTGCGTGTTTATTAGGCGTTTATATTACTTTTCGACGTTCTACCCGGTAAACTGAATAATAATGGTCTGTTTAGATTAGGATATAGGATCGCGACGCGGTGTCCCCGCACGGTATATAAATCAAAATCGAAACTTAGCAATAAAACCTCGTATTCTCGGGAACATACTATTCTTTTTTTTCATTCGATTTAATGTAAGAAACACGCAGACAAACTATGCCTGGAGAGTTTAATTATTGAAAACGATGTTCGGCGTAATAGCTTTGTATTCATATAAAATCATAGTATACAGAAATTATATTTGCGTTAAAATTGATTTGAATTTTGGTATTTGAAAAGTATGCGTGTTTACTAACTTGGTTCAAAAAAAAAAAAAAAAAAAAGGAAGAAATTAGACAATACTAGACGGGTTTGGTCTATACAATATACTGCATTATAGTAGTTTAATACTGTACGCCTGTAATGTATTATTGAATATATCTACCTATAATTATTTTAAAATTAATTTTCATATCATGGACATTATTCATCTATTTTGTTTTGTTGTACATTCATACAGAACGACTTGATCAAATCGTTGGGCATTCTAAACGACAAGGTACGACACAATAAAGCTGGACGACGGTTTAATGTTTGTTATCGAGAATTATTTATTCCGCAATGAAGACAACACACCAACAACTGACAATGTGCCCGATGTCATTCATCAACACGCGCTCTTATTTACAATCGACCTATTATTTGATATTCAGACTATTACGTTAAACAGTTTTAGCTGTTGTTGATAATAAATATTGACGTTCGTCCTACGCGTTATTCAATTATTCTGTTATCATAATATTTTTGCCTTTCTCGATGCAAATAGCGTAATTGATACTTACGGAGTACGACACGTTTCTGTCGATTCGTTTTTTAATCCGATGCGCATAATGTTAATCACGTCGAGTAACATCACGCTAAGGACGGTGTCAAGTATTAGGGGGTTGAGGCGAAACGTAAAAAAAATCTCGAGAAAAAGGCTACTATTTCGGTCGAAAACATAAAACGTTAGGCCGCACTGTACGTATTTCAGTTTATAAGAGGAGGGAATAAATTACATACACGCGTAAGTCAAACACAATTGACGGTTTTTTTTTCTCTTAGAGATATTACCGCGCGTCCAAATCGTTTGACTCCGCTTACAGTTGAAATGAATATTGAATCGCGAATATTGGAGAGTATTAACGACCTGTGCATTATTATCTAAACTGTAATAATAACCATTCGACGAACGTTTGGTTTATTTTTCGCTTTTTTTTTTTTCGTAGTGCGTCGTAGCAAATTGCGTATTAAACGCCGTCGTGGCGTTTATTTCGCGCGAAATAATAATGGCCTTTGTAAATTTGTGTCAAATTTACAATTTACAGGCAAGAGACTATATATCTGAAACTTTTTCAGCATTTCTGTATCAAAAAAAGAAAAGCGATTGCATACATAAAAAAAAAAACGCAATTCGTTTCTTCAAATCAAATTTCTTTCGTTAGTCGATAATCAATACCGGGACATTATTAACGAGTTGCCACGATTTTAGGCGAGTTACTCATTATCATACGCTCAAAATACAATATTATCAATCTAGCGAATCGAAATGACAATGGAAGAATAACGATAAAGAAAAACACAAACGTGCTCGTTAAAATATTTGTATATCCAGTAGAGATAATTTTTTTTCTGTTCATTGGTCGATCCATACGAGGATTTTATTATGGAAAGGACTATCGTTTCGTGTATTGTGTTATGTTCAGACATTTACGGCTATTATTTGACTGGCGCTCTAAATTACTATAAAGTTGACAGGCGACGAAAAAATAAAAAATACGATTTAATTTCTCGGACCATCAATAACGGATCGCCGCCGATCACGCCGATCATTCGGCACGCGGACACGGAAAATGATCGATTTTTTCGCCAAACGGGTTGAATTACGTGCCATAATTATCGACGAATAAAATGATCGAAATGACCGTCCATTATCTCAATAAATTCCAATTGAATATAGACAATAACATATAATTTCGTACGCTTAATCTCGCGATATCTTAAAACGGATTTATAGCCAGGATTGATATTGTATAACTACACGCACAGTCACCGTCGTAATCGTATGACCTCGGTCGCCGATAATAAAAGCGTATCTGTATAACAGTACGGTTCGTTTTAATCGGTTTTCAATACACGCGTTTTGAGTACAGCTAACAATAATAACCGAAATCGACAAATGTAATAGAGTCCTATGAATAATAAATGTTTGCGTTTCGATTGTTTAATATAGACTATATATGTATATAAACATTCAAGTACGTATTACATTTAATATCTATGTTCCGCAGTCTCTACGTTCAAATGCGTTTGTAGAATAAGACGTAATCTGAATTTCAACCCTCGGACGAAGATCGATTTTTTTCTAATCCGGTCAAAATATCGGTCGGGCAGCTTTTAAAACGTCCTTGTCGAGTATAATATTTATGCTCCGGAATACAGCGTACGAAACTATAAAATTATACGAGTAGTATATTTTGTCATCGTCGTGTTATGATAATGTAATATCGAGAATTAAAGAACGGATATTCATGACACGCGATAACGCGTAAACGTTTACGACTCCTGTACAATAGACATTACGCAGTGGCGTTGACATCATTGTTATCTAATAACGGGCGAACAAAAATGTGTGTACATTGACGGCGGGAGACGGCGACGCACGCACACGCGTAATAGGGATTCGGGTTTTGGAACGGGAAACCGAGGCGCAGTGTACATAAAACGGTCGTACGGATGAGGTGTAAATGCAATTTTGGTCGATGATAAAAAATCCGTACGTCGAGACGGATAAAGTGGATTTCGTCATATAATGCTGGGTGCCGGCCAGGATCACGCACGATCATTCGAAAACGATCTCGCGAATAAAGTTTTATCGTAATAGCGTATGAAGATAAAAAGAAATTCCAGTTAGTTCGCGTTGGTTTTTTTTTTTGCGCACATAACGATGTAATAACGTCGTGCGAACGGCGAATATTGTCGTACGCGTACGAACAATGGGAACGACACGCGCGTACACACGTTCACGCGTTTTACACACATTTCGCGAATATCAACGACGTTCGCGGGCGCCGCGGAGTAGGAACGTATTATTGGTGATACCTACGCGACATGCGTAGTACGCGAGACGTACATATATATATATATTACAGACATAAGGCGAAACTAGATATTTTTTATTAGCTCGGCCAATCTAATAAACTCTGTGTGTTATATTCCCCTTGTCGAATAATAATAATAATGAAAAAAAAAACCAAAAACCGCACGCATACCAATAATAATGTTATCGGTATACGCAGTCGTGGCGAGTATTTATGTAAAAACCCTTTGTAGTGGTAGATAGACATTAAATCGTTTTGACCGTTCGTCTAGACAGGCGAACGGAGTTTGCGGGTTTTCACTTGCGCGGAGTGTCGTGCGGGTTTGAGGCAAATGATTCAAAATCGTCGTTTATTTGATTAAACAAAAAAGTAATAATAATGACCGTTACAATAATATTGTTTTTCCTCTATTTTCATTTTCGATACCGTTATTGCCTATAAATGATCCGTCCGCGTGGAATTTGCGAGGCGAGTGGTGGTGGTCGATAATTAACGAAAACAGTTTAAAAAAACGATCGAAACCCGCGAGTACCGTGTTGTAGTCGAAATCGGCTCTACGTGTGTATTTTCAAAGTCCTACGCTGAGATCACGTCGTGCGCCGTCTGTCCTCGTGCCTTAACCGATCAAAAATATTCATGCACGGTGTTTTGTCGTACCTACAAAATGCATTGGTATTTTTGGCGACGACGAGAAACACGGATCTCAGTTGGGTTTCCGCGTCGGGAAAAATCGTTTTTGAATCCGACGAAGAGCGGGCGACGGGAAACTGTCAGACGTCGACGTCGCGTTTCAAGTTTGATCTCGAAAAAGATCAACGACAACGTTTGTTTGTACGTTCCGATAAATCAACCGACCAACGGTTCAGTAGTGGTTGTATGTTTATATATATAAATGTTTTTTTAATGTCTCGTAACGCACACAATACACGGAGAATATCATCACACACACGCATATCGTGTACAAATTTTCGGGGGGGTGGGTTTAAAACCGAAACATATATTTTCAACTACTAAAATTAAATACTAGATTATGTTGTGCACGATAAAATTGTGTCTAAACGCGGGTTAACACGTGGCGTGTAAATAGTGTGTCTCCAGCTTAAAAATTTCGATCAATAAATTCAATTTAATATAACTATTAAAAAGATTCGGTGGGTGGGGGGAGGTGTGTTTGAACCCCAAAACGTCCCCACCCCCCTCAAATACGGCCTTGCGTGTACGTATCTACTGGCGACATCTCTCGCGTTTTATCGCACATCGCGCACGTCGTACACACGTCGTTCACTCGTATACGTCTATACTCGTCTGCATTATCTACACGCAACACGCCGCACACGGATACACAAGCACACATAGAAACACACAAAACACTACGCTGCGCAACAAACGCCAAAATCCGAATCGCGCGCGCGCGGTTTCGCGTTCCGAGGGAACGAGTAATAATAATCGCAAGACGGTCGCGGACGATCGCAGATTCAGATTTCGGACTGTACCACGTGTTTGTCGCGATTCACGCGGTTTTAGGCTCCGTTTGATCGATTGCGGCTAGAGTTGAATTATCGTTCTAAATTTGAAAACATTTGCGAGATCAATTGCATTGGAAAAACGATTCGAAAACTCTGTTCGTTACTTCACACACGTTATTGTAATTTCAGATCGTAAATCCAACAAATCACACGTGTACAAAACGGATATGTCGACAAATTTATCGGTTTTTTTTTTTTTTTTTTTTTGCTATTTTCCGTAAAACGTTCGATAATTTTTCGTTACGTCTACGAAAACTACCGAGAAAATGTAAACCCGTGTCAAATAAAGTACTAACTAGATACAATTTGTTCTATTCTAAGACTATATATTTGTAAGAACTTTTTCTGTACTCAACACAGACAAATCACCGAATCACTGTTAAAGCTTGTTCTAATTCAACAACCCGACGCGTACTCGAGAATCTGCGTTCACATATTATTGAATTTGTTAAAATCGTAAGTGTTATTCGAAGTAACTAACACGGATTTGGACAAATGTTTCTACATTAAAAAAAAAAAACTCCATAGACGGCCCTGAGGAATTGAAATAACTCGAATATTACATAAACGTTGCGAATAGAGTGATCGGCACAAGTTTGACGGTCGGATTGTGCAAACGACAAAACAAAAACGACTAAAAAAAAAAAAACAGTCGAAAAAATAAGCGTACGCCGCGACGTTGGCTTCCGCAGAGAATGCATATCAAGACTAACGACGCGTTTGACTAAAAACAATTACGCGGCGGTCGATCTCGCGCGCGTACATTTGTCACGTTCGCCGCACGTGCCGTTTGGTTCGCCTCTCCGAACGAATAAACGCGTACGGGAGAAAAACCTAAACTAAAAAGAGTACGAAAAAAACGGGCCGAAGACGGCGGCGGCGGCGGCGGCGAACGCTCGCGCGGATCAATATCGTGTCCGGTGACGGATCGCGCGGCGACGAGCCGAACGCGCGCGCCGCCGTACGGCGGAACGCACTACCCGTACACGCGCGCGCCGGACGGACGCGCGTTCCCTGCCGACCGGTGTGGTGTGGTGTCCGGGACGAGCCGACCGGGCGAGTGGGAAAAGCTCGCGACGAAATTTTTTTCGCGTGGCGGTTTTTTGGTTTTCTTCTCCGCCGAGTCCGCTCGCGCGCGCGTAATCGTGAACGTCGCCGACGACGACGCGACCGTCCGCTATGACGACGACGCTCGTCGCCGCCACCGACTCGGCCGTCGTCCCAACCGTCTGATCGCAGCCAGCCGCGCGGCCGGCCTCTCAGCGGAGCTCTATGTCCACGGCGACAGCGATTCGCCGCCGCCGCCGCCGCTGCCGCCGCCGCCGCAGTTGAAACGGCCCAGTCGTCGACCACGAACCCGTCGTCGTCACGCCGCGCGGCCTTGCCCGCCGCCGCTCACACCGGATCCCGCGCCGTGACGTGCACGCGTGACGTCGTTCCGTCCGAGGTAATGATTATCATCGACAGCGCGCACACGGCTGACGCGATTCCTTTTTTTTCTATCACTCTGTAGTCGTGCCGTGCGCGCGTGCCTACTACTCGCGGTAACCTCCCGTCTACTCGCGGTAACCGGTGCGTGAAGTACCGCGGATTCACCCCAGGCATAACATTTTCCAACGAAATTACCAATATTGCTGTTTCGGCGGGTGGGGTGGGGGGAGAAACGTTTTTCGCGACATTTTATACATTCGAACTCGTTAGCCACGTTTGTTTTTTTTTTATATTGTGGACATTGATTTTTGATACGTTAACTTTTAAACGACGTGACTTTTTTTTACATTTTTGAACGTTTGAAGAATAGAAAAACGAAACATTCAATTACAAATCCACCACAACGTAGAAAGAAGACTGATGATAGGGTCTAAATCATCGTGCCGAGTGCATACAAATATGAAACTCTTTCAAATTACTGACTCGTGGATGCGCATCCGAGTAGCAGTTACTCCAGACTAGTAATCATTTTCCACAAACATTCCGAAAATTGCCTATCCGATTCTCCTTAGAAGAAGTAAGTTTCCGTACACCTTAAAATTATAATAAGTATATATACATTAGATACTTACTAATGAACATTTATACGTATTCACAAAAATACTTTGTACGTATGGTGACCAAAGACTGGTAAGTTTTGGTAAAAAAACACCCGGTATTCAATCCTTGCGTAAGTTAATCACATAAATCAATATAATAAGACGTATAAAGTCGAAAAAGTGTTCAATGTGAGGTATACTTTTAAATTATATTTGTTCAGCCCTCCATTCCCCCTCAACCTAATTAAAAATTGAAAATGCGTCGAATTCAAATGCGTAAGCGTTTATTATATATCTCTCACCCTCATCAATTTTGATTTTTTTTTAAATTTCCGGCATTTAAAACATTTTCAAATAAATAAATCATCCAAAAAACTGGCTCGATAGTGATTCAAATATTGTTCTTTGAATTTACCAAAATACTTGATACATATATGTTGTGGAGACGTTGTACGTGTCCTTGTGTATATACGCACACTGTTCTCCATACAACTAAAATCGAACGAGAACTTAAAATTTGTTTTTGATTTTTACAAACGTACGTCCAATTGTTTTCGACCGCCATCTTAAAAAATTACCAATATGTATACGTATATGCCGCATATCAAATACGACTATTTGCACGTCAACCATCTTAAAGACTGTATTCATTTGTATGTATATAGTGATTATAGTTTACTTTTAAAATCTCTCGTATTATTATTACAAATATGCAAATTTGCTCTTTGGCAAAAACGTTTCGGCAGTTCGGGCTACAAAAGTATATGACGAAGCCGTATGCATTTTTACCAAACACCTTGTGTTTATTATCGTCATTCTAAAATCGACTAAAGTGTACTAGTAACATTGAGTATACGTCATAGGATATAATATTCGTATCCGTTACGTACTTGCACATTGAGACAAACACCTGTAGTTTAATATTGTAATATGATTACAACACATTTTTTTTTATCTACCGTCGTATACTACAAATATGATTTTTATATACACTGTAATTTTCGTCAGTTGTGATATTCTATTTTTAACAATTTGATTGTAAAGTCTATACAGACTGTAAGTGTACAAACTTTACAGAATGATTTTTTTATCATGAGCCAGACTATATACTCAAATATATATATCTCGGAAAATATAAATAATTTTTGTTATAATATTTATGTGTTTATTTATTTATTTATTTATAAATTTACACATTCTGTTTTAATATTTTCAGCCTCCTTCCTTATTTATTGTAGACAATAGACATTGAAAATTTACTTTCTTGGAGACGTTTCATCAGACATTTTTAAGTCCAGTAGTTAAATGTTCCTTCTAATCAAGTTATAACTTATAACCACTATCTAATATCTATGGGATATAAATTTGAAACATAATTACGCAAAAAGGCGACCCCGTTAACAATTTTTTGATTATTTATAAGGAGGATATTGAAATTAAAAATTGAAAAATAATTTTTATTTATTTATTTTAGTTGTTTAAGATAATGTAATAAAAATGTTTAGATTACCATTTAAAAATCAATAGTTTACATTTATTTAAGACATAAAGTCTGTAAATAATGTTTGAAGGCTTTAGCAATGAATAAAATACATCGAAATAAAATTTGTTTAAAAACTTGGCAAATGTTCACTGGGTCGTGATCAAAAATCATCCTGTATACTTGAAATAATAAATAATGTTCACGATCATATAGTTACATAAAATAGGCCTACAATTATAATCAAAATAACAAATATACTTATATATATACAAATAATACCACCTATAATAATAAATTACAGTCGTTAATTACGTCGCAACGAGTAATTTATATTGTCATGTCGATTTGTCATTGTTATTATAAGCCATTTATTAAAAAAATACGTCTCTCCGATTCGGTCACACGACTCGGCGGGGTGTTAGAGACCCTTATCCTCCCATCTACGGACGTCATTGACTATTACTACCTAGTACTATATTACTATATACCTACTCTACTTCTATCAGTTATTAACTGGAGTTTTTTACATCGTAAATATCATAAAATGTACTCTCCTGTACATTAAACTTTCCCCCCCCCCGGCAGTTTGGTTAGGTATATGATAAAATTAATATTTTGACGATGGCGTTACGTTTAGTATATTCGTCGCTTGTATCTATATATATAAATATAAGAGGGTGCGCGTTAAAAATTAAAATTGATATAATATTTTTAAATTGATTGATGGGCGGGTCGTCGTGAGCATAAGCGTAAAAATGAATGTCGACCAGCACGTGTCGACCGGGATAAGGAATACCGGATGATCGATCGCCTATTCCGTCGTCTAATCGGCGGTGTACACGTAGGACATCGTATTGTAGATTCACGTTGAATCCTGTCACGCCGCTGCCGTTCTCCTGTACGCGTATTCGATGTTTGCCATTCGTTGTCCGCACGAAACGAAACGCGGCACGTCGCGGAAATAGTCGATCGAAACGGTTTTCGTCGGATTCGTTGAAACCACGTACGCCCGCACGCATAGACAACACGTGGTCTCTAAAAATATACACTTGAACAGACGTACCGCATTGATACCAGCCGTAAACCGTACGAACCGTATCGAATCAATAGTCCGGTGGTTTTGTACGCGTACGTACACGGCAAACGCAACACGCGCAAATACAGGCACGCTGCGGATAAAAGTGCACACACGTGCTGCGTCTCACGAACACGTATCACACGACGATATGCGCGTCGGAGCGATCACTTTTATCGTTGCGGGTATATATATATATAGGACACTGTACGCCGCAGTCCGAGCTCGACAGTACTTAAAAAAAAAAAAAAAAAATAGTTTATTCGAATACGGTTCCTAAAAATAAACGAGCACCGGGAACGGCATCTCCACCCTATTGTATACACTCATAGCTTGGCTTTTAATTAGCAATAAAAGGTACGTGCTCAATTAAACGGTCACACAAATAACATAATAACGCGTGCGTTATAACTTGTAAGAAGATAAACATTTTAAAACGTTTTTATTCAATTTATTCGTCGTCGTCGTCGTCGATTTATATCAAATTATTTTGTATTACATTTTCACTCCATTTACACTTGTTTTTTTTAAAAAAAAAAATAAGACGGTTTTTTTTTATTTTGGTTGATTTACAATTTTCCCATAAAATAAACTAAAAAAAAAAAAAATCATAATACATAGTGCAAACTATTATTTATATGCGAATAATCGTTAAAACGAATAATGCGTTCAAACTCCCGACAAGAATTAAGAACCAACATTTATCGCGTTGAAAAATAATTCAAGTCGAGCTGTAATTCGCAAAAATTACAACACCCGTATCGTGTGTGTACTGTCGTTTAGCAATGCGTTACGTGAACATTACAAGTAAAACATTAAAAGCGTGCGAAGTAGAAATATATTTCGGTATAATTTTTAAAGACTGCGCATACGGGCGTTCGTGTCCAATTGTTCGAACAATGTTGCATTCATGACGGAATGATTATACAATATTACAAACTTTGCGACATACATTTAGGACGTCTCGTGCAAACGTCAACAAGTTATTAGTTTATTGCCATACAATTATTTACGATATTGTAGTGTCTGTTATTATTGTCATACTTCAACAATGATATAATCATTAAAAATTTAAGGCCTAAGGTCTGCTGTTACGGTATATGGTACATCCCGATCGCATCTATTGCGCGATCGAGTTTAAAAATTTTTTTGTTTTTAATTATGTTTTATTATAAAAACCCACGTGACATAGGTTTACGTATGTAGTCCGCGGACAAAATCACGCACGTGACTGCATTTGCCATTTAAAAAAACCTTACCCGCTCTAATATTAGCCGACGCTTATTGGCTACCGCTTTTTATTGATTAATGTTTTATTATTTTTTCGTTCCCGGAAGAAAAAAATAATTTTTATGTACTATTATACTCGCGGTGGAAATTATCAGACGACTGTTATTTATTAATGAATCAAGCGTACATATAAAAAAATGTTTTACATATTATTTTTAATAGTTTTAAATCTTTTTTTTTTTTTAATTTACTGATGACGTGATAACCTAACCTTTTTTACAACAAATAATTCATTTGATAAGGATTTTAGTACGATAAATATTTTTATAGACTGTAATAAAAGTTTTCTATTTGGCATACAGTTCAATCGCTTATAAATAGTAAAAATTAGATGACCTTAATTATGCATATAATTAGTTTGATAATAAAATAAAATACTTAAAAATGGTAATCATATATATTATACAGTGTATATTATTGAATATCTGTTGAACTTCAGACATTATTATAATTTATATTCTTTAGTATTGATAATTTGGAAAAAAATACTAAAATAATATTTTTTCATATGAATATATACAAATATAATATTTCGGATACAGTAAAAGCACTCCAAAAGATTCGTGTAATAATATAGACATAGTAAATAATAAAAATTCAATATGGATTTTTCTTAAAATTCTCTATAAAAATGTTTGAATGAATTACGAACAAACGTAAATTTGAATATGCCTAACTGTTGTAATTTTTAATGTAATGATTTTCATTAGTTTTTAATCATTTTGTTATTACTTGTTTTCATTTGGAAAAATACTTGAACAAACGGTTTTTCTTTATACGGAATTTTGTTATATACATGTAAGTTATAACAGTTTGATTCGAACGTACACAGCTATCTTACTATTATTTAAAAAAAAATAATTAAAAAATTTGAATGGCTATAAAACCGATAAGCGATTGAACACATGCATGTATTAATTCAGTATAAAACGCGGTACGTAACAATTACTGCGGCGTATTAATTTGTGTGATATATTATTACAACAATTTTTTATTATTTAAAAATTAATTATCTGTTGAACCATATCACCAACGGTCCACTATAATAATCAAACGAATAGTATTTCATTGAGTTATATTTTTGTAGATGGCACATTACAAACACAAAGTGTTCGAAGAAGAGACGTCCAGCATGGGTTCGGTGCATTTAACAGAGGGAGTGACTGCATCTTCTACACACATTCGTTTTTATTCAGTAAGAACTATACACTAATATTATAAGATATATAAATAACAGAATCATACATGTATGCATATATATTAAGATGGTGGAAAACACCATATTGATTGATGTACTTAATATATATACATGTATATATGCGTTTTTTTCAACAGGGAAAACCAAAAAATATCTGGTCCCGATGGCAAAACAGAACGTCATTAGAAAAGGCTCTTATTGGCATTTGCTTGTTCAGTCTGTTGTTATTGATAATTGTCTATCTAAATCCAATGAACACTACTCAATGTGGTCCCACCGTCCACCCTACGCCAGACATTTATGAAGAAACTGATTCTTATGTCAATACCGGACAAGGTGAGACTAATTTCAAATTTTAATAGTAAATGTTTACAGCTCATAATGAATACAGTTACGTGAAATGTATAACATTATGCTTTATGATGAGCAAATGCGATTGACGATAATTATGTTCGTTGGATTGTCAAATCGATCGTTGTTTGTTCGCAGAATATTGTATGAAAGAGACGTGTGTGACAACGGCGGCTACCATTATCAAAAATATGGACACGAAATCTGACCCTTGTCAAGATTTCTACAAGTACGCTTGTGGTCAGTGGATAAAAGCGAATCCAGTGCCGGACGGTCGATCCATGTGGGGCATGTTTAACGAATTGGAGATGAACAATCAACTTATTGTCAAAAATGCTTTAGGTGTGATATATTAATATACCGATCAGCGTAAAGACTACAATGTTCTATTTCTTATGACATTGTCTATAAACAGCCATTATTCAATTATTTAACTGTCCTATAATATTATATCTTTAATCGTAAAAATACATTAATCCATACGTAAAACAATATTTATTTTTAGAGGCGATTCCTATGAACACCAGTAGTAAAGCTGAACTCAAAGCTAAAATGTATTTTACGGCATGTATGGATCCAAATAACACAATCGAAACGTTGGGTGCTAAACCATTGATTGACCTTATTAAAAACATCGGTGGATGGAACATATCAGGAACGTGGAATGTATCTACGTGGAAACTTCAATCAACTTTAGAAATTGTCCACAATCGGTACAATATGGCTGGATTATTTTATTGGATGGTTGGAGAGGACGATAGGAATTCGAGTAGGCACGTCATTCAGGTAATATTTGTAGTAATCAGTCAACTTTACGAATAAATTGATTACAATCGGAAAAATTATTGGTTTTCCTTTCTAATGGTGTAGATTGATGAAGGTGGACTGACATTACCAGCTAGAGATTTTTATTTGAACGTTACAGCAAACCAAAAATTATTGGACACATATTTAGATTATATGACAACGGTGAGCTTATATTACTTTATTCATATACATACTTTAATACTTAATGATTCATTGAGTTTAAATATGATCGGTTATTTTGTGGTTATATACATATATTTGTCATCTGAAAATATCGTCATAACTTTCTAATTTTAACATATTTTGTTCATGCTAACATTATTTTAATTAGTGTTCTTTACTTTTGAGGTTTTAGATTGGAACATTATTGGGCGGTGAACCTAATGCAACTAGAGCCCAAATGAAAAAAGTAATAGAATTTGAAACACGTATAGCTAAGTTTACGGAACCCGATGAAGATAAACGGGATGAAGAAAAGGCCTATCACCTTATGTCCATCAGCGAATTACAAAATTTAGCTCCATTTGTATGTATTATAAATTTCGATTTATATTTAATTTAATTTTCAGAATGCGTATATAGTACACTACTTGAACAAAACTTAAAAGAATAATAATTATTTTTATAGATTCAATGGAATCATTATTTCAATGCAGCTTTTCGACTGGTCAATAGAAAAATTACAATCAAGGAGAACGTTGTGGTATATTCACCGTCATTTTTGGCAAACCTTTCATTATTAATCGACGAGTACAGTAATTCCCCGGAAAACAAAACGTAAAAATATTTTTAACTATCTGTCCTTCAGCTAGTTTATTGATGTTTAATTGAATATTGAATACAATAGGATAATTAACAACTATTTGATGTGGCAAACTGTCAGAACTGTTACTCCTTACTTGTCGAAAGTTTTTCGAAACGCATATAAAGGACTGCGGAAAGCACTTTTAGGATCAGAAGGAGGCGAAGAACCTTGGAGATACTGTATAAGTGATACAAACAACATATTAGGATTTGCATTGGGTGCTTTGTACGTCCGTGACGTTTTCCACGGGCAGTCAAAAAAATTAGTATGGATTTAATAATAACAAGTGAAAAAAAAGAAAGGAAAATAAATATTAAGTTTTACAGGCCGAAGAAATGATCAATGAAATAAGAACAGCATTTAAAGATAATTTTAAAAACTTAAATTGGATGGATAAAGAAACATTGATTGAAGCTGAAAAGAAAGCCGACGCTATAACAGATATGATTGGTAATTTGAAATTTGAATATAATATATATTTGATTTAGATTAAATACGATTTCATCATTGGAATATTTCTAGGTTTTCCTGATTATATTATGGACTCGAATCAATTGGACGACAAGTATCAAAATCTGACTGTGCGTTCTGATGAATACTTTGATAACAATATACGTGCTATTCAATTTAATTTAGAACAGTTTTTGTATAAGCTTGATAAACCTGTCAATCGTACAAAGTAAAAGTACAATAAACGTGTACTAATATCAAAGTAGCTCATATATCGGTTTTTTGCAGATGGAGTATGACTCCTCCAACAGTAAACGCATACTATACGCCAACGAAAAATCAAATAGTCTTCCCAGCCGGTATTTTACAGGCCCCATTTTTCGATCAAATGCAACAATCCTCCATAAATTATGGTGCTATGGGAGTAGTTATGGGACATGAACTTACCCACGCATTTGACGATCAAGGTACATTTAAAGTCTTGAAAACGTTTTTATTTACTCATTATTATCTACAGAGGAAAAATTAAATTTTTCTAATTTATTTCCATAATTTCACGTATATATATATACACATATATATATATATGTTTTTTCTTTTAATACGTATACATTTTTAAAATTGAAAGGCCGAGAATTCGATCGTTTTGGAAATTTACACCAATGGTGGAATAATAAAACCATAAACAAATTTAAAGAAGCTACAGACTGTATGATCAAACAGTACTCCAATTACAAAGTTAACGGTTTTGATATAAATGGAAAACGTACATTAGGTATACAAAAATCGATTAAGCATTTATAATTAATGACAATTATATTATATAGACAACTATTGTTTTTAGGAGAAAATATTGCTGACAACGGAGGACTTAAAGCTGCATATCGTGCGTACATAAAGTTACTTGAAGAAAAGAAAGTTCAACCGAATCGTTTGCCTGCTGTCCATCTTACCACTCAACAATTGTTCTTCGTCAGTTTTGCCCAAGTATGTGTAAACAACTTAGAAAGTAAATAAAAATAATAATCGTCGGATTTACTCATTGTTTTTCAGGTATGGTGTTCATCGAGTACTGAAGAATCACTTAAGTTACAAATAGAAAAAGATTTGCATTCGCCGTCTCAGTTTAGAGTAAATGGACCACTGAGTAATTTTGAAGAATTTTCAAAAGTTTTTAACTGTCAGATAGGAACACCTATGAATCCGGAAGAGAAATGTATTATATGGTGAATTTTCCAAACGTATAAATTATAAGTATTTGGCTTGATCTAAGACCGAAATACAAAAAAACTTAATTAAAAACTAAGTTTAAACGTGTTATAAACATAAAAACTACCTAAACATAATTTTAACTTAAATAGAACATATAATTTATAACCAAATATATTATATTATAAATTATAAAAGTTATTAAAAATTAATTATGTGTTTTTTTTAAACAATATTTTCATTTTATATTTCTTTCAATATTTCCATGAATGTTATCATTTTTTTTTTTTTTTAATAGTATAATTTTTATTTTATTTTTATTGATGTTTTTATTATTTAAAAAATATGTTTTATTTTATCTTTAATAAATAAAATAAAATATATTAACATAATTACTTAATAAATGTATATATTATATATTTTATTTATCTCGTTCCTTAACAACAAACACCTCTAGTCAATTTGAAAAATACTCCTATATTATAGTAATTAGTTGGCAAAAATAGATTAAAATTTTACACGCAGCATTATTTTATTTACAATACCGTTTCTTTATTTTACATGTAAATTGCATTTTACCTAGTAGAGTTTTCTATTTTAAACGCGAGGAAAAATTACAAAATACCGGTAAAATTAGCGACGTAATTTTCGGAATCTTCTGAATGTTTTTTCTATAATTTTGAGATGTAGCTAAATCGCTTTCTCGTCCTCGTTAAAGTCGAATTTCTTCATAAAAATAATATATCAATAATAATTAAAATTTTCAGTAACATGTATATATACAAAAACAAATCAAATGTCATCTAGTAATATTTATATACACTAAACCAAATGTTACTGATTGGGCCGCCATCGATAAATATCTCAAAATTGAACAGTATAAACTAAAGTTAAACACTAATAAACACATACGGGTTTTTGGAACTATTATACGAATAAAAGAAAAAAATTGAACACGATAAACATTAAAAATTATTTATATTACAGATAGTCCGAATTACTCCACTCTACATAGTGCAAACGCGATTTGAAGTAACTATCATAATCTAAATTTAATTCCATTGTTAAATAGTAACAAGCAATTTCCGTTAATATTTATGTTAGCTATGTGGATCACCACCACATATTATGCGGTCACCACAAATTATAATTTATCATATTAAACGGGACCAATTAAAATGTAAAATATATTCGAAGCAATCAAAAAGAGTAAACACAATTTCACAATAACGTATTTGTATATAATTTTTTTTTTTTTTTAACATTTTTCTACTTAATAAATATTTGTTTCTTAACTTTTACTTACATAAATCGTAAGGATAAAAGGAAAAAGCATATATTTCAATTTGACAATGCCATTTGGTGAAACGAGGAATTTATCATATGACCTCGTATTTATTACGAACGCGTTGTAAATTGAATAAATAATAATAATAATAATAATAAGCGATTCGGTGTACGAACGTACAACTTTAATAATATTTTAAACAATGGCGTTTCAAATCAATATTTTTTCTATGTTTTCCATCTTTTAATATGTATTCTGTGTATAATTTGTTTTATGCTTTTCGTTCGACAACAAGTTCAGTATAACCTACGATTTTCCGAAACCAGCGGCGAGATACTTTCATAATAATTTAGTTACATGCAATCCAAGATAGTAAAATTGTTCGTAATCATCGATTGTATATATTACAAACTATTCAAACCATCTTCAACCGTTAATTAGTTAATTTTAATTATCAATATGAATAATCGGTAATAATTGTAAACATATAATAATCGGTCGCTCGTAAATGCGATTATACTTCATATAACCGAACAAAACACGTGATTAATGTTGGACAATCGAATTTACAGACACCCAACCGTTAGTCGGATTGAGAATGACACACACACTCGATTTCGCTTCGCGCGTTTGAAACGAAAACTTGAAAAACAAAAACGCAGCGGTCGAGCCTAATAACAAGGTAACGGAGTTTTCGGAAAAAATAAAAATCTACGCGTTTCAAAACGACGAGGTAAATGATCGTCGTCATACTGACGTTAAAAATATCTACACACGGCGAACCGATTAACGCACACCGCGTTCCAGATAAAACGTACAAATCACGTTAACAACCGGTTATCTAATAACGTTACGTAACGTACGCGTAATAATAGTATCTGTTATCTGTTATTGTAATGGTACGCAAAGGCGGTCTGGTTTGGTTTTTAATCGCATTTTTCGAAAAACAAATCTAGGTCAAACGCGTGCGATCAACATACGTAACGGCGATAAAAATAAACGAGACGATTACCGGAACCAACAGCGTTTTATAACCGCGACACACGGTCGTTCACTCACTCGCTGCACGGCGGGAAAGATCGCGTGCAATTATTCGTTACGAATCTCGAACGACGGATTCCGCGTCGTCACCACGCGGGCGCCGCCGAGCCACGGCCGGTGTTCCGTCGCGAAACATGTGTTTTAGACGTTCCTTTTCCGTTTTCTTTTTCTTATCACCGTACGGTCTTATCTCACTACGGCCGTGCCCTGGCGACGACGGTTGACCTCTCGGCGAAGCGTACGTAACATTGTGCGCTGGCGACAGAAAGCTTACGGTTTTTTTGTTTTTTTTTTTTCGTTTTTCCTCGTTTTGCTTTTCCGCGCGGCGAGCCCCGAACGCGGTCTGTCCGTTTGCCGAGAAAAACGCCGAAAGGTCATCGCGTGTGCGTAACAGCAATAATCGCCGCGACGCGCGTATAATACGATAACGCCGGGTTTACGACGTTTCCGTGTTTTCGTGCGAGATTAGCAGCCGTACACGCCAATATACACACCGCCCAAATGGCCTGTATATTAAACGTCGTCAGGGGCCTGCCCAAGAACGTTCTGAAGACAAAACAACGGGCGCAGATCAGGATACGCGAGGTGAGTGACGGTGACGACGTTCACGTTCGACCGTTGTTAACAACAATTATCACACCCCGTCGCCTTCGTGTTTCGCCACATAGGTCTCGGACAAAACGCGCGGCCGTGCGAACAGAACCGCCGCCGGTGTCAGAGAATCGTCGACGGTCGCCAACAGCTTGGTTCTTAGCCCGTGAGTCGAGTTTTCATCACATAATTTTCTCTAGTGTTTTACACCGCGTTTGTTGTTTCGATATCCACAACGTACGGTTATAACCATAGGCATTTTTACATGGGAATTTGTTGTTGTTTAATTGGTAGGTTTTCTTAAACGATACATTTCCTTATGTTTTTACGTCATATTGAACGTTGAAACTTAATGTTTTGCAGCAACCTGTTTTAATTTTTTTTTTTTTTATTCGGTTTTAGGAGTTCGCTTTATACGTTGTCCAGTAGAAGGTCTTTTGATCAATGTCGGTACTTTCAAACGACTGTAATTCTCAGTAAGAAAAAACATGAATAACCTAATGCAAATTGTAATCATATATTTATTTTTTTAATACATTTGTACTACTTAAAACAAAATATTTAGATTCAAAATCTTTTTATATCATGTCCACCACGTGTTAAATGATTATTTAAGTTTTTAAAAATGTTTAATTTGTTGTAGATGAAGAACATGTGTTGAAAACGCCTGCTTTTGCCGATTCGGTCTCTGAGGGAGACATGCGATGGGAAAAAAGTAAGTATTTCGCAATAGATAAATGTTGAAAATGATCGATAAATTATTTATTCAATTAAACTAATGTCTCTAATGTTAACATCTAGAGTTTTAGTAAATTCACTAAAATACTTTTGTACTATTTATTCATACCTATTATGATTTTTATAGATATCGGCGATACAGTAGCAGTAGATGAAGTAGTTTGTGAAATTGAAACAGATAAGGTGAGTAAATAATTTGTATTGTATAAATAAAATTATAAATGGTTAGAGTTACAAAACAATTCCCAATCTTTTTGTCGATTTGTTAAAGACATCAGTTCCTGTTCCATCCCCAGTCAATGGAATTATCGCAAAAAGATTGGTCGAAGATGGAGATACGGTAAAAGCTGGACAAGAGTTGTGTGTAATTACAGTCACAGGTAAAAATGAATATATTAATTTGCTGTTTGCATGCCAAGTAACATATGTTATTTATACATGTAGAAGGGGCTCCTCCCCCAACTAAAGGAACTTCCAAAGTGGAAGATGTCCCGAAAACTACAGAGACAAAGACCCCGGAGGCAGCTGCTCCAATTCCAGTAACACCATCACCACCGCCACCACAATCCTCTCAATCATCACCAGCACCACCTCTTCCGCCCAGAGCAACCGCACCACCAGCTTCTGCCCCACAAGTTTCTAACCAGCAAGCTGCTATCGTCAAGTTGCCACCAGCAGATCCTACCAAAGAAATATCTGGTTCCAGATCAGAATACCGTGTTAAAATGAACCGTATGCGGTTACGTATTGCCCAACGTTTAAAGGACGCACAGAACGTCAACGCTATGCTAACTACATTCAATGAAATAGACATGAGGTAATGTTGACCTCTCAATATTTACAAATTATTTATCTTTAATTTCATAATTTAGCACAATAATGGAATTCCGTAAAACCAATCTCGATGCTTTTCAAAAAAAACACGGTTTAAAATTGGGTTTCATGTCGGCGTTCTTAAAAGCATCAGCATATGCTCTGCAAGATCAACCCGTCATCAATGCTGTAATAGAGGGCAACGAAATCATCTACAGAGATTATGTGGACATATCTGTAGCTGTAGCCACTCCTAAAGTAACATTTCAATACTATCAGTGCAGCTTGACAATGTGATTTAAACATAATGTCTTTAAATAGGGTTTGTTGGTGCCTGTTGTGCGCAACGTACAAGACATGTCATATGCAGACATTGAAAAAACAATTGCGGCACTCGGTGAAAAAGCAAAAAGAGGCGCTATTGATGTAGAAGACATGGACGGCGGTACTTTCACAGTTAGTAATGGAGGAGTTTTTGGATCTCTCATGGGAACGCCAATTATAAATCCTCCACAATCTGCTATATTGGGAATGCACGGGATTTTTGAAAGGCCTATTGCCGTTAAAGGACAAGTAAACATTGAATTTTCCTTTTCTTTTTTGAAATTTAAACATTTTCTTATGTATGTTTATTCCCCATGCATTAGGTTGTCATAAGACCCATGATGTACATAGCTCTAACATACGATCACAGACTCGTTGATGGCCGTGAAGCTGTACTATTCTTGCGCAAAATTAAAGCTGCTGTCGAAGACCCTAGAATAATTGTTGCAGGATTATAAATATTATTAAATAACTTAATGCCAGACGTACTTAGATCATAACTCGCACTTATTAATTATATTGAATTTCTTATAACATTCATACATTTTGATTTTTCAATTTATTAATATGTATATTTCATCCCTACAAAAATCATCATTAAACCTGTGTATAGTAATAATTGTAATAATTTTAATTTATTTCGAGCTTATCCAAAACTATAAAATTGAAAACGAACAAATGCTTTGGACGAGTATAGTAGAATATATATCGTAATTAAAAATAACAAACAAATGATTAATTTGTTGTTTTTTTTTAGAAATGTTATTTAATGAGACAGTAAATGTTTATGGACCATTTGTTCTTTGTTAATCAGATGAGTAGTGTTATTCACCAGCTTCATAAGGTCATTAAGTCCATATGACCACTCATTTAATACTTCATTCACAGATTTGACAACAGAGAACTCGACAACTCCTGATGGACGATCAATTTTGGCTTTTACAGATTTATCAACGACCATATTAGATAACAATTGTTCAGTGTCCTACAAAAAATATTTTAGTTTTAGTGCATCCAATCTAAATGTGATTAATGAAAAAAAAAACATTTCTATTAACCTCTAAAGTCATATCTAATAATTCAGACATCCGAAGAATTCTGATTCTTGAATAATACTTAGCCATTACACGTACATTCTATAAAATAAAATTTAAAAAAATATATATATAAGTAATGCATAAGGATAAAAGAAAAGATCAATCATAAATTTTAACACATACATGCTCTGCAACTCTATTCTTAAGGTCAGCCCAGCGTTTGTTTCCTTTTTCAGTATTTTCTGAAAATACATCTGTTGCAGAAAGTCCACATTTCAGTTCTTTTTCATAATCTTTGCTCAACTCTTTCCATTGAATTAATTCCATGGTAGTGAATAATTGCAGGAACGATCTGAAAAATTATCAAAATGAGAATACACACGCACACACACATATATATATATATATTAAATGAAGAAAACATAAGCCTATACTATGTTTACACAATGACCTTAAAACTGTGAGAAATCTATAGATGTTTATTTCTATTGTTAATTGTGCTTTATATTTACAAAAATGCAAGAATTTAAGGAACTTAAACGGATTTAATATTATCGTGTAAAAGTATATATATTTTAGTAATTGAATATACAAACAATAATTTAGGTTATATGTATAAAAAAAATCCATACTTGTATTTGGGTATTTTTTGTAAAGCCTCGTCTTCAAGAATTCGGTGTGTCAAATCAGATTGATGATTATTATAAGGGGCTAAGATGAGATACAAAATAGCATTTTGCAAAGCAGCATTACGTTTTACTTCATCAGCATTAATTTCGGGAGTAGCTTGAGTAGCTCGGTAGTGACGACAAATATCTAAGTATTGACCATCGTGTTCACCCAACTCAATCATCAACCTGAAAAAGTTATGTCATAAAATGTATTTAATAATAAAACAACATGTTCTTACTTATAGTATTTTAATTTAAGCTGTTGTATTTCAGGTTTATCATCATCAAAGAATTTTGTGTTTATTTTCTTGGAGATAATCTGTGTACGAATATAATCCTTTTTAGCTAAACACAATCGCATCTGTTCTAAGATCAGTTCAACTTTTTCTTGTTTTTTCATTGATCCATATGTTTCCACCTGCAATTCTTGAATAATATTCGCAGCACCAGTCACATCACCTTCGTCTTCCTTAATTTGAGCCAACTTTTGTGTAAGACGAGCTCGATCTACTTCCACATAAATCTAAATAATGTACATAAATATATAAACACTGAAATAATATTTCAAATTTTAAAAAAAAAACTAGAAAACCTAGTTAAATTTAAGTAAAAACATTTCTAATAAGTTACCTTTCCTTCAGTAACATTTCTAAGAGCTTCAATTAATTTCAGTTTTGTCTCTTTATCAGGAGTTTGATCAATGAATGTACAACATTCTCTAACCATAGCAGCAACTGCGAGTTTCAACTGTGATCGTCTTTTAGTTAACATAACAATATGTTCATTGAGTAATGCCCATTCTTTAGCTTTAAAACATAGTTGTACAATAGCAACCAAAACACGACTAGTTGAAGCCATATCAGATCCCTTAGGAAACAATAACAATTAATAATGTACACACAAATTACAATTTATTTGAGCAATCAATATCCGAATGAAAATAATAACTAGGTACTCACAGTTCTAGTCTGTTTTTCCAGCACCAACAATGTGTCTAATGCTTCTTGAAGTTTATTTTCTGAGGCCAGGTTTTCGGCGATGGCAATTTTTTCATCGCACGTGGCGCTGTAGTCTACTTCCATTTTTACTAAACGACCGCCATCGGTAGTCAAAGGTTCCAAATTGTCCATCATTTTGACCTATTCAAAAATAATTATAATATACACCAATTCAAAATTAATAAAATGGGTATATCGAATTTTCCAAAACCAAACAGTTAGATTAATTTTTAACAGAGTAATTCGTCGAAATACTTACGGGTTTCTTTTACGATTCTTTTAAACTTTAAAACACGTACAAAAACCAACAAACAAAAAGATCTCCGTAATAAAGAAACTTTTAAATTTGTTCGTATCAATTGCCTTGTGTTATAAATGTGCAAATCATGAATGTGTATCTTGGAGTTTTTCCATGGAAGGATAACTAACATGTTTTTATTATTTTTATAATCGAAACATTAACCACGTGGATTACATTGTCTACAGTAACCGCGGTTGTGGTAGTAAGGTTATCATGAAAATTTTTTTTTATCATAAACTTATTTTTAATTTTACATCACTGTCACTGATAACATAATACGAGTACACATTACAAATTTGTAAATCTAAGACTTACAATCTCCATGTTCCACAGATTGCCAAATGGCACAGGAAAGCTTGTGTTCATAATCTTCTCCCGTAGCACGTTAATGTTATACATTTTAACCCTCAACAACTCTCCTTTATAGACGGATCATCTTGAAGCAATGATTTGCGAAGTGATCGAATCTCATTACTTAATTTTCGTTCTTTCATGGCCTTCAAATCTTCTTTCCCCATCCAATATTCTTAACTTCATGAATAGATACCTATAATTTTCACCATCCTGCTCATTTATTTTGTACTTTGGTTTTCCGATTTAAATTTAAATGTATTATTGTTTTTTCTTTCTTTCTCTATTATATATTTTTGTCTTATTGCTTTACATTAAATCTTTTGTAACTGTTGAGAACTGTGTTTTTAATCAAATAAATGCTATATATGTATAAACATACAACTTAAATAACTTCTAAAGGATCTTCCAATTTCCATAAATTTTACCATAAGTATTATATGTGTACTCACTGAAACAATTTTACCTATGTACTTATAAGTACATTGCATTAGACTTCTAAAAATTAATAGGATATGTCAACTTTTTTCAATGGTCTTTCCATAAATATGACACATTTTTTTAAGGATTCTATACCCTTTAACTACAAATATTATATTCCCATGCTAATCCTTAAAATGTTCCATGTATTGCCTATGAATATTAAGAAATTATCCGTAATAAACCATTTTTCTAATTTATCATCAAAAATTAATGTTAAATTGATCAATTATTGGTTTCTAATTGATTCCAAAATTTTAATTAATAAATTTGTTGACATTTTTCTTAAAAATTGGTGTAACTTGAATGATCACTTGCTACTACCACAAGGGGACACTAAAATATTGTTATAGATATCTTCAAGGACAGACTAGTAATTTTATAGACAACAAGCGAATGCTAGGTATATGAGTCAATACATTTTTGTATAATAAAAAAATGCATCTCTGTGTTTTACATATACTAGTCCTATGAAATGGCAAATTATGGCTTTTTCGTTCATGCGTCGGTGAGAGAATATAAACTTGGTGACAGACATTTAGAGTGCTATTTAATTTTGGCACTCTGACCCCCATCTGGTTTGGATACAATTTATCAAAAATTGAGTAAAAATAGAAAATATGATTACCTGAAACATATATATTTCTTAAAACTGAACAACTATTTACAATAATAAAATGTGTATGTCATCTCAAATATATAATTATACACACACACATACACACACACACATATACATATACATATATATATATATATATATACATATATATGTATGTATATTGATTTATACATCAATTTCATTTTAATTATTTATAAATAGAATCTACAATACCATATATAATATTACTATATAAAAATTAAACAATTACATTTTTTTTTATTTACTAGTTTTCTTTAATCATAAGAAGGTGTAATGCAAACAAAATATGTAATTTAAAAATGTAATAAATTCGAAAAATCATTTTCGAAATATAAATAAATTAATAAATATATATATACATACATATACATAGAAATATATATATATATATATATTATATTTAAGCTGCCAGTAGTGTAAGTGTGATAATTGCACCAATGACAGAAAAAAAAAATTTATAACGAATTTGTTTTTTTCAAAATGTGTAGCTAATCATAATAATTATCACTATATATATATATATATATATAAAAAAAAATATTTACACACAAAAAATTATTGCACTTACTTTTTTTTAACGGTTAAGATTGTTTAGATTATAGTTTTATTGTCACTAATCGCCAACAACGACCAGGTTTTGTATATATATATATATATATATTTATGTATATATATAAAATAAAATAAAATAATAATAATTAATAATTATTAATAATAATAATAATAATAATAATAAAGCTCAAGAAGAAACACAATTATTTTCACCCATTAAAAAAAAAAAGAAAAAAAACACGAGTAACAAGGTTTACTTAAATTTTACAAGAATGTTTAACTTAGGTTTACATGAAATTATATACATCAAAAAATGTTCAAGGGACAACAAAATGCACAAGACACCTATAACACATTATACAAAAATCATGTGTAGATTTAAATTTATGAGTTAATTTTTTAATATATATATATATATATATATATATATATATATATATATATATATATATTTATTTATATATATATATATAAATTTTTTTCGTTTAATTTTTTATTTTTTGAAAACGCAACAAAATGTTCAACATTATTTTACAATTAGTATTTACATAACAAGAAACATACATGTAAAAAAGGAAAAATATATCTCGAGCAAATTTAAAATAAAAATTAATTTAATTATACTTAATTATTTTTGAACTCTACAATATTCCTAAGACAACAACCAACAGTGTTTATAGATACATATATATATATATATATATATATATATGTTTATATGTATAAAGACATCAATCATAAAAATAACAAACAATTATTATAAATAAAATAATAATAATAAAAATATATTAAAGAATAAATTATATGAGAAATTAGATAAAATGACGAATATTTATACTAATCCCCTTATTAGAACTTTTATCAATTTCTTTACATTAAATATATATGTATATATATTTATGTATATATACATACATATATCTTACTGTAAGCTTCTAATCCATAAAATTAGATTAACAATAAGGGGTATAAAATATTTTACTATGTAAAAGAAAAAGTACCTAATAAAAATTACCGGGTCCGACGACGATGGCCGGAGATGACGCAGTGTTATGTGTCGTCGGCGTCGGCACCGGTTGTGTATGTCATTTGCCGTCACGTGATACTCGCCGGCGTCTCACTACATTCTCCGGGTCCGCTAATAACAAAATTTATAAATTAAATGAAATTATTTAAAAACATTCACTTTTTCTTATTGATGATTAAACTGTATAAAAAAAAAATACTTTCCTACTTCAGTACATACATATATTTAACATTAAAAACCTATGCTGTTTTTATTTTGCTAAGATTATCGTAAAAATTTGAAAATTTTACAAATATTTTAATAATTGTTCATATTACAAATACTGCAAATAACATAGATTAATAAATATCTATATTTTAAAATGGAAACATTAGATGCCAAAATATCTTTTAGAATGAATTTGGAAATTAAATTGTCTCATATTTTGAAACCAATTTAATTATACTATTTTTGAAAAGATAACATTTAAACAAAAAAATTGTATAATCTTAATATAATAATAGAATGATCGAAATTCTTACTTACTATTAGGCAACGTGCTCCGTGTTTTCCGCCTAGTTGTCTGTTTATCACCTTCAGTTTCAGAGGAAGGTGACGTTACAGCAACAGTTTGTTTGGAAGCACTTGCTGCCCGGGTATTTATAGTGACTGCTGTAGATTGAGGTCTGAGAGGCGTTTTATCAAGTTTAGTAGGTGTAGAAATTGTGGTCTTCTCTTTTTTTTCCATTGTTTTATTAGGTGCAGACCTATCACAAGACTTGCCAGCACATGTTCTGTTAGGTGGGTGTGTGTTACGATTAGAACGACGTGTGGGTGATGGTAAGCTTGGTTGAGATGGCGCTCCTAAAGTCATTGGTACAGATATTCGTGTATTTGTTCTATAAATATAAAAATGTTAAGACATTGAAATAAATATTAAATATTTATTAATGTATAATACCTATGAGACCGCGTGCTTCTTGTAGAAACAACCAGCGATTTTTTTCCACCATCTGAATCAGCTGGTATATCTATTAATAGTTGTTCTAATAGAGACTTATTTTCTGAGACAACATTCATAGTTGTCATGTCAGATTTTCCAATCATGTCATTTTCAATATCTTTAAAATTAAAATAATTAAATTTATAAATAAATTCTAAGTAACAAAATGCTCTAAGTATCCATGTATTCATCATAAATATGGAAACAATCAATATATATAAATGCTTTTCCATATTTATTGATTATAATACACATATTATTTACTTGGTTTTTTGACCACAGGGGCATCACAATCAGTCTTACAATCATCAGAATCCAATCGTTTCCTTTTCTTTAGTTTGATGGAGGGTAAATCTCCATCGGTCTCCAAAGAAGTAACATTGTGTGATTCTGTTGGATCCATAACATCTTCAATATCCAATTTAGGCGAAACAGGAGGCGAATCGTCTCTAATTTTTTCAGGATTAGAATATGTATATAATGCTGGTGTTACTCGAAATGGCTGTATGTCATCTAAATCAGGAGAATTTGCTGTATTTTGTTGGTCTATAGATGTCACCGGCATCTTAGTCTCTTCTTGTTTTAACGGAACAGCTGGTTTTTGACCAGTTGTTTGATCATCTTTACGGCAAGGACTCTCACCTTGGTTAGGACTTTTTTCCGATAAAGCATCCATAGATTCAATACCTGAATCTTCACCTTGCGTATTCCCATGACCAGCAGGACTTTCACTTCCATTCAAAGTTTTAGTTTCAGTTTGAACCCTTTCACATTTGATATCTTCAATCATTGGGGTTTCTAACCTCATTACATTTCTTATTTGAGGTACGGTATCTTCAAGTAGCCGTTGTTTAACATTTTTTTCAGACACATCAATATCTGTAATAGGTAACGATAAATGTTCATCGCGTTTTTCAACTTGAACACATCCAACTGTCACACAATTTGGTTTATCAACATCAAATTTTTGAACAAAATGATCATTGCGTTTTGGAGTTAATTGAAATTCTTTCCGTTTCACTCCACTTTCCAATTTAGAATTTCTACTATCTTTACTTTTTGAATTTGTTACTTTTCGACTGACTACAGTTAATGGTTTCTTAGTCATGTCTTTATGAAACGTGTTAGGTCCCTGTGTTTTTTGACTTGGTAAAAGGTGGTTGGAAAAGTGGCTAGATGGTAGATATGTATCGGCAGACTGACCGCTTAGAGGTCTGTTCAATTTTGTTATTGAAGAATTCATTGCATGTGTACCTGAAAATACAAATTGGTAATTTAATAAGTGGAACTATTAATTGAAAACAATTAATTAATATTACCTGTAAATGGTATGTCTACACTTGTCCTTCTTTGATTATTTGAATGTGAGCCACTAGGTTGAGGTGCAGTATCAATTCCATTGTTCAGAGCCCGTTGTTTGTCATGAAAGTTGTTTCTATTTCCAAATGTAGCAGCGGCCATCATTCTTGCTTCTTTAACCGCAGATGATTTTACTACGTTTTTAAATAATGAAACTGAACTACTTTTATTAATTTTTGTTTTAGAGTGTGTCCTTTCAACAATTCTATGTAAATTAGGACTGTCTATTGATCCAGTTCTCTCTCTTGGCAAACATTTTTTTTTAGATTCTCTTTTTTTCACTTTATTAAAACTTAAGCTCATTTTATTATGTTTATCACTAGGCATGGACCTTAAAATTGAGGCTACTTCAGCTTCAGTCGGATATATCCTGCCAGGAGGTAGAATTGGGTTGTAACTGCTAGTGGGTTCATTAGAGTCAACTGATGAAGACACAGGTTCTTCACTATCTTCATTTCTTTTTAGTTTTACTCTAGAATCATCTTCTTCACAATTTTCTAATTTTATTTGTTTTGAACAAATTTTTAATAAATCCTGATTTGAATTTTTAGTTTTTAAATGATTTACACTAGTTTTTACTTTACACCCTGTTGATTTTTTACTTTCGTCGTCAGTTTCTTTCCATTTTTTCTCTTTTCTTGAACCGACTACAACAGCAGCGTTTCGTCCTCTCAAAGAAATATGTAGAGGTGGTACACGGAGTCCTTCAGCAGAAGAGCTGGTAATGAAGTTGATGGACTTCCAAAGTGTCTTTTATCTACTTTACATAAAGGAGAACTACCAAAGGAAACATCTACTTTATACGGTTCTTTCTTTTCAGTCAATTTCAATCGTAACTTTATTTTTTCAGCTGGAACAGGTAATGGACTGGATCGATGACGAGAGGATGCTTCACTGTTAGTTGATCTTACAGTAGCTTCTGAATCAGATTGATCTGTAGTAGTATCATTACGTCGTGAGGTAGGTGAACCAGTATCCTCATCATCCGAAAATACAGAATTCGATCTATCATTAGTAACTGGAGAAGAAAAATTATAAAAATCATCAGCTATTGGTAAATTTTTTATTTTCTCTTCTGTGTCACTTTCTGAACTACTATCACTTGACATAGGTTCCATATCTCCAGTCAACGGATTTATTAGAAACTGCCGCTGTTTACCAGAGGAAGTTAAAGGTGGAGATTTTATCGGTTGACTAGTTACCACACTTTTTTGAATTTCTTGAGATGTATTTTCTGAAGGTAAAGGAGTAGTAATTAACCTTTGTTGTATGTTGTTTTCACTAGATAAATCAGGTTTTTTATTTACAGTAGTATTTGGTGCCTGATTAGTACCCTGTATATGATTATTAAAATTTTGTTGGGACGTTTCATTAAATGTACAAGAGGTTTGAGAAACGTTGGTTATCTGATTATTATTAGGCACAGGATGGAATGAATTATTGGAAGTGGTATTTTGGGATTGATTTTGACTTGCAACTGATTGACTTTTTTGAATTAAAGTAGAATCATGATTGCTTGCAGTTGTTATTTGAGTAGACAACAAATCTGTCCTTTGTTGCAATATGGCATTGGTTTGAATTGGTTTTTGTGACCCTGCTGGGCTGTACTGTGATTGTAACCTAATTTGAGGCTGACTGAATTGTTGGGTAATGTTTGGTTTAGCCATTAGCTGATTTGACCCCTGCCTCATTTGATTGATATAACCTTGGTTCAGTTTTAATTGATTGGTAGTAATAGTGACATTTTGGGGTACGGTTTGTAAACGATTTTGAGTAATTGGTGAGCTTGACAAGAAGGTGTGCCTTACAGCATAAGAACTTTGTACATTTGGTGAGCCAATCATTTTAGGGGTTTGTGGGAGCTCTTGGGAAGGCACATTGTGTTTGTTGACCAACCTTGCAGTTGGTCCATTAGGAGATCCGATGGAATCTACTCGATTCTGAGCACTGTTGGTAACTGAATCTGGTAGCTTTTGTAGCCTTTGAACAACTTGAATGTCCGAAGCAACATTGGCAAATGCAGATTGGGTAAACTCGGAACCAGAAAAACCATCTTGATTTTTCACCAAATTTGAAGAATGTATTAATGGCTTCTTATGTTTGTCCATTGGAGGAGGCATTTTTCCAGCGCCTTCATTTTGTAATAGATTAACTAACAATGGACTTGAATGCACTGATGCATTTGCATCTCCTGACCTTTGGGTTTTATACACTCCATTTTGAGATCCTGGATATGGTGGTGGAGGTGGAGGTGCTGTGTGCATTGACTCTCGGTTGTGTATGGTCTGAGCAGCTTGGTTCATGCTTACAAACGGCCATATGTGGGGTCTTGGGGATGGTTCTGCCATGGAGGGCGAAGGTGGTATCGGAGGCAACGGGGAAGAATCGACAGCCACTACGTTCGGGCTTTTGAACTGGGGTGTCGACAATTGGGGTGATGGAGACTGCAAAGCAGGAGATGTAGCTGAAGCCATAGCTTTGATCAAAGAATTCACTGCAGCATTTTCGTCTGAAGAAGTTAGTTGATTGGTGTTTGATGGGCCAGCTGATGTTCTTAACAATAACTCTTGGCTTTCTCCACCAAACCGATTGCCCCCAAGTCGCAAGGAAATCATCTGAAAACAAAAAATTGTATAAAATAAAATACAAATATATAATACATTTTAAATTAACAAACCTGATCGCCTTCGATCTGAACAGACAAAATTCCGAGCCTGGAAAGAGCTGCATCTCCTTGTTGTGCCAATTGCTGAAGCTTCGTAGCAGCTTCCCGTGGCACAGTAATTGTCACCCTTACAGAATTCCATGGCTCAAGTTTGTTTACATAAATCCCTTTCTCTTCAGCCGAACCTAAAACGCAAATGAAATAATAATAAAGTAATTAGTGAATTTTCAAGAAATAAAATAATATTGTATTATTTTTAAGTATTATTTATTTAAAGTAAGTACCATTCATGTCTAGTCTACATTGCATGCTATGGGTTTTTAAAATAATCTACAGGTGCTTGTATAGTTCCTAATAATAATAAAAAAGAAACAGAAACAAAAACAAAACATTAAACTTTAATTATATTAGTAGATTATTATTTTATATTATAAATAATTAAAATTTACCTTGAAATAAAAGTTTGTTCAGATCTTTTACAATCTTATCAAACTTTTGGTTAAATTGAGGGTCATTCAGGTCCCCTTCACATGTGACAATGGTTGTAACCAGCTGAGTAGTACCATCGCTGTTTGCGGCCATTTCACTAAAACCAATAAGTAACAATAATAAAAAAAATAACTTTAATACTGGTTTAAATTATGTTAACTTACCATAACCAGACGTTCCATTTTCTTACAAATTGGTGTGAAATCCAACTACTTGTTTAGCCTAAAAAAAGAAAAAAGAAAATAAACAATAATAATAATTAAAAACAATTGGATATTAATCAAACATATTAACAGTCAACTCAAATACTTAAAATTTTAAATAAGTAGGTAGGTAGTCAATTTTTTTAAATAAAATTCCATTAGATATAGTGTTGTTTAGGTATCTACCTAATACTCTAATTAATTTTAGCAATTAATCTAGATATTTACTAAATAATTGTTGGTAAGTCACTAATGTAAATCATGTTGGTCAACAAATAATAAGTACTAAATAAAACATTCATTAAAAAATGAATGAGATTTGTAAAGAAATGTATGACAATTAAATTTTTACAGCTGCAAGTAAACATTTATGTAGATATACCAATGATAGCAATAATTTTTAGTTATGTTTATTATTACATTTTATTGAAATTTATTATTAATAACCAATGAATATACTTGAATAGCTTTTTAGAATTGAAATATGGACTAAATATAAGATAAATTATAGATTAAAATATCAACAATTTGCTTATAGGGGTTTGTTAAAATATATGTAATTGAAAAAAATTATGTTTAATGTTTACAAAATAAGTTTAAAAATATAGGTATTCTATACTATAACACATTTTTAATGTATGTACCTAATAAGATTATTGTTAGATATTATCAATATTTAACCATGTGCCAGAGTTCTGTGTGCCATATGTATTAACTAGTTTCTGAATTAAACAAATTATACATCTTCAAATATGTATTATTATTACCTATTTTTAAGTATCTATCTTAGTAACTAAACAAAAAATATATTAATATTAGGTATAGGAAGGTAAATTATTACATTTTAAATATTTTTAGGTATTATGTAATTAACTATAAGTTAATTAACAATTTCTACATAGGTACTGTGCAAAATATACCTATTTATAAATCAAATATGAATAGTAAAGAAACTAGGTGAGTATCTAAATAATTATTTTATTTTAACAGTGATAAATTATAGATTGGTACAATTAAAGAAAAAAATGATTGGTATAAAAAACCCAAAACACCAAACATAACCTAGTTAAGAAACAAAAAAATACTAATTATTATTATTAGCTATTTAAAAAATATGTAACAATTAAAAATATAATGGTATTAAATGATTTAAAATTTTTTTTATTGAACATTTAAAATGAAATCACACACCCACTTTTTTAAGAATAATGGATAATCTATATAAATACATTTTAAAAATAATTTTCATGTCTGTATCACTTTTGATTGTATTGTGTAATCACAATATTTGTTCAATAACATGTCCTACGTGGCCATATCCCAACAAACTATAATAGTGATCAACTTTTCACTTAAATAGAGAAAAGATTGTATAAACATTATAATAAAAGTTTCTAGGCAGGTATTCATTTAGAATAAAAATTTTATTAAGCAGTTTTTAATAAATAATATAGGGAATAGATATCACTCTCGCCAGTCATTAATCCCTCTATACCTAAATATTTATGTAACTGGACAAGTATATAAAATAAATTGTATTTTATACTTAAGTTTACTTATGGTTTATATATACATGTTAAAGAAAACATTTTATTTTTATGATTTAATCATATTGAATAATAGTTAAATGAGCCAGTAACCAAAAAAGTGAATGCCGTCATCAAAATGTCAAAAAATGGAAAAATCCCAGAGGAAGACAATATAACACCAGAACATTTAAAATATGGTAAAAAAACAATATCCAATCAATTAAAATGAATAACAGAAACAGTATAGAGAGAAGAATAGGTATCAAAGGCATGCAATATGTTATAAAAGGGGATTTAATAGATAGCAAAAATGATAGAGATATATCATTACTTGAAACATCATATAAAGTCATGTAAAATATTCTTGTAATAGACTAAAAACTCCTATAACAATGAAATAGTCGGAGAATACCAAGTTAGCTTTAGGGCAGGTAAATCGACAGTGGACAAATACAGATTATTAGACAATTTATAGAAAAATCTTATAAATTCCATCAAGACGTATTTATTCTGTTTATCGACTATAAACAATATATCAATAATATCTACAGCAGGTTATGAAAAAACTCAGAGAACCAGTCAAACTAGTTAGAATGATTAAAATTTGAGTATAAAGGTCTACATGTGTAATCAAGTTCAATAAACATTTATCAAGTGTGTTATAGACTAAAATGAGGATAAGGGAATGAGACACTCTACCTCCAACGCCTTATTTTAACATAGCTTTAAATGGTGGGAGAAGTACTGCATACTGATGAAGAAATTAAATTACAAAACCAAAACACAATTAAGTTAATAGTGTAAACAGATGATATAACTTTAGTAGCTAGAACAGAGGAAGATCTTCAAACAATAAACCAAATACTCATAAAGAAAAGTTAGAAAATAGGCTTTATTTTGAATAAAGATAAAACTAAGTAAATAAATAATATAAAAATAAGTGCATGATAACATCACGAAGAAACTTCATACAGCAAGATCTAATTGTGAATAACATGAATTTTGAGAGGACATACTCATTTGGATACTTAAGGAGTATAGATAAGTTCATCTGGAAATAATCATATAGAAATTCAACAAAGAATGAACGCACCTAACACATGCTTCTTTACTTTAAGAACAATATTTAAATCCAAAATAATATGGCGAAAAACAAACTAACACTATATAAGGTCATAGTTCATTCCATTGCACCTAATGCAACATAGCCCATAACACAAAAAGATGAACAAAATCTTGCAATATTCAAAAAGAACATTCTGTCTTAAGTTTTATGGACCAAAGACCAAAAACATGCTGGGAATAAACAATGGTAAAAAACAGCCACTGATAAGGATAAATGGAGAGGAATAGTAGTTGTGGTAAAAGGTTGAATGGCCTATATTGAGCCAATGAAGAAGACAATTTGCATCCGATACATTGTTCAAATGCACGTACATGATGGTAGAAACACCATGTTACGCTCTTGCCATCTACATATACATGTTTAAATAATATAATCAGAAACACTCTATGTACATTAAGGCCTGAATACATTAATCTACCCAATCACTAATAGGTGATATTATTATTAGATAGTACATTACACAGTAACAAACTGACAAAAATCAAAGTTATGCATACAAACACAAATAAAATCATAAGACCTTACCGATTAACAAACTGCTCAGTACATACAAAACTAGGTAGCTAGTTAACTAGCTTACTAGTTAACTAACTAGGTAACTAGTGTAGTGGGAAAGTGTCTGTCATATTGTCATGTGACGTTTTCCATTTGATTCAAAAAGAGAACAATTTGACTATCTAGCTGTTCAATGTATATACAGATTACATATCTAACGTGGAACTAAAAAATAAGGAACTTTACAATCGGCAGGTAAACGTCTGGAAAACGAACACGCGAAACGATCGTTGTACTTCGACGTAGAGTCGGACCGTCAAAGTGAAACGTGGATAAGAAGCGGGCGAAATGATTCCTACAAAAAGTCTTGTCGAAACTCTAAAACCTTCAACCCTTCATACCACCCTCCTCTTCCGAGCGGAAACGTGACCCAGACGAGGGGATCGACCATAATCATAATAATGAAAACACCGTCGGATCGATGGGCGGTGACGGCGGCAGGGGACAATCGCTGGCCGTGCGGACGCACGGGCTGGCGAAGTGGCCACGGACTTTCGGCCGCGTCCCGGCGACGGACGCGCACGAAAGTCCGGCCACGACGGGATCGTCCCGACCACCATTTTGTACGGGCGCGGGGAGCGGAGGTACACCCGCCGCCGCCGCCGCCGTCATCGCGTTCCGGACGGCGAGGGGACCCGTCAAAACGCCCCGTACAGGAACGGACGGGCCGCCGTCGCATACCCGACAAACGTCCGTCTTACCCGAGTTACGTACATGTTCCTGGCCGTAGTGCTATCCAACGGACGGTGCTGCACATCGGATACTGTTCGCGCGCGCACACACACACACACACACACGCGCGCGCACAATAGGCACACACACGCGCGCGCGAGAGAGAGAAACGCCGCTGCGTTCACGGCGACAAACGTTTCGAACGGACGGACGACGGTACCGGGCGCGCAAACGGTTCGCAAACGGGACGTACGCGTCGGCGATCGCGAACACTGCGTGTCTGTGCGGGGCGACGGTGGATTATCGTGGGTCGGGGGTTTATTATCGTGTTGAAATCGCGAAACGCTACGGAACTGCGGAACAATAACAAGAGCGGCCATTTGCAATGCACATCACTGACGGTCGCAGTGCGGCCAACGTATCCGCACGCCAAATATCCCTCGGGCGGTTCGCGGACGGGCCGCGTCGATTTTCCGCGCCCTCCCGCCGGCCGCGACGGTAATATCGGAGTCGCCGAACGGTCCCTTCCGGCGCCGGTCGCGTCTCGGAAAATCCGGAAATCCCGTTCGGCCGTCTCTCTCCAACGCTCCCCTCTTCGTCACACCGACCGGTTACCACCATGTTGGTGGCACTGCGCGCATCACCCGTACACGCGAATCGCCACCGACGTTCGTCGTACGCGACTGGTCGAAACGGAGTAATTAATTCCGAAATGTAATGGTGAGACGACCGAAGTCCGCTTCGTTGGACGTCGTGGCGACCGTTCGCTTTCTGATAAACGCAACGATGCGATGTAGTCAACGTTCCGTCGAGGACATCGCGCGCGCCATGACTTTTCACCATCCTGCGTGTACGGAATCCGTCGGGTTGGCGCGTCTGACATCGTCGCAAAATTATAAAAAGATACCCTCATCCGAAAAACTATCGTCCGAATGGTCAATACAATTCGTATACAATTACAATAAATTATTGAACGCCAAGTCGTTAACATTTTTAATATATATCGCTACGATTAAACATTTACTCAATAAATGTCATCATTTATTTACTCGCACTCGTCAATATTCTATCAAATGCATACACACTAAAATGTTACCCAATACAAAAGACAATTTAACACTTGAATAATGATACCTAATAATAATAATAATAATAAAAAGAAAACATCAGAATATGGAGTTTCTATTAATTTTTTCATGTAGTTGACTAAAATAATTTTTTTTTTTTTGGCCAATTGTTGGTCAATTGTTTACCTATTAAATAAAACTATAATCTCATGGTTTTCATACAAACACATGTACATAGTTTAATACAATCAGTAGCACATAATTATATTTAATCAATACAAGACGTGTATTCATAGATTTTTCTGATCAAATGAATTTACATAGAACTAGTTAGTAACAAGACAGGTAATTTTAATCATCGGCAGGGCAAGAAGAGAAAAGTCCTAGTTTTCTCATTCTCTCAAAGTCCTGTTCCGCATCATAATTTCTATAAAATAAAAACAATAAATGGCATTTCATTAATACCATTCTTAATATACAAGACGAATAAATAATATGATTTACTTATAAAATTCCGCATAAGCTCTCTTACGGGGTTCGCCAATACCATATTTGTATGCGAGGCCGGCTACGGCAGACAACACAACACTAAGTATGAGATGAAACTTTGTTTTTTTCTCGAAGATTCCCCGTAATTGTGGTTTTGCTAATTTTTGAACAGATGCGGCGGCAGACATGATTCTATAATGAACATTTTAATCAAATAAAGATATATTTCATAAAATCATTCAAAAATATTTAGCAAAAAGATTATTGATTATTGTTTCTCAAACAAAAAAACTTATTACAATACTAAACTTATAGTTTATTTTTTCACTGGTATATTTATTTTAACCAACACAGGAATTTTTTAATTTATTAAAAAAAAACATTTTAAATAACATTACACTACTGTAATACAACTATATAATTGACTCACATGCTTCGTACTTAAGTACATGTCTCAAATATATAAGCTCCTTAACATCATATTATAAATACAAAAAATTTTGAATTTTTAAATATTTCATTGAATTACCTACTAAATATCCAACAATTCGTTACTAAATCGAATTGAAAATTTACAAAATTGACCTTCAAGCTAACAATTGCAATATACTGATATCGTATAAGTACCTAACACAACAACAATGTTAACGTTTAACATACAACTCTATCAATATTTACCTGTTTAATGAACGGAATCCTACGTAGAAATAAACTTTACTAGATGGGAAATAACTCACAAGACAATACAATTTCGATGAAATTACCGATACACAATTTCAGCTCTAGGACGCGTATCAGACTCGGTATTCATATTTGTAAAAAAAATTACTTTAATGTACTAAGCATATGTTTTAGCTGTTATCTGAAGTATTAGCATAGATACATTAAATATATTTGTTTTTTCCATGAAAACATTTTGTTGCTTATCACGAAGTTCATGATCGTGCTGATAAGAACTTTTGCAAGTTGCCTTTATTTCCTAAATAAATCATTTTATATTATTAAAACAGTAATCGAAATTCGAAATTGTATCATTTACATTGTAAATATGTAAGTAATTTTAGAATTTGAATTTCGATATTGTTCTACAAATTTATTTTATATATTCTAATACAACTTTCAGTATAAGCACGGTTTTTTTTACATAATAATCATTTATATAAACAATGGCGGTTATCATATACTTCAAGTGTTACTTCAGTAACACCTATAAAACGGTGGGTGGTAGATTCCGTATAGACGACGTTTAAACCTCGGCTACTTTTTCTTGAACTTTTGTTCTTCGTCTGCCGCATATTAATTATTATAATAACACATTTTCTTTTTATTGTATACAGTTGCCATGAGCCATAAATAATACATTTATCGACATGGGTATTTTTTTATTTTTAATAAAATTTTATAAAATTAACGACATAGCACTTTTAAGCTATTTTGTCGGGAGCTTCAATTTTTCATTTCGTCTGTGACGGACGATGTAAATACGACAGATGTATTATTCTATGTTTCGTCTACGTACCGATTATTTTACGTGAATAGATTTTATCAATAATAATAATATTGTAGTGTCTATGATGCCATCTTTCCGTATCCCCCCTACTTTGTCCCCTGCCTACAATCTTATACACAATAGTATCGTGTTATTTTTTGCGCATTGATTATACGTATCTATAAAGCGGTATAACATCACCGATCCGCATTTAAAACGATATAAGTAACTGATTGCTGTGGAAAAAACGCGAAAGTTATACGCAATAGTGTCCGAACGGAACAAGTCAATATTGTCTCTTGGTAAGTGGTACCTGTACTCCATACATAACAACCAACGACTGTATTATTCTTACCCTGTGCTATAATCATATCGTTGTTCGCCACCGCACAATCAGTAGCGTATTTGCCTTCGATTTATATGGTGGAGGGGTGACGAAACGAACGGGTTTTGCTTCTTAATAATGGCTTTTTACCGAAACCAATAGTAGATATTATGGAAACGTAATAAATTATATTTGTATAGATTTTTCTTTAAATTGATATATTATATATATTTTTTAATTATAAATATATATGGTATAATATATATTTTATTTTAAATATAATATATAATATATCATTGATCCAGCAGGATTCCTGATAGCGTAATGGCTATAGTTTATATTTGGGGTTTGATAGGCACTGATTGTCTCCTCGGTGTAACTATGGCAAAAAACAATTATTTTCTCTATATTTCAAATTAAATTTAAATCCAACGATGTTTTTCCAAATACAACCATTTTTTTTTTTTTTAATCTTTCGATATTGTTGGCATCGGTGATTCGAAAGAGATAAATCGACATATCGATGTTCACGAAAAAACTGCCATCCCTAATTGTTACACACTCACCGACAGTATATAAACAAACACGTGAGCGACGGTTTAGCCTAAAACTTCACTGTGATCATGAATCTCCATGCAGTAATACGGAGCTCGCCATTATCATCATTGATATAAAATGTTAGTGAATTCATACAGTGCTGACTTCACGAGAACTTTTACTTTTACCAATTTTTTTTTTTTTACTAATCAATATTTTTGTAATTTAGCAATAACTTAATAACATTTTATGTCTATGGGGGGAGGAGGGCGATCGTCCCTGACGCCCCCTCAAATACGCCCTTGCGCACAACAAAGCGAATATTACTGAATATAAATATAATCTGTATTTAATATTACACATAATCATAACAGGCATACATATCGTATAAAGTATAAACGTACAGATAGAGAAATGTATTATATTTAATACGTAATGTTTATTTGCTCTATCCACAAAATAATAATAATAATATGTACGGTACGGTTCCAATATAAAGTATGTTTCATGCGATTGAAAGGTGGTGCGCGCGATAATCGTTCCGATCATCGATGGTAGTCGCAAGCGCGAAAACTCACTGTACGTTGTTAGACGGCGCGGCTAATAACAATAACAGTATGTTTTTGACACGGTCTACGGCGTCAGTAGTGGAACTGGTTGCCGGCGTCGAACGATCCGCCGCCGGTCCCGGCGGATTGCTGTTGTTCGTATTGTTCGACGTTACTCGCGGCGGCGGCGGCGTCCCGTTGTTGGAGAAACGCCGGCGGCGCCACCGCGGCCGGTCTGTTGTACGCGTGAGCCCTGAAGTGCGACGGGGGATAGTAGTACGGCGCGGCGCCGGGTTGTCTGTAGAACTGTTGTGACGGCGACTGTCCGTCGGCCTGTTGCGGGTACGCGGGCGGCGAGCGATACGCGTCCACGGCGGTCGACTGTTCGTACAGCTGCGGTTGTGACGGTGCCGGGTAATACGGCGGCGGCGACGGCGACGGCGACGCGGGATAATACGGCGGCGACGGCGACGCGGGATAGTACGGCGGCGACGGCGACGCGGGATAGTACGGCGGCGACGGCGACGCGGGATAGTACGGCGCGTAGTACGGTCCCGGCGGTGCCGTCTCGACGGGATACTGCTGTTCGTACGGGTAGTACTGTTGGACGGGCCGGCCGCCTGGCACCACCTGCACCGGGTACGTCGTGTACGGGTACGGACACGGGTACGGATAACCGGGACTGGCCCCACCGCCAATGGTCACGTAATCCTGCGTGTCCGCCGCGCTTTCCGGTTTGTCTTTCCGCGTGCCCGTCGTCGAGCCTGTTGTACAAGGTTCTTAAAATAATCGAAAATCACACCGTGAACGATTATTGGATATTTTTTATTATATTTTTTAATAATAGACAAGCGACGTTCTTGCACCAACCCTATAAGTACGGTTCGTCCCGTCCGGATCATTAGCAAAATCGATTAAATTTCGAGTTCAAACACGCATATTACCAATTTTAACGAACGACGGTGTTTTCAAAATAATTATTATTTTATTTTAAAAAAAAACCAACAATGGGCTCTCGTCCTTAAAAATGGCAATAGGTGTGAATTCTACGTAATGTTTATTTACTATATTGGCCTTTAGTTATACAACAAATGCGAGTGTGACGACTCAAAAAAAAAAAAATTAAAACATAAGTAAATCTATGATTATCTAACGAAGTTTAGTATTAATTGTATATATTTGAAATCGTTTATTTTCATATGTATATTTTTAAATCGACTTTTTAGACTCACTTTCAGTCGCAGTGTGCTTGTTGTACTTTCTTACATTAGACTGTATTTGCAAAGTCTGGCCAGCTTGGGTGCTAGATACGCTTTGTTGCGTTCCACTGCAAAAGACGCTGGATGTAATCATCAGCAGAATTGAAAGTACCTGGGACAGAAATGTGTTACTAAAAAAAATTTTTTTTATTTGTTTATTTATAAAAAAAAACAATCACAACTAATTGTTATAATTCTTTTCTAAAATATACAAAAACAAAATTTTATTTTATGTGTTAAAATGACTTACTCGGAACGTCATCATGTTGACTGATGTTTGCAGGCACTGCGTACTTTCAGACTTCTTAACGGATACTGACCGCGAATACAAATTATGCGAAGACTTATATATTGATAAACGAAGACTCATTAAATCTTTAGATTTATTTAACGGATTTTTTTCTTATCGTTATTTATTATTAGACAATGAATTGGACATACCAATCAACCTCCAACAATGGCGCGAACAAGTCATCTCATTCGAAACGGTTGTTGAACTTGAGTAGGAGGACATGCGAACATTTCGATGTATTCGACGTGTATAAAGACTAAGGATATAGAATACGATGTATGATTAATGACATTTTGTAGGTACATTCGGTCGGTTCAGATTTAAAATCTCATTTATGAAATATTATCATCTGGCGATGAAAAAAAAAAACTACTAAAATTTGTCTTTGATGACTAATCAATAAATTACACATGCACGTTAAATATTTGAATTGCTTGTTTTATTTTGTACTTACGTTGTATACAAACAAGTATATACAGAAATAAGTATAATTTTACTAATAATTAATTTTTGTCCAAAGAAAATAATTTAAATGAATTCAAAAGATGTATACGATTTTATTTTGTGATTGATTCCAATAATATTTTATAAGTACGGTGTTAGTACGTCTAAAAGTGTATTATGATATAGTGACATTTTAAACATTATTGATCATCTTCCGTATTACTTTTGGGGTTTGAACAAAATCAGAACATCGTTTTCGTGAATTAACGGGGAAGTAGTACCATGAGATCATCCGTCTCTCGCCATTATCTTTGTACAAAATATTATAACGGTTTGTCGTCGGTTTTTTTGTTATGCCCGTGTGTTTGAAAGGGTACTGAACGACGCCAACCTGCACCTACACCGAATATATTGCAGGGGTCAACCGAGTTGTATTTGCAGTTATCCGTTTGCTGCTAATCATTCTATCAATTATTATTATCATGATGTTTTTTTTTTTACCTATTGTAATATAACATATTTAACAGTGTTTAATGTAACAATGGGTTATTGGATTTTCTAATCTCACGAACGGATCAATAGTAATCAATGTGTAGTAGAACTATGGGACGCGCGTATATAGGTATACCTATATCGGATAATGGAATGGCTGCTAAAACGTATGTAGCTCAAATCATGCACGATTTTTAATAACACTATACATTATATTAAAAATGAATAGCGAATAAAATATTATGTTCATAACGAATGTGTGTCGTGCAATATTTTTCACGTGCCGAAAAAATGTAAGAAAAAAATAACGAGACGGACAATCAATTTTTTTCCATGATATTGGATTTTTATTTTTTTATTGATATTTTATATATTTCAGACATTTCTTTCAAGTAGGGTGCAGATCCGGACAAAATTTCTAGTTGACGAAGCAAGTACATATTATTTAAATGCCTCAATTTGAGTTTCTCATAACAATACTATTATTATTTGCACCGAATTTAACTAAAAATATAACACGTGAACATTTTATTAATAGGTATCTAATATGGATTTACGTTTATTTTATAATTACAAAGATATTTTTAGATTTATATTGCATATCTTATCTTTTTATTAGTGAAAAATGTTTATTTTATTATTATCATTATTTTTTTTTTTTTTTTTTTGTAAAAATGATAATTTATTACAAAGATATCAGTATGATATTATTTGCACTCAATAAATATTTTTTTAGAAATTCTTGATAAAACTAAATTTAAAAATATTAATAAAAACCTTAAAATTTGGATTTTCTGTACATCGAATAACGGGTAGGGTGTTCCAAAATTTAAATGGGACACTTGCCCCAGTCTAACGCCGTCCCCCATTCAATTATTCATTTTGATTATAAATATCAATAATTAATAATTTAAAAACTAATTAATTTTAAATATACAATTAAAAAATACTGGATTTACTAAAAAATATAAACGTATTAAAACTGAAGAAACATCATTAATACAATGAAAAACATACAGCTTGAACTATACATATAGACATAAATACTAATAAAAATCTATTCATTTTTTGGCCAAACGATTTTTTCAATCCATGAAATATAATATGATATTCTTGTATAGACACCACCCGCATTTTCTGTACCACAAAATCTCGAACCAAATGACGTTAATCCTATTTGTTTGTACATACATCGATAGTCAGGATGAGGTATTTGGATTGGACCGCCCGAATCACCCTATAAAAAGGTAAAAAATAACTAATTGATATATTAAGCAATAAAAAATAAAAATGAAAATCTTACTGAACAAGTATCTTTTCCTCCTTTTAAATAGCCCGAACATATCATACTGCTTTCATTTATCCCACGTGGTATGTCTTCTGAATTTTCAGTGTAAAACAATCTATTGCACTCCTTTACCGAAATAGTATTTAATGTCACTTTTAACAAATGCTCGCTAGTTAATTCGTCTAAATAATAATAATAATATTATATTAAAAAATCGTATACGTATAATGACTTAACAAACGTGAAAAATAAAACTAACCGTAATTCGTTTTTCCCCAGCCAGTAGCTGCCATCAACGGAGGGTTTAATGACTGATCCGTGTTGAGACAAAGAGGTCGTACATATTCGGAAAACTCCACATTTTGTTCTAAACGGAACAATGCTATATCGTTGTAACTAGAAGGTTTTTTATAATTGGGATGTATTATGCGTTGTTCTATTTTATAATCTTTAGGATTGGCATCGTCAGTGTCGACCATATAGTTTAGATCACCTAGACGAGCCCACTGTGCGTTCCTAACATAATATATATATTTTAAAATAAAACATTATCATAAGTAGCATATCACGTATATGCACTAAAAATATTTACACATCATTGAACTTTTCACAGTGCGCCGCAGTTAGTATCCATCTATTACTAATCAACGATCCACCACATCGCCAACCAGAGACGTCGGGTTTTTGATTATAACCCAACAAAACCTGTAAATGTAAAATGTCAGTACAACTAATTGATATCTTTTATGAACTTTACAATTACCATGTGTGGAAATTCCATTGGGACAGCCGCTACACCGCCAACAATTAAGGGCGTGACGTCGACACATCTTTGCTCTTTCATGGTTTGGTTTTTTGAATTCCCAACCAACGTTGGAATGGGCGTATCAATGAAAATTAATTTCGAATATTCACGACACACTATATTAAAATAACAATAAAGAAATAAGTTACAATTATATACTACAATGATTAATATATTATTATTATTTAATTAATCAAATGAATCACACATACTTTCAGCGGCAGAATATGTTTTCACGAACTTGGAGGGTTTAGGTTTTACTGGTTGATTATTGGTTGGAGTAGGTTTAGTGTCTATGTTAAATGTAGGTCCGCTAGATTGAGTAGGTGGTTTTGGCGGTTTTGGCCGACTTGGTGGATTGGATGTACTAGGCCGACTGGGTGGTTTAGGTACACTAGGTGGACCAAATGGATTGGACTGAACGGGTGAATTGTGCTGACCAGGTGGACAACAAACTACTGGAGATGATCCGATAAATGAACAAATTTGTGGACTGATATTGTTTTGAATATCCGCGATTACTGTCGGACAGTTTTGAATTTTCCGACAAATGTGATTAGAAGAACTACCATCGCCATCGCGGCAAACGTCACCTACACATAAAAATATGCACTATGTAAATCGAAATAGATTATTATATATCTTTGTAAATTTGATTTAAGTTTATCGACGCCGTTTATATTTTATAATATAACTAATATCTTAATTATATCCACATTAGTATATATTCCTACCTGCTTTTATGTATTAAATATTAATTGTATATTCTAACATCCGCCATTTCAACAATTACGTATATTCGTATAGATATTTTATCCTGACAGGTATATGTTCCAAAATAAAAAATAAATATAATTAATATGTTTAGTATTTGATAATATGAGTACAATTTAATTGAAATTACTACAACGAATACAATCGTAGGAGTTCATAATTGTCAATTATACATTGACGTATTGTATGATCACATTATCACACATGTGTATGTACTATTATACTTGCACAATATACAACATGTAACGTACATATATTATACAAATACAATAGGACACATAGGTAGTACATACAAAATTCATTAAAATACAATTTAGTTTTAACGTTTAAATTATTTTGTAATTGATTAGTTCGACGGATCAGTAGATGGTAATTTGTTCAATGAAAATTATCAACAAGTAGTAGCATATGAACGAGATATTAGTAACTGTGATAGCCGAATGGGTGGTATAAACCAATAAAAAAATTGTAGATTTAACCATTAAATTAACTTGATTAAGTAAATAAACTTATAATATATGTATATATATATATCTATATTATGTTTTTAAAGCAATTTTGGAATATATTTAAAATGAAATAAAAAATTATGGAGACTTTGGTAAGTTAGGGAGAACTGAAATCACCATAATGCGAGTTTACCTTCATCTAGATCCAATATTTGCGCGTGATATCCCAAATTCACAAAACAAAATACAAAACAAACGAACGAACACCATACACTCGTAGAACTTCTCATTTTAAATGTAAATACAATTAAAAAAAAATAATAAAAAAAAACGTAATATCTTATTCAAACTGAGAGTCCATTGATGTTTTGTATTCAACGAAAACAACTTGCCATATTATACAATTTGTTGGCAAACTATTTATGTGGTCTTTATAGCTGCATAAGCTAATTTACAGTCCCACCTCACCACACATCAAATACGGGTTCTCCGTCATGGAATGCGGCATATATTCAGTATAAACGTGTTCGAAGAATCGCCAAGGTTAAACGGAGACTTGTAGTAGTAGGTTAATGAAATAAACCGTACAACGTACACAGAATTCGTAATCTCAACAACACGGCAACCGTCGACACGTTGAGACACATTATAATTCAGTATTTACTGTACGCCATTATTCGCACTAATCGTCCAAATCATCCGTCGACTTTCGGTTGACCCTTGATCAAACGTGCAAAAGCAGTTCTTACCGCAAAGTCCAATGTTATTATTATTTTATCACTGGCATTTTAAACTGACAATATTATGATGAATAACAATAATAATTATTATTGTTTACATAACTTATTTTGTACATTATTAATGATAGCAATATACGTAAATCCGTGTAACCATTATTTTTTCTTCCTTCTAAATGGTCCGAACATATTATACGGCTGTCATCTATCCCGCGTGGTATGCCTTCTAAATTATCGGTGTAAAAAAATCTATTGCATTGACTTAAGTTTAGTTATATACAAAGTCACTTGAAGTGGGGGAGTGAATGAGAAGGGCCATGGCCCTTCGCTATTTTATTTAGTATTTTTTTTAACTGGCGATATAATTCCTTTTAAATGTCAAATTATTTTCTGTTTCGTTTTACGTGTGATAAAATAATCGATTATTATTTCTTCTAATCCTGCCAGTAACAGTTACAGTTATAGATAACCATATCAGTGGAAACAACTTTATAGAACAGCTGTTGTAACACATGATAATTTGTTCCCCCGACTTCGTGATCAGTGATTTATAATTTTTAGTCTTTATGGTTTATACTGAGAGTATATTTTAAAAAGTTAGTGTGTACACATTTTAATGGCCCCCGCCGAAATTTTTTTCTGCGGACGGCCTTGGTTGTCTACTAACACTGCACCACACGACCCGATATACAATGCCATGCACATAAATTCAACAATTTAAATATTGATTTGTAAATAACATATAAAAAGAACAAACAATCTCTCCGAATTATTTTATTAATTATTTTTATTAATTTTTTATTATTAGTTCAGACAACAAAAGCTCGGTAGCCCTTGCTCCGAAAGCGGGGTGTATAGCTGAAGAGACGGGCTCGAGTCCGGGCTTTGCCTGGCTCCGCTTCAATCGCGATAGTGCCTTCAGTTGCTACCGAACCCCCAACGGGCACACTTTGAAGGAAAGGTTGGAGGGCCTTTTCCGATTTTTGTAGGAGCATGAAAACGCTATCCGTGTGGAGAAGAAACCCGGAGAGACCCTTTTTGTCGCGCGGGATTTCAATGCGAAATCGACTCTCTAGGAAGGTTCACTTGAATGTTATTAATGTAGTTGTCTTATTAAATATTAGCTGCCATAATGATAATGTGACAAATATTTATTATTTTGTTTTTTTACTCTCTTGTTCTCGTGAAAAAAATCCCTGGAATATGTCACTATAACGAACCAGTGGCGTATTCCACTTTATTTTATATAAATTGTTTGTTTGACGAACTCAAAAACTTTGTTTTACTAATTCGTAAGTGAATTTGTGAGTTTTTGGTCACTAACATACATAGTTCTTATATACTCTAATAAAAAAATAAAAATAAATGATATAATTCTAAATTTAATATTAAATCCAAAAACTAACTCAGACTCCCATTCAGAAAAATAAAATGGAGATCGATTTATTTCTGTTTAAAATCTAACTAAATATAATAAATAAAAACAACTTAATATTAATTTGATAAATAAATAAAATCACTTAAATTAAATCTATTAATTATAAATAATAATTTTAAAATAATTAATATTATTTTTACTTCATAAGAAATTGTTTGAAAAATAAATCGAATTATTCTTACAACTGAAAAATTAGAATTAGAGGATCAACTAATGATTAAAAAACAAACAATTAGGTTTCTAACAGTAAAATATAAAAATTAAACCTAACTCCATAATAAAATTACTACCACAAAAATAATAAATAAACCAAAAAATAATAGAAAAAAATAAATCTAATGTAAGTGAAAATAAAAAAAACATTTAATTATTAGGATAATTAACTTCCTTAAAAAATAATTTTAATATGTCTCCTATAAGGAGCAAAGTTCCTTTAAATAAAAATTTATTAGACCCTTTACCTAATTGAATATAATCTAAATTCCTTCGTTCTGATAAAGTAAAAAAAACAACTCTTTTAAAAACTATTAAAAATAAAAATATTCTATTTATTATAAATTACCCGTATGATATTATTTACATTCAATAAATATTTTTTTAGAAATTCTTGTTAAATTTATTTTAAAAATATTAATAAAAACATTAACATTTAGATATTCTATTTCTCAAAATATAGGTAGGTAAGTTAAAAATTTAAATGGGGCACTTGGCCCCAGTCTAACGCCGTCCATAATTCATTTATAAGTCTTGATTATAGATGTCAATAATTAATAATTTATAAGCTAATTAATATTAAATATAAAATTAAATGACACTGGATTTATTGAAAACTATATATAATACATGAACGTCTTAGAACTGAATAAAACATCATCAAAACAATAAAAATCATGCAATTTGACCTAGATATATATACTATTAATAATCTATTCATTTTTTGGCCAAACGATTTTTTCAATCCATGAAATATAATATGATATTCTTGTATAGACACCGACCGAATTTTCTATACCACAAAACCTCGAGCCAAATGACGTTAATCCTATTTGTTTGTACATACATCGATAGTCAGGATGGTGTATTTGGATTGGACCACCGGAATCACCCTAAATAAGGAAAACAATAATTAATTAATATATATAGACATAATCAATAAAAACGAAATTCTTACTGAACAAGTGTCTTTTCCTTCTTTTAAATAGCCTAAACATATCATACTGCTTTCATCTATCCCACGTGGTATGTCTTCTGAATTATTCTTGTATAATATTCTATTGCATTCGTTTACGGAAATAGTATTTAATGTCACTTTTAACAAATGCTTGCTAGTTGGTTCGTCTAAATAATAATAATTATATTTTATTAGAAAATCGTATACGTATAATAATTTAACAAACGTGAAAAATAAAACTAACCGTAATTCGTTTTTCCCCAGCCAGTAGCTTTCATATACGAAGGGTTTAATGACTGATCCGTGTTGAGACAAAGAGGTCGTACATATTCGGAGAATTCTACATTTTTTTCTAAACGAAACAATGCTATATCGTTGTAACTAGAAGGTTTTTTATAATTGGGATGTATTATGCGTTGTTCTATTTTATAATCTTTAGGTTTGGTCTTGTCAGTGTTTATCATATAGTTTAGATCACCTAGACGAGCCCACCGCGCGTTCCTAACAAAATATATACATTTTAAAATAAAACATACTCATTTGAGTATATGATTCACGGATATGCACCAAAAATATTTACACATTATTTGACTTTTCACAGTGCGCCGCAGTTAGTATCCATCTATTACTGATCAACGATCCACCACAGCGCCAACCAGAGACGTCGGGTTTTCGATTATAACCCAACAAAACCTGTAAATGTAAAATGTCAGTACATCTAATTGATATTCATTATAAACTTTACAATTACCATGTGTGGAAATTCCATTGGGACAGCCGCTACACCGCCAACAATTAAGGGCTTGACGTCGACACATCTTTGCTTTTTTATGGTTTGGTTTTTTGAATTCCCTTCCGACGTTGGAATTTGCGTATCAATGTAAATTAATTTCGAATATTCGTGGCACACTATATTTAAATAACAATAAAGAAATAAGTTACAATTATATACGACAATGAATATTTATTATTATTATTTAATTAATCATATGTATCACACATACTCTCAGTGGCAGAATATGTATTTACGAACTTAGAGAGTTTTGGTTTTACTGGTTCATTATTGGTTAGAGTAGATTTAGTGTCCATGTTAAATGTAGGTCCGCTAGATTGAGTGGGTGATGTTTTCTGACTTGATGGATTGGATGGATTTGACCGACTGACCGACTGTACCGACTTAGGTACACTAGGTGGACCAATTGGATTGGACTGACCGGTTGAATTGTGCTGACCAGGTGGACAACAAACTACAGGAGATGATCCGATAAATGAACAAATTTGTGGACTGATATTGTTTTGAATATCAGCGATTACTGTCGGACAGTTCTGAATTTTCCGACAAATGTGATTAGAAGAACCCCCATCGCCATCGCGGCAAACAGCGTCTACACATAAAAATATACACTATGTAAATGGAAATAGCTTATTTATACTTTTGTAAATTTGATTTAAGTTTATCGACGCCGTTTATATTTTAAAATATAACTAATATCGTAATTATATCCATATTTATATATATTTCTACCTGCTTTTATGTATTAAATATTAATTGTTTATTTTAACATCCGCCATTTCAACAATTACGTATATTCGTATAGATATTATATCATGACATGTATATGTTCCAAAATTAAAATTAAAAAATGAATATGTTTATTATTTAATAATATGAGTACAACTTAATTGAAATTACTACAACGAATACAATCGTAGAAGTTCATAATTGTCAATTTTACATTGACGTATTGTATGATCACATTATCACACATGTGTATGTACTATTATACTTGCACAATATACAACATGTAACGTACATATATTATACAAATACAATAGGACACATAGGTAGTACATACAAAATTCATTAAAATAAAATTTAGTTTTAACGTTTAAATTATTTTGTAATTGAAGAGTTCGACGGATCAGTAAGTGGTAATTTGTTCAATGAAAATTATCAACAAGTTGTATACTTACATACTAACATATGTACGAGATATTAGATAGTAGTAACTGTGATAGCCGTTCGTGCGACATAAAACGATAAAAAAAATGTAGATTTAACAATTAAACTAACTTGATTAAATAAATAGACTTGTAATATATGTTATAAGTCTATATAGTGTTTTTAAATCAGGTTTTGAATATATTTAAAACGAAATAAAAATTTATGGAATCTTTGGTATTTTAGGGAGAACTGAAATCAACATAATGCGAGTTTACCTTCATCTAGATCCAATATTTGTGCGTGATATCTCAAATTTACAAAACATAATACAAAACAAACGAGCGAACACCATACACTCGTAGAATTTCTCATTTTAAATGTAAATACGATTGAAAAAAAAAACGTAATGCCGTATTCAAACTGAGAGTCGATTGATGTTTTTTATTCAACTAAAACTACTTGGCCATATTAAACAATGTGTTGGCAAACTATTTATGTGGTTTATATAGCTACATAACCTAATTTACAGTCCTGCCTCACCCATCGCATACTGGTTCAACGCCGTGGAATTCATATATTCAGAATAAGCGTGTTCAAATAATCGCCAAGGTTAAACGAAGACTTGTTGTAGTAAGTTAATGAAATAAACCTTATAACACAGAATTCGCAAACCCAACAACGCGGCAACCGTCGACATCTCGAGACGCATTATAATTCTCTATATATTGTATGCTACTGTTCGTACTACTACCTACTCGTCCGTCGCCTTACGGTTGACCCTTCATCAAACGTGCGAAAGCAATTCTTACCGCAAAGTCCAATAGTATCATTATTTTAACACTAGCATTTAAAACCGACATTATTATGTTGAATAACAATAATAGTTATCCCGCGTGGTATGTCTGCCGAGTTACCGGTGTAAAATAATCTATTGCATTGACAAAAGTGCAGTTAGCTATTGATAGTGCACCATACGACTCGATGGACAATTCCATGCACATAATTTCAACAACTCGAATATTGATTTGCAAATAATAATAATAACAAACAATTTTTCCGAATTATTTTATTATCTTACGAGTATACGTATAAACAATTATATTTCTTATAATTTATAATGTTATAAATGTAGTTGTCTTGTTAAATATTAGCCGCCATAATGTGATAATGTGACAAATATTTATTATTTTGTTTTTTTACTTTCCTGTCCTCGTGAAAATAATCCCTGTATTCTACTCTATTCTACGTAAGTTGTTCGTTCGGCGAATAATTTTCTTATCGTAACTCGTAAGTGAATTCGTGAGTTTTTGGTCACACACATACCCACTGGAATGGGTAGAGCTGATAATTATATAGACGTGCCAACAACACGACGTACGGTTACTCGTCGACCGACGACGCGCACGCGCACAACGATCAACCGGTCGCAGGGAAATATTATCAAAAACAATAATAATACATGGAAATAGGTGATAACAAAAGTAAGTATCAATGTTAAATAAATGCTTTTTTCTTATCCAAATTTCGATTTGTTTTGAAGTTTAACGAAAGTATTAGATGTTTGATTGTTTTGTCGCGATATTTTATCGATCTGGATGTTAAAATTGTTTATTTTCAATTCTCTTTCTCACTGATGTGTTGTATTTTTGGTAAGAATGTAACTTTTTTTTTGTCATTCACACACCACTACATAATATAAAGAAATGTGCGACGGTAAGTAAATAACAATACAAATCGTACTATGTTGGTGATGTTGATCACTAAAACCGCTTTAATGTTTTGTTTTATTCTTTAACTTGATTATGACTGATAATAGTTGAAATATTTTCCTTTATACGTCTTCAGCAGTCGCCTATCTACAAATAATCTTTGTAACAAATATTGATTTATTTGCTTAGGTTATGTAAAATGTGTAGTTCACTCATGCAGGTAGCGTATAATTCGAAATAATTTGTTTTCAAAATTGTCTCTGGTTCTAGATTTTTTTTTCATTCACAAGTTGTGAATTTTTTCAAGGATATTGTGATCACCGATCACTACATGCAATTGTTTTAAGTATAAATTAATTTTAAAAGTATACAAACAAATTTTTTTGATTCAATTTTGTATATATGTAAATATTACTTTTGCACGATTTTGATAAGTCAATTCATTGTTTTCTTAAACGTTAAATTTCATAAATTAATTTTCGTATTGCACATTCTAATTTTAATAACTATCTATCTTTAATCTAACTTTAATAAACGCTTAATAAGCAAAATGTTTGAGTGGTTCTGGATTGAGAAGTGATAGCAGTGATACAAGTGAATGATTGTTTCTTCTACAGTATGCATATGCAAATCAGAATGCAGAGTTTGGTTTGTTACTTAGTAAGGGGAGTCAATAATATACGGATACTATGTTCATAATAATTTTGATTACTTTTGATTCTTAATAACATATTTACATATTATTAAAGTGTTAGGCAACTTTTTTAATTTGTATTAAAATGCATTTATATACAGTTAGACATTCTTTATTGAATACAAATAAACAAATTTTTTTCATTATAACAATGATGTAGAAATTGAATTATGTACTTTTATAAATAAATTAAAAAATAAATATTGCCATCCTATTGATTATAGTGCATTGATTCCTCTAGGCGATAAACTTATTTCTCTGTTCATAATTACCTTCTCCTTTGAACAATATACCCAGGGGCGAAATTATTACGATATTCTAAAAGATTTTTAACACGTGTATTTGTTATCTTTCACATATCACACCGTAATCGTTGCCAAATGTCGATAACCGAAATCGAAAAATCAAAATTTTTGTGAATTATTTCACACTTTTTAGTTCATTTTTTTCGAAGTCGGTTTTATTTTGATCTAATAATTTTTTTTATGATACATTATCCAGTTATTTATTTTATCAAGTCGCTTGTTTGTATTAATTACGTTAGTTTAAGGCCTCCTAAAAACTTAACCACCTGGGCCTTCAGAGTCTCAGTCCGCCCCTGAATATACCACATTATATTTGGAAGAAAGTATTTTTTTTGAAGTTTTAAATTGAGTGCCATCAAATGTAAAAGTCTAACACATGAATTACTTTTCAGTATGTATTTCAATCTTCAGTAATGAACGTATTTAATATTTGTATACTAATTACTTGATTTAGTAGTGAAGGATAATAGAAATTTGAGTATCTTTGTACAAGACGTTCAGATATGCTGTATATTATTTGCTTTTTATTGTTCATTTTATAATTATTATAGTAAACAATATCTTTATTCAATAATATTTCCATAAAGATATCTTTTTTAAAGATATGTATTTGCAAATTACATTTTTTATGAGATAAATCGTTTGAAGTATTCTGTTCTATATAATATGGTTAACTTAAATATGTATATTTAAATTATTTTAAGATATATTTAAAAATTTGATGTATGTTATTTATTCACCTTTTGTTGATTTTAAAGACAATGAATCATCTGACTTAACATCACTAAGTTCATCACTTAATTCCTAGAAAAAAATTGTTTAGAAGATATTTTATAAATGTTTTTGAACATAATTTGATATCAAATTATATTAGGTATACTATTATTTTTTGGTATTCTTCTATATCATAATTTGATTTATCGTTTTCATAATCATCCTCTGTTTTTATATTTTCCTCAGCAATAATATAATCCTATAAAATAATAAATTAAATAAATTTTTAAGTATTTTATAATTAATTGTATTGCATACCTTATTAGATGTTTTGTTCTTAATGTTTTTACACATTCTTATAAAAAAACACTTTTTCATATAATATATGAAAATCAAGGCAAGGTAGAAAATGTTTGTTAAGAATTCTCTCTTTCTAAAAAATATTAATAATTTCATTGTTTAAATTATAAAATTAAATAATTAGATAGATGCACTACTTTGAAACTAATTGAATTGTATGATATTTAGTGTATGGATGCACAGCGTAACCATCTTTGTCATAGATAACACAGGCCGAGTATATTTCAGGTTCTAAATAGTATTTTAAATTTTTAGATTTTTCTTGAAATATTAAATGTAATCCGAATGATGATATTGGTTTATAACATAGTCCAATTATTGCTTTTGTTATTCCTGTAATTTTGAATATTTTGGCTTTTTTACTAATCTATATTTATATTTGATAACATGAATGCCCTTAGTGAAGGCAAGGGAAAGCACTTCCCCCATCGTAAAAATTATATACATTTTATTTTAGTTAAAATATTTTATTATTTGAAATTTAGATTGATAAATGCAAAACAAAATGTTTACTAAAACTTTAGAATTTAAACTTGATATTGCCATTTCCCTTGCATTTCGAAAAATAATTATGAGCACTCATGTTTTGATGTTGAATGTATTTTACCAATCAAAATCACTATAATCCAATATGCTATTAATATAAACGTTGAGAGAATTTTATTTAATCTTGCATTGTGATTTAAAATTGGAGTTGGTGGAGCACCTCGGAAACCAGCTTTATTATAATGTTTTTTTGACATTGTTTTACAGTTAGTTGTAAATAATGGATGTTCAATGGTTGTACAAGAACATTCACATTTCCATACACAAAAACAACGGTTTGCTTCGCTAATCTGAATATATCTCCAAGCTATTACATTATTCCATTTGTCCAATACTTGCACTGTTTGAAATAAATTGAATGGCTTACATTTTTATATTAAGGCGGTATTTTTACAAAAGTTTTACACGTGCAATTGATGTTGGGCTTGGCGAGAAATCCATAATCAATTAACACATAGTTATATCGGTGAAAAGGAAAAATTTGTTCTCTCTGACTTTGAATTTTCGTATAATTTTTTCCTGTATTTATTGGAAAGTGTGTTAATAATTGCACTTGGAATACATCAGCCTCCATTCCAGTATTATATATTGCTGCAACTATTTTAGTTTGATCACTTTTAGTTGCATCTGAATATATTTCTACAATTTCTATAAGGGACCTATTATAATTTAAATATACTAATTAATATATTATATTAAAAATTATAACTGAAAATTGTATTCTTATATTTGACAGGTCAGAATGTAAATTAATGTTCTAACATAGACACAATAGGTATTAAGCAAAAATTTGTTCAGACATATTAATCTTATTATGATTTAAATAATATTTTTAATTAGTACTATTACAATTTAGAAGTAATGCTAAATTTAATTATTCAAGTTTTGTTTTTGTTTTTTTTTTCTTGTAAGTAGTAATAATAATAATAATAAATAAAAACATAGGTATATATTAATGTTAATACATTAATTTTATTTTTAAGTTAAATTAATCATTATTTATGGTATTTTTAAACAATTATTACCTTGTTAAAAGTGCGCTGTTATAGTTTGTGTCTGTACGAATCAAAAAATCACTAGTATAATCCATTTCATACAACAAATTTAATGTTTTAATTCCATTAATTTTTTGTAAAATGTCCTTATTCCGTGGGAATTTCACGAAATTTTCTAAAAATAACTTCCAGGTTTTCCCGAGTCCATTGCATTCTTATAGTAGATAATAAATTTTCATATTTAAAATAAATTTATAACATTTATGCATCTCAATAAGAAAAGCCTATTCATATTTATAATTATAAATATTAATATTTCTTATAATGTAGGTATTTAGAAATTAAAGAGCAAAAATCGCCTTGAAGTAGATATATTAAATTGGAATGGTATAATTTAGCATCCTACTAAGTATGTATCTTACATGCTATAAATATATAAAAATGTATGTTGTACTTTGTGTAAAATCAATTTGTCTTATATAGGTACCATATCATGTCTCCATAGATGTGACGGTTGGTTGTTTAAACAACTGGATCGTGGCTCTCCACATCTATTGTACTGTTTATAGAATGCTTCATATGATACTCCAACTTTATTGCATTTGTCGCCGTCCACGCTTATATTGTTTGCACTTACAATTAAATATTTATTTGGATCGTCTGGAATATGTTTTACCATGAAATAAATATTTGTTGTTGGTTTGGTTAGATTTGTTTATCACCTGTTGCTTGTGGATAGAGATGTTCAACTACAGATGGTACTTTTTCCGGTATTAAAAGTCGGTCATGATCTATGTCTAAACTATAGTACTGATCATCTTCAAATGTCAAAGACACATAATTTGCTTGCGCGGTTGACTCACTATTTATATAATTCTTGTGTTTTCGTACTTAACCTGTGTAATTTTATTTTTTTGTACGTTTATAATTGCAAACATTTCTATGTAGCCCACGTGTTCAGAATTGTGTTGTAATCGGCAAACGTTAATGTTTTTTTAATATATGTTACGATTCATTAATTACAAATAAAAAAAAATCGACATTAGGTTGTTTAAAAAAATTCACAGTTCATCTGTTTGCCCGGGAAATCGTATCGTTCCGGATTTTACCATTCGCCCGCTCGCGTAATAGGTATTCGTTAAATACTTTGCATAACGTGCTCCTCGTCCGTATTAAAGTGTACAAAACGTAAACACGGGAAAATCTCTTAGTAACCGAGTAGAAATCCCAAAATCGTTTCCGCACGAAGCCGGTTAGTTCAACTGAATATAGTTTACGCGCAATTTATTTTATAACTGCCTTCCACGGTAATTATATATGTGTGAAAACGACGCGTAATTAAAATTATCGATACCCCTTGTGCCTTCTCGAATAATGCGAAAAAAACCCCGTCCCAAGGTCAGTTTCACCGTGTTGCGCTTAATCGGAGTCGTCGGACGTTTTTGTGTAACAATTGCGTGTGGCGAACTGTAATTTTATCAATCCGGTACCGCTCCGTTCGGTCTGAATTAAGACCCGCTTTCGCACATGCCGGACTGAGCCGCCGGAACGGTCGGACCCCCACCCCGTAGTTGGCGATAGGAGCTCTGCGATTGGTCACCGGCGATTTACGTTGCCCCACGTGGCCGGCAGCCGCCGCCGCCGCCGTTCGTACGGAGCGTTAGGAAGAGTTACACTCGAGTGCCCTGTAGACGATCAAATTTTTTGTCAAATTTCTTGTTTGACAGACGTGTTTGTCGTACGTAGTGCTAACGTCGACGCCTTATCTGTACTACTCTTTGTTATATATATATATATAAACGACACGAAGATGATGACAACACACGAACGTCACTTCGCGGCAGGAAGAGACCCGAAACTATGGGCAAGTCAAACAAATTTATTCGATCTATTGGTTTGAAAACGTGAAGTCTGACAAACAAATTTGACCGTGTACAGGCCGCTTACGATCGTCCGATTGTGTGAATGTGACGCGTTGTTCGTATGCGTGTACACATTATTTTATGTGTGCGTGTGATAAGCACAGCGTGCGCACGCGTGGCGACGACGTTGGCCGACGAGCTTAGTGTCCACTTGAATTGAATGGAACCGCACGGCGTGTGTTTGTGTGCACCTAAAGGTGTGGCGGAGGGGGAGGGGGTATTTTTTCCCCCCGGTTTTTCGGAATGTTGGACACATTACTTGACTTTGGAAATTATCTCTCTGTAGGCCGGTTCGTTGCGCGTCGTGTGCTTCTCGTAAACACTAATCGTGACCGAATGAAAATACGAGGCGGATTCCAGTTTGTTCACGTTGTACCTGAAACCGGTACGGGATGCTGCGTTACGCGCGCCGCCGATAAGTGCAAATAACATAACCAACCATAAGTCGCTGAACTGTAGACAATGACTGCTTTCGTGATACCGGTAAGGCTCGTCTACGTGTGCCGGCGTTCTTCAAGTCGTTACAATTTTGACCGCCTCGTATTTGTTTTGTGGTTCGTGTTCTTTTGTTGTGCGCTACGACTGTTTCGTCGCTCGAGGCGGTCATGTTGTCTATCATCCGGTCGATTACCGTTTCGAACTCGTCAACGCCGTGACCCCTCGCCGTGTGGATGACGTGCTTGAATCGACTTCGTCCGTGGCAGTCGTTCAGCTGCCTCTTGATGTTCGTCGCCATTTCGCACGAACAACAGAAACCCTACGACGAAAATCACAGAAATCGTTTTCTTTTCTACGGTACGCTAGCGCGCGTGTTGTTAATGATTCGTCGTCATTGGGTTTTTTTTATATACTTCACTGTATTTTATTGGCACGTTGTTGGCCATCATTGTATTACAACTTGATCGTTTCACATCCGTATAGCAACCCATATAATGAGGGTCCGACTCTTTGTTGAACACTTTTTCCTTAACTTCGGCGTTGACCATCTGTAAATTGAAACCCATCATTATTATTATTATTATTATGAAGTCAACGTTTTCAAGTTCGATAAACCAACTTTTAGATGCTTAAGTTTGTACGACTCCAGTACCTCGTCTTGTCGTATTACTATTATGTAAGGGTTTATGAGTCTGTTCATTTGACTGGTTATAACATTATATACTTGATCGATTATTACTACTTCGTCGTTTGTTAAATATTCCTAGAATTTTTTCTTTTTTTAATATCTATATATCAATTTTTATAATATACTTTCTAGAACTACTTAAAGACAATATTTTATAAAATAGAAATAATTTGAAATGTTATAAATGTTTATTCGTGTGTTTATACCCTAATTTTAATCTAAACATCACAATTATAGTGTTTAATTTGTGTCATTTTGTTATATTTTCCATTAAACAGACAAAACCAATAAAATATGGGTACATTGTGTTAACATAATTTTACCTGAATATTTTTTTTTAACTGTATAGTCATGTATATTTTCTTGAATTTTATGTTACTCCGAGTTTTGTTTTGAGTATGATTGGTATGAGTTGTAAATTCGTTGAAATTTAAATCTTTATGCTCTGGCTTGTCAAATGGCATTATGATTGCTTGAATTTTTGTTCTAGTACCTTTAATTTCACATTTGTACTGAAATGGCTTGCTTAAGAATAATGTTACAAATAAAATGCACTGATACATTTTTTTTTGTTTAAAATCATGTTTATAAAATTGTTTTTATCAAATATTGTTTACATTAAATAAACAAACAAAAAACATATGTTGTATAATATGTTTATTTTGTTATTCAGATGGTAAGTGTTTTTATAAGAATCTATGTGCCAAGGTAATTATTAATTATGAAGAAAAGTTTGGTTTGGGATGCTGTTCCAGAAATTGATCAACACGACATCAGATATTCAGGTAATATTCCATTTTATTATTATTTACTATATAGCGGTTAACTAAAAATAATGATTTGATGTTTATAAGTCATAACTATATTCTTTGAGAAATACATTGAATAAGAAATTAAATAAGAAATTTTATTACTGCAAACTGTAACTTATTTGTTATTAATAATTATTATAAGTATGAACAAGTGTACGATGAATTAATTATAATGATATTGATTTTAATAAACATTTTCGTTTTTATGTTGAATTTAGAATATACTCTAAAACAACCGAATCACTCAAAATTATCTTACGAGAAAAGAAAATTGTTGCCATACGGTAAGAATAATTTTAATTGCTTAAACATGAATTTGTGCCATAAATTATTTATTGTTTTTATTAGGTGTTGGACCATTTATCGATTGTGAGATTGATGATGAATTTACAAAACCCGATTTTTCAAGTAAAACAATTTACTATACTAAATTCAAAAATGTAAACTTGTTACTAAACTGTTTTAAAATGTTTAGGTTATATATTACCATCACCTACTACAGAAACAATACACGGTATCTAATGTATATAATAATACAATATATATTTGAAATTTGACTTATACCTTATGTTTTTATTTTATTTATTATTTGTTTGTGATTTGTTTGTATTATAGAAGAGAATGAACTTAAGAAGACTGTAAAAAAACCAAAACAAGAGATGTCTTTAAATTCTATGTAAAAGTTTCTTCATTTAATTTCTTTAAATTAAAAACCAACTAATAATAACTGTTATAATGTATGTGTAGTTATGCGACATTACGTAAAATGAAACTATCAAAAATCCATGAGATTATTAAGAGAAGCAAGAATGAATTAATAGAAATACAAAAAAATCCTCCAAATTTGGTAAATAAAGATAGTTTTATATTATATGTATTTAAAAAATGTCACAATATTTGTTGGTTCTTTTAAAAGTACAAGTTGTAAATTATGTTTGAATGTTTGACCTAACTGAATTATAATAACTAATTTTGTATGGGACTATTGAATATTGATTTTTAATTAATTCTGTGATTTAGATTTAAAATGCTTTAATGGTAAATAAATTTGTTGAACATATTTTTAGAGTATATTCACTTATAGTCATTGATAGGGCTGTGTTCGTATAATAATATATAAGTATGGCTAAAAACTATACTTATATATATTAAAGACGGCATTTGCTTTCCATCCCAATCACTCCCATAAATGTATAAATTATAACAACCTATAATCTTTGTTATATTCAATATATAAACCGATTATTGGACATTTACTTCTCTAGTGTTAAATGCATAGCATATTTTTAACATTAATTATTTATTATTTATTTTTAACATTAATTCTATGTTTGTTTTTTTGTTTAGAAACATTTAAATGTGGCCAAACAGTTGTTCACAATAATGTTTAATCCAGATCAAAAATATTGGATATATATGTATGTAAGAGAAACTTTAAAAATTCCACCACATGCATTCCGCGTGAGTTATATAATTGTATTTATAATTTTTTTTTTTTCATACAGTTTTATCATAAGAAACAATATGTTTTTTCTATTCATTCAGGAGGTTCAACATATATACAAAATCGTGGCACCAGAAGCAGCACTCATAATTTTTCAAAATAAATATAAGTTCAATACAAAAAGTATTGCCGCGGGAAAACTTGCTGCATTGGAGTTATTAGATCAATCATTTTATAAAAACAAAGAATTGACTGATTTACACTGCCGAACCTAACCCGTAGAACACAGTTTAGTGTATATATTATATATGTGGGATCTTAAGGTTAATGAAAGTTATTTCGTTAAATATAAATCGTTTATTAAAACTACACAAAATATCAGAGCTTCACAAATATCAAGGCTTCACAAAACAACACGACATCGACACACGATGGTTCGACAACCACTAAACTTATACACTTGTCGGTTATCCGCAATTACATAAGAAAGGAAAACCCAAATAACAATAATAATAATAATATTCCCACATATATATATATATCTTTTTAAATTAAAATTAATTTACAAACAATTGGGCCATTTATAATGTCAAACTCTTTAAAAAAGTATCTTCATAGTTTTTTTTTAAATATAATATTATTTATTTTTAACATATATATGTTTTTTGGTTTGATACATTTTTTTTTGTGACCAATTTTGCGTTATGTAACCCACACCCACACTAACATTACTACAGCAGTCATACCATACTATACTATACCATACCACACCAAACATTGCCACATTGACCACATAACCATGAAACATTACATTTCGTACTTTTCCTATCGTCTATCGCTCTTGAGTATAGCTGATATACATTCTACTGATGTAAATAAAAAATAATTGTAGAAATTTCAAATTGTATTGTACTTTTTTTTTTTACTATTCAAGCCATTAACAGCTAGGCACCTCCAAATATATACATATGATTTGTTGTTTTTCTGTGCGGTGGAGAAAATATCATGAAATTTACTACGGTTTCAACAACCTCTCACTTAATTAATTGTCTTTATGGATTTAAAAATCCACGGTTTAAAGAAATGTTTACTTTGAATAGAACGTTAATGTATTAGTTTGAAATGATCGATTAGAACGACTAACAATATAGGTATAACTTAGCAATAATTCTATTAGTAATATTATGTGAAAATAAAAATACCATATTAAAATTGAAAGTTTATTTATATATAATATAAATACACTATTGATAATTGTATAATTGTACTCCTTTAGTTTATTAAAGAATTGCATATAATGTTAAGGTAAATTATGAATGGGTACGCATGATAAATTGATAACCGATGATTATTGTAAATCAGTTTCCTTTCATTTTCTTCATGGTTTCTATCAACATGGACATGCGTTCCTTTAACTACGAAAACAAAGAATAACGATATATAGTTTTGAAATCAAATTAAAATCCCAACAATATACTTACTGTTGGAGATTCCTGGAATGCGCATTTAGTGAATTTCTCGGCCAGATCGCATTTTTCTGTACCTTTGACTTTATTGTATACATAAAAAAAAAAAGATAAATTATTGAAATGTTAAAAAAATTGCATTTTTTTGTACACATCGTTTATACTACATCATAACGCAAGCTATACTACTTACCGGTTTGGCACTTGTCATGAATATTTTGCATTTGACTTTTAATGTCCTTGTTATTGATAATTTTTACATAATCTAAGAATTTGGCGGGATCGGGTTCTCCGTTGTTGATCTATTGGGAAAAAAAAGCGTATTTAAACATAAGAGTGTGCAGGACAAATTTTTAGTATTAAATTTTTTTTTTTTTTGTATTTTCGGTATATTAATTTATATGAAAAAAAGTTTCATTTTTTTTTTTAGGTCACTCATCAATAACTCTGGCGTGGAAATCCGTAAAAAATAATTAATATGATGTACGAACGCTTACCATTCCGAGTTCTTCTCCGACGCATGCCATGTGACACTGTAAAATACAAATAACAATTGTTAAACTTTTTTTTTGACGGACGTTCAAATTGTACGGTGTGCAGAGATGATTATTGCGCCCGACGCATTATTTAATGTACACTTACGGTGCATTGTTTGTATTTCGGTTGAGTTATGTCGTATTCGATCTTTAACATTTCGCCGCACGTGTCTGAAAATATCGGTTGTATATATATATATAATATAAATCCGTATAAACGAGATTAGACGTTATATTTGTAATTATTTTTTTCTATTTAAAAAGCGTACGTTCAACAATACATTTAAATAACCCAGATCTATAAAAAAAGGAAATTAATTTTTTAATCAGTAAATAGTTAAAGAGGTGACAGGGAATTAAATGTTTGAATAGTTTGAACGGAGAAAGCTGGACATAATGAAAAAGTATGCGATTGAAATCACGTAGTGCAATTTCATCGTGATTGGGAACAGAAAGGCGAAGCGTTTTTCAACGCGATTGTGACCAAGCCCGGAAAAAGCGGAAATGTAAAACCTGGGAAGATCAGAATTGAGAAACCATGGCGGGATCAATTAATTTTAACCGTCCGGGCCGCCGGAATGCGCGACGTCCGTGGGTGGCGAGCGTTTATGAGAACTTTATGAAAACGGGAAAAGATGGTATTTTGTTCACTGGTCGAGTGGCGAATTTGCTAAGACGCCTGGATTTTTTTCGTTGTGCGCGACCGGGAGCCCACGAAAATTCGACAGAGTAACCGGGACACGATGACACCGATTAAAAAAGACGTTTATCGTAAATGTATTGTGCCGAACGACAGAACGCGTTCGTCTGAACACAACTCAAAATCAAATCGCTTACTCCAATCGACGTCCTTGAAACATTTCTGGACCACGTTCAACAATTTCGACATCAGCTCCTTGTCTCCGGTGTCCGGCGCAGTGTCTTCGGCGGCCCGCGTCAACTAATAACGGTACGGGGGTTATGTGGATGAGAACGCGGAAGCAATGTTTTAAACAACGATCATGAATCGTCGAGTACGTGTTTATTGTGCATCACGACGATCGGAACGCCGTCGATCCCGTCCACACGCGACAATTAAAGCGTTTTCAAATTGTCGAATCGCCGCCATCGGCAATCCCTTTTGGTTTCTCTCGGGTCCTATTTTTTTTAGTGAACCCCCCGACACAAAGCGTGTAATCCAAAACTGAAAGCGTGCACTACGGACTCGAGAAACGTGTGTACCTACTAAATACTAATAAATATGACTACTGGCTAGATAGTAGTTAGTACGCCTATACAGTACACGTTATTCAAATTTTAAAAAAAACAATATTTTTACAGTTTTTAAATTTTAAATTGTATATCCCACATTAAAATAAATAATTTGTTAATTGTTTTCAGATTTATACTAGACATAAGTGTATTCTCGGTCTATAAAAAATAATTATTACTAAAAAAATTAAGTCGACATTGTATTTAATAGTATAATCATAGAAGTTTGTTTGAAGGGGGGTGTGGGGGGTTTTAGCTCTGTATTACTGTACGAATCTTTATGAAAAATAGAGGCTGGTTTCTCTGTCTGGTATTGTAATCGAATTGGAAAAATAAAAAATTCGGTCACGTTCGAATTTGAATTTCACCGGAAATAAAAATGTAATTTTCAACCGAATTTCATTCCAAAGAAGTCTTAAAGAAAATCTGCATTGAAAGTTTACCGGAGTCGATGGATTTTATGCGTATTGGATCGAATTGTTGACATTCACCGGTGAGATCGACACGGTTCACCGAAGCCATCGGTTATTGTTATATCGGAACGCACGGCGGAGTGGACATTCGATTCAAGACACTTGCGTGCCGCGCGCCTGTACACTTACCTTGTTCGAAAACGCGTAACCGAACAGAACGGACACCGACAACAAAAACGTTTTCTTCACCATCATGTCGGCTTCGGTCGGATGAAATAACTCGACGGTTGATGACGCCGAACGACAATTTACGTACGCGGTCTGCGCGGAAATCCTGTACTGTGCGGCCCCAGGCGGACGTCACCGGGTTTTATACCGTCTGTTGTTCGCCGTCTGCTCGTTTATGGTGTGTTTTTACTGGATTTGTTGACGTCCGTTTATCAAAATCAGACCTTGCCGACGTCCGGTAATTTTACGGTATACGTTTTGATTGCCGGTAAAACGTAAACTCCGTGTTGCGCACAAACGGTTTCGTATCTGTTCGAAAAATCGACGTTCCCGAGGACGCCGACGAATCGGATAATTCGTATGCGTACGAATTCACGATCGGTCGTGTTGTTGGAACGTCTAGCGGAAATAATGATGGAAAAATATTTTTACAAAAAAAACAAACGGTCCGACTCTAGAGTTAATGTTGATGGGTCGGCTTGCTATTGTGTAACGTATTGTATAACATATTTACGCGGTGATTATCGACGACGACGATATCCGATGACCTCGAGAGTTGGATAAACGTCGTTATAAAATCGTGGAGAAAAAACACCGACGGGGATTAAACGTCGAAGCCCGTGCGCCGAGCGACATGTGACCGTACTTAGACTGAGACTGGTACGCGGTACGCGACCAGGACGTAATGGTATTTACGTGGAAGAAACGACATTGTCGAGCGGGAGCCGTAAACGAGATAACAAAAAGGGGGTTGTTTTTTTTTTTTTAATACTTACGGGGTTTCCGGGTTTAAAAGAAGATTACCGATTCGAGTTTTGAAATCGACAGGATTTTTTCGATCGTCGTTCGGTTAACGAATATACCTGCCGACGCGTTCGAAAAACATTTGGTCGGGCTCTCAATAGAGAATTTTCGTTAACGTCGTATGGTACAACGCTCGTGTTTCTCAACGGCACGAATTCGTCGATAAGACGGAATGGTTTGTTTTTTTTTTTTTTGAAACCTCTCTAGTGAAAAATGTAAATACGCACCAGACGGTCTGTATGCATCGTGCGTACAACGTAAACGGTTCGAAGTTCGGTGCACAACGAAAACAATCGACTGTTGGGAAGTTATTACCGCGGCCCGGCAAAAAAAAAATTCCGAGCTCTTAACATTGTTTTTGGACACGTCGGAATTTGGTGTCGAACATTCGGCGTGCCATGTATAATTCACGTAACCGTGTGCGATCGGTTCCGCGGAAAGAAATATTTACGAAATGACGGTTTTCGATTTTGCTTGCGACAATCTGGTGTTCAGGCGCGTCTGCTTAGTTGGACGGGTTTCACTATTCACGCGATCGAAGAAACACGAGCATTGTATTGTACACGGTTGTTTCGCGCGCTCGTTTTGGCCATTTCCTGGACCGCGCGTAGCTAGAAAAACGGCGCGGTGACGCCGCCGACTGTTTCAAACGTGTTTTTTTTTCTATTTATGCGCTTTCGATTCCGTTGTCGAGGACACGTACGAAACCCAAAAACCGTAAGAAACCAACTGTTGTATTTTTTCGTGCGGATCAACGGTACAGACGTGTTAGTTTTTTGTCGCGTGACACAGAGAAACTCGAGCACTACGTTGTCGGCCAAACGATGCGCTCGATCCACCGGACGTATCTCGACACCCTGGTGTACACTCCGGGCGCGGCCTTGTCGCCGCAGAATCTGCCGAACGACGTGACGCCGAACTGAACGTACGTCTTCGGGTTCCTGGGGTTGCGCGTTTGCAGCGGACCGCCGGAATCGCCCTGCAACGTTGCCGTACGCGTCAGCGCGGCCGTACCGCCGCGAACGGCATATCGATAGCGGTCTTTACCACGCACGTGTCCTTGTCGCCGTCCGACGAGCCAGCGCATATCATGCTGTCCGCGGTGATGCCGTGCTTGAGTCTCGCGTCGTCCTCCGCGAAATAACTGCCGTTGCACCGTCCGGACGGGACCACGTCCAACTGTACGCTTAGCAACACGTCGCTGGTCGCTTCGCCTGAAACACCGTCGTTCGTTCATCGAGACGCGGTCGCGCGCGACCACGACGACCACGACGACCACGACGAACCGAGGGCGGTCCTGCCCCAGCCGGTAGCTGTTTGCTTCGGCGGGGTCAGCGACGGATCCGCGTTGAGGCAGATCGGTCTCGCGTACGCGGAGAACGCGATGTCCTTGTCCAGACGGAACAGAGCCACGTCGTGATAGTGCGACGACCGCCTGTAGTCCGGATGCGGCACGCGCTCCACTATCCGATAGTCCGCGGGCTCGGCGGCGTCCGACGTCGACGCTATGTCCAGGTCTCCCACGCGGGCCCAACGAGCCTCGCCCCTTTAAGACACGGACGCGGTCGGTACACGGTGTCCGTCGTCACCGTGGTCGGTACTACTTACCACGAGTTCGCCAGACAGTGCGCGGCCGTCAATATCCACGACTCGCTGATTATCGAACCTCCGCAGCCCCATTTGCCCTGTGCCGCCGTCTCGCCGTAACCCAATATCGCCTGCGTTACAAAACAGAAAAACAACACGACCGGCGGCGGACGATCGATTAACCGATACGAACTGTACGAAAACGTCCCCGCGCGCCCGAATTACCATGTGCGGAAACTCTTGCGGACGCGCTTGCTGGCCGCCCACCACCGTAGTGAAGAATAACTCCGAATCCGGATACTCCAACTCCGAATACCGGCGGCACACTACACACGCGAATCGTTTTGATCAATCCGTTATCCGCGGTCGCGATCGTCGGGGCTCGCACGTTGTCGCGGCGTTTTTTTTTTCGCCCCCTACGGTTTTAACGCGTATCGTGAACGGTTCTGCGGTTCAACGTACATTGTCGGTACGAGAGTTCGTAGAGATTTTCGATTTCCAGTGACCAACGCGAACAGGACGAAATTTCGTTGTTTTTTGTGCAATTTTCACGTTAGCTTAGCGCGACAATGCATTCGGTTTCTTACTGCGTCAACGTCCGAGCCCTTATCGATAACGTACGTCGGTGTAGGCACGTACTTTCGTCGGCAGAGTTTGAATATTTGACTATGGCGTCCGGTATTATTGACGTTTCGATTGTCGTAACGGTTGGACAGCATATTATCGGTTGGAATTCCTCGAACGAACATACAACCGGATTGTGGTCATTTTCAATCATTTGTTTGAAAGTCTCACAATTTTTTGGTTTCCTGCACACGTAGTCGCTTTCCAACCCACCGCCTTTCCGACACACCTCACCTGTAAACACGAAATCATTACGCACGTGTTTATATTTACAGGTTTATGTTCGTGTAACCTATATCTCACGACATTGACTGTTTTCGCTTCTCTGCGAATAACGTTTTCATTGAATTTCCCGGTCTACACCGCGCTATTAGTTTATAGAATAATGAGATTTTCTTATAAGACTTTTGATCTATTACGTTTTGTAGTTTCGTTTATATATTTTTTTTTAGCGCGATTCGTCCGCAGAATTCGAGACTGTACAGTAAAATATTAATTACGATTTGTTGGATATACGGATACAATCAACGGAATGATTTTCAAACGAAATCGAAAGTAGTCCTAGTGTAGTAGTGCAATAACGAGACAAGACTAATTTATTAAGCTATTAACCAGTATAACGATGAGAAACATACCTTCGTCTAAATAAAGTATGTTCGCCGTGTTGGCCAGACATAACGTAATAAAAAAATATGATGACACGTAACACGTGACCGCCGATTTCAAACGATGATTGGCCATTTCAAATCGTCTTTTCGCCAAAAAACCAACTCGAAACGGTATTGATGTTCACGCGCGTACCGTTTGTATGGTCCCCGCGGCCGGTCGTGAACGAATAAAGAGATCGCACGTTTAAAAATCGTTGTCCGTGTGCGTCGGCCGTTCGAATATTGTTCACCCGTGTGCATATATATATATATATACGATAATCTTTTACCCCACCACGTTTACCATTCGATTATCGTCTTGACGTATCTATTTGATACGCGAATATTTTTTTTTTTTGTTCAAATACGTTACGGTCAAGTCAAACAGGTTTATTCGGTTTCGAGTGGAAAAACCTAGTCGGCAAGCTCACGATCCCGTGACACGTTGTTTTGAACAGGCGTACAAATTTATTGCATTTTTTATTGCCAAGTACAGTATACCTGTACGCGAATTATGCGTGTATTGCGAAAACATACGAATTGTGTTTGTATTCCACGAAGATGATAATTACATTCATAAACAAATCCTGTGAATTCCGTGACGTAATTTATTTATTTTTTGCCAAAGATAGTCATTCTATTTTTAGTGATTTAATCACTGTAATTACTGTGATAAAATTCGAACACTCCTTATTATTATAACAAACTACTATCGAGTCAAACATTACATAGCGTTCAAATGAGAAAACCCATAGGCGATGCCCATCGTCCATTTCACCGTTACAATACTTATTGCTGTCATAATTTCTCATGTCTATTTCAGCATTAGTAGACGAAATTTTGCTGATTAGGGACATAACAAATTTTAGATTTTCCCTATTAAAAATTTTCCCATACTCTCTGTCAGACCAATTATTGTACAAATGAAAAATTTTACACTCCAACGAATTCATACAATTAATAATATAATTGTCTATTTCATTTTTTTTTTAAATTTAATTAAAACATTTTTGAAATGTACCGCCCTCCTGAAATATTGACTATGTAAAATAATTTAAATGTATACAAATGTATTGCAATTTAAAAAGGTTTAATTCCATTAAGTTTGTTTCGAGAAAGGGTAAATATTAGGTTTACGCGTCGGCGTCGGGGGTAAGTCGAAAAACGAATTTGTAACGTGATAATAAATAATGCCATGGAAAAACATATTATTTTTCTTCTCTTAACGACGGGTAAAATGTTTTGTTGACGTAGGAGAAAGTGATATTTTTATATCTTTATGTAATAATTGTAGGATCTGTGGATACGAAAAGTAATATCATATGGTTGACAAGCATCTATGTAGAATGTTTGGAGCTGAAACATTTTGCAATATCAAAATTTTGCATCGGTAAATTTCATAAAAACGTCTCGACATAGTAACTGTTGAAGAAGATGAGCATCGCCGGATAGAATACGAACGGATGGGAGCAGTTAACGGCCAGTTTACGTTTGTTCACGAGTCAAGTATGTAGATTTTTTTACGGTCAGTGTTAATTTAGTGTACACCGTATTTTGATAATAATTCGACGACGAGTTTACGAGTGAGTTCAGTCAGCCCCTCGTACCGTCCCAGGTTCGATTTAATTGTTGTTTATACAAAATTATATATTAATAATCCCAGTATTTCATGTGCACATCGATCTTTACTCGTATTTCGCCAGATTTGGCTATTCAGCGTTAACACACTACTGTTGAATTATTGTGTCTGTACAACAAAGCTGCGGCGGTGAACGCGAGAAAATTTGACGAAATACGGAATTTTACGCGCTTACAAAAAAAAAAAAAACTGGTCGCTTGACGTCGACGTGTATTCGTCTTGTACTCTTTGATTTTTTAAGAAGACCGACGGCCTGTCTAATAGGACTTTTCTGTTCCTAATACATGTCGGCGGTTACTAGTGATTTATCGGATATGAAGATTCGGCTTGTCGCACCACCGCTTGGTTGTTGTACAGCCTTAGGCGGTGGACGCGATCAAACTGGTCGAAGAACGATATCGTAGCATGCATAAAAAAAAAAATCTGGTCACTTGTCGTCGACGTGTATTGGTCGTGTGCTAGTTTTTTGTTTTTAATTAGCGTGTAGAATTTTTTGTTTTCATGAATTCGAACGTGCACATGATATATTTATAAATTAATTGAATTATCCGTGGGATAAAAAAAGTATTTTTAACGACGGGTACAATTTTTGTGTTTACGTAGGAGAAAGTGATATTTTTATATCCTTATGTAATAAATGTATGATCTGTGGATACGAAAAGTATTACCATATGTCTGACAAGCATCTATGTAGAATGTTTGGAGCTGAAACATTTTGCAATATCAAAATTTTGCATTGGTAAATTTCATAAAGCGACTCGACACAGTAACTAATGAAGAAGATGGGCATCGCCGGATAAAATACGATTGGACATGAGCAGTTAACGGTCTGTTTACGTTTGTTCACAAGTCAAGTATGTAGATTTTTTTACGGTCGGTGTTAATTTACTGTACTCGGTATTTTGGTAATAATTCGACAACGAGTCTACGAGCGTGTTCAGTCAGCCACTCGTACCGTCCCAGGTTCGATTTAATTGTTGTTTATACAAACTTATATATTAATAATCCTAGTATTTCATGTGCACATCGACGTTTACTCGTATTTCGCCGGATTTGGCTATTAAGCGTTAACGCACTACTGTTGAATTATTGTGTCTGTACAACAAAGCTGCGGCGGTGAACGCGAGAAAATTTGACGAAATACGGAATTTTACGCGCTTACAAAAAAAAAAAAACTGGTCGCTTGATGTCGACGTGTATTGGTCGTGTACTAGTTTTTTGTTTTTAATTAGCGTGTAGAATTATTTGTTTTCATGAATTCGAACGTGCACATGATATATTTATAAATTAATTGAATTATCCGTGAGATAAAAAAAGTATTGTCATATGTTTGGCCAGCATGTATTTAATTATATTTTTTCGAGGTTAATCATTTAGCAATATTAGCTTTCTGGTGCTGAAAAATTTGTTAACGACTACTCAACGTAGTTACTTTTGGAGAAGATCTACAAAACGTATCGGTTCTCCGTGCGATGGATTTCATCGGATAGAATGCGGTCGGATGTGAGCAGTTTCGCGCTATCTTTACCATTGTTCACGAATCCGATACACTAGCGCGTTAAACCTTTTAAAGTCAATGAGCGGACTATTTTTTCTAATAACCAACTCTCTGCCAAATTGAACGACACGTAAACAAAAGAGAAAAACTGTACTGTTCTTTAGCAACTTTGTGGCTTTTGTTTTCTTCCTAGTTCTATCTTTTAAATTCTAACCAAAATTGTTCGATAATAATTTAAGTAATAATAATTCATTCGTAATCAAATATCACACACCATTTTCCAACCATCATTCACCTACCCAATTTGAATCAAGAGTGGCCATCCAAAATTGCTTCCTCGTCACGCTACTGATGTAAATAGTTTCGAGTCATGTATATGGTTTTTCCTTAAGGGCAGTATTCATTTACTACACTCTGTATCTTGATAATTGTCCAACGACGCGTCAACGAGCATGAACGGTCGGCCCCTCGTACCGTCCCATGATCGATGTACTCGTTATTGTTTTATATATAATAATTTATTAACATGTACTTCGATTTTATATAATATAATATGTACAAATAATCCTAATATTTCCAGAGCATGTCTCCAGTTATTTGGGTTCCGCCGGAATTCGTGATGCAGAGTTGTCGCACCATCGCCGGGATGTTGTACAGTTCACCGTAGTGGGCGCGAGAAAATTTGATTGGAAGACAATATCGACTCGCAATTTTATATATTGTCAAGCAACAAAACATTGGTTTTTTTTTTATTTTTTTTATTTTCGGCATGCGAATTTGTTGTATTTATGTAGTCGAAGGTGCATATGATATTTTTGTAAATTTTTATAATAATTGTATGATCCGTGGGATACAGATGGTATTGTCCTATATCTGACAAGCATCTATGTGTAATTAGATTGTTTCGACATAAATGTTGAACCATATCAGCATTTTGCATCGGTTAAATTTGTTAACAACGGCGGAACGTTGTAACTCTACAATACGTATGGATATCGCCGGGCTGAGCATGATTTGATGTGAGCAATTTCGGGCCCCGTTTACCTTTGTTCACGAGTCAGGTGTGTAGTTTTCTTTACGGTCTATATTGTTTTACTACAGTCGGTATTTTAGTAACGGCCCGACGACGCGTCTAAGAGCATGATCGCCTTGTCATATACACGTCGACGGTTACTCGTGGTTCGTTGGAATACGCAATTCAAAGTTGTCCAACAACCGTTGGATTGCTATACAGTTCGCGGTGGTGGGCACGAGAAAATTTTGTGTGCGGGTGAGTGAGTGCGTGCAGGTGTGTGTGTATGTGTGTGTGTGTGTGGGTGTGTGAGCGGGTGTGTGTGTGTAGGCGTGTGTGTGTGTGTGTGTAGGTGTGTGTGGTGTGTGTGTGTGTGTGTGTGTGTGTGTGTGGTGTGTGGATGTGTGTGTGGATGTGTGTGTGTGTGTGGTGTGTGTGTGTGCGGTGTGTGTGTGTGTTGTGGGTGTGTGTGTGTGTAGGTGTGTGTGTGTGTGTGGGTGTGTGTGTGTGTGTGGTGGTGTGTATGTGTGTGTGGGTGTGTATGGGTGTGTGTGCGGGTGTGGTGTGTGTGTGTGGGGTGTGTGAGGGTGTGTGTGGGGTGTGTGTGTGTGGGTGTGCAGGTGGGTGTGTGGGGTGTGTGGTGTGTGTGTGCGGTGGGTGTGTGTGAGGGTGTGTGGGTGTGGATGTGTGTGCGGGTGTGTGGGTGTGGGTGTGGATGTGTGTGCGGGTGTGTGTGTGTATGGTGTGTGTGTGTGTGGGTGTAGGTGTGTGAGTGTATGTGTGTGCGGGTGTGTGTGTGTATGGGTGTGTGTGTGTGTGTGTGTGTGTGTGTGTGTGCGGTGTGTGTGTGTGAGGTGGGTGTGTGGGTGTGGGTGTGGGTGTGTGGGTGTGGTGTGTGTGATGGTGTGTGTTCGGGTGTGGTGTGTGGTGTGTGTGTGGGTGGGTGTGTTGGGTGTGTGGGTGTGGGTGTGTGGGTGTGTGTGTGTGTGTGTGGGGTGGTGTGTGTGTGGGTGTGTGTGTGTGTGTGTGCGGGTGTGTGTGGTGTGGTGTGTAGTTGTGTGAGTGTTGTGTGTGTGTGGGTGTGGTGGTGGGGTGTGTGAGTGTATGTGTGTGTGTGAGTGTGTGTGGGTGTGTGTGCGGGTGTGTGTGTGCAGATGTGGGTGTGTAGGTGTGTGTGTGGGTGTGTGTGCGGATGTGTGTGTGTGGGTGTGTGTGTGTAGGTGTGTGTGCGGGTGTGTGTGTGTGTATAATTTTGATTTAACACCGTCTATCCGTTAAATGATAAAAACAAACAAACTTTTTTAAATAGAAGCTAATCGTAGGCAAACATGCGACAGTTATGAATCAACTGATAGCCTGAACTATTAGTTGATTATGTTCACGGCAATGAGTAATAATTGATGGTTTTTCGATAAATAATGTTGTGTAAAATACGCGATTGATATCGAAGACGATTGGTTTTATACAAATATTTTTCCTATTTCGGCTACGTGAAGTTAGCCCCCCATTGAGAAACTCGTTATAACTCGGAAACGGTGAGGTTACAAATTCTAAAAAGTTGGTTACAAATAGTTACAAATTAAAATAATGAGGTTACAAAAAAATTTGGAGCATTTAGGTTTGGGTGGGGGGCCAACTTCACACACGTGTAGATTTCACCATTTCAATTAAGTTTGTTATATGAACATTTTAGTGATTCTACAATCAACGTACCGAAAACATACTTATAAAACACACCTTATAATTATGTTCACGAATAAAATCGGTTGTTATTTACAAGAACGTCCTTCACTAATCACTACTATATTTATAAAACACTATGTTACACAATTTAAAGTGTAACAGAGCGTGCAAGTTTTATTTATTCGTCGATCGAATAGTTTTCGTCACAGTAAGTATTTATACATATACACCGAATTCAAGTGCAATTACTGTGATTTAAAAAAAACAAAAACAAAAACAAATCGAACATTGTTATTCGTATAACTATAGTGAATTATTAACGCGAACAAATTGTTAAACCATTTGAAAATGTCATGTGAAAATTAACACTTTTTTCGTACCGTTGGTCGCTAGATGGCGGTTCCGCGCCGACCCGTTAGACCGGCTCGAGACTTCCACGTTCAGCGGCACTAAACGCACAAATAAACACGAAATCCTTGAACACGAGTCGTCGATCGATTCGATCGCGATAATCGTGTGGATTCTGATAATTTTACGGTCCGGATACCGAACGAGAACGAAACGCCGATCACGACGTTCTACCGGTGTCGTGGCCGCGCGGTCATAATCATATGTTCCAGATCGACATTCAAAGGACATCGCTTCTCGGCCTATCGGCTAAGATCAAGTCTGGAATTGTAAACCACAACCTATATTTTTCAACAGTAAATCTGTTCTTATCAGTTTAGCATCTGGTACCCTCCGTACAAGGGTTCATATGTTAAACTTTTTTTCGTGAAACTGGTGGAGAACGATGGCTTGCCACCACTCCACCGCGGGTTGGCCGGAATTGCAGAATCTCCGGGATCGACCCACATTATGACTTTGTCTGGTTCGTGTTGAAATTGACATCTCGTGTTTCTGGTTCTTCAATAACGAGAGTAGCGTTTTCTTAAAACGCATTATGGTAAAAAAACTGTTCTGTACGAGCAACTCTTGTGTACTTATACCGTTGGAAAATGTTTTAAACCTATAAATGTTTAAAGACAGTGCTTAACATTATCACGCGCGGACCGATTCACATTTTACAAATTTGTGTCCCGAATTGTTTTGTATTCTGCGATTACGCAATCGAATAATCATCAGCAGTCTTACATCCTCTTATTTCTCAAACACTAATGTGCTCAGAGATTGCAATCCTTTACATATTAGTGGGTGGGGGAGAAGTCGAAGATGGATAATTTATCGCGATTTCACAACCGAAGCCGAGACGTTTTTTTTTCCGATATTCGTGTTCGTGTTGACCCACAGGAATTATGGGCATACTTAACCTAACCCCAGCCACTACTCCACGGCGGATTGGCTCGCATTGGCAATATCTTCAGGCACGACTTACATGTGTAAATTCAATTCATTAGTGTACCACTCACCATAAGGAAAAGTCCGGATATCAACCAAGAGTGAGTAGGACATCAATGGGCAGATGCCATTAAGTTGAAGGAATTAAATGAACAAAATGATCGTGTCTTTTTTGATAAAATTAATTCCGTTTTTCAGAAAACCACTTATAAATTTTAAAAACATGAAAATTAAATACATGTTTATCAATCATCAAACAGCTTAATGTATTTTACACGATACTCGATAATACGATGTAATTTTAATAAAATAAAAATTTGTTTAAACTACATTCAAATCGTCCATTAAGAAATTATATTTTTGTACAGATATACACACAGAAGAAAAAAGATTTTGTTTGTTTGTAATAGTCGTGTTTAGTGCACTGGAACCTCGATGATGCACCTCGGGTTAAGTTTAAACGATATGTGGACGGTTAAATAAAACACGCGAGTAACTCGTCGATAACAATCACGTTCATTATGGAGTACGAACGATAAAAAATCAGTAAACGGCCGATAACAACGACGACGGCGGTCACGACGTCATAAAATGATATGCTATCGGTCATGTAATGTAACTTAGAAAACGGTACACGACGTGGACGTGGTCGGTTTTTCTCCGCGGTTCAAAACTTCGGCCATACGATGCGTTCGATCCACGGAACGTAGTGCGACACCCTGGTGTAGACGCCCGCCGTGTCCTTGCTGCCGCAGTATTTGCCGAACGACGTTATCCCGACTTGCGTGTGCATGCAGACGTAGTTAGCGTTTTTCACTTGTAACGGGCCGCCGGAATCGCCCTGGAAAATCATTCCGTCGTTATCTCGACACCAGACGGCGGACGAACAGACGACCTCACCGTGCACGTGTCTTTGGTTCCGTCGTTGAAATCGCCTGCGCACAGCATTTGGTCTTCGATCAACCCGAGATTGATCCTCGAGCTCGGAGGGTAATTGAGTTTGCATTGGTCGAACGGTATCGACATCACGTTCACTTTCAACAGGTCGGCGCTAGTCTGACCCCCTACGTCACGGCGGGACGCGAAAAACAAACAAAAAACAAACAATATTGCAATATCCCCGCGCTCTCTCGTATGCGTGCTGCACGAGTTACGGCCGTTAAATAACAAGAATATCAAACTGGCGATAAGACGGGTGCAGATAAGGGAATACGGTCGGTATATTTATAAACTATGAATGTCGTTGCACCGAACATTACCGGTTTAGTCGGTCTGGTACAGGTTGTACGTCGATGTTATGCCAGACGAAAAAATTGAACAGCGTATTAGGTTTTAAGCGAAAGTTTTAGTAAGCGGAGAGACGATTTAATGTCACGACCATGTGTTAGGTTAGTGGCACAAACGATTTTGTGAGGGTCGTGAGGAAGTCGATGACTTGAGGCCGTGTTGATGGTATTTTTCGCGATATAAAGGGCGTAACAACGACCGAATGGATACCGCAGGGACAGACCGTTAACAACACTTGCATCAAGACAATGCAGTTTTTGGCCAAAAATCGAACGCCAGCGTTACAACACCCCCCCTTATTCGCCAGATCTCGTTCCGTGTGACTTTTGGCTATTTCCGAAATTAAAAAGCGCGTTAAAAAGACCACGTGTCGTGTCAGTCGAAGCCGTACAAACAAAATCGACAAAATCGGACGGGACGATGCGACCAGACGTGCGTACGGAAGGGGAAAAACGTAAAATCGTGAACAATCGTTGATAAAAAAAAGAGTGAAAGTCTCGTCGTTTAATAGGCACGCGCGCGCGGTAGACGTTCAAAAAGTCCGCGGATACTCACTCAGACCGTTCCGACCCCAACCGGTAGCCGACGCCGTTTTAAAACGCAACGACGGGTTCGCGTTGAGACAGATCGGCCGTACGTACGCGGAGAACTCGACGTCCACTTCCAGACGGAACAGACCGATGTCGTTGTACACGTACGACGGGCTGTAGTCGGGATGCGTCCGGATCTCCACGATACCGTATTCTTTCGGTCTGGCGTCGTCGGCGTCCGAGATTATGTTCAGATCGCCCAGACGCGCCCAGCTCGCCGTTTTTCTTGAACGATCCCGGTGCGAACAGTCATTAGTTAGCTATTCGCCCGGGCCAATGAAGCCACGGCGCCGTGGTTGACCGGCGCGGTCATGTCCGAAAACGTCCGCGAAACGCAAACGACTTGCCTCGCCGGCGGTTAATATCGATTAAGAACGTCTACACGCGGACGTTGCGTTTTCAACGTCGAATATTGTGAAACGGTTAAAGCCGGCCGACTTTTCGCGGATCAGGAAACGGTTCCAGACGTTAACTCGAGTACGGTCATTGACGACGGTTGGGTTAGGAAATTTTGATAAACAAAAAAAAAAATCACAATTAATAACGGAGGATAATTCAAATTTTACCGGCCGCCGTCAGAGAGACGTGGAAGCGTCAGACGAACGGACCAGTGTCCGACAACAACGTAACGCGGGGAATATCGCAGACAAAACCGCGGACGATATCAACAGCGATAGTACCGTTCGGGAAAGCACTCACCCGGAGCTGTTGGCGCAATGCGCCGCGCTCATGATCCACCTGTTGCTTATCAGCGAACCTCCGCAGCCCCACGTCCTGTCCACGTCCGTTTTGTCCCCGTAGCCGATTAACGCCTGTCAACGAAAAACCGCGCGCGCCCGGTCAGATACGCCCCGGTGACGTTCCCGTTTATAATAGCGACGACAATAAGATCACCATGTGCGGGAACTCTTTCGGCTTGGCTTTGGCGCCTCCGACGATCAACGTCAGCACGTTGTGACAGTTCAACGTTCTGTACGCGTCGTTGGCCGGCTCCGCGCCGGCGGGTACCGCCGCGAAACTCCTCGTGTTCGCGTACACCAGCTCCGAGTATTGGCGGCACACTGCGGGCCCCGTCACGCACGCGCGCACATGCACAACAAACGCGCGTCAATAACGACGGTCGGGCGAGTGCGGCGAAAAAACGCATACTCTCTTCGGCCGTGTACGACCCGGTGACGGCCGCGATCGGTCTGCTGCCGGCCGTCGTATTCGCCACGGGCGGACAACAGACGATCGGCTCGTGTCCGACGAACGAACATATTCGCGGATAGATCTGACGTCTGATGTGCTCCTGCAACGGCGCGCAGTTCCTCGGCCGTTTGCACAAGTGGTCGGGACCATTGCCGTCCGGTCTCCGATCGCACACGTCGCCTGACGCGCATTTTCGCAAATGAAAACCTTTTTGTCATCCGAACTGCGCTGGTCGATTGTTTTGATCGAACCGAACGGCCGGCGTTTGGGGATTGTATTATGGATATGATAAATCTATATTCATTTTCGTCGTGTAAAAAGCGTGTACGGTTTTTGTGCGTTGTTAAACTTTCGATCTGAAATGTAAATAACAAAAACCGAAACGTACGCAGCAGAACACGTAGCTAATGATTGTTGTATTCGTGTGGCAATCGATTTGTGTGAGAAAATATTACGCAGTAGAATCGAAAAATGAAAACAACGTATTAGTATATGAAAGAACAGATTTCAATTTTGACGGTGTTGTTTATCTCTCGGCAAAGAAATCAAAAAAAAAAAAAAAATATCCAAAACCAATCCATTCTCAGTTAAAATACGAGTAGAAATAATTTTAAAACGTAAACAATAAACAATTTTACCTTCTTCCAGATCGAGCTGCTGCGCACGGCAATTAGAAATCGTTTCACTGTATATTACGATAAGAACGAATATGATTTTGGTGTATAAGAAATCAGTCATTTTAAAGTACATGTTTATACATCATCGATATAAATGTCTCGTATATTATCGTTGTTATATTTGAAAACGAACTGATACAGCATATGATAATATCAACGAAGCAAAACATTTCACTCGTATTACCACTACACTGAGAATTTGGTGGGGTTCACGACATTCTCGATACAAAAAACAAATATGCATAAATATATGTATATTATGCGTGCGTGTGTACGATAATGTCAAGGTCGTGTAAAACCATCATAAAAACAATTCAATACATTCAAAAACTGGTTATGTTCGAACTCGGAAATATCCTGTACAACGCCGGTTATAGTTGTGCGTACGCCGTTGATATTTTCACCAGGTAAACCCACCGAAAATCACCTGATTACCACCGATACCGATGTCGAATCGTGTTGTAAAAAGTATCACGATAACGTTTACGATCGATTCCAACGTCATCGGCGTCGAGTAAATCCGCGATCGTAGAGAGATCATGGTCCACATACGATCATCACTGTCAAACGCGTATGGTCGAGCGCTGCAGGACGGGATCACTCGGCGTGTGTTATTATCGTAGTGAGACGACGGGAAATCTGATATTATCGACCGGAGCGACCACGCGCCGTTGTGTTGTAACATTGTTAACTTCTGATTTTGATTATATAATTTGTTTTCCACGATTTTCGATATAAAACTAATCGATATTGGAAGTAATGGTTATGATTATCATCGCATTAGAACGTAATCAATAACTATTTTATCGACGTTTTCGGACATTAAGACAGACGACAGCTATCTCAATCGTTTAAAATTTTGTTTATTGTAAGCCATATTATTAATTTTGAGTTAATTTTTTTCATCTTTGCCAACAAACAATACATACTCGATTATTTCGCGTATTTATAATGGACATTTCACGTTTCGGATATCTGAAATATTCCTCGAGAATATTGATTGTTGTTATCTCGGTCATTTTTTCTCGAGTGTATTTTATGTTTTTTGTTCAGTCGGTAGAGAAATATGGTAAAAACAGACTAATTAAAAAGTTTATTTGTTTTCAATTTCATTTTTAAGACACCATACGAACGTTGATAATTTGTCTAAATTAAATTCCAATTTTAATACATTATGACGTAGTAAGAGTTGCGCAGAAAAAAGAAAAAAAAACCGTTTTATTTTTTCGACCAAACTATTCCTTCGATCCACGAAACATATTTCGACACCCTGGTATACACACCGGGCGTGTTCTTATCGCCACAAAATTTTCCAAATGACGTGATACCGAACTGTGTGTATGTGTCTGAATTGTAAACGTTTTTTACTTGAAGCGGACCGCCAGAGTCGCCCTGAAAGACATTCGGGTTAGTCGGGGATTCGGAACGTAAACCGTGATACCGCGAAACGTAACCGTACCACACAGGTGTCTCTGTCGCCTTCGGACGAGCCCGCACATATCATGCTGTCGGCCGTTATGCCGAACTTCAGCTGTGGATCGTCGCCGGAAAAATAACTGTCGTTGCATCGATTCGCGGGAACGACGTCCAGATACACTTTCAACAGACCGTTGCTCGTCGCCTGGTCTGGAAAACGGATCACGTCCGGTAACGGATAAGCGGTTGGGTACAGTAGGAACGTAGGAACAGGCGCGGATCCAGAACTTATTTACGGGTGAGGGTGGGGGCATCTTAATCAAAACAACTTTAATCCTCATTTTGTCGCATCGAATAATAAAATATTTTCCAAAACGTTTTATTGGAAATCGTTTGCGATACACCGAAAAATCCCATAGCTACAACTTCATTTTAAATTGTCTTTCTATAGTATCATAGATAAGAGTTAGAATTATAAAACGATACTAATAAAAAAATTTAACAAGAGTCTACGGGTGGGGGGGGAGGGCGATCGTCCCTTAGCCCCCCCCCCTTGGATCCGCGCCTGCGTAGGAAACGGTGCCGCTGCGATCGACCGATCGGGTGTGTTGCGCGCGACGACCGCGGACTTGGGCACGGCGAAACCGGGAACAATGCCGCCGGAGCTCTAACGTTAGTCCAGGAACGTTGAAAACGTGAACGCGCGTGGAAATCGATCGGACGAGAATTCTCCGCGGTCGCGCGTTGGTCCACGACCGCGGGACGGGTCGTCGCGGCGGCGGCACCGGCGCGGACGGGATGACAAACCGAGTGCGGTCCTGCCCCAGCCGGTAGCTATCTGGTACGACGGGGTCAGCGACGGGTCCGTGTTGAGGCAAATCGGTCTCGCGTACGCGGAGAACTCGACGGGTCTTTCCAGACGGAACAACGCTACGTCGTTGTAACGCGACGGCGGCGTGTAGTCCGGGTGTGGCACGTGCTTCGCGATCCGATGGTCCTTGGGCCGGGCGTCGTCGCGGACCGCGGCCGCGAAGACGTTCAGGTGCCCGATCCGGGCCCAACGAGCCTTGCCCCTTTGGTCGGACGGTACGAGTGAAAACAAAAAACACGGACTAGACACGACGACCACCCGCGAAAACCGAAAACGTCCACTCACCATGAATTCTCCAGACAGTGTGCGGCCGTCAGAATCCACGATTCGCTTATCAACGAGCCTCCGCAACCCCATCTGCCCGGTTCCGCCGTCTCGCCGTAACCCAACAGCGCCTGTGAACACCGACACAATAAGATAACCCGTCCGTTTTGCCGGAACGAACCGCGTGCCATGGTACCATGTGCGGGAACTCTTGCGGTTTGGCGTCGACGCCGCCCACAATCGATATCCGGAACGTCTGCGACTCGGGAAGCTCAACGCCGAGTACTGACGGCACTCTGTAAACGAGTCGATTATTCCTGGCCGTCCCCCGATCGTGTTCTACACAACAACGACACACGTACTGTAGTCGGCGGAGTCCGGGTTTTTAACATTGTTTCCTGCAGGAATTGACGTCTCGTCGATTGTCGCCGGACAGCAAACGATCGGCTGTAGTCTGTCGAACGAACACATCACCGGTCTGTTACCGTTTTCGACGCTTTTTTTGAACGTGGCACAATTTTTCGGTTTCTTGCAATAGTAGTCCTTTTCCGATCTCTTGCCTTTCCGACACACATCGCCTGCAAAAATGAAATTGAAAACGTACGTCGCGTTACGGCAATACGCGGTGTCGTCACATAAGTGATCTGAAAGTCTGCAACTCTCGAGTTCGTTGCACGATTTTCAATCGTGTTCGTAATGACATTGTCTTTTTACGTCATTGTGCCTTCGTTTGGCCCGTGATTTACGTTTAAACGTTTATAACGCCGGTACGAATTAAGTATCTGGACGCGCGCGTGTGCCGTAGAAACGATTCAATTACACGAAAATTTAAATTCTCACCGTCATCGAGATTACAGTATAACACAAATAAATATAAATACCTTCTTTCAAGTGTAGTGTTTTCGACGATGTGTTTGTAAGACACAGTAAAATATTCAACGACACGTGAACCATCACGGTCCTGAAGTAATTGTATTTCATTGTCGTGTCTAAAATCCGAACAGTCCGAATACGTTATTTCGTGTGCCGATCGAAACCGTAAAAGAGAATAATTTTATTCCCGTCATTCCATAGTATCGAATGTAACGTGCAAAATAAATATATCGATATTGCTTGTCCCCCCCCACCCACCACCGCCATCAATGTGTTCGCGACCGTCCACGTTTATGATTTTTATATTTCTCAAGTCGAAACTGGTTTTGGTCTTGGCGCGTACCAACCACTACTACCACAACCGACCAACAAGGTACCGTGACATACCGTACGGCGTCCGACGTTTTCTGAGTAAATCGTATTGCCGACGAGAAAACGTACGCCGCGAATGATTTATGTGCGCGAAAGCATTTATTTTTATACCGATGGCGTGATTTTTTCTGCGTTGTCGTTTCCGCGTGTCGCGTTTGTCGATTAAATGTAAATTATTTTATGAATCTATGAGAGACCCCGTAAGTCGTCTTCTGAATGCGACGGCGCGAGCGAGAGAGAAATCGCGGTCATACGTTTCTTTTTTTCTAACCCGCCGCCGACACGTAAACGTTTTCTTCTCCGGCATACGAGTTTATTAATATATAGTTCTCTCGTCGGTCGTCACGATAAGGTCCGGAACGGCAACCTAACCGACATCGCTTCTCGGCCTGTCGACCAAGTTGTGGTAAGTATCACCATCAGCTTAACACGTCTTAACGGAGTTGACAAGTTAAACTAATTTCTATATACTCTCGGACGTTGACCGAGAACGGGCGATTTGGACCTTCTTCTCTTCAAGTGCATCCCGACGACGATCACACGGGTTATTAATACGAACCGAGCAAATTCTCCAAGTACTTAGTTCGGTGGACATCATTCTCGATTTTCTAACGAAGTGAAATTTATAATATATAATATGGGTCGATCCCGGAGATTCTGCAATTCCGGGCCAACCCGCGGTGGAGTGACGGCAAGCCATCGTTCTCCACCAGTTTCACAAAAATTAGTTTAACATATGAACTCCTTTGTACGGAGTGTACCAGATGTTAAGCTGATAAGAACAGATACTACACTTGATCTTAGCCGATAGGCCGAGAAGCGATGTCCGTTGGATGCGGATCCGGAACATATGATCATGACCGCGCGGCCACGACACCGGTAGAACGTGGTGATCGGCGTTTCGTTCTCGTTCGACGTCCGGACCGTAAAATTATCGGAATCCACACGATTATCGCGATCGAATCGATCGACGACTCGTGTTCAAGGATTTCGTGTTTATTTGTGCGTCTAGTGCCGCTGAACGTGGAAGTCTCGAGCCGGTCTAACGGGTCGGCGCGGAACCGCCATCTAGCGACCAACGGTACGGAAAAAAGTGTTAATTTTCACATGACATTTTCAAATGGTTTAACAATCTGTTCGCGTTAATAATTCACTATAGTTATACGAATAACAATGTTCGATTTGTCTTTTGTTTTTGTTTTTTGAAAATCACAGTAATTGCACTTGAATTCGGTGTATATGTATAAATACTTACTGTGACGAAAACTATTCGATCGACGAATAAATAAAACTTGCACGCTCTGTTACACTTTAAATTGTGTAACATAGTGTTTTATGGATGTAGTAGTGATTGGTGAAGGACGTTCTTGTAAATAACAACCGATTTAATTCGTGAACATAATTATAAGGTGTTTTATAAGCATGTTTTCGGTACGTTGATCGTAGAATCACTAAAATGTTCACATAACAAACTTAATTGAATTGGTGAAATCTACAGCAAAATACCGTATTATTGAAAGACAGACCGCAGTGTATTGTAATAATACTTTGTTAATAACAAATACAATATTACTATGTTATAAATAGCTCCGTGTCAGAACCGAATTTTAACTTTTTCGTTTGGCGTTTCTGTAGGCGAAGAAAATGTCGCCGCCCCTCTTGCGTACCGTACCCGCGCAAACGTCGTGCTTCTGCCACAAGCGTTTCTAACCGTGTGCTCGTGGTACCGCCCCGCACGTCAAAAACACGGACCCCAAGGAGTGTTGTACAGGTAAAATATTTTTTTTTTTTTTTTTTTTGGAACGGGGAGGAGGAAATCTTCATAAGACACCTCCGTAATGAAAAAGCCGGAGGTAGTGCCGGATTCACCATGAAGTGGTTGCCTACCGGCTAAAAACTCCTCCCCAGGGGGCAACAATAAAAGTTATTCACCTAATGAAAAACGAAGAAAGAAGAGCGGGAAGAAAAGGAGAAAAGAGGTATGTGCGGAGTAAAAGGTGGCCATCACTAACTCATAGGGTTGAGCAGTGAGGCACTCGCGCGTAAGGCGAAGCTGGGAGGCAAAATAGTATGTACGCGCGTTGAGTAGTAAACGTCCGTCGCGGCGGGTGCACGCGGGAGACTTTTTGTCCCGAGTCGATTTGGTTTTCGGGAACCCTAACCTAACATGTTCATTTTCACGAGGGTCCCCCCCCCCCTCGTTCTTTTTAGTGCATTCGATGAGTGCACGTGGTATGAACGTGGATTTTCTGTAAACTACCCCCCCCCCCCCAGTGGTTCTTCGACACGGGAAACGGGGTAACCCGCTGAGTAAATTTCGGGAAATTCACTGCCGACGTCCCTGACAACGGCCGTTTTCGCAAACTTCAAAGCGTTCAACTGCAAAAAGAACTGCTGAGATGTCGCCGCGTAGCGCTTCTCGACTATGGGAGCGGGACACGGTTTCGTGGTCCGCGTCCGGAGCGACGGGAGAGTCGCTTCGCACACGTGCGAGTGCACCTTATCGGTGCAAGTGTAACGTCATCCGCGTCGGATATGCGACAAACACATTGCACTCAGAATCGCGTTTGACGGCACGCCGCCGTTCCAAACGGACCATTTCCACGAACGTCTACACATATTCATTTTATAATCACGTGGGTATTATGTGATGACGTCCAACTGCCGTTCATTTTGAATTCGGTTTCACATAAAAACTTTAACTTTGAAATTTCAACGAAACGGTCGGGTAGGACGCTTCATTGTTTTTCTTACAAAAATCGTGGTCTTTTTTTTTTCGAACCCCGTGTAAACAAATATCAATATATCGCGTGTGTAGTAAATTACGTATTCGTTATCATTATCATTGTTGCCGTAAATAAAAATAAAATTATAATATTAATTGCGTATAACAGTTTTTGGCAGATGGCATTTTAAGTTACGTAAAGCGCGTACGACTCTACACGGGTAACGTTATCGTTTGTCGTAAAAATTTAATTAACAATTTAAAAAAAAATGTATTTTCATTACTCGTAAACATTGACTACGCGTTTAAATGCAAAAAATCACACCGGTTAACGACCAGAAAACGATTTCAAATCCGTTATTTCCAAGACCCCCACACTTTTGTTCGGCTTTTACGTTGTTTTACAAGTTATTATTCCCAACCCCCACTAAATAATTTAGTACGATTATATGAACGACAGTGTTTGTTCGATTTTACGGTTTTTGAAAATCGTAACAATTGCAATAAAATTCAGCGCATGTATAAAAAACTTTTACTCCGACGACGAATAAATAAAACCTACCTACTTGTAGGTTAGGATTTGACGTGTTTAACGGCTATTGGAATTTCGCTTTCAGGTGACGTTGAAACCAAATAGCACTAACAGTCCTAAACAAAATGTAGGCACTTGGTCGAGTTAAATAATTTGCACGACCGCATTAATAAATTCCACTCATAATATAACGTGTGCGCATTGGGAGAGAAATAAACAATAACATTTTATTTTCCGATATAATTGACAAATTATCGATAGTTTATTATTTCCACCAAATTCCATTAAAGATTTATGGTCATAATAGTTATTAGCACAGTTGAGATCAAATCTCGTGTCTTACACAGCATATCACGTCCAAATATTAAATTATTGTCCGGCTTGAAATATACTCGTAACTAATTGTTGTTCGACGTCAAGGGGCGTAACAATTAATATCGTCTTGTTCTTCATTGCGGAGAGATAACTTTTTGGTTTGTTCTCGATAACACAGTCGGTAACTTGGGAAGAAACTATGCATTTCTTTTATTTTCTTATAACGTATCTACAACGTATACCGTAAAAGATAAAAGATTATCGTTTAACCTTCATGACGTACGCAATATCGTCTAAAGGTACATATTTCTCTATGCAAAAATTATTGAACAATTTTCAAAATTTCACAGAAATAAAAGATTTTAGGAATGTTAGCACTCGGAGAGAAATAAGTACATAAATCACATTTACAAGTAATTTGAAAAAAAAAAAAAACAATATTTGGTAATGTTCTATATATTTATAAAATTTGTGATACAAAGAAATACGTCACACACAAAGTTAATACATTATATATGTTTTTAAAGTCATTAATCATCTAACTCGACTTAACGATACATTAGACTAATTAATAATAAATAAGAAAGTAATAATTATTATTTTCCACGAAATGACCGCTGCGTCATTCAGGGCACAAAAGGATGAGCCAGATCCTCATTTAACACGAGGGGGACTTACAGAGTGGCACTTCTGCCGACCGTGTAGTGTACTGACTACTGTAAAAATACAAAAAACTTAAACCTAAATGATTATAAAACATACAAACGAAATATTATGTTCCTTTGCGGTCAACATACACAAAATATAATATAGAAGATAATAAAAATAAAAGAAAAAATAAACAATACATATATAAATTGAACAGACTTATCACAACGGTACTAAAATTACATTCTCACGATTTCAGTAGAAATGTGTATTTTATACCTTTCATTTAGTTTTATTCAACGTTTTTTTTGGTCCCTTTCCGTTTGCCTTCTTGAGATTTGACCCTTACTGATTTTACGGATAATATCGAACGTTTTCAATTTAAGGAATATCATATATATATATTGTATAAACAAGTATAGCAATTTATTTTCATTTTTATTATTATTTATAGTTTTTTAATTAACTCGAATACATTTGAATTTAAATACGACTAAAAACACTAGTACTTGTCAAATGATAACTAATAAGTTCTTTTTTTTAAACGGAATTTTTAAAAAATCAATATTATTATTAGACAAGAGTAAATACAATTAAACTAATTTGAGAACCTTTTAGTAAATGACATTTTTATTTTAATAGTAAATATTAGACAATATTATTATGTTACCTAATCTATTTTTGTCATATTAAGAATAGGTATTTTAAAACATTTTCAAAAATCTTATATTACGTATATTATAAATATAATATTACAAAAAAGAATATTTTAGGGGTCAGTTTTTGAAAATAACATGCTGTTTTTTACATTTCAGACTTAAGACAACGAATTGACACCATATTTATGGTTATTTATTTATTTATTTATTTTTAAAAATTTTTTTTTGTGCATAAGTTCCATAGGCTGATGATTATTTTATTCCAAAGTCACTCTGGACATCATAATGCCACCTCGTTTACACAGCCAGGCACTAAACAAAAGAAAAATAAATAATTATAAATGATTATTTTGCGATTATTGTTCTCTTACCCAACACCGGCTCCCAACAGTATAGATAAAATATTGGTCAAAAACAAAGTGTACAAAACTTCTTTGGAAAAGAGGCTGTCTTTGCCGACCTTAGCATTGCGCATACTGAATGTCTTCTTCTTAGGATGGATAAACTTCCAGTTCCTGCAACAGGAAATAATTGATTAAAGATTTTAAAAATGATCGACTAATCGATGTTATATACAACTGATTTTGACGTTTACAGTATTTTGGAATGGGTGGTAAAGCGTGTAATAACATAGTTGCTTAAAATGCTAACGACTCAAATGAATAGTATTTGTGTTTGTATTAATAATTACTTGGGAGGTGCCTGATCTGGTCGGCTACTCCAATCCCAAATCCAATCAGTACTCTTGTCCAAGTTGTACAACTCGCCACCCTGTTAAAACATTAACAAAGATGAAATTAAATTTGCATTATTTTTGTTCATATAGTTGTTTTGTTGATTTGCGCTTGGTCGGAATTCAATAATAACAACCGTACTGACGTACAGTTCAGGGTTGGCCAGTTTTATAAATTTAGACATTAACTACCGATAACCCATTGACACACGCAGAAGATATTAGTAATAGTTGTAAGCTAAACAAAAATTTTATTACAAGTCACACTCAAAACCAATTGTGTGCCATTTAGCTGTTTTATAGATGGATCTATTTGATAAGAAATGTGCTATCGCTATTTTATTATCTTATTTGAGTGATCTTAGTGAATAATAGATGATTTTTTCGCATATCAATTAACACATGTTATGATTGAATACAAATGGTGAAACATTCATAACATTTCATTGGTAAATAAATATTTGAAAAAAAAAATACAATATAAAACAAAATTTGAAATCTGTTTTTGATGAAAATTACCAATATTATTTTCTGTCAAGTGTAATTAAACAAAGTTCTATAATTACTGATGATGGAAGTAATTCAATTAAAACGGTATCATAAGTGTTTTCCTATCAGTTTATGAAAACAAAGTAGTTAAGTATAATTGTATAATTTAACTATTGAGTACTTTATTCATGACATCGAAACATTAAAAGTTTTTAACGTAACACGGTTCATTGCAGTTTTTAAAATAAAATAAATTCTTTACATCAATTATTGTTAAACAACGATTGAAAGTCGATATTACGCATTTATACAGGAAATATGGAATAACGTATAGAACAATGTGAACTATATATTACAATGGATTCTCTGGGACGAAACATACTTTGTTTGAATAGTTTATGTATACACCTCCAAGATCGTCTTCCAATTCACTGTTTGGACTGTTTGGTGGTGACTTTGGACTGAAATGAAAAAAAAAAATCAATGATAAAATTACAGAATTAAATCGTATATATTATGATGACATATAGGTATAGTACTGACCTGCCCTTTCCAGACGATTCTTTGGACAAGACTCTAGAAGACGAATTGCTCTCTCTTTGCGCCTCCTTTAACAGTCTTAGATATTCTTCGCCAGACGATATGAACGGTATCGGAGTGACACGGTCTGCGCTGTGGAAAGATATCGGGGATGCACAACTCGTGATGTCCACCCAGGATTCTGTGAACAAAAATTATTCGATAAAAATACTGTTATCGAAATCCACACGATACACAATTTGACTGCATGTCTGAAAAAATTCTTTATATATGCTCCTTTTATTTTCATTTTACATTTGGCGACGACATTGTAATTTTCGATTTAATACAACGCAGGAACAATAGAACGGGGTAAGTTAAAGATATGATTTCGATGACTCCTCCTCCCAAAAAAAAAAAAAAAAATGCCCTAGAAGTAACAAAAAAAGAACTGATTTCCAAATCGTTTTTAAAGATGTATACGGACATAGGGACATCTGTGAAATCCTCAAACAATCGTGTGACAGGTAAATCCGGTCGAACGCACGTGTCACGTTACACGACAAACGGTAATATTAAATCGACGGGCAAGTAAAAACTAAACAGGAAAAAAAAGGAAAGAGTTCTACATGATGATACACGGTATGTGCGAGCGAAATGACGTGATGAAAAAAGGGCGAAAAATTCATTTCAAACCGAGAACGACGGAAAACGGAAAAATTCGGAATCCGGTGTAACCGCCGGTGCGGACAAAAACGCGTCCGACCGTTTGTCACAACACACACACACATGTATACACACACACACGTATACACGTACGATAGTGCATTGCGTGTGTACACTGTACTTGGCACGTCATCTAACATCGTGTACGAAAAGCGCAATGCACGTCCCGGTGCCGGATGACGTGCGCGGCCCAAGGTGATTCGCGAGGAGTACCATTTTCACGCGTCCAAGTCATACAACAACAAACACTATACGCGTACGGTAATTATTATTTATAAATCGCACGTGCGACTCCGCGATCTCTGTTCGGTTGTCGTCCGCGTCCGGCGCGGGACAACGACAATTGTACGGTTTTCGTTTATCGTCTTGTCCCCGAGTGCGTACACGTAAAAAAGAAACGGGAAAACCCACGAAGAATCGAATTGAACGGACATTTTTTTTTAGAGATTTTATTACGCGTAAGGAAACTCTACTGGGGGAATAAACAAAATCGAAAAAAAGTACCGACTAGAAGTATGATTTGCTACAGCTCCAACGCGAAATAGTAGATGTGTAACGAAAAAAAAGAAAAAAAATACACAACTCGGCGGACACGATGTCACCGCCACACGCGACGTAAATGATACGACGAGATAACGGCGGAAATCTGGCAATCCGATCCCGTCTCGCTGCGGTGGCGGACGTGCGCAAAGACACGGACCGCGAACGGAAAGGCGGAAGGAAACGACGAACGGCGCGGAGACTGCGGCCTTGAAAAGTGGCAACGTTTCGTTTATTGTTATTCGTCTCCGTTCAAAGAGTTCGACTTATTGCTAATATAGGTAATATACGCACACATCGCGTGACATTAAATAATATTACAAGGGGAAAAATGTCGAGAGTTTTACACGTGCTTGTGTTTCGGTCATTTTGCTTTACGCTTGACATCGAAAAAATGAAAAATCCGTGTCGAATAAAAATGTATACGCCGAATCGCTACAGGAAAGCATGTCGACGTGGCCCCCAACGCGAAAAAGCGTTTACGAACAAAACGGAAAACACATAATATAAGTCGTTTTTTTTTTTTTTACGTCGTATATAAAAAACGATGATTAATTTTTTGTTTGTCAAAAGTCCGACGAAAGTGGCACGCGTCGGATCGTTGCACAACACGTCGGTAACGATATTATAATAATATTATAAACGCACGACGATCGAGTTGTAAACAAACACAACAAACACGAAATCTCGCGAGCGCGCGCATATCTTCGGCAAACAAAGACGACAACGCGAAACTACGTTACGAACGTGTGCTGCCGCGCCAGAGGTCAACCAACTACCGGTCGCGCCATGTGTGCCTGCATACAAGGCAGCTCGATTTCGCCGTTGTGGTAGCCACGCTGACGACGACAATAATGACGAAATAAATAAATCGACAGTTTTAACATCCTCTTATTACCCAAACACTAAATACGCTCGGAGATTGCACCCGTTCACGTATTAAACGGGGGTCGAAGAAGACGGTTGTTTTTGGACAAGCCAAAGATGGACGGGGACGGGTAATTTTGGCCGGCTTGCATCGGAAAAATCTCGTTGGCTACCCGGCGGGGATAGAACCGCAAACTTCGATGATAATAATTATTATTATTATTTAGGCAGTTTAACAGTTCTGACTAACTGATCGCGATTCCGTTTCCTGGTAATATTCGATGATTTTTTTTAAGTCTACGTGTATATTATAAGTTGTATACTAACAAACTTCAACAAGTGTTAAGAAAAAAAGTTTTTACCACCAATCTTTTTCTAAAATTCACATTAACAAAATTACTATTTTAGATTTCGTATAAGAAAACGTGTTTTCCGCTTGAAAAATACAAATGATAACAATACCGTTTCGAGCCAAAGTGATCGTGACATTTGTCGGTCGGTTAATTGTGGTAACACCATATGTACGCGTGAAGTAAAATCCGAATACAATTCGTTTCGGCGATCTGTACACATTATTAATATGTGTTCGCGATCGATCTACTGACTGATAATTTATTATTTCGTTGCGAAAAACACAAGCGAAATATATGAAAATAACATGCGAGTAAAAAACGAAAGCCAACGCGTAAGGCTTCTCTAAACGTCGTTCGCTCGATCGGTTTCGTAATATCGTAAACACTCGAGCCTATAAAATCGAGAGCGTGTAAGTAATACGGCACGATAAAAATAGCAACAGCAGTGCGTATAAGTCTAAACGTGTAGGTCTTTTTTTTTTTTTAAAACCTTCTTCGTACACAATAACATACACACATAACATTATCGATCTCGATCTTACGCCATGTGTGCGCGCGTATAAAAAAGAAAAATTGTTACGGTTCACATGCGAATTGAAATTCACTTTACTCTGGGCACGTCTATCTTTCAATCGTTCGACGGTCGAGAGCGTACGAATGAGTTGGGGGAGGGGAGGGGGGATTCGATCCGCCGCGGCAAAAGGCGAAAGTGCAGTATAAAATACAAGGTGGACCAGGGAAACGGGAAAATTTAAAAGTCATAGCCCTGAGGAGCTGGTAGAAAAATACCTGCCATTTAGTAATCACGGATCAGTGGATCGGCTCACAACGCGCGTTAGCCGTGAAGGCGTGTTACAAAAATGGCGATAGTCTGATTGCCGCCGCTTGAAGTGAATTTCAATACAAGTACAGTCAGGAATAGCCCCGCCGGATAACTAAATGATCCACGCAATACACTACATGGAAAGAATCCACTTCAACCGCGACTTGAATCCAGAAAAAGCTTCCTTACCACGATCCAATCAATAAAGAACTTACCAGAAAAAGAAAGAATCGACAGATGGAAAGAAAGGGAACAAAACATTACGAGGAAAATAAAAGAAGAGCTGCCTAAAGGAAAGGACTGGAAATGGGGGAAATGGAAGGTATCAAATCGCTAGAGAACAGGAGTTGGCCGATGCAAAACTACACTCAAGAAATGGAACATATTTAGGAGAAAACGAAATCACCAACTGCACACACGGCGAAACACAGACAATGAACCATCAGCTACAATGTACTCTATAAAAGGGACCACTTGTACTACAAATGACTTACGCCTGGCAAATAACAATGCGGCAGCAGTCGCGGCTTTTTGGACGACTAGAGATCCGAACGACACGAAAGACAGGGAATTTCGACGTCATGGTCGTGTTCCTTCATGTCACGCAATCAAGTCTTGGGTCGAGAATTTTAAAGGGGACGGGGTAGGTTCCCAAAAAGAAACCGCCGGGAGCTTATACTACACCACTTTCGGTTGCTAATTTGCCGCGTGACCGTCTATCGCAGTTCTCGGCGAGTACAAAACGACGTCATCGAGAGTTCGTCGACGGCGGGACACGTTTTTATACTGTGTCAGCTGTATTTTTTATTTTTTAGGGCCGGTTTTTTTTTTCGAGATCGCACGCCGTTACCGATTCGTTTCGTCAAAACGTGCACCGTACCCCCGCGCTCTCGTCATGTTTTCGACGTCCTTTACAGTTCGTATAATAGAGGTTTTGGCACGGATCGTCGTCGTCATCCGATACGCGATTTTTCGGACGTGCGTGTGTTGCCAACCGAATATCGTCATTAAAACAGCACGTGTGATCGAAACGAATAATCAAAATAACAAAACTGCGTGTCAAAATAACAATAATAATAATAATAAAAGTATTCGATTCAATAATAATAGGAACGTCGTACACACGTTAATTGCTGTTACGTCCGACAGTATCTGTTGTGCCGTCGTAAAGGGGCTTAAATTGTTTTTTTTAATTTTCAACTCGTCCACGTAAACAAAACATTAAAAATTGTTTTCTGTTTTTACTGCGTTCGATTTCGACAACATGGACGTCGGAAGATTACTATATGGTACGTTGTTTTTGGAATAATATTGTGTTTTGTTTTATTGCTGCGACTAAATCCGTCACTTCATCAAACACAATTACCCGCTCGCCACGGCAGTCGTTCGGCGTTTTCTTACTATACAGTTATTAGTTTCGTATAAAATTGTTTTTAATGACGACGTTCGTCGATTTATCGAATTTAGTGTTACTACAAACGCATAATATAAAAGTGATTATATTTTGTGACAAAAAAAAAATCGACCTCACAGAATGTACAGGGAACCCCCTCGTAAAAAAAAAATATTAATAATATGAACACAATCGCGAGACGAATGAATGAAAATATTGGCGCGTAATAATCGTCATATACAATTCAAGGTTATCAAAGTAAAAAAAAAAAAAAAAAACAACAAAAGACAACGACAACAATAACAAGGTCTGTATATTACGCCGGTAGTTGAAGAGCAGTATAATATGCGGAGATGCAAATAATTAATTTTTTTTTTTAAGAACGAAAACACTACGTAGGTGTAAGATATTATAAACGAGTCATTTTTATGATGGTTTATAAACAAATCGTTACACTTATAACGAAACATATAATTAAAACGTATATACAATCGACAAAAAACACACGATAAACAAATATATATATATATTAATCGATAATAATTTTCGAATGACTCATAATATATAGATATTCATATAACGAACACGTTTATTTCATGAAAACAATATCAGTTAAAATAGATTAAATTGTAATTATAATTCGTTGTATATTCATCAATTATTATGAATAATTGTTATTATGTATACTGATATGATTTAATTAACGAAGTAACGTTTACAGTCGGCAGATAACGGAGAAGTGATATTTTCGGCGACGAGCTCGTGTGTTTGCATACAAATAAATAAAATCTATTGCACAGCATCCGTTACCGTCAGGAATCTTACATTGAAATTGATTTTATTATATTGCTATGTACATTTGGGATGATCGCAAGAGGTGTCCTTGGAATATATGTCGAATGTTTGTTTAGTATTCACGAAATGTACACACCGACGAATGCGATGAACCGAAACCAATGACATTTGAATGCACTTCATCCTTCCTGTCCTCCCAACCCGTGCAACGAATACACTATTGGTTGCACGATATACATGCGAATAATCTACAATAAAATGTTTTAAAATTGCAAAAATAACACAAATCGTTTAACCAGATATGGTATATGATGAACTTGGATTTAAATTCAACAGCCTAAACATTGGACATTCTCTTTGTACGCCACAATGACTCGTCAAACACGACGAGATCGATTTATGGCTAACATCTACAACAGGTCTGCGCCAATGTAAATGTTTATCGTATTTATCGTTATTATTTTGGATTTCGTCAAAATTAATTATAAAGGCAAATTTACGAGTTACAGTTTAACGTTTAAAAGCGAATAATAAAAATTATAACGTCCACGTTATTCCAAGAGAAATGTTTAATTTAATTTTTGAATTTTAAATTTGATACACGCATATATATCAATACTTAACCAGTCACACGTATGTTTTCAACGAATAAACTACGAAAATATTATGCATTTATTTACAACTGTATCGTGTAGAAATCTATTGCGTATTATGTATACATTTTACTTTCGGCGAGGGTCATTTTTTAAATCTATATAAATCGGGGCCGCGGTTCACACAACTACATTGTACACAAACATACACTCGTGATGGTCTCCGTAGAGGTGGTGGTGACCGTGTCTACGTGACCGACGGCACGAGAAGAACACTGCATATTGATACAAGCATATGGTGTAATAAAAACGACAGTCTATGCACGCGCGCCGTTGCAGACGTTAATATAATAACGTTGCGTACAGTGTTAAACAGTATTAAGCTAACAAAAAAATATCGTACGACGCACGTCGCACCTTGTATTGTGTGCGGTGAAGTTTGAAAAATCGAAAATCCGACGTGACGCGCGTAGAAGCTGTAGAAATTTGGAAACCGCACGAACGTATACAATCAGTATACACGCGTTCGTAATTGACGATGAACGACCTAAATTAAACATGTCGCGAATATCGAGTTTTGAAATTGTCCTATAAACAGACACAATCGAATTTCATAAAAAAAAAAAAAATCAATAAAACACTTAGGCTTTAGCTAAGACCGTCCCGTCGTTTGACTTGCAGAGTTACAAAACATATTAAACAAAGTAAACGCAAAATCGCTACAGTTTTAAACCATCTTCACAAACGTCCGAGAATAAATTTTAAAAACGAAATAAACGTATTATATTGCGACCGTATTTTTTTACATAGGTGCCATGACAAAGCCCCGTTCTGCGTAACAAACGAACAAAATGTGTTTTTGGGCTCGCGCACATAACACGAACTTTCTACACGTTTTTAATGCTATTTACACTTAATTTTCGCTCCGTTAGCCAACCCGATCACACGAATAATATCCGCTGTGACCGCAACAATAATCGTATACAGCAGAAATCCTTTCTCTCCTTTCAGAAATACACCTATAGATCCGTGCTGCATATTATTATTAAGATAATATCTGGCCGTATTGTATATCATTCCGTTTATAAAAATATATCCGTTACGAGTTAGTGGGCGAAACCGGTTTATCGGACGACGCGCTCGTATCTATAATAATAAAAAAACGTACCGATGGCGAGGAAAACATTATTTTCAAGATGTAATATTTTATTCTCGTTATACGTCCCACAGGTGGTAATTCTCCAATAATATTTATTCTATACGCACGACAATACATACAGACTTGGGAGTGTAAAACAACAGCTGATGATCAACACGTATATTACGTCGTAGGCAAGGTATTATAAAAATAAAACGTACCTACGAACAATTGAATTTGTACATTTTGAATATATCTCGGCCTTCCGTAATCGAATTTAAGTGTTCTATAACCGATTACACATGATATATATATATATAAACAAAGTCTTTTTAATGTTACATATTTAATGTCGGTCTAAAAAGGAGAAATGACGGTGTGATGGTAGAGCGATCCACCCATAAATTACACGCCACTATAACGGAGTACGTATTTACTATAGTAGACGATTGTATATTGTATTCGAACATTATTTTAATGCGATTTAAATCTAAAAAAAAAAAAATAGAACGACTATCCTACAATACAATGTTTTATAAACGTGCATATATATATAATATATGTAACATTGAGTAATCCGTAAACAACAACTAAAAATAAAATTAATATGTTATATTATTCATTACACAGTTCAATAAATGCCAATGAAACGTATGTACAACTATAGAGATAAATAATTTAGCTAATCATCAATTTATTATAGATATATCTATTTGCGTTTATTGACTATACAATATAATTATTGAAGTATCGACTATATAATATAAGAAAAATATGCAATAAATATAAACAATAAATCTCTTCAGTTCATCAATTACAAAGAAAATGTGGGAAAATTATTAACAAAAAACTAGGTCGGAGTTGTGTAAAAGTCAAGAGGTTAATGGCTTTCATAAACTCTTCTAGAGTACAAAAAACATGAAAAAAAAAGACACATAATGTTATTATTGACCAGAACTGTACGCGTAAGTATATATAGTCTTTTTTTATATATATTTCAAAACAAGTGCATTATCGTGAAATTGTGTAGATCGATTTTCGCGATAAGATAATTATATTTAAATTGCACAATTCATATACGGATATACGATATACATGTTAATTTAGTCGAAGACACATTAAACAATACAAGTTTTATAATAATTATATGCTTAATACACAAATAATTGTATACATGATTCATTCTTTAGGTGAGTAAAATCTAAGAATTGGTCTAAACGTGTACCCAATTTTAATTTAATTTTAATTTCAAACGAATCTAGTTTTTGGTTTTAATTATTGAATTGTATAAGTTTGGTATAAAGTAATTTAAAATAGTATTTTCGATTAAATTTATTCGAACAGCAGCAGAAACCTGCAGCAAAGAACTATAAATGAAACAAATAATAATACATTTAAATATGAAATGTAAATCAACGAAATCCGCGTTTAACAACAGTATTTAGATCTAATAGAATTTATGTTTTTTGTTTTTAATGCTACTATGCTAAATATTCAAATTGAGTTTGACCGCGGATCGGTTTTTAATGAGCTGTTTAAATAATTGACGATGATAACAAAGCATTAAATAGTAATTTATTAAATTGAACAAAATTCCAAATAGTTAAACTATATAAAACATATACATAGTCTATTCCATTATCATTGAAAATTAAACACATCACAGCGAGTAAAATTATATATTATAAGGTAATTAAAGAGAGAGTCCTCGAAATAGTCAAAATAACTATTTGTATTGTTAAATTATATACGCACGATATATAAATATATATATAAACATTTTTCTTAATGGTTTGAAATTTAAACGACAATACGATAATTACATAATAAATGTTCAGCAGAATTTGTCCGATAGTTTTGTGACCGACAAAAAATGTCTAAAGCTAGTGCGTACGAAAATTAATCTGTTACGTTTTCTTTGATGTACGTTATTATATTTATTATGTAAAAAATGTCGATAACCTGACAAACGAAGGTAAGGCTCAGGTTAAAAGATAAGGCGACTATTTTTTTTTTTAATCATGATCCATGAAACAAAAGAAATCGTTTTAAAAGTAAAACAAATCAACGAAATTTGTTGTAATAAATATGATATGTACTTAATACGAAGAGCCGGTTTTCAAAACAACAACTAGCATTATACTAACTCGTGCGTTTCCTTTAAAATTTAAATCGGTACTTGACATACTGCGCGTTCATAAAAACATAAATACATTTTATTTAGTACACACGTACTCGGTCATTATGGTTTTAACCCATTTAAATAATTTTTTTCCCCCGCTAAAACGCCGCAGATTCCCATTGCTATCTCCGTCAGATAATAACATTATTGCGAAATATTTTTAAAAAAAAAAAACCACCGGATAAAATTACATACGAATGCGCACAATCGATATCACACGATATTACGATGAAACACGCATGCTTTATATTTTATGCGACAGGTTGGGAATATTTTGTCAAAGCTATACACACCGGTCCGACTGTCCGTTATTGTGTCGCGGTCGTTAGATCACGTTACAACCCGCAAAATCCGCGAACAAGTGTGCGCCGAGTTTTCAAGCCGTTGTTCAGCTATAAATCACCAACACGTCCGAACGAAGTCGCGCGCGTCGTGCAATTTACGTCTTCGTTAACCATTGATTATAGATTATTCAGAATTTTATTTCACAATCAATGGTTTTACCGACAGCGATCGCGGATCGCGTGCGCTCGAAGTCCCGTCCAAACGATGGGACTTCGCGCGACGTTCAGCTCGTGCGTGCGTGCTCTCGTGTGTGGACGCGCACGTTTATTCAATTTGACGAACTATTATTTCGGCACACGACAAAACGAAAACGTTTGACTTATTCCCATACGTGATATTCCGAAGTGAATTTCACTATACACATACTTGGATCGCGTATGACGCAGTAGGCCTATATTATTTTGTACATAATGGTACACTCGTAGCTTATAATTATTTCGAATAATAACCGCAATTACGATTAAACGGATTAACATCATTAAAACGATTTTTTTTTTTTTAAACGAAAACTAGAATAAATCACGCAAAAAATACATCGCGTTTTAAGCGAATTCGTACCAAAAAATGGAATTATCAAAAAATAAATAAAAACATAAATCGTTGTTTCGTTTACAGTTGTGTAAACACAACGATGTATATATAGTATAAACAAACGTATTCGCAATGGAAAAGTGTTATTAAATGTGCATTAAAAAAAAAACTGACGATAATATGATTTCGTCATTCTAAACAGTTACTGAAAATCGTCTACGACAGCGTTTCACAAACTGTGGGCCACGACCCACTGATGGGTTTCGAGTCAATTTTTGGTGGATCGCGAGTAGTTTCTTTTAAATATAAAGAAATTTATGTTTTTTAAACCTGATTTTTTTTTTATCTCACAAAATGTAAGACCGTGTGGGTCGCGGTAGATTTTCGGGAGAGAATTTGGGTCGTGGTCCTAAAAAGATTGAGAACCACTAGTCTTACGGTCATTCTAAACCGTAAAACTAATATCGAAACCATTGTACTTTAATAATACATATTATACTCGTGTTTTCGAAAATAATTCACGCGACACTCGTGACGGGTCGTTGTACAACACGAATATCAAACATACGACAAGTGCGATTGTGACGTTATAACGAATCACGTCGAACGGTGAAAACTGTCCGAAAAAGTAACTACCGTTCATTTTTTCTAGACGAATAGACGCGATTTTAGATCGGTGAAACATATCGGACGGTCAGTCGAAAAACTTACGATAAACGTGACCAAGAAGACTCGGTCGAGAACTTTGACAATAATAATATTAAATATTATTGAATTTCTTTTTCCCGTACCTTGAAAACATATGTTCACGTAACGAATTTTGCGAGGCGACGAGTTACAAAGTACCTACTCTATTATAGAGAATTGCATTTTTTCCGACCGCCTTTGTAAATGAATAACAACTCGTTACTTTTGCGATTTAAAAAGTACACGATTCGTATTAAAGAACCAAAACCATACAATTGAAATTGAATAAAAATCAACAATTTTACATCCTCTAATTTCCCAAACACTAATATGCTCGGAGATTGCACCGTTCACGTATTAAGGGGGGGTCGAAAAAGATGGACGGGTAATTTTGGCCGGCTTGCACCAGAAAAATCTCGTTGGCTACCCAGAGAGGGTGTTTCTACCCACTCGACCACAGCCGATCCCTACAACTGAAACAGAATAATATTTTCGAAATTTACGGGTTGTTGCGAACGACTTTAAGAAGCGACTCCGTTCTCTTTTTCTTTTTTTTTAACGAGCCGGATCCGCTCGACTCGGCCGCGATCGGTTTTTAGACCCGCGGGCAACAGATAAACACATACTCAATTCGTGGCCAAATAAAATCGCTCGTAAGGTGGCGCTGCACACACCGCGGCGACCGATCGAACTTTTTTTCAAAACGCGGCGGCGGCGGGCGACCTTGGAATCTCGAACGCGTGCGAAACGTACGCCGCGAGGTATCACAACGCGCCGCTGAAGTGGTGCACGTGCGTACACACACGTCGGCCGTTGCCCGATCGCCGGCGGTCCGCGCGAGCGGTATACGTTCGCGCACGAAATCGGCGCAGTGGTTCTCAAACTGGCGGGGCGGAATGGGTTCGGTGGACCTACAAGGGGTCGGAGGAGGACGCGCGGACTTGTAGAACGAACGACACGTCCGGCTTGCAACCTTTTTTTCTCGCTACGGAGTCGCGGCACAATCGTACCACAAAATAACCTATGTATTACGAGTACACTCGAATCAACGTCGTGTCGTATGGACGTGGGAATTATCGACGGAGAAAACAACGCGGGTCGCGGTGACAACTCCGAACGATACAACACGACAGCGCAGAGTCGACGAAAAACAGCGCGGAGAAATCGCAAAAAAACTCCGCGCGTACCGTCAACGAGGTGTTCGGCAAATGTCGTATACGATCGATCTGACGGCGATCTAAGCGCGTGTTCGTCGTCTAGAATTCGTCGTTGAAAATCGAGTCATCCGATTTGTACTTTTGACGTGCATACGAAACACACGTACGTAACGACGGTACTAGATTTTTCTGATGAGGTTTCTATATCGTCGAATAGTATCCAACAGGTGCTCAACGGATATCTAGTCGTAACGTTCGGATAGCACTTTTGCTCGTCGTGCAGTGCGATCGAAAGGGGTCACACGCGTACGTAATCAACAAGTCTGAGTCAGTGAAATAGTACATTGTAATGATCGCAAAACATTTCATAGGATGTACGTATTTATTAATTGATAATACGTTAAGTATGGGAAAAAAAATAAACGAAATAATCACGCGCGTGACGAACCGTAACTTCTACTCTGGTTATAATAATATAATTGTTTATTTTAATATTTATTTTTCAATAACGTGCGATTACACCGAATCTCTTATCCGCTGTGCAGTCGATTGTGTTGCAGTTAATCGTAAAACTCTCATGTTATATATAAACAAATATATGCACAAATAATAAACATAAATATAAACATAATAAACTATATATATATATTTATAATACAATATACGTACAGAAACGAACTTAAAAAAAACATCGGACACCATCGAAGCACTATGCCTATGGTGTACGCAGTGTAACAGAACTGGTATATTGCAGAATTTTACTTAACATATAACAGAATATAATGCATTGATATTTTTATCATGAATAGAACGGTTAATAATTATAGTATGTATGCTACATCAGATATAGTATTTTCAAAAACTTCAGCAAATCGTAGGAAACATACACCCTATATTAATTTTATTTTTATTAAAACAAAAAATAAAAACACTACAACCATATTATAATAACATCATATTTACAGTTCATATGGTTATGGCAACGTTTTTCCCACTTGCCAAACTTTCATATTTCATGATTTACTGCACACACACACATATTTTTATGTACTCAAAATTCATTTAAAAAGCTTTGTAAATATTAATGCTATCGCTTCGAACACTTTTCAACACGGCCAACTACTAGGTTTCAACTAAAAATATGATATTTGAAATGTATAAGTTTTAAAAAATAAAATATTAAAAGCGCACCGTCAATAATGTGCTTCATCTAAAACGTTACCTCTGGGGTCAGACAGACTAGCCGTTTAAATTCCATTATTATAACAAGTATCCCAAATTGTGTCCGCACAGAACATACTTGTCAAATAATTTGTTTTATTTTTTCAATTCAACATTTTATATTTGGAAGAACATTTTAACTACTTTTTAATGTACTATAGTTTGAAACAATGTATTTGACGGGTAACAATAATGCGAATATTGGGCATATTTCCAATGTTCTGGTTGTTCAAACAGAATTGGAGACAATAAATATGTTCAAGTTGGACACTTGCATATTAGTGTACTCTATAATTATCTATTCTAATAAAATAAGTGAATAATTTCTGAATAATTACAGAACAAACCACTCACGAAGATAAACCGACATCCAACGTTGTCTTTTTAAAATTATATGTATTTCAAATGCAAAATATAACATCCGAATAAAGCGTTTTTGTATGTGTGTATCATTAGGTAAATTATATAATACACTTAACGACTGCACTCTAATTTAATGCACAATAAAGACTATAATCAAAATAGTAAGTATCTATATTTATAAACGAAGTACTCTCGATTAAACTTGTATAAATGTTGAAATTTTCTAACAATTTCAAATCAACGCGTACCGTCTACAAAAAAAAAAATTTAATTGGCGATAACGTTAATCGGAACCAATTTTTTGTTTGTTCTATAAACAAAAGAGAATGAACCTAACAACGGCGCACGTTCTACCGTTTGAAAGGCAACGACCGTAACCGTGCACTACCCGACAAAAAGAAAAACGAAAACTTACGAGCCCAACAAAATTAAACGTTTGCGGGGATTACTGTTCCCCGTGTCGACGGCCGTCGGATCGTACACGCGCGCACGACGCGTCGCCGACTGTTTCGCGGTGGCCATTTGTAATGGCGCGTAACAGGTACGACGCCGGTCGGCCGAAAACCGACGGGACCGACCGTTTAATCGAAACGCAGCCGAACAAAACACTTACCGCCGAGCGATTCTTCGGCCGTGGACCTCGGCGTGGTGGACATGTTTGCGTTGCGTCGGGAAACGTGCGTGGCTGGCTGGCAACGTCGTCGGTATGAGTCGCGAAACGCGTACGCGTGCCCGCGTCCGAACAGACGTGTGCGTGACGTGCGCGCGGAACGAGGACCGCGTCGGACGGCGTTACGGGAACGAATGGAACAAAACGAACGGTGACGACGCGCACAAAGGAACTGGTGTGGTGCGGTGCGGCCGTCGTACGCGTCCGTCCCGTCCGCGTGCGCGGTGTTTTTGTTGTGATCGCCGGACGGCCGGGTGGGGGTTGCATGCGGGGCGTGCGCGCGCGCGGGGCGACGTGTCAACAAACTTGGCGGCGGGCGGCGGCCGGCACGACGACGTCACACGACCGTAGTCGACGGCGCGGCCGGCCGCCCCCGTCTACCGCGCGCGGCCGTTGGAATTATTCGTTGCAACCCGCTGCGTAGAAAACGGGGCTGCCCGCGGCCCCCACCTGACCCCGGACACGGTCGGCGGCCGCGTGCGCGCGCGTCCGTCCGCCAAGCACGTACGCCACGGACGGTACGCCGCCGCCGTTTTGTCCGTACGCGTCGAAACACGGACGAAAAATACCCGTTTTATTATTACGCCGCGTCCAACGTAAATCCGTTCAAACGCGTCGTCCGAAATTAAAAACAAACAAAATTACACACGACCTGTCCAGTCTGGACGGCGTTCGCGTCCGACGTCGCGTTGGACGCGCTCGCCGCACGATTCGAAATATCAAATCGTCGGACGCGATAACGGACGTTATTATTACAATATTGTTGTGAGCACCGTTGTCACCGGTTGTTGTGTGCCGGGTTAACATCCCTGCCACTTGTTGTATCGACCTGTCCGGTCGAGTCCGTTGGGTCGAGGAATTCGGTAGCGCAAGGGTCCCCTGGTATGGTGAAATCACTGTACTCCGAAGACGTGAAAGTTAATATAATTTTATTGAATTGTGTTGTTACATCGGAACACGACTGTCGTCGCATATTCGAATATACGACCGTGCGACGGCAGTCACTTATGCTTAGTCGGCATACATACCGTATACGAACAAGGGGTTCATAACAATATGGTCAAACCTTTTTGGTAGACATTCTCGTGTACGCGCGAGACAAATTTTCATTGTCACGTGAATTCCACCATACAAATGATAAAACTCGCCAAACGATTTTTCCAAATAGAATTAAATTAATTTTTTGTACGAACAGTGCTTTCCGCGAGTATAATACCGTTTTGCATATTGTTATGCCTAGACATTATTTCAAACAAAACACAAGCGTACTTCTTCCTCACGTTCACGTTTATCGTGAACCGACGGTCCAGTACACGGGGCAGACGAATATCGTACTCGTCGGACGCGAATTGACATTGGACACAGTGGCGTGCTCAGGGGGGGGGAGGTTAGGGGTTATATCCCCCCCCTCCATTGTCTATTTCGCTGATCTACAGAAAACAACTTATTAGTTATAAGAACTGTTTTAGAGTCATTACTTAATACTTTTTATTAGTTAATGGCAAAAAAGTACAAAAGCTAGACGGTTGAAATTCCGTTTGGAATAAGCAATCTACTTTCCATGTATTTTGATTTTATTTTGATTTTATTTTTAAACATGCAATACATTTTTTTCAATTTAATGGTGTTATGTTAATTGAACAACTCGGTATTAGCGTGTTATGATTTAAATTCATTTCGATTATAGAACAATCTATACAAATGTACACAATTATGAGCTAGAAACGATTTTGGACAGCTTGAAACATAAACGTTTGAGTTTTTGGTATTACCATGACGATTCGTTAAAACGTATTATTACTATTTACTTATAACATCCCCCCCCCCATTGAAAATTCCTGGGCACGCCACTGATTGGACGTGCATGCGAGTAGAAAACGGTCGCCACCGGACGCAATTCGGACTCACGTTGGACACGGCGTTAATGTTTCGTCGTGCGTAGACGACCGCGTTACACCCGTGACGCACTTGAACAATAATTGTTTTCGCACGCCTGCCGAAAATAAACATCGATCGCACGCGTCGTTTGAAAGGTCGTGAAGCCGACCTTGTCGGTTTTTTCTTTCTTTTGATTTGATAAACGTGTGACAAAAAAAAAAAACAAAAAAAAACCCGCGTCCGCCCGATTAGAAGTCGCGGAAATCTGTTTGTCTTCGTGTACGAGAACGATTTGTTCGGAAACGACGACGTGTCGTTAAAAATGTTTTTCGTCTGCGGCAACAGACAACTCCGACGTGGTCAACGCGTGACGTTTCGATTACATTTTGGAAACGCGACGTCAATGCAACACGACAATTAGCCTCGATATTGATCTGAAGCACACGTGAAATAACGTACAACCGTCAAACTCGGCCGTTCAAAACGAAACCATTTCGTCGTACACGTTTGTTTGTCGACGACGAAAGAGAAGACTTATATGCATTTATAGGGCGACGAACGGCCACTAACATCATCGTACGTCGTACAAATTCATTACTGTAATGAATCCATCGTTGTAACGAATCAATTATTACCGGCGTGCAAACGGGATCTACACAATTTTACGATAATTGAGTTATTTTGGATCAAAAAAAAAATAGAAAACACGAAAACGGTTGGTAATTTGTAATGGTTTTCGAGTGCGCGCGAATCAACGCGTTTCGTGTGATCGTGTTCGGTTTCATAATATTCGAAATTGTCGAACGGCGACGTATAAAATATTATTGATATATGAAATATAATAATATCTAAGGTGTCTAAGGTTATGTTGTGTCTGACACAAGCGTTTCTTTGTTTTTAATAATAATAATAATAATAATTTTTTAATCGTATAGATTATTAGAAATTTTTGGCGGCTGAAACATCGTTATTTTGGTCGATAAATAAAAGAAACGCGTGTTTTTTCATTTCGTAAAAATACTATGCCAATGGCACAAGATACACTCTGTATACGTATACAGTATAGTGTATACGTTATGTATTATCAGTGTGTGTAAATAGATCAGTCATCAACACAATAGACACATTAAAATTATCAGTTTTTTATTCTGTGACGTTAACCAAACCGTATTATCACATATGTTTTCGTCTGTGCACGAGAGTCAATATAGAGTTGCAACGTGTATATTTCAAGCTTAAATTATGCAGTTTAACTAGTGTATCTCTATTATTATTATTATTATTGATGTTCGAAATGTAATATTTATATTTAACTAAATTATTTGATTCGTTCCGATATCTCTCTCAATCCACTCGACTAATAAACCGGCTAGGTATACACTATTGTGTTTGTTGTGATCACGTATAGGTAATATAGCACACGTCGATAACGCATTTCATTGTTTAAATAATAGCGTGCCGGAGTTCGTTATCGAATGTTTATTTAATTATTCGTTAGACCGAAACGAGTGACAAATTATTTTTAGACCTGCTCGATTTGACTCGTACTGGTAATTACGAACAAATCACGTTTTGAAACGTATTTCAGTTATTACATACAGTAATCAACTATACCGGTCTACGAAAACGCATGTCGTGGTTCCGACCGTTCGGTTTCGTTAATGTTTGTCGCCTGACAAAACTACCGGGGAAATCGAAAAACGTTGTCAAACGAAATACCGACCAGATACGGTTCGCCGCCGGAAAGTAACGCGTGTCAAGATCGTCCGAGCACTCCTTCAACACGAAAAAATGTTCACGGACAAAACATTAAAAAAACACACACACACATTCTTCGTCCCGCTCGGAATCTAAAAGAATAGTATTATCGTTACAGCGGTAAGCTAAAGTAGATTATTTTCGTGTTAAAATTTTGTTCTCGGTTTCGTCGTCCAATTGACATTTGGCGTCCGTTTCAGCTCGCCCTCTTCTCCAACAGAAAAATCCTTATTATTAACTTGATGAATAATTCACTATGATCATAGAATTATAATTCAAGTTAATATCTAACAGTGGACACCGAACGGTTTAATTATTATCGTTATCATAAATTATCTTTTACTTATTGCTTTCCATTGAAACGTATTTTTTATAACACGGCCTGGACAGTTATCGTCATCACTACTCGAAGACCGGGATCCGTAAAAATACAACTTGACGAAAGCGTGTTTTTCTGATTTCTATATATTCATGACATTCGAAAGAATTCGGACGAACACACATTTCTGTTCGCAGCACAATTTGCGACCACACAGTATACAACACAACATACAATTGAACCCGAACCATAAATATATATTACGGTTATCGTTTTTACTCACGTTGCGTCCGAAAATTGATCGCAGGTGCTTAAAATTTTGCATTCTTTAAAAAATTTCGTCGCACGGGACAAGCATATCCGCTTGCCTCCCTCTAGATCAGGCGTTGCCAACTGTTACGTTGTGGTACGGTATGGTATGGTTGGGTGCCTAACTTATTTTCTAATAACGCGTTCCGAACCCACGGCAAAGTAGGTAGGTCACGCTTCTTTTTGCGTGGTTGTTCGTAAATCCGTACGAAACATCGAATGCGCCGTCCGCGGTTCGTGTGTGACCGTTCACAACAAAAAATTACACAACGTATACACATGCCGACAAGCGTGTGCAACATGACTGGGAGATCGTATTTTCTTTTTAAATATTCGAATCTCCGTTACGGTCATATACGCGGTCAATACTCGTAGAAATCGTTTTCCGTTCCTGCGCATCACATCCGGATACGAAGGAATTGTCCCGTGCCAGCGAAAAGAAACGTCGAGAGGTTATTCATGTTTGCAGAAAAATCCGATTTGTCCAATACGTTGTTTCTTGTAGCTTTTTAACAACTCGCTGCTAACCTATTCCCGTCCTGTCAAATCCCCTTCACTTCTCCACCGAAATCTTCGTCGTCAAATCCATTATTAATCCGTTTCCGAAGTCGTATACGTATTTATATGTATACAGGTATAGGAGTGGTATAAGTCCGTGTCCGACCGCGGTAACGGATTTGTGTGTCGATAACATTTTTTATGCTTGTTGCACAGATTATATACTTACGTAATCGAAATTTCAACATAAAAAATTGTTTTATGTAACCAAAACGGAATACTCGAAAAGACATGAATATATAACCTAGAGTGTGAGCGATGTACCGTGTACCCGAGAGGCCCTCCTCCCCTCCACACGCTGTTAGAACGCGTAACAATTTTTTTTTTCAACAGATAACGTGTTGTTTCGATTTTCGCGTATAGTTTTCTAACTATTGTGTACGACGTGACTCGGTCGATCTGACCGTAAAAAGTGAAATAAAATACAAATTATCATGCAGCCCCGACCCCCTTTTCGTTCGTCGCGTGTACCCGTCGGACAGAAAAACGCCACGTACTTAACAGTATGTGTAATTTGTTCAACGTTTAAAAAACAAATCGATACGCACGACGCACGTAGTACCGAGGTTTCGAATTCGACGGGGGAAAAAACAAAATACAACACCATAATGCTAAGATGAACAATACATTTGTTTTTTGTTTACGAGAGAATACGTACAGATACGACTAACCTCACAAACGTAGATCGTCAACCGCCCGTGCGCACTATAGTCGGATTTCCGTGGAAATGTTCGTTTTTTAATTTAATTTAATTACGTTTGTCGTATTACTCGTTCTAACGTAAATATATTTTTAGATTTTTTTCTCTCTCCTCGTCACGTGTGTATAAACAAAAGACACGATCTGCTTGTACGCGATAAGAAAATACAAATCATTATTATTGTTATGCTCTTCTCGTCAGTCATTCTCTCGGCAAACAAGTTAAACGACGGTCACCGCCGCAGCGACACGTAATCGTGTACTAATGGATATATAAGTTGTTTTTATTGTTATCAATGTCCACGACTAAAACGAATTATCATTTTCGTTCGACTTATTGAATAGAATTTGCAACACACGAAACATGCGAGTAGGTGTACGTCAATTGAACAAAATTAACGTTTAAACATGTTTTGACGTGATAACGAATAATATACCGTTTTATACAATAGCGACCCGTTTCGTATGCACACGTAAGTAATTTAACCGTTTCGTGAAAACAAAAACAATAATTCGCGATAAAATATTCGTTTTCTTTTGTATTCGTGACTGCCAATTAAATCTATAATCTAGTACGGTGTTTATTATCTACCCGAACGTACAATAATAACTCTTCGTATACACACACACATTACGTACGTGTTACAACACTTGGTTCACTAACACGTCATTGCCCTTAAAAAAATACAAACAATATAAAACACGTCGCTATCAATGACGTATATTTTTAGCGAAAAGTATGGATTTTTTTCGATTCGTTCGGAAAATAAAATAAAAACACGCGCGGTACGTACAATGACAGTAGTGTCAATCCCCCCCACGCCCCCGTTTCGAATTTAAATGCATTTAATTGGATTTCAATGCAGTTTTTCCAGTCGTTTTGTGATTCGAATTTTAATCATATACTCGTGATATTTTAAACGTTGTTATTATTATTACAGGTATATACGAAACATAATTTAAATCTAAAACAAATGCTAAGGTAAAACATATTACTATATCATTTTTATTACGTAAAATCAACAATATATGATGATACCTACTTACATATTATATGTGTACGTATGAATTTGTTGAGCCTGCCATGACCGTAAAACGCTATTTTAACAACTCTGAAAATTGATTTTTCAACGTTCCGACTTATAATTGGACTAAGTGGCGTGGCGAAGGAGTAATTTTGGAGCGGCCGCTCCTAGTTCAAATCGGGTGGGTGAGTGTTGGTCAGTGGATGACGTGTAATAAAAATTATTATTAATTGACTTATTAGTGAAAAATGTTGGTTAGAATTTAGAAGAAAACAAAAGTCAAAAAGTATTTAAAAAACGATACATATTTTTTTATTTTACTTGTTTGTTGTTTTTATAGAGGGGTTGGGTGTTAGGAAAAATAGTTCGCTCCTTGTTTTTAAAAGGTTGGACTGACTGGACTAGTCAAAACAGTCTTTAAAGTAAGGAAAGTGTATACGAGTATAACGAGTAGACATTAGTAAGGTTAAGTTTTTTTACAAAATATACAGTATGATTATATACAAATATAATTTGCCTTTTTGTGCAGAGTTGTGTCATGTGTTATATATGAATGGACATATCTAAATTTACATTGACCACTAAGTTTGATTATTTATATTTGTGTCAAACGACTAAGAATGAACATTCAAGTTTGTATGTCAAAGTGAAAACTGTGTTCATCTTGAAACACTATACATATATATATTTCAAAACTCTTGTTACAATAGTTCACACCAGTTTCACCACGATATAATGTTATTCAACTGTAATTAAAAAAAAATATAAAAATAAAATAAACAAATACTAACACATATTATAAATCGGATCCTAAGCAACCTGATTTGACATGACTATATTACTAGATCTCGACATCATTCTATTATGTAATGCAAATTTTTTGTTTGTTTTATTTTCGGCACAATCATTATGGTAAAATTTTCTTGTTCGAAATAATCATTTTACATATACAAAGGATTAGAACGATGGGATGTCGTCTATCAATCTATATGACTAGAATACATTAAAAGCGAACTAAAAAAATATTTTATTTTCTTCAGTTATAAACAATATATCAATATCAATATTGTAAAATATGCATAGAAAGTTATGGCAAATAAATTGAAAGATGTAGTAATTTCTACGCGAAAACATTTTCAAGGAACTTCAAAATTCAACGTAACAAGAGCGTTGTGTTCAGAGCGTATACCAGCTTGTATAATGTATAATGTCTATAGTATATAATAAAGGCAAAGGTATACATTTAGCTTACATCAAATAGATGTATAAATCGTGAACGAAAATATATGTAAAACGTGCAGTGGTTCAATCAAACTTCAACAAAAGAAAAAAAACAATTGTTTTCGAATATTTATCTGACAAATAGTAATATTAATTAAATTAATTAATATTAAATTATTTATCATACCTAATAAAAGTTTATGGCTAGTATGTTATTTCATAATAATAAATAACAGAAATTATACAAATATATATAAAAGAAAAATTTTTATTCGAAAATGAATGTATAAAATGTGTGTACCGATATATAAATATTATATAAAATAAAAATATATAATAATTTAAATGCGAAACATATTTATACAGAACAAATAATATTAGATATTATATGTAGTGCTCCAAATTGATTTTAAATATGCTTGAAAATAAAACCGCACACACACAATCAGACTTTTTTTTTAAGAAGGATAATTAGGACTTTTCTTTTATAAAAGCGTATAGTTTTCGAAAATCTAAACACACAGGTATTTGTAAAAAGTATGTTTGATATTAATTACAAAAAATATTGATGTTTAGATTTCTAAGACCCTGTGCATATTTCATCAGCGGTTGTATCGTCGTCGTCTGATGGAATAACTTTAGAAGCATCACTAGTTGAAGCTAGACTGCCAAGATTTAAAGACAAATATTCGCCAACTTTCTCTTGAAACTCCAGTTTCATTTCAGCCGGTATTATATCTAAAAATAACAAACTTTTTATTTTTATGTATCTAATTATTGCAATATTAAAATATTTAATAATAATAACTAACAATCATTCAATCTATCTACATGTTGCAAAAACATTTTCATCCAATACATTCTTAACATTCTATCGGAAATAATAGTAAACTATATGTTTACATTTAATTGTATAAATGTATTTTATATTTATTTAAACTAAAAGACATAATACTAAGATAAAATTGATTCAACATACAAAATTTAATATTTTCAACCTGCTGTGGTTAAAACAAATTCTTGGTTTATATATTTCACAAAACATATATTTAAATAATATTTTCCTTCAAATACATTTTCCAAGTCATTAGGGATGAAAGTAATATCATACAAAATATATTTGTTTAGGTAATATTTGCAAAATAAAAGGTACCTAACATAATAAATGCTAGTCATACGTTTGTTGATTGACCGCAAAAAACAATTATATTTTATGAAATAATGCGGTTAATATTTTGAAAACCGAAATGCAACAAATATTGACGTTTTATTTGTTGTGTTTGTAAGAAATGTGAACCACAACCCTTACCATGAGCCTTTTCAATGATGTCCGTGTACAGTTCGTTAAACTTAATGTTCTTTGTCGTTTGACCGTTTTCGATCCGTTTGACGACCGATTCGTTAACCAACTTGGTCATCTGATTGGTCCAACCAGATTCCATTAGGCGCATACGCAGATGATCTTTGACGCTGTGTAATATAAACCGCGTATTATTATTATTATTATTATCTATTTATTTGTTTACGCTTAAAATGCACGTGTGCACGGTTGAAAATAACGTTCCATTACGACTACGACTGCGAACGTCTGGTCCTAACGCAAATGGGCAGACGCGTTTTTCGAATAGTAAAAACTTACATATGATCGAAGTCCGTTTTGTTGGTGGACATCGTTGTGAATTTTATACGGATATATTATTCAACGCGAAATCAAAACGAGCGATACGTCTGATAAAAACAACAGAAAGAGAAACGAACAATAATGGACCGTCCAGTACGGGGAGCAGTTCGTTTGCGGAGAATATTTCGTACCAACTCGCGGCGACAAAATCAAAAACAGTAGAACGCCGTGGAAAACGTTTCACCGTAAAACGTGAAATACGACGATAATATTTTAATGGTACGTTTTGATAACGGGCCGACGGCGGAGAACAATAGGTTCGCGGAAGAAATTGCCGCGTGACGGATGTTTGGGGGACGCGTACGTTATGGAGGTTATCCCTACCGAGCAAGCGGTGCCAACGTGACGAAAAATTAAAAATATGAATGTCCGATTTCTTTTTTTATTGGAACAACAAAAACCATTCGTTTGGACAGCTATGGAAAAACAAAAAAAAAAACCGATAACATACGAGATGAGATTACGTTATACTACAAAGCCAGACCGATGGAAGAAGAAAATTATGCAAGTGATGACAGAATTTTGAGCGAGTTGATAAGTATAAAAAGCGTATAAAAGATTATTATGTTAATCCGTTAATTGATTGAATTCTTTCAAGTACCGGACGACTCCGGTTAAATACAGAAATCGGAAAAACACGCTTTCGTAATATCGTAAACTGTATTTTTATGGATCCGGTCGTTCGACTGTCGGACCGTGCAATGAAAATAAGTTTCAATGGAAAACAATAAGTAAAAACCTAAGATTAATGATGATAATCAAACCGTTGTGTTATTCCCGTTGTCGCTTATGTTCAGTAATCAATAGTTCTTCTTCTTCTTCTTCATCAGCTTAACGGTCCGTTCAAGGACCAGCGCTGCCATCAAAACCTCTCTCCGTCTATCTCTCTGACACGCTGTCTGTAAGGTTGCGTTCCGGTCTATCATTAACAAATCGTCGGTCACTACGTCGTTCCGTCGGGTTTCGGGTCGTCCTAGGCGTTCTTGTTTTACTTATTTTGTTGACTAACACGTTTTTATGTTCGGCGTTCATTATATCGACAGCGACATCAATTCGAATTACAATCGACAAACGTAACGCGTTCGTCAAGTCAATAAATATCGTGGGCGGAATAGTGGGCCGTGTCTGCAGCATTTTCGGCTCGGTCATTGCGTCTTCTACGTCGCAGTGGCCAGGAACGCGTAGGTCAGGTGGGGTGTGTTTGCCTGTAAGTCGAGCGTTTTTTTTTTTTTATGTTCCCGCCGGCTGAATCGATGGGATTTGGTCGGGTTCGGAGGCCACTTGGTGCTGGACGGTCACTGCGAGTCGTGGTACCGTGGGTCGTTCTAAGGATGGCTAACGCTTCCGCTGGGTCTATGGAGCATTTACTCGAGTGTTTCCGTATCAGACTCGCATTTCTTGGGCAACCGAGTCCCGAAACGGGCAGAGGAGCAGCTCTGGCGGCGGGCTTACAGACCTTTCTGGCCGAGTGGCCGGCGTCGCTGTCGTACTTCTTGCACGGCCCGCGAGTAGACCAACGGGGCGACCCACTATCACTCAGGCGCGGATCCAGAACTTATTTACGGGTGGGGGGGAGGGCCATCTTAATCAAAACAACTTTAATTCTCACTTTGTCGCATCGAATAATAAAATATTTTCCAAAACGTTTTATTGGAAATCGTTTGCGATACACCGAAAAATCCCATAGCTACAACTTCATTTTAAATTGTCTTTCTATAGTATCATAGATAAGAGTTAGAATTATAAAACGATACTAATAAAAAAATTTAACAAGAGTCTACAGGGGGGGGGGGCGATCGCCCCTTGGCCTTCCCCCCTTGGATCCGCGCCTGCTACCACTCGACGATCAAATCGAGTCGCACGTCCCCGTTTGCGTTTTATTTGGTCGCCCGAACGTTCATTATGATCTAAACGTATTTTCAAACGAATCAACGAATTTAAATGGGCATACGCAGGACGATCTATTAGGTATATTAGAAACGTTAGTTTCGTTTTCTCTCTCTATTTAATTCCCGTTGATCAGATTGCGTGTCAATAACTATATTATCACAACATTTCGTATACAAAAGATCAAATAAATAAAAGTACATCGTTTTCGCGTCGTACCGAATTAGTAATAATTTATAATCTTATACAATGGAAAAAAAAAAAATTACTTTTGATTCGAAAATTAACCTAATCAAGTTAATTACACAAACATTGAAATGACAAAAAAAGAAAAACATATTACATTATATATAATCAATAAATAAATATAGGTAACATATTATAATAATATTGTATTCACATCGGCTCGGCGTGTTATATATACAATCTAGATTTTGATCTTTGTGAATTCAACATTACATATAACATAATACTTTATCGTAAATCCATTTACCCTAGTTTTAAACTTGATGTTGCAAAATTCGATAATTTTTCGTTTCGTTAATAAAAAAAAAAAAACTACATAACTACACATAACTATATGATTAATCATTTATAGAGTTAAGTACAATTTTCTAAATATATATATATATATACATAATACGTCTATATACGGTCAGACTTCAAAAAAATTTTCACAAATCGTTTTGCTTGGCACATTTTTTTTTCAAAAACATCTATTAATCTATACGCTTCGAGAGAAGTTTCACCACATGGTCACTTCTTTGGCTCTGTCGACTACTATTGCTTGTTCGGCCTGTTCGGGTACGGAACTGCAACAAAACGAAAACAATAAATATTCGAATGAAATCGTGTAGAACGATTTTGTTGTGCATAAAAAAATTAAACACGCTTTTTCAACATTTTTCAAAACGTTGGCCAATTTTATCCGCTAACACACTATCTTTTATTAGAGGACACTCGGGAAAAAACGTATATATATTAGACCTTTGGCTCTGACGAAATCGGGAGATCTGATTTTTAAAAACCTTAAGATTCCACGATATTTAGAAGGTTTTAACAAAGAATACAATGGAGGCGTATAATCAAGATCAAAACTAAAAACAAGGAATTTTTTTTTTAAAAAACCGGGAAATTTTTTCAAATTTCACCGACAAAAATTCGCGATTGGAAAAACCGTTTCCGTTATGTTCCCTGGACGGAAGAGGTATATCGAGACACCATTTTTACGAAAATCAAAAATTTGGAAAGACATCATCATCACCAATGGTCCAATCGTCGTTACATTTTTATTTTTAGAGCCGTGTTAAACATCAAATATATATCATATATATATATATGTATATGTGTACAGACACCTTATGGCCGACGCGGATTTTTTCAAAACGGACAATCTGATCCGGTCGCGATTGTTGAAAGTGACGGCCAAATTGGACGTCTGGCTGGTCATCGAGTCTTGCGACACGCTCCGGTTGAACTTGATGCCCTGCACCGCGGGCCTGTTGTACGGGAATCTCCACGGCGAGTTGGGCGGCGGCGGGTCCAGTTCGAATCCGCGGTTGTCCGCGCCCGCCAGTTTCATGTGATTGTTGGTGTCGTCGTCTTTCTTGGACGACAATCGTCTGAAACACGCGCGAGCCAAGAGTAATATGACGCGTATGAATGTGTTGAAGCTTTCGTGGATTGTCGATTTCCTGACGTTGTTTTCAGATGTGTCCACGTGTGTAGTTTTGGGTTGACGTTTCGGACTCGTTTCGGAGTCCATCTTCAGAGCGTAATTACTTGGTCGAGTGTTGTAACTATACTCCTACTATACTATAGGAGTACGAGTCCGAAACGTCAGCCCAAAACTACACACGTGGATACATCTGAAAACAACGTCAGGGAATATGGCGACACGTCCAAGCCACTTAAATTGTACTTCCCCCCTCCCACCCAAAAAAAAAAAACAAAAAACAAAAAACGTAATGATCGAAAAGCACGCTGGAAAAAATTTGATGAAATGAAAAATATTATTTATTGTTTTTTATATTTCAAATTAGTTCGGGCGGATTTGTTGTTTTTCACGTTTCATGAAACGACGTGAAAAAAAAACCGCGATAAAACGTCGAAAACCGACTGAACAACGCGGTGGCAAAAAAAAAAGAAGGAGATGGAAACGCGTTGAGACCCCAGGGTGTAATGTATAATTCAGTTCCGCGTCCGAACCTCAGTATCCTGCGGCCGAGTCCCTCGGGCTCCTCGAGGCTTTTCCCGACGCGTTTCTTCCGGTGGATGCTGTCTTCGATTATGATGTGCCGATCGTACGGCGTGTCGTAGTCCACCTCGAGTATGGTGGAGAACTTGTGCGGGTACACGCAGTCCACGACCACGATTATCATTCCCGCGGCGATGCACAGCAGACCTGCGCACAGAAGAGATACGCGCGCTACATTATGTTTTGTGACGAGAGAGTACGGTGGTGGACGGATATCGGTCGGCTGTTCACAAGCTTTCGTATTCGTTTGAAAGACGAAAAATGCTGGCGCGGGGCAAACCGAACGATTTTCCCGAAACAATCGGGTTTTACGGACCTAAATGAAATGACGAGACGCGAACGTATGCAATCAGATCGAGAACAAACGGGTAAACGTACAGACATAGTAGCGTCAGAAAAGATCGAAAAGGTCCTCCGCGAACATCTGGAGAATTGAAAACTAAAACCATTTACGTAATTTCTGGGAAATTTCATTCTGATTTCCATCCAATAGCAATCGGCCCAAATATTTATACCGTACAGAATGTTAATTTTTTAGATAAACGTTGAAATACGAAATATGTTTAGGTTTCCTGCGGCTGTGTTCACGCTTCGAAACAATAACGAAGTAGATGTGGGTCGGAGTCGAAATTTCAAAATAAATAAAAAATTTAGCGTCAAATAACAGAAATAATTCCGATAGAGGTGCATCTATTCGTGATCGTGACGAACGCGGAACTTTACGGAATCCGATAAGAAATTTGAATCAAAATCAAGTTGCAATGAAGTGCCACAGTTTTTCATTTATGAGTGGTTATGAACTTCTAATGTAAAATGTACCAATATACCAATGTACAAACCCCTCAAGGCATCCGACAGTTTAGTGGCACCTAACCTGTTTAAAATCGATTGTTACACGAATATCTTGTGGTTTAAACGGTACGTTCGTTTATTAAATAAACATATGGAGATTTTTGAATCGCTTTGTATATATATATGTGTGTGTGTGTGTGCGCGCGTAAATTTATGGATAAACAAGGACAACTCAGTTTAACAAACCTGTGAAAAGCGTCAGCCAGAAACACCAGCCAAGCCTGAACAGCAGAAACTTGTCGTCTTGGAAACGTATGACCAGCGGAGTCCACGGGAGCATGCAGTGATAGGCGACTGTTGCCCCGGCCATAAAGCTCCCCGTGCCGATCATGGTGTACGCCCCGTACCGCGGCACGACTATCAGCAGCACGTTCATCAGGAACCATAACACGAAAGCCGTCCTGTGTACAGTTCGTTTAAGCGTCAGTGCTGGTCGTCACGTTATAAGTACGGTCGGATGTCAAACTGTAACTCATGTATGCGCTTTACCGGACACGATTGTTTTGATATTAAATCGGAATTTAGGACGGACGCGCTTGAGATATGTCGAAATCACGTGTAAAAGTCATTTCGTTTTCATTATTATTATCCCCCCCCCGGAAGTTTCTGGTCATGACGGCGAACACTTACCATAAGAATATGCAGCCGTAGTACCCCGCCGCTCTGTACTGACCTCCCCAAGCGAACCCTTCTTGGCCCAGACTGAAGTATTCGGCCACGGTCAGTATGGGAAACGGCAGGCCTCGGTACAAAGCCGCCTGGTAACTTTCGCCCATCTCGTGAGCTCCTAACCAGGAGAAACGTTCGTTGAAACTGATGTCTTCCAACGGCACCGAAGAGTTGTCGGTGGGCAGAGCTGGAGACATATACAAAACAGAATAACGACGTCAATAACTCGGAACCATTCCGTCAAAAAAAAAAACAAAAAAAAAAACCGTGAATATATTAACCGGAAAGCGTTATGTTGATGTGACCCAGTCCGACGTAAGCGCCGAGTTTGGCGGTTATCAGTTCTTTGGACAGAGCTCGGTACGCGCTGGTGATTACGGTCTCGGCCACGTGCCAACTGGAACCCAATATCGACACTGTAACAGAGGAACAAAACAGTTCGCTTAACAAAGTCAACTCGCCACGAAACGAGATTAGATAATTAAATGATGAATACGGTCGGGCTCTCTCTATACGCGCACGTCGTTTTCCGGGAGACCTCGAGAGAGAGAGAGAGAAAAAAAGCGAAAGCGCGTTCCGAAATCCGGTGCGCTACAAAGTCGCCGAACCGTAAAGGCGGTGCGACCGAATCGCCGACAAACCTTGTTGCGCGACCCCGCGGACGGCCATCATTTAACCCGATCGCTCGTCTTATAATACCGTCGAGCCGACGACAAATCGTTCGCGACCTTTACCTGCCTCGGAGCGCATCATCGCTGTTGTCGGAATATTAGAATACGCCGCAATCGTTGGCAAATACCGTACCGGTTTGTTGTTTTCTATTTGTCAGCCGTAGACGGACTGCATGGCAGTCGAAGTTTTGAAATGGACGTTGGTTACGAGTTTTCATTTATAAATAAATACAAATTATTAAAAATAACGAACTACAATTAAATGCATTTGCACGTGCATCACGAAATATATAATCGTTTTTTTCTTTTTTAAATACGCGTTTTTCGCGATAGAAAAACACCTGATATTTTCGCAATACCTATATATAACAATATAACATAGCAAGTGTTCTACAGCAAAATAAAAATATATCACGAGGAGGAAATCATAAAAATTCGTTTGACGCACACATATATGCAAGCGAACGAAAATGGCAAAACTTGTTATTATGGATTATGACCGCATAAATCAGACTAGTTTTTATTTTTTATTATATATATATATATAAGCGGGTGGACAAATTTGCAAAAATTGTCATTTCATAACAAACGATCGTGATGTCGGAAATAATAGGTATAATAAATATGAGTATATCACGACCGTTGTTTCGCAAGTTTTTATACAGAAACAAGACAAGTTTCTTCCGCGTGGAATATTAAAATATATAGTAAATTTTCAAACTATCATCAAGATTATAATTATTTCCTCTAACCTAACCGAATGGTTAAACTACGAGGACGGTTCAATTTCTTTGACGACGAATTATAGGAGCCATAATTTAAAAAAAAAACCGTGATGTAACGCGTGTAATGATCAACATCTAACTCGTTGTACACGAAAAAGTGATTATTATCATATGACGTATACGAAATACACTTTATTCGATTTATCATATTTTTCGAATTATTTAGTTACGAGTACATTCCAATTACACGAATATTCTTTTATTTGGCACACGATGACAAGGTTTATATTTAAATATACGATTTTTCTGTCGTAAACGGTTTTTTTATTTAATAAAACAAAAAAAATTTCGACGCAATATGATATTATATTACACAAGCCAAAACCAATACATATATAAACGCGCGTGTTGCTATAGGTCGTCACATATTTTTTAAAAACGTTTAAAATTTAGTCATTGAAGTTTTGTGCTGACTCGATTATTTTAGAAAAAAAATTTAAGCCTTCGTTTGCGTTATGTAGAAATATAATAATAATAATAATAATATCAAAATCAGTGTTAGATCGATAAGCTATTATAATGGGTAAATGAAAATATTTTACACTTTCTATAGCGAGTAAAAGATATATGATTATTGATAGTAATTAGTCGAATTTAAAATAAAAACAGTACGTTTAATATTTGTTTCCAAACCCATATAACAAATCTGACCTTGAGATCTCGTATGCCATTTGTATAACCAGATATATTTCAATAAATATAAAATGTTAACGGTTCTCACACTTATCCTTGAACGCGTGTTCTTAAATTAATAATTATTCCTTCGTAATAAAACATTGTATTTACTTATTCAAATGTAAAAAATCCATTATCCACCCCACGGATTAAAATGTATTAGAATTCCACTCTCCAATGTTCGTCAAAACGTTTGAACACACACGAAAGAAAAAAAAAATCATCTATCAAATAAAAATAATAGCTATAGGTTATAAACGCGTCGTGCGGTTATATCGTTAACTTGCGACTTGGTCGGTAACGCGTATAATACATATACCGGACTTGACTTAAAATTTCGTTCGTAAAAAGCACAAACGAATCAAAGATTTAAAGAAAAATAAAGTTATCAGACGGTGTAAGCACTAGGCTTATAATGCTAACGTCGCGTTAACGACAAATTTCACCAGAAATCGAATTGCATCAACTTTTAAATTTAAACCCATACGTATACAGCCGGTAGCCATTGTTCCTTAAACACAATACAATAAATTCGGCAGATATATACATGTATTGTATACGTAGTTTAACAAAGGAATTTTCGTCGTATAGTACTGTGCACGAAGATTGACTAATCGTATATTGTGTTTGAACGTTTGGTACGAAAAAAAAAAAAGATTAAGAACAGATTATACAGAAAACTGTATACATATACGTATACAAAAACATCAACTAAAAACGTTTTGTCGGACATAAAAAGATGAAAAGAAAGCATAATTTTGGTACGTGAGACGTTTACGGCCGAATAACGTCTCCAATCATAGTATTTGTAGGTTTTCGGGATTCCGGTAAAACTTCGAATCGCGCGTCTCGGGCGCGACGGGACCGTCAGAGTCGGAAAAATCGTTTCGGCCCGCGCGCGTACGAATTTCCGCAGACGGATTTCAGACGACGTGGCCGGTAACGATAATCAGTGGCGTGCTCAGGGGGGGGGAGGTTAGGGGTTATATCCCCCCCTCAATTGTCTATTTCGCTGATCTACAGAAAACAACTTATTAGTTATGAGAGCTGTTTTAGAGTCATTACTTAATACTTTTTATTAGTTAATGGCAAAAAAGTACAAAAGCTAGGCGGTTGAAATTCCGTTTGGAATAAGCAATCTACTTTCCATGTATTTTGATTTTATTTTTAAACACGCAATACATTTTTTTCAATTTAACGGTGTTATGTCAATTGAACAACTCGGTATTAGCGTGTTATGATTTAAATTCATTTCGATTATAGAACAATCTATACAAATGTACACAATTATGAGCTAGAAACGATTATGGACAGCTTGAAACATAAACGTTTGAGTTTTTGGTATTACCATGACGATTCGTTAAAACGTATTATTACTATTTACTTATAACATCCCTCCCCCCCCCCCATTGAAAATTCCTGGGCACGCCACTGACGATAATACCGACGGTACCGACCGAAACAAAACAACAAACGTGTGCGCGCGCGCTCCCTTACACCGTGCGAGCGGTCGTCCGTCCGACCGTGTTGCCACCGTCACGTCGACCCGAGTCCGTAACCTTGAGGTTAGTGAGAGTAGTAAGGTCGCATCCGAACCGCGGTTGCCCACCCGTGTCCGTTCGGCGGAACAGACCGCCCGGGAAACAAACGTACGGGCGGGCGGCGTTGCGCGGTGTCTGACGGACGCCGTCTCCGCTCGGTGTAACACTAGCTTTTCGTGACGCCGGACCACGCGAGTATGCACCGCGACGCACGTTTCGATCGAAAACCGCCAGCGACTCCTCCTCTCCGTTCCAGCAGAACTATCCCGGGCCCAACACGTGTGGCACAGCCGACGTACTCTCGCGTGCGCGTAGCTCGTACTCTCCGAACAAAAAATTGTGGCAAAAAAATTTTTGGTATTTTCGTTTTTACAAACGCGTTATTCATGGCGCACGTATGAATGCAGAGCGCGCAAAAACAAAACGAGTTGCGTTTGATCGTTGTGATTTTCAAACAGTATCGTGAAAATAAATTCTATGCGTTCCCTACGACTAGAAATGTGCATTTAAAATAGATAATATTTTGCGCGAAATTCGCAAACGTTTCATTTCTCGTTGCGCGCTACAGTAGTGTACGCGATTTAATCTCGCCACGTTTACAGTCATACTTTTAAAATCACATTGTACCAAAAAAGGTAATCGAATCGCGAAACGTCGTAAATTTGTGGCGCGTGTTTCTAATACGTATATACGATTTACTAAACGTCCGAGGCAGATGTCGTCGACACGTTATGTATTAGCACATTATTTTTTCCTATATTTACAATAATATAGGTAAATATGTATATGTTCAAAAGGATACCCGCAGGTGAAAGAAGAAAAAAACAACGAAGAACCCATGATACCGTGAGTGTGCGAACGGCGCGAATGAGGCCAATGGTATACAAATAATGGTATAACGCGTGTAATAATAATAATATGTTTTTCCGTCATTGCACATGCGTATACAATATTATGTTATAAGTGCGGTCACGGTTGGACGAGTCGATCGTCGGGACGGTAACGAATATAAAATAATAATAAAACGCAAAAAAATTAAAAAAATATATATATATATACATATAGTACGGCTTTTCTCGTTTACTTTTTCATAATATGTATATACATATATATGAGGCGTGTTGTGAATTATTGACCTTATGCACGTATACGCGATGTATCGTAATAGATTTCGTTTAAAAGCGAATATTTCAATTACCTCGCGCGGTGTCGTAAACGGGGAACGCATTAAACGTCGGAATATATAAATATATATATATATATATTAGGAATCGTAATTGTGTGGAAAAATATCCAGTCGGAAGAATGTTTTGTTTTCCGCTCGTCGTTACGCGCCGCCAGAAAGTCATAAAACTATACGCGTTTACATTATCATAAACCGAAAACACCTTAAACACACTAATAGACGCTGTTTTTATACTTTCAAAAAAAAAATTCGTTGTTGGAATGGACCGTTGGTCTTGTTTTCGCCGATTCATTCGCTACCAATACCACAATTAAAAGAAGTTAATGGCTTGATTGCAAATATATTTTTGCGTAGTTTACCCGATGCCCGATGGTATGGATGCCGCCGAAAAAATCGTTATACGATACGTACTCCACTCGTTGGAAATCTTCGCAGAAAAACGTCGAATTCGTCGTGATTTACACAATATATTTTCAAAACGTCGTTTCGTGACAATCGACAATTATTCTGCTCTGTCGAGCGCTTCTTTCCAACAGAACTATCGCATTTCGAAACGATGTTTTCAATGACTCCGGTGGCGTGGAGAAAAGAACGGTCAGAAAATCAGATCGGCGTACGTCGGGAAATTTGGCGTATTGATAATGGCTGGCACGCGAAACGCGGACGGACTACGGAAACAAAAGAAACGAGTCGCGTCGGTCGTCGTTTCCCGCGGACTTGCGGACTTGCGGTTCGTTGCGAATAAAAGAGAAAAATACGAAAACGTGACGACACGCACGACGACGGTTCGGGACAAACGCCGTCCGTTCCATACCAAGTCTTGTAGACACACGTGTGCGACGACGACGGTCTTATAATCGTATACAAATACATATACACGCGTCGAGGCGTGGCCATTAAATAACAAGACTTTCACTCTAAAAACTTTTAGACATGTTTCTCGTGTCTACGTCGCGTTTAATACATCGCTCCATCCGTATTCTCCATTGGCCGAAACGATGTCGGATATCCTTTTCTTTCGATTTTGTTTTTACCAGCTCCGACCGGCTGAACATGTGTTCCCTTTAACGCGCTTTTTAATTTCGGAAACAGCCAAAAGTCACGCGGAGCGAGATCTGGCGAATAAGGACGGTGTTGTGACACTGGGCGTTCGATTTTTGGCCAGAAACTGTTTAACAGACAAGGCATTATGAGCCGGCGCATTGTTTTGATGCAAGATCTAAGAGTCGTTCTCCCAAGAATTAAGGCCGCTTTCTTCTTACTCGTTGTCTGAGTGTTGTCAAGACTTATATAGATGATAATGTTGATTAACTGTCCTTGTGGTGCCCATTCGGTCATTATTACACATTTTGTATCGAAAACTACGATCAATACGACCATAAGTTTCTACCCTCACGAAATCGTCGATGCCACTAAAAAACACGCGGTCGTGACATGACATCGTCAACCATAGACATCTGTCAACAAACGAAAACTTTGGGTCGCAGATTTTCCGAGTTTTACTAGAAACCTAATACGCTGTTCAATTTTTTTCGTCTGGCATAACATCGACGTACAACGCGAATAAGGTTACTTTATAACCGACGCCCACAAGCAAACCACCGAACGTAGAACGATCGAACCGGTATTGTTCGGTGCAACGACATTCACGTTTTATAAGCATGCCAATTGTATTCCCTTATTTGTACTCGTCTTTAATTTAATATCTCGTATACGCGCGGCGGTTGGGTGTGATATGAGAACTGCCTGGTGTGTGCCCAGTTCTTGTAATATCTGACGTGAACATATTATTTACCGAAGACGGGCCGTTCGTAAAATTTGAATGCAAACAACTGAAAAACGGATACAAGATATCGGGATCCAATTGTTTTTGTTCTACAGGTCGATTTTATTATCACCAAATAATAAATTTTGATAAAAGGGTTCTGGGGAGGGGTTATCTTAATCGCCCTTCAAGTGATTGTTTCGAGTTAAAAAATTCTCTCGTACGAGTAAATCAGATTGAAAACTACGCCGTATACTTGTTAGTGTATTATATATAGTATTTCAACTCGTTCCGGAACATGAATTACTCGGACGGTTACAATACACGCCGGTTACGTAATCCGATCTGAATCATGAATTAACAACGATATACATGTGATACATAGTTTTAATTTTCATTCATTTGATACGACTTACATAACACGTTTTATTGTGTGTGCATAGTCGTTGTTATATTTAATTGAAATGTTTTTGTTGTTGATTCTTGGGTACTTAAAAGTCTCGGCCGTTACCTTTTTAATCTCGCCCGGCTCGATAATTGTGTACGTACCATAATAGGTGAACATATATTTTACAGAAAATATGTGTAAACGCAAGATTTTCGACTCGGTCAACAGTTCTGAGGTCGTTTATCAACGTGTAAAATGTAATTTTCGCAATGACTTTTCATTCGCATTTCTTCGGCGTGCGAATAAAAGCACGCACACACTCGTATACATTTAATTAATTTCATTATTTTTCTGAATAATAACTAACGGTACGATTTTCGATCCTTGAGATGCATATCCTTGGAGATTGACGAGGAAAAAACAATATTATGTATTTCTTTCGCTATTGTTCGCGATAATCAGCGCGCGCGCGCACACACACACATACACACACAAGTAGAAGTCCGTTTCATAAGAGTAATTACGTCTGATTGTCGGTGAAAACTGCGTAAGCGCCATTATGCGTTGTTTAAGTGTATACAGGCCAGAGCTGACCGAGTACGGCCGAATCTAAACGCGAACAAATGCATTCGTTTTTCTCCCTCCTCCCTACCCTTGTACCGCCAACAATGATAATAATACGGATTTTATTCGCGACAGAATAACATTTTCCAAATGAAAACATACGTCTGATACGCGTACTTTACTTGAAATCGTATATATATATATATATAATATAGTATTGCATTTTATATTTTTCTGTAAATAATAATACCTTTATGATTGTAGTTGTTAATTAATATCATTAACGCAATGCAATTGACGTGTATAATGCATACAAAACAACCACTTATTTTTATATCATTCGAATTTAAGCTATATGAAACATAAATCATTATTTCAAATCATGGTTTCAAATGTAAACTAAGTATTGACACTTGATTATTACTTAATAATTAAAAAAACAAAATCAAGTCTATTTATACACGTTATATACGAGTAAGTTATATAATACGTCGTCATAATAGTAGACGCTGCCGTCGGGTCAATATAATATGTATATATATATATTATTAACTAATAATTTTTATTAACATATATTGATATTTGACATATTCAGACCACTTTTAATGATAGATGTAACTTTTCGTGAGTTGTTTGTGAAAGGAAACGGAACGCAAGACATTTCTCATACGCTTCGATAATTTTTAATTGAATAGCATAGGTTTTTCGATTTTACGGAATAAACACTATATGTATTTTAATAAAAAACCAGATACATAAATTAAAAATACGATCTAAATACGTGTGTTTACATATTTATGTATCATATACTTATCTGGTTAGTGTAGATAATTGTTATTATTATTTTTTTAATGCCCCACAACCATCACGATTACATGATTATTAATGCTACAAATAGGTATATGTTATATAACTAAACTAAATGAAAAAAAAAATAAAAAAAATAATAATAATAATAATGTGATCGCGTGTTTTACAAATAAATAAAAACCGATCGTGTTGAAAACAAACTTTTATTATTGGATAATATCTTGGAATTCGCGATAAAATTTTATGAAGAAAACGTATGATTAACAACGCGTGAAAATTACTCGAGACAATTTATTGTTGGTGAGACAAGCAAACAAATAATAACCAATCGATTATATACGTATACTATAATTGTATAAGATTACGGAGTGCGGCCGTATTTTAAAGAAAACCGCGGCGATCACGTGGAAAGACCTTCGGACGCGTTAATGACGAATACGTATCACAGAAGCGATTTGTCGCGTCGCGTTCCGTGAAGGCGATCCGTTGAATCGTGTACGGTTTTTCGTACACGTCCGAATCATATGGAACCGCGCCGGTTTCTTTCACGTGTCGGCCGGCGAAGGACGAACCGGACAACGTGCCGACCGAAGAAAATACAATTCCGCGGCAAAACGAACGGGACGAGACGAGTGCGCCGTCGGTATTCAGATAACGTTCTGTATGTTCGCGCGCGCGGTCCTAACCGTCGTGACCGGCGGCGTGAAACCGCCACCGCCATCAAAGGCGGAAACAACGATCAAACGTCGACCGCCTACGACGCGAAACGCGAACGCCGCTCGGTCCGATCGTGTGCACGTGTGTACGCGCCGGGGTTTATTTGTTTCACGGCGATTTTCGTACCACACGCGCGTGTACACAGTCGTGTCGGCGGCGAATTCGGAATACGTAAACGGTAGCTTTGAGAAGGTCGACGAATAATGGCGCGATCGGTCGGTCGCAGCAAGGTCGCGCGAATCCGTGATTTCGGCGAGCGCCGCCGAGAGGAATGCGACGGTACGACCATGTTGCCGGTGATCGATAAACACGGTTCGTAAGCGTGTTTTTTTTCTTTCGTGTTGCATAAAAAAACGAACGCACGCGCTCGCCACGCAGAGATCGGTTCCGAACACACATCCGGTTGGATCGTCAAGGTGGTCGAACTGAGATTTCCTTGACTCTCGGCACACACGACGGTTGCGGTTCCGCCACGGACGAGTGATCACCGCCCGAAGGCACGTGCGCATACGGATATAGGCGGAGCCGCGGCCGGCGGCGCTTGCGTGGTCCAAACGATACGTATGCGTATCACGATCCTGTATTTCACTAATGTAGATCGTCGTTCTGTTCTGTCGACCGGCACCGATTACTTCCGTACGCGTACGAACTTCCCTCGAGTAGACTTGTTAACGTTTATTTGTTTATTTTAAACGCCCGAGGAATTTCGTTAACGCGACAAGGTCGAATGAATTCGCGTTTCCATGGTCAAGATCGGTGAATTGCAACCGACGCGTACACCGTATATACACTATGTGTGTGTGTGTGTACTGCACTCGTCACTAGACGACTACGTCGGCGACTGTTTTTTGTTTATAACGAAAAACCATTACGATTACTATTATTAACTGTTACGAAAACCGACGCGACGTTTTAAGTCCGTGTGCCCCGCGTACGCGATATCCGAGTTGTCATAAACGTCCGTTCGTGACCCCTCGAGTACGTGTTTTGTTAACTACGGCCGAAAAGAGTTGACAACCTTGTCTCGCCATAATGTTTTGGTTGATCCCTCTCGTGATATTCCTTTTTTAATTATCGCGAAATTATAGATTATCACCACAAACGAGATATACCTAATCGGTTAGAACATCTTTGATTCTCGAAAATGTTCAAATAGTTTTAACACAAATGTAATACATGTAGTAATTAATTAAGACTTACACAATATGACGTTACCGACGAACAGGCTCAAGGTGACCGTTGTGAAGGTGGTAAACCTCTGTAAAAAAAAAACAATCATTACCGTCCACCCGGTATATTATGTACGCGCGAGCACTTATTTCGACAAGGATTAAACTTTCATTCCGGAAGAAACGGAACGCGGCAATTACAACGCATACCTAATGCGCCGACGTGCACGCATTTGATAAAACCGACTAGAACGAATATAAATATATATATACGTATATGCTCGTAAACAAATGATAATAAAATAATATCGTCTAGACGCGCGTTTCTCGAACTCGTTGGACTTGAATCGAATTTTTTAAAATGTCGTTTAACAAATTCGATTCGCCACGAAAATTTATGGAATTGTGATTGGTAAGTACATTGGATTGTGTGAACATATCCGTACTATAAACATTTTATACATGCGTCCCAGGGTACTGCACGTTACATATTATATATGGCGCACAAATTTATTCGTCACAAAGTCGTGAAAAGAAAATTATTTATGCGTTTTTCGTTTGAAATTGGCGTTATCGGTGCTCCAGAAACTGTTCTACCTATAAAGGTACAAGTTTGAGACTCTCTGTCCACGCTAAACGCGCGTTATTATAGATCGAGAAATATCGACAACACTTTTTTTTTGGTCAGAAAAAAAATAAATAAGAATCATCGAATCCTATGTACTCGCCTGTTTGCGCACTCCCGGGAAGACGATGAGAAAGGCCGTGAAAATCGTACCGAAAACCAGACACGTGGTTATCATCTGCACGTCGCCAGTGACGGGTGTACGGTTGCTGTAACTGTAGAACACGGGTCCTCCGTCGCTCCTGAGCCACTTCATCCTGGAAAACGAACGTAAAGTCAGCAATGCAAATATTATATTTGCAAAAACGCTCGTAACGTACTCGACCGCGACGATGACGATCGCGCGACTTTCATATCTCTTATCTGGGGGGGGGGAGGGGGAAATTCGTTCGTATATAATACACGACCGACAATAGTATTAATCGGTGACTGCCGACGAAGTGAATAATATTTATTGAATGAGGAAATTATTCAAAAGCGACCAATACGAATATTTTGTTCTTATCGCCGTGCACGTTTTTAACGCCAAACATGATTATAGAGGCGCGATTATATATTTCTAATTTCCACTGTTCGAAACTATTCGTTTTTCTTTAAATACTACTCGCTGAAACCGCGTGCAGTTTTCATGCGTTTCAGGACGTGCACAAGGGACGACGGGGAATCATTCGCGGTACACAATTCCAGTCGATTCATATAGGCACTCGCGTGGACACACAGTAACGAACGCGAGAAATGCGAATTTGGAATCCGACACGTTATCTCGCACCGACGTATTGATATTGTTTTCGAAACCATTACGCGTGGGATAAAACGATCGCGTGCAGTTTTAGTGCGTGTGCGTGTTCACGAACGTGAGCGCGTTATATTGTGGTCACGGCCGTAACGTTATAGCACAACGTAGCGCGCGTAATAAATAAATTCTTTGCGGAATTCGTGTTAAAATGCACTTGGAAATTCGCACTCTCGCGGGGTATATTATATGGTGATTTTTGCCGGACGGATCCGCGTTTAAAAACCGGTTCTGGGTGTGACCAAGGTCGGGGCGAACACAAATGGCTTTTGTGCGGTGCGCTCCGGTATCGTACCGCGTTGTAGGTTAAGCCTACGATCTTTTTTTTTTTTTTACTTCAATTCCGCTCACGAGCCAGACGCGAATCGTTTTTTCTTTAATTAGAAAATAACATTTTCTACGCAGACTGCGCCGATTCCATTTTCGTAAGACATATTTCGTCCGGCACACCGTCGCAATAAGCCCCAAAACACTGTATACACGCATATTATAATTAACATATATATATATTGTCGTTGGGCAACCCGAACGTTGGGCGAATGCGTACAGTCGTGATTCACGCATATCGGACAGATATATTTGTTAAAAGACTCGTGTTGCGCTTGTAGGCCAATTATTATCATCTAGTTTATGCATGCCGCCAGTAAACACGTGTGTGTTCGCCGCTGTATATAGTTATAGAGGCCTCCCGCGACGTCTGTTTGTTCTTACCGAAAATATAGTTCTAAAAACTTCTTGATTATTTCACGGTATGAAATATCGTTATTTTTTCAACGTGCGGGCGCCTATGATTTTACACGACCGAACTTCATTTTTTATACATACGCATGTACGCGTTGCGTAACTTAATATATTATGTACGCGTTATTTGTATGGGCAATAAAAACGTACAGATGACAGAACGTATTGTACACGTATGTATAATGTATTACATAGGAATGTATTTTTCGGGATAACGGATACTCACGGCCGACGCGGTTCTGTTAACGAACAATACTTAGCCCTAGGACTTATATATGTAAATTGCGACGAAATAAAGTTGCTCGTCTCAATAACGGACGAACGGGTGGTCGTTGATTACACGAATGTTGCAATACACCACGGTACACGCACACGGTCCAGTGCTTGTGTCGCTTTGGTAAATATTTGATTATTATTCGAACATGAAAAGCTGAAGGTAAAACGGCCGCACGAAATGACAGTAAAAAAATTACGTTAGGTTATTACAAATGACAACCGATCGATCAATTCAAATGTTGTATCGGATTCCATTTATATTGGATAATAACGTTAAAACGTGCAAGATAAACATTTAAGATAAACATGCACAACGAATAAATTCATTAAATTCCTTAAAACATGTCGTTCGACGATATTCGATTTAAATACGATGTCCGAATCGAATTATTAGCATACGAATATATTTTATGCGAATCGCAGATTTTGTCGTCACGTTTCGTGCGATTTTCACCGTATTTGAACATCCACTGCTTGGACCTCTATCCTAAACACAGCCCTCTCAATAAAACGATTCATTGAATTGTGTGGAACGTGAATTAAGCCAAATATATCATTATGCTTACCATTGTATTTATAAAATATCGATGTATGAACAAAATGTATATATTCGGACATTTTTATACAAATATTTCGAAATCAGAAATATCGTAAAAACTGCCGCCTAAGCCGCTGCCCTTAAATCCGCCACACAAGTTAACACTAATAAACACAAATTAGCAACAAATTAAAATAAAAGCATACATAAGCTTTTGAAACCCCGGGTTTCATAAAAATCCATGCATTAAAAGATACACTAAGAATTACAATTACGTCCATCCCAAAAGTTGGTAATATTCAAATGAAAAAAAAAACTTTCGAATTCCGTGATATCGCCAATATCGGAGTCAAGCGATTAATGTGATTTAAAAAATATAATAATATCATTTAAGTTGCGACATTATGTAGTGAAAAGAATGAAAATAATAAATTCAAGTGCAGTAACAATAGAGATTTATGCGCCATGTGTTCAATATCCTTTCACTACATTCGTCGGTATTTATTTTATTATTCCGATACGTATAGGTACACAGACAGGTAATGTTTATTTTTTCACCTACTTGTTAAATTAAATAATCGCGTTTAACAATATTGACTTTTGTTTTTCTTTTTCACTCGACACGACAATACCATACATAATAACATGTATAGCAAATATACCGACCACTTAAATATAAACGAGTATATACTTAATTCGGGGCCAACTTTAACGACGACAATGCCACGTTGTTATTTCAATATATTATTATACGTGATTTCATTTGAACTTGTTATTTTAATTTTACACGAGTGTATCAAAATAATATAACCGTATACGACTAATATTCATTTAAATTGCATTTCGAACCCTTCTCGAGTATACAGGTCTAGGTTGTAAGTATAAATATGATTCTATGGCGACATGGCTAGATTGCTGCAATGGACCGTACGCGTATTCTACGTAAAGCGTTTTGAATATGGCATTCGCACGTGACTCGATCATAAATCATCTAAATTAACTATATGGGAGACAAAGTATACATTTGATAAGCGTTAGGTATTTTAATATATTATTACATCATGTACGACAACGGAAATTATAAGAAGATTATAACTTATTCACTTTCATTCGTTATGTTGCATATATATATATACTGTTATCGCCATACCTAGTAAAATAATATAATCATTAGCTTACAATTAAAAACAATGAGAATCAAAATAATGCCCATATATAATAAAGTCACACTGTCACAATGAATAACATTTATTATTTAACCGTATTCGATGAACGATGTGCAGTAGCCAGTACATAATATGTTAACCATATAGTAAATAACTGGTTATTAATGTGTAGGTTGTTAACGCGTATCTTCGTTACACAAAAAAAAAATATATATATAACACATGCGTATACTACAGTGTACGTGGACAATACGAGTTTAAAATAAATACGATTTATACAATATAACAAAATATTTAATCTGAAACACTTTTACGGAAATTCATTGTATATTCATATATACATATATATTGTTCATATTTTATACGTGTTATTTAAATCCGATCCATTGTCGTGAGTTAAATATTTGCAGAACTACTAATTTAAACTTAGTTTAAATAATACAATAAACAATGATTGGCGGCGAGTTCGAAACAAAAGATGAAAAAAAAAACGATAATAATTAATATACCAAAGTACATATAATATTCGGCTCGTTGCCGATTTAAAACCGTTATTTTAATTTTAAACATAAATGATTGAACTTCTATATATTTTCTTAAATTTCCCAATACGTGGAAAACGACACGTATATATTATATATAGTTGTAGTTAATAAGGACCGGCGGCGGCATTTGTTTAGCATATTTCTACCAAATATATTGATTATTGTACTTTTTTGAGGTTACGCTATCGAAAAGGCAGACGAAACGTTGTCATGTATATTACATATACACCGGCGTTTCCCATCAAGTCGCACAAATTCGTCGAAACCCCTTTTTAACTATAAAACGCCGTTTATTCTATGCAGGCATGAGGTCAGGTGTCGTGGCGCATATTTCATGCACGTATGAAATCAAGATCGGTTTGTTGATTTGTAGAAAAATGACATTAATTGTATCCGAATTCGTCGGATCGTTTTAAAATGCGTTTTCTTCAATACGAACCACACAAACTCCTAGACTCGTCCACATTATCATTATTATTGTGTGAAAACGAGAAACGTTACGTGTACGCGGCGCACAAACCTGAGACGTGACGGGACGGCGAGTAGGACGAGCGCGGTTCGGGCAAAAGCAAATCACTGGCGGCGATTCTCGTCGGCGCGGCACATATCACACGCGAGACGCACGACCGGGAGACGACGAGGTTCTTTGGAAATCGTTTGGTCCGCAGCAGTCGCGGACACGAAAGAAAAACAAACACTATCGGGCGGGTGCGAGAGGCGGGCACGCGTTCGGACCGGCAACCGGACGGATACTGAACGGACGATCTGATGCGCGCGCGACGACTCGGCGGCGCGGTCGCGTGCGCTAACAATAATGATAACGATAATAATAACGATAATAATAATAATAATAATGATAACGGCGTGGCGGTGGACTGTTGCCGACTAAGCGCGCGGACGCGATGTGGACGGGCGGTAGCGCGGACGAGACGACCGCGAAACAATGCGCGACGGCGGATATTCCGAAACGATATTTGTTCGTTCGTTCGTTCGTTCGTTCGTTCGTTGTTGTTGTTGTTTTCCGAAGAGTGGGACGGCCGCAAGGTCTCCGGCGTCGGCCTCTAATAAAATTAAAAACCGACGTACGACGTCGCCGACACTTCCGAGCTTTCACCGGAACCGCGGCGCGTCGCCTCCCGTGCGCGTATCCATTATTGTCGTGTTGCGCGGCCGCGTAACGCGATGTCGTTATAATCACGTAGTCCGCGACGTGAACCCGGGACGACGTGCAGCCGGCGGACAAGGTCGACCGGACGACCCGGCCGACGCCGTGACGATCTGTTCGACGCGACGTTTCGCGACGTGGCTATTTGGGTTTTTGGCCGGCGCGACGGAGGAAATGCCGACACGGGAAGTCGACGCCGCATACGGAGGGGGGTGTTGTACCGAACGGGTCGCGGCGGACGAACGTCTCGGTACCTCTACGCGCGTTGTCGCCTAACTAACCTAACCTAACTTAATTCTCACTTAAACGCCTGCGTGCACCGGTCCGGCGATCGTCCGATTTCAAACATTCGGCCGACCGTCGAAACGATTCCCCCCACTACCAGTTTATAACATCGTTTCAGAACGCTTTGCACCCGAAAACGGTCTGTTTTTACAAAGAAAAAAAAACGGTTTGCGTGTGCATGATACGAATTCGGACTTATTTAATTACATGTTGTGATTTGTAATAACCATAATAACTTGAACGTTTTTTTTCCCACTGAATCCGACTTTTGGGTATTATGGTTGTATAAATCGTGTATTACGATTCTCGTTAATCCGTGGGAATTCGTTTTCAGACGAGAAAAATGGAACTACAATTGGAAATCAAGCTCAGGTACACGCGTCTGTAGATCGAACGGTACAGTTTTAAGCCTTGGTGTTTATGCTTTTTGTAAACCGTCCCCATACGTATAACGTAACTAATAAAATCGTGAGAATCTAAAATGTATAAATAATCACCTATGATAATTAATCAAAAATCATTTTCATACAGGACAATTTACTTTTTAAATGCAGAAATGATTGTTCCGAAAAATTATTTATTTATTGATCATGATTTTGAAAATTTGAAAAAAAAAACTGTTAACAACTAATCGAGTTCATCATTCTAATTCGTACAGACGAATCCAAGTGTCCATCACTATTCTCGTAGCGCCTGCAACGTGCGGACGGTCATTTTCGGACATGCGGAGATTTTATTTAAAATTTAACATTTTTTTTTTTTACATTTTCTAAGAATTTATAGTATAAATATCTACGATGTAATATTGAATATTATCACGTCGGCCGATTTTTTTCAGATCCCGTCAAGCAGTTTTCTCATTTTAAACTGTATAGCGCGTGGGTACACGTAATGTTCGTGTTCGAACTATGAAGTCACCGAGCTATCGAATTTTACTATTTCATCCGCTATCCCTATTATATTTCGAATTGATAAATTTAAAACAAAATTTTTTTTTTTTTAATATGACGAAGGAGTGGAGTTACAAAACATTGCTAAATACCGCGTACGTTTCTGATGTTTAAATCAATTTTCGATTTGAATCGGTATCCTTGAACAAGTCATAAACATATATCTATATAATTGAAAAACTATATAACGTAGAATGTGTTTTTAAATAAGATACATTTATCACCCAAACATTGAAGTGAAAAGAATTTGGTTCAGAAGAGACTTAAATGGAGACACGGTTTTGCCGATTGGTCACGATTATTATCCATTAATAACGGACACCACACATATATAAATGAAAACCACTGCGCTGGTGCGAATTCATATTTTCAAGGAGTTTCACGTTAAATTCGTTTTCAAAATGCTGATAAAATAAAACGTGTTCGTATATTATATGAACGGATAATTGATCGACGTGTAGTTTTTTTTTTTGTTGCGTTAAGGCCACGGCGGTATATAGAGAACGAGTCGATTTGAGTTTAGGTACATCGGATAAATTTTTAATTTCCAAACTGATGAAAAGAACAGACGTACATTATCGATGGACAATCGCGACGAGACGAAACACGGTTGCGATAAAGCGAACGTGGTCGATCGGTATGACGATAAAATCGTACGCGACAACAACGAAAACCTAACCTAACGTTCAACGAGCACGTAAAAACCCGCGAGAGTGCGAGAGTGTGGAAACGCGACCGTCGCGGTCGGCCGAATTATGTAACGAACGAACGTTTTCACGTACACGCATATACGTATATATATGTATACATGCACGCGACGTGGATCCGGACAGACGACCTACAGACCACATGGCGTATCCCGACGGAGACAAAAGAGAGAACATAATAATCTCGCGCGGCGTGCGTGAAATAATGACGTGTTTTTTTTTAAATTTTTTTTTTTTATTGTGTTTACTGCCGAAACGATTGATCGTCTTTGACCGGCACGTGTACTTATTTGATTATTGTTCGCGTGTTTCGCAACGGTACGTGCTAAAATGTACAGACCAACGAAGAGCATACGTCTCCTCTCGTGGGAAAATTCCCGCGTGAATACGACAATCGTTTACTATGGCCGTTACCCAACTCGTATTTATGTAACGAAAAATTAGTTGGTTGTTTGTTTATTGAGATTAGTCTTTTCTCTGTACGAAATCGGAAAAACGATGTCTGTATGTCTGTTTGATTAAGGTCGTGCGCGCGGCGAATGACGAAACGCGCGCGATGTGTGCACGCGTGAATTCTCCGGCTGTGAACGTTATAATAAATAGGCGGGAACAAGGTCGTAGGTAACAATCGGTACGCGCAGCCGGTAAGCGTTATGTACAACGCTCTCCGAGTTCTACACGCGGAAAATACCGGGACCGGCGAAGTGGTGCTTTGCCGCGCGAACACTCAGATATCTTCGCCGTGTTACACGACGTCATAGTACACGTCGAAAAACGCGGTAATCGCGCGAACTTGATGTCGCGTTTGGTTCGGTCGAACTAACCTGAAAATAATTGTTTCAACGACGGCCGACGTACATTAGGTACTGTTTTTGCCGGTCATTAAATATACGTATATATATGTATATTTTTTTTTTCGAGTCTTCCAAACGTCCTACAAAACAGTATCGAACAATGTAATTGAATCTCCCTCTCGCGCGGTTCCCGTCGCATAATAATATGACTACCAGAGTGTCGGCATAGAACTCGGAAATCGTAGGATGTGTTCATGTATTCTTCCGACACGAGTTTTAAATGTCTTTCGTACAACGGCGAGTTAGAAAAAGACAATTTTAATTTGTTAAAAAAACGACACGAATGATCGTCAAGACAATAGACCTGATCGACTGTTTTCACACAACATTTTGTGGCGAGCGATCAAAAAAACTATTCGTGAAGACGAACGCGAACAAAAGCGTCGATTCATAGATAATATTATTGGCTTCACGGTACAAAAACAACGAGTCCTGTTATGTAATCCGCTTGCGTATTTAGTGATTTTCCAGACCAACGAGTCCACGCGTATTCGCTGAGGAATAATAAGGCTGCCAATACGTTCTGTGTTTGAATGACGACTTGTTAAACAAGTTGAATGTAAATAACAAGCTACGCGGGGCGTTCGAGTGTTCAGACCTGGATTTGGGCAGAAGAAACACAGAGACACGCGGACACGGACGCGAGAGTTAACAGCACTATGCTGTTTAACGACGGCGACCTCCGTGTTCGGATTATATGGAAAAAACGAAAAAACATCGCGTTAATCAAACAGACGCGGTCGCTGCGTTACACAAATCGAGTGTATTAACGAGACGAACGAATGATGAACGACGGCAACGTAACCGCCGAAAAACTCGGTCGCAAGCACATCATTCACGTGTTCATCGTTGTTGAACAATTTTCGGTTGGATATCATCAATCGTCATTACGTTTCACGCTGTAAGACATAACATTAAAGTGTAGACTGAACTTATTATTGCGTGGCCGAATGTTTTTATTCTACACGGCTAATGTGCAATGTACACGGCGTCGTAAAATATTCGAACAAACGTATAATTTGAGTACAAGTATTTAAATACTTTTATTTTTTCAATTTTTTCTCTTTTTTTTTTTTTTGAGAGACGTTCACTTTCACAAATTGACTTTCAAAACTTCAACTGATAGAAACTCGTATAGGTTTAAATATTGCTAATGACTCTACAAAACGTTTAATTATCTACATCTTCTATTCTGTAAATACAAACATAGTTTACCTCGTCGATCACCAACAACTCTGATCCTACTATTAGCAATTGGTCGGACAAAATTCAAATTTCGTAATTTTTAAACTTTTATTTTAACATTTAAAGCGTTAAAGAAATACGTTTTTCGAAAACTATTTGAGTAATATTTTAAGTACTTTTAAAAAGTACTTTTTACGACACTGAATATATGTTTTATACCTATAGAAGAGCATAATATAAATCGCTTAAGTGAAACGTACTGTTTGAAAAAAAACGGAAAGTTATAATACTATTGGATAAACGATTTTTAATTAAGATTGTTATTTTTTTTTTTTTTTGTATTTCCAACCCTGACCCGAAACGTGCGTCGTTCTATAACAAAATGTATTTAAAAAAAAAAAAAATTGTATTCAATTGCAGAAACTTCGTTTTAAACGTGAATATACGTAATACTACAATAGCGTGTAAAAAAATAAAATATACGTTTTCCATGTCTCTTGTTTCGTGTACAATCTTTTCATCGACCATATTTGGTAATTACCGGATTCTACACGTGTAACGTGTAGGTATGTATGACTTTCGTACATCATATGCAATATACGCGTGCCGTTTATACATATGTATGTGCTTAGCCGGTAGGCGGTATATCTCATAAAGTCGACAGAAATGTTATTGTGACCGGTGGATTTAAAAAAAAAAAAATTTTTTTTTTATTACCGACCTTCGTACTTTTATACGTCCATCCGAGTTCACGGATTCATTGTGTATACATAAGCGAATAAATAAAAGAATAATATTTGACGAAGTCTATTTTTCGTATTTGTACACCGGTCGGCCGACTCTAACTAGACGGCGTCTAATGTGTAGCGTACGACCGCGGTCGTCATTAATTAGCCCGCCGGTAATTGAAGTTGAGCAAAAGGCGAAATCGCATAAAGGTTTTCGCCGTCGTAAAAGTTGGTGTTATTATCGAATGCGGATAGAAAACTGCACAAGGATTTATTTCAATGTCAAAACGCTTGCGCGATATTGTGCTGTAGTTATCGTTCAGTCGATCGGCCGCGACGTAACGCGTGTACGAGATGTGGAAGCGTGCGAACGTTATTGATGGTGATTTGTTGTGCGACGACGACGCGATGAAAAATAATAAATTCGATTAGTATATCGATTGATACGGTAAATTTATTTAAAAAAAAAAAAAAATAATAATAACAACCGAAAATATACCGCGTGTTAACATTTTATATAATGTGTGCAACTAGGAATTTCAATGATAAAATACACGTGTTTTATTATTATTGTTATGCTTTGGCCGGACAAATTTCGTTTACGTTTCTACGTCTGAATTGAAAAGAATAGCGTGGAAAATACCTTAAGCTAAAATAATGTCGAATATTGTCTTTTCACTGCCGTTCAGATATACCTGTTGGCCATTTTATTCCTATTGTTCTGATCTACATTTCATTAAAATGTAATTATTATTATTTTTTAATTAAGTAACTATACAGTTATAATACATATTATCGTACTATTGTTAGGCGAATTGGAATGCGTTCGTGTTGAAATGTCGTGTATACATATACATATTATAATAATATATGCAAGAAAATAAAACAAGAGACTGTACACCAAACCGTGTTATGTAATATGTTTTGATGAGAAAATATGATCATTCGTCTTAAAATTTAAAAATCGTTAATTTTATAAGACGATCATTCCTTTTCGTTTTATACCCTAAGAAAGGGAAACGAATTTAATCTATTCTTAACCTTTGATCCAAAGTTTGTGAAGATTGCATTTTAATGATTTGTTTTTTTTTTCATGAAACTCGTGATATTGATCTATTACAACATAGCAAGTTATCCACGATATTATGTTTATAAAACGATCGCTTGAAAAGTGTATAATATGCATGCTGAGTACCTATTTATATAGAAATTGTTAATGACATGCGTATAGAAAATAGGCAGAGCGAATTTATTAACGTTTTAATCTTTTTTAGCGACTAATGACGATCGCGATGCCACGTCGTGAAGCGACTTTAAGTTAAAAATTATTTATACGTATATCAATTAGTATACTTTGAACTGGTAAAAAAACCGTAGAAGACTTATGCAAGTGATTTCGTTAATTATGGTCATAGGTACACTACTAATCGTGATCGAACGTTTTGTATACGCGCACGATTGATATAATATGGTGTGTATAAAATTTTGTCGGCACGAATGTTACGGCTTACGGATAGGTACTTAATTATCGAAATAAAAAAAAATATATATACATTTTCTTGCTAATCACGGTGCGTAGTTTGATAATACGATAATTACGCTACCGATGCGTCCGTTAAACAACGACTACCTGTATAACAGTAAATTATTAACGATGATTTGTATGTTAGTCAACACCTGTTGTGGGGTCTCGAGTAGTACTATGATATATACATAACACTATTGCTTTCCCTTCGTGACAACGTATTTATTTACTTTATTTCGGTGTGTGCGAAATCGTCTAATATAATATTTTATACGTATTTTTCAATCGTTTCTCTTTATTCTTTAAATCCTTTTCCTTTGACATCTCACGTATCTCTTATCGCGTTCTTCAAATACGTCGGGTCCTCTTTCATCTTTCTAACCATGATTTTTATACTAAATGTTTATGTGTCTCAAACCGTATTTATTGGTAACGAGATTCTTTGTAGGGTTCCAAATATAATAGGTTTATTATTTTTACTCTGATTTCACTTCTTCCCTGAAAATCTGTTTGTCTCGTTGTTTAAAATCATAAACTACCAGTTGCCGTGCACTCCCGTTATCATTTTATTTCTCCGTTTGATCCTATTTGACATTGATTTCATAATCTTTCTGTATTTCTCGTAAAACAATATCGTTTCTTTCTCGCGTCTTCGTCTCCTGGCCCATTTCTTCCATCTTTCTTCAAGCGGTTCTTGTTAAATTGTTCCCTGTACGATGATTCCCAAAACTTTGATTCCACTCGTCTTCTTTTTCATCATGATTTAATAATCTAAACGACGACAACTTTCTTCTCCGTCCGTTTGCCAAATCCATTATTGATTTGTACCCGTCGGGACGTTTCGAACATACTTCAACCGTTGCGTCCCGTTCGTCTTTGTCGTTTTATTTCATTTGTTTCGTGTTGTTGTTTAGTCGAAATTTTCTTCTTGCCCGCCGCCGGCCATTGTTCGTTTCAAACACCAATCTTTTTCGCAATCGCGTCGTAATACATAATGTCTGTGGTTCGCACGGCAAAAACGTTTCTCGTCCCGGTAACGTTGCGCACTCTTGCAACACATTTCCAACCGTCGAGTTGTACATACTTCAAAAGTTATTTTCAAATCATTTTCGCGGAACGTGACGCGAAAAAAGAAATGAAGAGAAAAGACACGAACACGGATTCCGAGGGTCGCGAGCGTCGTGATGGTCAAACGGCGCGCGGCGCTATGTAATCGACGTGTTTTCGAACACACTTATCGCACACGATCAAATGTGACCGGCGGCGGCTAATGTTTGAGAGTGCCGATTCGTGTTTTAAAAAACAAAAAAAAAAAAACGTTAAAACGCGGCAATAATATTACACACACACACACACACCCGTATCGGTTAATTACAGGTACACGATACGGGAATTACCATAGATTCCTGAAACGCGCATCCGTCCGCAACACGAAAAAGTTCGCGGTTCCTAAAAATAAATCATATTGTCGTGAACGTTAACGGATTAAAATAAAACACACATAAGCCGCTGTACTTTCAAACGAACGAACCGACCATTTTGTCGTGCGCGTCTGACGATTTTTAACACGACCGACAATGACGAAATGATTCGCCGAGCCCGCTGTGACGATCTTGGGACGACTTTCATGTCATAACCGTAGACGCCCGCGTCCTCGTCACCGGCAAAACAGTCCCCGGTTAACATCACGCCATTCGCGCGGTCCGACAACGCTCGACGCACGTGTCCCGTACGTATCGACCGACTGCCGGCCGGGTCTTTGGAAACGTTTAAACACATTTACCCGGTTTAACACGGTCGACTTGATTCGATATCTTGATAGCGGCTCCGTATCGTTTTAATCTGATTTGTCCGTGTTTCGGAACGACAATTTCGGTTGAACTTTGTGAACCGTCCACGTACACGTACTCGGGTACTCATTGTTCTGTCGATTCGCGGTTTCCTTTCAGCGTGTGGTCGCGGCGTCTGTTTTCGTCCGTCGTTGATTTTCACACACGCGCGCACGCCAAACGGGTTATCTCGACGTAATCGTCGTGTCGACGGCAATTGGGCGCGGACGCCGTGTCCCCCCGACGGGGCGATCCGCGCGTTGCCATCGTCGTTGGCCGATTAGGGTCATCGTCGCGGCGTCGGCTCGACGTCCGTATCCCGTAGTACCGTTACCCGTTTGCCTCGGGAAGTTCTCGGGCCGAACTCTCCGGACGAGCATCGTGACCCGTGCGGCGCGTGTCCCCGGATCCCGTGGACGTACGACAAACGAGATCGAGCAACGGCCGACTGACGTACACAAAACGACGACGCCAACTGATCAGTGATTACAAGTGGCGTGCGAGGATTACAACGTCTCGCGTTCGACAATGTCGTCGAAACGGAAAATATGAAATCGGCCGGTGTCGACTGCGGTGGCTAAAATCGGGCGTGAGCGTTGTGGCGGAAAAAAAAACCCCGTTTGGTTCGTGTGCCGTGCACTCGAGCTCGAAAGTCGGAACGGTCGCAAGTCGACTCGCGAAGACCTCATAAGACACCGGCCGTCCCGTTTCCGTCAGCGCGGGAACGTCTACAACAGCGCGTGTGTTTCCCCCCCCCCCCTCACCCCATAGACAAACCCACACGATCGCAACGTGCACGCGAAAGACATCACGAGTCGTTCGTGAGTGCACGAAAACGATGTTAAAAACGTAAAAACGTAAAAAAAAAATACTGAAAAAATCTAAAAATACGCGCGTATAGCGATAAAATAATAATAATAACGACGACGACGACGACAACAAAACAGGCGAGGTACGCGAAGGTCGGCCGGATTTCTCGCGGTAGTAATAATACCATTATCGTCGCGCAGCATCGCGCACATCGGCCCCCCGAGTAGCCCGCCGACGCGTCCGCCGGGTGAAGGACTGACCCCTGTCGCACCACACACGAGCACACGCACACGCACACGCGATATATTATATACTTAAAAAACGTAAGCCGCGTGCGCGTAACGTAGGCCGAAACGGGAGTAACGTGCACGTGTATTCGGCGTGCCAGAATGCGATTAGCTTTTAAACGAGAGCCGGTTTGTGGAACGGAAAAACGTGACCATTAAGGTTCGCGAATTTTCGGCCAAACGATCGAGAAGAAATTGGCTGGGCTGGGCGGCGGGTGGATGGGAGCCAACACGTGCGACCGTCCTTCGTCGTGCCGTTACGTTTGGTTTCCTTTTTGCGACGCCGCACAAGACTTTTATTGTTTTAACGACGACACGACATACACAGGTGTCACAACGAAAAACAAAACAAAATCGCTCTCCCCCCCCTTCAAATATTAGAAAGACGGTTACATAATGCATTGCGATTCGTGAGTTTGATTTTACCGTTACAAAACGTCTTTATTGTAACCGATGATTTCGCTAATAACAACGAGCTTTATCCGTGTATATTCAATGGAGTACGAGTGATCGGATTTCGATCCGTTCCTATGACGGACGTTTGGCACGCGTTTACAAATCAACATTAAACATCAACGATCGATCGCTTCGAACTTTTTGGAAATTATCGGTTTTACGTTTTTTACGTTTATTTTAAAATCTGAATTATCGCACCTCCCCCGCCACGCCATACGTTCCACGAGTTACGTGCACGTAATTATAAATATTTGGTAATAAACTATGACTGTATGACGTTTTAAACGACCGTCTGCGAGATAAAAAAAAAAATAACCATTTTAACGATAGTGTTCAATGTCTTCAGAAAATATTATAACATTTCGAAAACGAGTATAATATTTAAAAGATGCAAAACACGAACGTACACACGCATAACATACATGAATAAATACCATCGTCGTGTGTAATGATTTCACAATTCAGTGAATTTAATGGGCCGACCGTTGTGAGGTGATCAGGTTATGTACGATCATACACGAGTTTGTCAATCTTATACTTAATTACCGACTATCTATGCGAGTACGTCCTCCTAATCACGGGTTGTATAGAAGGATATTAAAAAATTATATATCGTGTATATATGTACAGGTACGTAGCCTAATCGCGTATAAAAAAATACTCGTAAATATGAATAATCGTTGAGATTTGTACGTAATATATATAAATATTTATACACTTTTTTTTTAATAGGTTCTTATAAGTTTAGTTTTTTTTTTTGGAAATTTTGATGCTTGAAAAATAAGTGCTAGTCCACTACTTTAATGACTACGGACGTTTAAAAATTTTGAATTTACGAAATAAAATAATTGTTTTATTTAAAATAAGTTAATAACCGTAATAATCGATTCTTTAATAAACTAAATGTTTTTTTACTAGCTGATTTAATTTTATACTTTTCAACAAACTGAAAACGATTAGATTCATTCTAGACATTTCAATCGAGACCATTAATTTTATTTGGCTACTCAATTGTTTTAAAAAAAATTAGCGCGATTTTCAAATCGACAAACTCGATCGGCCCGCGGAAGAATGGATTTTGATGGCACGGATTTTGTACGAAAAATGTACAACCGTAATATTTTTTCATTCTCTCGTTTGAACACGATTCGGTACGTTTCGAACTTACCGAGTGCCGGCCGCGAGTCTAATACTGGCCGAGGGCGAAACTCGTAACACACCCGACGGCGGTATTGCCCGTGTCGGCGGCACGCGACGGTGAACATCTCCGCCGGGCCCTCGACCGATTTCCAAAGCGACGAACAACAATGATTTCGGTGGAGACACACGCGCGTTCTCGTCGTACGGCAATTGACACACGCGCGTTCTCGTCCGAACGAGTCGTCCCGAAACGCGGTGACGTAACATGCCGTCGTCGCGACGCGTTCGATACGCTGTTATACAACTGATGGACGGCGGACGACGTGAAACGGCCCGACGGGCTGTGCCGAACATGACGATTAAACGCGCGCGGCCCGTACGGGATCGAAAACAAAATACTATGAACGGGTCGACTGTCACGTGTACGTCGTTTTGTACACGAAAATGTTTACGGCCATAATCATCGGCGAGTACTTCATTCCCGTGCACGACACCGGTCCGGTACGCCCGGACAAAAGTGACGAAAACGGCGTGCGTGCGTTTCGAAAACTGTCCGACGCGGTCTGAAATCGAACAACGGACGAAAAGCATATTTCGTAGCATCCCGCGCGTGAGGAGTGCAGCAGGTCTGATCGAGAATCGAGAACGCTACAATCGCGATACTGATTATTATCATTATCATTATTGCCGCATTGGAAATCGGCGGCGGCGACTAAGACCACGTAAACCTGTATATCGTATGCTTACGTAATAAGTGCCCGAGTATATGGCGCAGTTAGATAACGTACAACGGACGACGATATCGATCTCTGGGCGGTCGGCGGTAAAGAAAACGCGGACCGTTGAGATATTCGCGTCCGTTGTTGTAGTTTTTTTTTTTTGATTATTATTATTCGAGCGCGGTGGTCGAGTGTCCGGAATCGGCAAAGTTGTCACGTTCGAATCACCAGTTTTCCTTAGGTTTTTTTATTTAATCATTTTTATTTTTATATGGAAAAACGTAAAAGACTAACGAGAAATGTTATGGTAAGACCTCGTATGTGGTAAAAAAAAACGTAGAAGCCTTAGGCGGAAGTTCAAATTGGAAGGAACGAGCATCCGCCATAGATGTCTGGAGGGATGGGTGTTTGACGGGGTGGTCCTAGCGGCCGTTTACCCGAAGAAGACGGCGATGAATTAAATTGATAAATCTGATCTTCCTCTCCGACTAGTAGTAGATTATCTGCGACCCCTCCGGTCCTGTTGGCAAGTGTAGACTAGTTGTCGCGTTACAACGTGTCTCTTTCGGCAGTTCAATTAATATCACATATGTGCGGCGATCAGCAGCTCGTTTTCGATATTTTTGTTGACCCGCGTCATTATATTATATATATACAAACAAATGAATTTGTGATTCATTTCTGACAACGTCCAAAACACCTTGCCGATTTAAATTTAATACAAAAAATATGATGCAATCGTGTGATATTTCCAAAAACGTAGGTGCACGTACGGACGTCGCGTAGGTATATATATGTACACGGGGCGTTATTATCAATAAACGCATTATTATACGCGTACGGCCGTCACGAGAATCAGATTAGGATCGCAGGTCGCGGCGACGTGATTCTCACGAATCAGTTGGTCCAGGTAAAAAAAGAACGATCGGAACGGACGTCCGGAAAACGCTGCCGACGTGTCTCATCACGACGGTGTGTACGATTAGACAACGGCGTGTGGAAATCGCGAAGCTCTGTGCCCGCGGTGTACACGTGGCGTTATGCACAAAAACAATAATAAAAATTTACGATGTTCGCGTTCCGTCGGAATGGGAAAACGATCGACGCGCATTATTAATTCGCCGCGGCGACCGAAACGCATATTGCGTGCGCTCGTCGTTGTGCGCAATCGTACGGAACTCTGTACGCGCGACGATTTTGCAGGCAACGAGATATAAATCCAAGCCCCCCCCCCACACCGCCGATCGAAACGTACCTGTCCACTTTCAGAACGTTACATTGCACGGTCGTACAACACGTTGTTACACCTGTGATTGCGAGCGATTACGTGACTTGACAATGGAAAAATCGTGAAGCACGCTATTTTAAACGGCCGTATTATTATTTCGATACGCGAGTTCCTGTGGCGTCCGTCACGACGAACCCGCGCGACGGCACAACAGAAGAAGTGTCTTCGAAACGTTCGCGATTGTTATGCAAATACGTACGTCGTCACGCCAGTGTCCGTTTTGGAGTGGTCATGTGTATATATATATATATGTTTCAAGAACGCGTCAAACAAAAAAATCATGAACTCGCCCCCACTTAACAACGTCTTACGCAACCGCGTTTATCGGGAAGAATGGTAAAAAAAGAAAAACGACAGAAAAAAAAAAAACCCAATTAAAAATCTTTTATTCCGACGAGTCGCGCGACTACGAAAAACTGACCGATTGTTTTCACAATTTCTGACACGTCTCATTCTACAGAATATATCACGAATTCATATACGTGTACATAAAATGAGTTTTAACATATTTTTGACGTCACGATGTTTCGTAACGTATCTATTAAAGATTCACGAAAAAATAAAAAAAAATACTCGTATATAACCCGTAGGCACACATATATATGACCCCTGAGTAAACATTTTTATGTATACAATATGCGCGCTGCGTGCGAAGCATATAATTTTTAGATTTATCAAGTACAATCTAATAGATTTCGCGTTTATGACCGATTCGGTGGTTCGTGAAAAGTTAACGGCGATTCGTAGTTTTTACGTAAGATCGCCCGTAGGAAGGACGGCTATGTACGTTTTATACGTGCGCACACGCTTCGCTGCGAGCATGATTTATTGAGAGAAAAAAAAATTGTGTATGCTAATTTCGTTACAATGTCGCGTTAGTCATCGTTATATTTTGTAAACTTCCGTCATTTCGTTGGATAAACGCCCGAGACGAATTGCGAAGAAACATAAAAATCGCAAACGATTAGCAGAATATGTTTTTGTTTTCCGAGTTTTTCTATTATTAAAACGAGACAATCGTGTTCAGTCAAAAAAAAAAAAAACGACCGAAAAAAACGACTATTCTACGGTTTGGCGTCAGTCAGACAAGTTCCAAACTTGTACGATTATTTCTACGCGCGAAATGATTATTTCGAACTCACGATGACCAAACGATAACACAAATAATAAACGAAATAGTGTAACCAAGTTATCGGGTTATCTCCGTTTTCTCGTGGAAACGGGCACGGATTTGAAAATCGCACGACGGAACGGTCGGCGATTGACCACGTTAAGTTTGGAAGCTCACCCGATTCCCTGCGGCGGGTCACGTGTCTTCCAGATGTTCCGACGGTCCGTCGATGGCGGTGATCACGGCGACAACGATGACGGACGCGGCCGCGCGTAAGGTGCGCGCGCGCCAACGCCGCCGAAACATATCCCCGTTTCCGTCCCGGTCGTCGCACCGGAACAGGACGCGCGCGAATGGCAAAACGAGATGGGTTTTCGGGGAAGACCGAAACAGTGGACCGCTCTGGGACCGGAAACGGCGAGCGGAGAACGGCCGACGCCCGTAGCGTCCAAGCGCGCGGCTTTTCGTGGCGTTTCGCCGGTCCGTGAGTCGCCGGGGACACTGACGGCTGGGCGATACGTGGCGACGCGGCCGGCCGACCGGGAAGTGAAGACGAAAGGCGGGCGGGCCCCGCCGTCCACGCTCACTTTCGGCCGGTGAAAGCGGTTTGCTAGCGGACGTATCGCGACGCGGCGCACACGTAATGACGGCGACGGCGCGCGGTTTTCCGTACGCGTCTAAACGGAAACGACATTTCGTTTCGTTTTTCTTGTCGACGGACGCGCCCGCTGGCGATTCAAACAAACGGAACGTTTAAGACGCGTGTGGCAGTACGGGAAAACGAATAACGGTGCGTTCGAACAGGGAATTCCAACGTCACTGAAACGATATCGCGACGAGCACAGCGCCAGAGCACGTGCGCGGGTTTCCGGTCGGACGGCTGAAAAGCGAAACCGTCGTGGGTTTCCGCCCACGCGTAATACGGACCCGACCGCCGTAACTCGGAATTTCAATTCGTTGAATTTCGTTCGCTATCGTTCTCGTGCGCGGTAAACGGGCGCGTGTGATCGATCGACGGGTCATGGCGGCCATTCGATTAACCAATACCGCTTTTCACAAAATCGAATAGAATAATCGATTGTACAATCACGTTACTCGATAACCGCTCGTGTGCGATACGTCGGTTAGACCGCTCCGCCAAAAACAAACGACGCGTTTTACGCGTTACGATTGCTTTACGTACGACACCGTGCGCGGCTATTGTATATATATTTTCCACGAATACTTTGTACCCTTCGGAACACCGATTATATTTGCGACACGCGCGTCGAATAAGTCTTTCGCGGACACTCCGAATACGAAACGAAGTAACAATAAAAAAACCAGCACGTACGAGGGATGCTGATCACCGAACGGGTCGAATATCGCAAATCGACCGTGGACACAACGACTTTCTACGATACCGCGACGCAGAGCAGGGTGACGAATAAAGCGACCGGTCGGTTAAACCGATAGAAATGTAAAACAAGAAGGACAAGTACCGCTCGGGAACTGACCCAAGACGAACAATCACGTTGTCGACTATCACGCGCACGCGTGACGGCCAAACGTCATATTCGAATAGCCGTCAACCACCGCCGTAGTCAGACATACCAAGAGAATCACAAACCATAACCTAGACCCTTCGATGATCTCGTCTGCTCGTCAGTTTAGTTTTGCGAACCGATTTAGCAAGCTCATTTGATTTTGTCGGTGACTTTGTCGGGCGATAAGGTGAGCAAGAACAAATAAGGTTGTTATCTTGTTTTGATTTTTTAATTTATTCGATTTTGCGCTATATTTTTACATTTATACGACTTTCAAACCTAAACACAAATTCTCGGCGTAATAAAATCGATGAAGAACGACCGCCGACGACTTAACCCGTTGTACGTTTTCCGTCTGTACGCGAGACCTGTTACAATCGTAAAGCGATCATATTGTTCTACGAGCGAGAAGAGCGTTTTATTTTCGTTCGCGAAATACGAAAAAAAAAATTTTTTACTTTGGAAAAATGCAAAAACGTTTTGATTTCGCCCCAGGTCGTTCAAAAGAAAACCCGATTTTTTCTCCAAATACATTGGTGGAAGACACATAATAAATTATATATATATATTACATAATTATTAATTGAAATATGATTGCAACATTTCGTAATGATAATTAATGTACGTACGATTTCTATATCAATGTTCGAGGAGAAATTGCCGCGCACCGGTTTTCTTAAAAACTACATGATCGAATGATGTTAAAAACGCGAACGAAAAATCATACAATTAGACGGATGTAAAAAAAATAAAAAAATAAAACTCTGTACGTCGTTCGGATGACATTTTTAAAATTAATTAATAGTTTTTCGTTCGTGGTTCAAACACAGAATAGAATCATGGAATAAAATCACTGACTTTATGAACACAGACGGCTCACTCGGCCAACATCTATTGTGAAGAAAAATTAAATGTCCCGCGATTGGGCGATACGCAAGCAGTACCAGTAACATTCGCAAAAATACATTACTGTACAGATATTATACAATATTATTGTATTAACTTATTATCTATGTGTAATCATAAACATAAAACAATGGAATATTTATTTTAAATATATGATATTTATGCACGAGTTGGACAAAGGTAAGTCTGATAAATAATAATACCAGTGGTTATAGAAGAACGGCGGCAAAAATTAGTTGGCCATTTTGTGTCAGGTAACGCAGTGTGACAAATAAAATATAGTAATGATTAAAATAGGCATTTTATATATTTGAAAAAAAAAAATTTATGGTCTTAAATGGGTATCCAACTATTTCAACCAAACTTAACTGACTACAAGGTAATAAAATATAAAGAAATATTTTTTTTTAAGAAGTTAATAGTTAGGTAGATATTTATTTGAACATACAAAATGGTCTTTAAGGTATGTCCTGAATGAAACCAGACTAATGCTGTAAAATTTGATTTATTGAAATTATTGCAAAGTACAATTAATATTCTTCAAAGTAACTTCCTTGGTCATCTACACTGCGCTTCCAACGTTTCTGCTATTGAAGATGTGCGTCCTGGAATTCCTTGTTCAAAATGCTGTTCAGGGTCCTTGTCGCAGCAACTTTGATGAACTAGAACTGGCAACCTTTGAGGTCTCTCTTAAGCTGAGGGAACAGAAAAAAATCACAAGGGGACATATCAAGGCTGTAGGGAGGTTGTGGAAGCATAGTGACATTTTTTAGACAAAAAATCTTGCACAATCTTTACCATGTGACTGGACTGGTTGTCGTGGTTCAGGGTCCAGTTATTGGTGATGTCCGAACAAGCACAGGCGACACGTTTGAGATGTATTTCGAGGATTTCAACATAAAAGTGAAGTTGATCCTTGTTTTTGTTGGGACAAAGACCTTATGAACGACTCCCTTGGCGTTTTTGTTTGTTGTTGACGGTCGACATTTTTCTCCTTCCTCCTTAAGGTCTTACGCCAGACAAAAACCTGGGATCTTGTCATGCATTCATCCTTATATGCTGTTCTTAACATTTCTAAAGTCTCTGTCCCAGATTTTCCGAGCTTAACACAAAATTTGATGGCATACCGTTGCTTGATCACCTTGATCACACGACAAGCAACCTGCTTCCTCACATCGCTCGAAACGAACTACGAGTTGTTGCGTATCATTACTTAAACTCTCCACTACCTTCTTCCACCAACAATTTTGCTGCTCGGCGTACGAGGGCGTTACTCCAGAATTAGTCTGATTTCATTCAGGACAGACCCTGTATGTTTCTCCTGAAAGAAAAAAATTTTACAATTGTGAAATATTTCACAACAAACACGATATATATATCTGCTTTTAAATTATTATTATATTCTGTATTTGTGGTAGTTAGTACTATTCTAGATATTATTCTAGGACCACCTCCCCCTCAGCTTGAAAAAATCTTGGGTGCATTGTTGCAAAGATCTGATCGATTACAATTTATTAACCATTCATAAAAACTAAAATTATAAAATATTAAAATATAGGACAACAGCTCGAAAACAGAACGAATTTACTTACAGAGATATACATCCTTAAACAAACAGTGCATTTTTTGCCCATTTCATCGGTCATACTTTTGCTATTCGTACACGATCGGACGATACACACGAGTACCATGATTACGAGCAATACGTATATATTACAATAATAAATTATAAATATAAAAACTAAAATCACAGACGATAGACGCACAGAACTGTATTAAACCGTTGACGTAGAAAACGTGAAAAAACACAAGAATCGTACTCGTCATTCGTGAGCAAAATTGTGTCCATAGTAAAGAATATTGTCACTAAATAGTAAGCAAACAAATATGATAACAGTTTTTTTCGAAAACACGGTCGGCGGAATAGACCGAATTAGCACCATAGATTATATGAAACCAGATAGTGCACTGGGCCTAATATAATAGAATCGTAAATAAGATGTATTGATTGGTCGCACCCAAAGTGGTGTATCCAATTATAATAATTTAATTTATTGTACGCTTTATTTACAATACGTTTATCACACTGACCGCCAATTATCAATGTTAACATTATCAACCTTTTTATTGAAAGAACTATTTGGATATTTCTATCAAAAATAATCGTACCGTTATCACCTAACCGGTTTTCCCCTTCAGACACAACCTAATAATAAAAAATAATATATTTTGTATATTCAAAATAATATATGTATTACAATAAAACAATAATTTTAGATTTCAAAACACGTCGTAACACTAAATTAAGTGCACAATCTGGTTTCATCTAATATGTGTTAGCAGTGTGTCCTAAACGTGGTTCAAACCTTGTTTTATTCTGTGGTCCAGACAAGATAAGAACTGACGAACCAGCGACCATGTACGTATCACACACACTATTGTTGCTATTATGTTCTCTGCTATAACTTTATAGCGGTTGTGTACCCGTAGAAAGCATCAGTTTTTTTCCCCCGTAGTGTCGAAAATCTAAACAATGAATGCGCGTCGCCGTACTTGTTTCGATCAATTTTATTCTTATCGTGCTATGTGTTGAAGCAGAAACACACTGGACCGACATTTGTCGCTCGTAAGGACTTACCCGTAAACATTGGTCATTCGCGTGTTGTTATATATTCAATATGATTGCTAATTCATTTTCGTTTCTTCCCACCAAGGTATAAACGAAATTAATGTCCACAAACTAACCGCTTCAATCGAGCCATTTACAATCCAATGATTGATTATTGAACGCGAACAAAATTCTAATTAAGTAAAATTCATTGTCAACCAAAAATGATGGAGAACTCAATCAACCACTTGGTTGTAAGTATAGCGTGCAGCATCAATTAAACATTAAGTACGCGCATGCAATTGTTATAGATATAATATTATCTTCATCAGAATAATAAATTTTAGTTTTGTATAAAATATTCTTTCTATCCCTGAATGTGTATGTGTGCAATTTAGTATGTAGTCATCTACGCAATATATACTTACCTATTTATATGTAATATTCTCGCAATGGAATAATTTGGCTTTGATTTTTACTTCTATTTAGTTAGTGTTTAATTCATTTGTTAAGTTTATTGCATCGTTTATTTTTAAATACAATCTGTAACAATGGCACCTTGCAATAAAATTATTTCTTACACTCCAACATTAGCAATTGGATAAATACTGTCACTGTATTATAAGGTTAGTAATTACTTATTCTTATTTAAGGATGAAAACACTATTTCAGTCTATCAAATTTTTGTACAAATTAAAACTATTAAAATCCCAATGCCTTTTGTGCCACAATTTTTAAATTTGATTTCAATATATTTTTAATGCATACTAAATTTTTGAATATTTTAAGTAAATTGGTAATTTGTTTAATAATAATTTATGTAAAATTAAAAATACAAGTACAGAAAATACTTATTTAATTATTTTAACACATTTTATAAATAAACCAACCTACTATGTTCGTCTTAATCAAACTGTCATTAAAAGAATTGCATGCTTCAAAACAACCTTCCCTATTTATGCCTCTTATTATTTTTTTGCCTTACCATTAAATTATAAAGAGACAATATATAAATTTGCTTATATTATTAAAATTGAATATATTGCTTGATTTAGAACATTTTTAATGTATTAATTTTTATGACAACATTAATTTAATTAAAAGAATAATACTTGTCAATAAAATAAATAAATACATTTGTTTTTCTAAGTATTGAACTAAAATTAATTAAAATAAATATAAAATTACTGAATTGTTTGTGTTGATTTAATTTTGATTAATTCATATTTTACTATTTAATTAAGTACTCCTTCTGGAGTATTTTGTGTATGTCTGAAAGCTTTTATAGCTTTCTGAAATTCTTTCGACTTTTTCAATTGTTTTTAAATTTAATTTTAATATAATGTTGAATATGAAATAAAAATATAAATAATCTATTTATCAGTTATTGTTGCACAATTAGAGATGTGTATATTAAAAATTATGAATATTTCGTAAAATTGGGAAATATCTATCCCATTTCTAGATTTAACATTTAAGTTTAATTTAATTACACATAATAATAATAATATATTTTTTATTTTTTTTAGAATGATATTGAATATGTGCATCAGTTGGTGTATGATTTAAGATTGAATGAGCTTCAAATAATTTTAGATTACTTTAAGCAGAACAAAGTTGGGAGTAAACAATCATTACGTAAGCGTGTTTTAAGCATGTTATCTCTTTCTTCTACAAAAACAAAAGCTTTGAGACAACACATCATAACAGTCTATAGAGCAAGATTAGATCAATTGCAACAACCACAAATGTCACAAATATTACTAACACCACAGTCTTTGCATCAACCATCACATCAGTCACAACAGATTGTTCCACGATATTTACGACATGTTGCGTCCTACAACAACACAAATTTTCCAACTCATAATTTACAACCTTTTAATGAAACACCATCTACTCCAATTCATCAATTTGAACATTTGCCATTCTTTAAAACGATGCAAACCTTGTTGATGCCCATGCATTGCCAGTCTAATGTTGAAACAGCCAACTTTACTGGTCTCTTTTTCTTAACAGACAATGTTAGACATTCTATAGTGAAATCATGGAATATTACCAGACAAGAGTATAAAATTCAGATTATTTTGAGATTAGTACAAGTTGGGCTAAAAGAAAATGTTGTTGCCCGGTTACCTTACAATTTATCAGTTTCTGTGAATGATCGTATATGTAAATTACCGATATTAAATATCCCAACAAAAGCGGGCATCACCCCATGGAGATGCAATGTTCCTATAGACATTACTCAACAGACGGATTTAAGAAATTGTTTACAGAATACATTAAAAATTACCTGGGCAGATGAACCACATGAATACGTAGCTGCTGTTTTTGTGGCCCAGAAATTGACTTGGTCCGAACTACTTGTAGAACTTAAAAAAAAACCATTACGTGCTTCTGAAAAAACCAAAGAGCTGATAAAAAAATCTATGGAAGGTGATGCTGAAATGGGCGTAGACTCAATGTTTGCTACTGTTAAGGATCCATTAAGTAAAACTAGAATGGAATTACCTGCTCGCGGTGTGAATTGTATACACATGCAATGTTTTGATGCTATACAATTCTTACAGATGAATGAACAAAAGCAAACGTGGACATGTCCATTGTGTAAGAAAATAGTTAAATTTGAGGATATAGAAGTTGATGAATTTTTTTTGAATATACTTCAAAGTTCAAATTTAAGCATAGATAGTGAAAATGTTATTTTATTACAAGACGGTTCGTGGACTGAAAGAAAATCTGTATCAAATACACTTAATTCAAAAAATGTTATATCTAATAATCAAATTGAAGTATTCACATTGTCAGATTCCGATGACGATGAAAACGTGCAGCAAAAGGAGAAACGTTTAAAATTAAATACAATAATAGAAAAACCTGTATTAGTAAAATCTGAACATATAATAGAAAATGAAAATTTAGCACAAACAAATAATTTAATTTCTACTGAAAATGACCTAGTGTTGGACTTAAGTCTTAAGAATAGTACATCGATACCAGCGTCAACTAGTTCAGGTTGTCAACCGGTTATAATATTAAATGACGATTCTGATGTGCTACCATCAGTTGAATCAACTCAAATGTTAAATAATTATTACCTTCCACACATTACAGTTACAGAGAACAATAATAAAGACTGTAAACCTAGTACCTCTGGAATTAGTAAACATAATAAACGCCAAGAAAAAACAAAAGCAACAGTCTTATATACTATAACATTAGATTGAAATATGTATTTGAATTTTATTCATCAAGTATTACTATTATACACTTACAATCATGTAATTTTATTTTGTTTAAGATCTAGTTGATTATTAACATTTTCTTAAATACAATTTATGTGTTAGAATACGTAATAAAATCTGAGAATATGTTAAACATTAATTTTATTCTATTAATTAAATTTGTATTATTTCTTATTGATTTAGGCATGTTTGTATTTTTCAATAAAACTTTTATCATTTATTCACTTATACTTTATAAGATAAGTAAGTTAAAATTTTAATTCTTCCGTGTTTGGTATTATTTATTTTTTAAATATTAATTTTCAATCAAACGTATACAGAATTAAATACTGAATTGTACAGTAAAATTAAATCAATATGATATATAATGTGTAATAAAATAAAATAAAATAAAATAATTTTTATTTTGCTTAGATTCTTGGTTTACTTCTTACCAGATATCATCTCATAATCGCTAAGTTTTATACTTTTTCTAGTATAAAAAAATGTTAGATTATATTGGTAAAAATGTATCTTCGAATAAATAATGTGCTGTAACCTACCTGCAGATTGTCTTAATTATATACTTAGAAAACGTACTTATTAAACAATTTTAAATTAAAATAATTAATACGTTTATTTTAAAACAATACAATGATTGAAAAATATATCAAATAGTACATGCACATTATTGTGGCACATACATATTGTTTACATACAATAAATACTAAGATATTGACAAAATATGTAATTAATATTAGACTTAGTTTAAGAGATCAAAACTATATAGAATCTCAATAATGAAGAAACAAGTATTTATAAACAACTGTGAAGTATATTTATTTGTTTATTTGAGCCGAATATGTACTAATAAACGTTAATTATAATGGATAGACTCGATATTATTAAGTTTGATTGCCGGCGACGCGCATTACGTTGTGTGTCGTCGACGGGCACCGTAAGAAACGTTTACTTGCTATACTCATTGAACCTGGAATTCATAACCACAATACAGTAGAATTATAAATTTCAATCGCATCCGAAAAGAAATCGACGCGATTACGAGTTCGTTAACGACACGAGTTCTGTAAGTTTGTTTTTTTTCCCACGGATTTCATACTAAAATCCAAACGAATTCGAATACGATTACAAGAACGACGGAACAACGTATTCCACGCGAAAATAAAAGACTGAGTACGATTATCGTGGACGTCTCAGTATCGGCCGGTTATCATCAAGGTTTATAGATAATAAATGTTGCCTAATTTATGAAATATCAAAAAAATATGAGTGGAGGTTATATCTCGCTGTGACGTAGTTCGTCGTACATATTACACAATGATAACATTGTTCTCGTGCGCTTTTGGTGTTCGAACTCAGTATTTTTGGGTTTTATTGTTATTTTGTTAATTATGACCACGAAAACGACTAGCAAACCTAGAGGTGGTTCTGTTTGCGCGGTTTCAACTTGTGTAAATTATTCTGGAAAAGTCAAACAAGAAGGAAGAACTGATATTTCTTTTCACAGGTAAATGATATTTTTGCATTAAATTATTAAAAGATAAACTTGTATTCATAAATTTAACTAACTTTATGTTACACCTAGCACTAAATTAATTTTATTCTTGTAATTTATTTATTTATAAATTCATTTATCTGATTTAATAGTTTTGATATGTATACCTTACTTGTATTTAGGTTTCCTAAAACTATGACATATCAAAAAGAATGGATTCAAAAATGTGAACGTATTGACAAGTGGAATCCTAGTACAGCTCTAATATGTTCAATTCATTTTAAGGATGATGATTTTATGCGTGACTTACAAGCTGAGCTGTTAGGTTACACTCCTAGAAGACGCCGATTGAAACCTGATGCTATCCCAAGTATAAACTTACCAAGTAAATGCATCCAAGGTGAATAATTATTTAACAAAATAAATAAATATTTATAATATAATATAACCAATATTATTGGTTGAAAGAATAATGTTCCTAATAAAATAAGAGTATTGATAATGAATGCTTTAACTGACTAGCTCAATAAAACATTGTTGGGACTGAGGAACTCTTTAAAATATCTATTTAATACATTTATATTGGACACAACATTAAATAATAAAACGCTGAGTACAATAATCTTATTGGTTTAATAGTTGTTTTTTGACAAAAAACAAAATGTAATTGCTTAATACAATTTTTATTTTATATGAATTCTCTGACAATAATTGTTGAAATTATTCTAGAATTACAACTCTCGCTGTACAATTGTACACAGTCGTAATGTTTTTTGAATGATTGATGCAATTTCTTCTTTTATAAATGTTCAATTTAAATATTATTTTAAAACAACACAAGCCAACGAAAATATCAAGAGAAATCGGGTGTTTTGTGTACGGTAGCTCGGCAATTTCGTACGACAGTGACGTCTCTTGACTGGCTAACGGTTCGTTGCTTGGGCGGGTGGAGGGTTCACGTTTGTTTCCATGACTACGGGGCAACCTATTGTATCTATCTATAAACCTCGGGTTATCATCACCTCCGCGGCGGCGGTCTTGCGCGTAGACCTACGTCGGTGTACCACGACCGCGGTTACCAAACGTCGTGCGTCCCCCCGTCGTCCCGCGGATAAACGGCCAATGCCGTTGTTCCGTGCCCGTCGCGTTCGAGTGCTCAGACCCGAACGATGAACCGTCTTCGGGCGTAACGGGAATCGGATCCGTCTGCGGGAAACGAATATACGGTTCGATTGTGCGCGGGATCGAAAACGGTTGTTGTTGTTGTTGTTGTGGTGTTTGGTGAAAAGTCCCGTGAAATCGTTTATTACCGATTATTCTCATTCAGTGAACGTTCATGTAAGCCGCGACACGATCAAAATTAATCCGGTAAGCCATTTACACACCACTCGCTATCTGACTTAGAGTTTATCAACGATTTATAATTCGCGTGCACCGCCGTTCGATCGTCTCGTCCGGGGCCTGTATGATATATGTGCATTGAAAATTTATTTGTGCGCGTACCGTTCGGCGTTAACGTTTTTCGTCCATCGATTCATCGACCGCGATGACGCTGTTGGAGTTCACTGGTTGCGCGCTGACCGCGTTTGGTCCGGCGATCTCAATGTTCATCGTGACGATCATGCACGATCCCGTGCGCGTCATCATATTGATAGCCAGTTCGTTTTTCTGGCTGTTGAGTCTGCTGTTGTCGTCGACCATATGGTTCGTCTTCCCTAGCAAAGAACAAGTGTGGTTCGGTGTGCTCGTGTCTGTGCTGATACAAGAACTGTTCCGTTACTTTTTGTACTTGCTGCTGCACAAAGCGGAACGCGGGCTCAAACGTTTCGTCGCACACTCATTGGTGTCCAATAATAAGCATTCGTTGGCTTTTGTTTCCGGCTTGGGATTCGGCATCATGAGCGGTCTATTCTCTTTAATCAACATACTAGCTGAAATCGGTGGACCAGGGACGATGGGGCTGCGTGGCGGTTACAGCATGTTTTGTATCGTGTCTTCGATTTTTACCGCATTCACCATACTTCTACATATATTCTGGGGAATACTTTTCTTTCACGGATTAAATACGGATAACAAGAATATCATTTTATACGTTCTTATTTCGCACTTAGTCGTGTCCGAAGTAACGTTGTTCAATCAAAACCATTATTATACTCTTGTACTGTCTATAGTTTTCATGATAACACTGGGTACGGGATACTATGCTTTTAAGATAGCCGGTGGACAGTTGCCCATCATCGACAAATTTAAAAATCAAATTACAGCGGACGAAAGTTAAATGTATTTTTTTTTCCATTTTATTACTTTGTAACAAATTAATTTTTTATTATTATACACTAAAAGTTTAGTTTTTTATACATTATAGATATAAGTAATCATTTAAAACTCATTAATAAATTATCATTTCTTTAATAACAAAACAAAATTAGTGTTAGTTTGTTTTTATACACCCTGTTCATCCTTTATATTTAATAATCTTATATTATGTTAACTCATAATGTTTATCAAAACAATTAAGATTTTTGTCCAATAAACAGGTTATAATAAATTATTAAAAATTAATGAATTTACAATAGTGGTTTGTAATAGTAATGAACTAAAGAATATTGTGTTATACATGTTAACGAATTAATAAAAATAGTTATTATTTACATCTTATTTGACTTAGTATATAAATATATATATACTAGTGATGTATTGTTGTTTTAAACTTATATAGTTAGAGTTAATAAAAAAAGTGACAATTTTGTTGTTATACGTTTAAAAGTTAAATTATAAATGTTAAAAAAGAAAAAAAATTAACCCTACATAAATAAAATATTCATCGAACTTGATGAATACTGACTGGGCAAGATGCATTTATAGTCAATATAAATGGTCCTTCTTTACCAGGCAAGTATGTGGAAGGAATTATTTCATATGTTCCTGGTTGAATGTCGGCCAATTCTAAAATCACATATCCAGATCTGAAAATAAACAATTTCAATTTAAGATTTTAAAAAATTATAAAAATTATATATTTTTAAAAAATTATAGTTTTAAAGTAATTTATAATTGTGTTCTAAAACTATAGTAAATTAGTTATTTTATTTATCATTTGATTAGAGTTTGTTTAGATTATAACTAAAATTACATAAATTGCTTAATTTATTTGTTTCATTGCATGCCAAATGAAGCCGAATGTCCAGATCGACGCGTATATTGCGTCAAATGCGAAGCTGAAAAGACTATGCCAGAACTTGATCAACAAAAGCAACAGTGTTTAGTGGCGATGGAAACGCTCGATCGGTCGTCACCAGAACTTTGGCCCGAACCAATGCCTGGCATGTCCGGTTTCGCACAACACATCCGCGCGTCCAATGCAACAGACAAACAGCCAGCGTGGAAACAACCACCTGATGCTCACGATATGTTGCTTGTTCAACGTTATAGTCAAATGCAACTCAATCCACTTTTAGATGAACTGAAGTCTTTATATGACTTTGCCTACAATTTAGGTTTGGAGGAAGCCAAAGAAATGACACGTGGAAAATATATAAATATATTTACACGCAATACTAATAAATCAGGCGATTAGTAATTTAGTATTAAGAATTTTTTTTAAAGAAAAGAAAAAGAATTATTTAAAAAGTCTAATGTTTTAAAATTTATATTACTATCTCAATCATTTTTAAACGTTTCATTCAAATTTAAACAATATGATCTTAGTAAAAAAATTATATTTGACATTGATTTCAATCGCCTTTGGAAAATTATAATTTTAATAAATTTAAGGAAAACAAGATGTGTACTATGTCAAATGGTACATACCTATAACTCCCAGAAGTCTTACTCATAAACTTGGCCGTAATGTTTGCATTATTTAAACCGACACACGATACCTCGATTCCAACCTGAAATTGTTTTGGCGCCTTTAATTCAATTTGTAATGATTCAGTGTCCGACGGTCCATCCACTTCTAATTTAAACTTTGGATTGTCATTGTATGTACTGTGGTTTTGACATCCGCCAGCTCTTGTGCCTTTCCATTCACCATTGACTGTCTATATTTTATTGATAAATAATTATAATAACTGTATAGTAGAACATTATTTCTTAAGCATAATAAAAAAATATAAAAATTACAGTTTTAAATTGAGTGTCATAAGAGTTACTGAGTTCCTTCATCGAAAAAGGACACGTAGCATATGCCCGTAGCGTATAACGAATTGTATTCATTTTTTCATATTGGGACATGACTAGTGTGAACTTGGAAGGTGTTTTATCGTTGAGAACAATCTTGCAAAGATAATGTGGGCTGTTGATACGTGTTCCCAATATATATGGTTCGGGATCATCTGAAAAAAAAAAATTAAAATATCGGATAACCCAAAGAAAATGTTAACTAATTTTTAGTTATTTTGTAAAAACTAAAATAAAAAAATTGTATACTTGGATAATAAACACGTTTTCCATTATTTTTATACACTAGGACTGTTATGTATTCACGGTTTTCCTTGAAATCTTGCAGTTCTGTAATGTGTCGAGTCAAAAGTACCCAAACAGCACCACTGTTGATATTACCAACATCCAGACAAAATTGAGGATTTTCACTGATATTATACAAATCACATATAGGACCCGTTCCAGTATTCCAAGTCCTAAGAGTTACAATTTAAATATTTTAATTTTAATAAACCTTATATGTAATGCTTACTTATGTAAACATGACGTATATGGGAACAATGCTGGATTCCAATTCATACAAAACACTTCAAAATGGTGTAATACTGATGTATAATCGATCCAAAAGATTCCATTATCAAATGAAGCTGCATTTGTTGGATCATAATCAAGCATTTCTTTTAGTTGAGGTGTCCAGCTTTTTTCGTCCAACTCAGAATAATGTCCTTTCCAACGTACGTGCGCCCAAGGATTTTTCAATTGTAACAATTTTAAATTCTAAGGTGAAATACAAAATTTATTTTAAATCTTAAAACAGATAAATAATCGCATTTATGGCTTACGTACATTTGCTTTTCGTACGGCCAAAACGGCATAAGCATGTGAAGATACAAGACCAGTTCTTCTCTCTTCTTCTGGTGACATAGGCGGCGTAGCAACTGTAATTAATACATCACCCTTACACAATCTTGTATATAGAGTTTCGAACAAACTATCAGCATTAAATGTTTTGTCTTCCAAATGAATAGCACAGCGTTCTGGTATCCAGCCCGTTAAAGCGTGGAGATCGATGTTCTAAAGTCAATATAATGTACCGAGTACTTTTTACACCATTTCGTTGTAGAAAATTGATATACAAATTTTAAACCAAAAAGTAGAATCTATCCTATCATGAATCAACAATTATTTAAGATATCTGAAATGGTGAAGTATTTAAAACTTACACTACTCGATCCAGGAAAATCATAACCTCCCATAACTTTGAGGTATGCTTTTTCTATTAAGGAAACCCAAAATTCATGTTTGTTTGACGAATGTGAGCATAATAACGAATTATATTTGCCAACTGGCAATAGATCATCGATTATTACTTTACGCTGTATCCCGTTTAGATAAAGTTTTATCATATACTTCCCTAAAATAATTAAGTAAATGTATTCGATTAGTTTGTTATTAATAGCTGTTGTATTTCAAAAAAAATTATACTACATTACCAAACGGATTGTACACAGGTTGTCCATTGTGTTTTTGAGGGTAAATAATTGACGTAATCAATCTTTGTTTAAACGATTTCTCATACACAGCACAAACAGCTAATGAAGCTACAAATGAACAGTCGGTCACAATCTATAAGCAAAATATTTAAACATTATAGTGTATATGTTTTTTCCCCTAAAACGCGATTTTAAATAATTAGTCAATAGTTAAAGTAATTTCATTGATTAAATATACTTAAATCTTACAGTTAAAAAAAAAACGGTAATTTCATTTTAATAAATTATAAAATACCATTCTTTTAATATAAAACAAATTACGTACAATTATTTTTACAGAAAAGTAAAAAATTAATTAATAATGAAAATATATATGTTTTCATATGATTACTGTTTGTTTTATGCTATAGAAACTTATGGAGTCTCCAACCACCATTTTTGGATCGGAACATAGTTGATCGGGTCTTATCCATTGTAAAAATTTTTTTTTTTGTTCCGACGACAATGTTAGCAAACCATCGCTATCAGTGAATGGAATCGACAACTGAAACCTTTTGATGAGAAATAAAAATAGGTTTTGAAAAGATTTCAGAGTATATCTAAGTATATTATTAATAAATGTTATTTTTTTAATTTACCTCTCTAATAGATCAACATCCATGAAAGGAACATACTCTTTATTATTAATTTTCGATGTAACCAATAGAACTCGTTTTTCTTCTTCGGTGTAAAGATCGCTTTTAGGCGTTTCCAATATTTTGGAAATTTTATACCGAGCGACTTTTTATGGTGAAATAAAGCTGAAAATAAATGTATAATATATACTTATTTGATATGCTTCGTTTAAATATTTAACAGAACTATTTTGTTTGTCTGGTTCTATAAACTAAATAAACAAATCATAAATGCTAAGAATTCATTAAATTCACAAAAAAGCGAACAAATATTTCAATGTTGATTTTTTGTTAATTATATATAACTATATATTTATAAACTCTTGTATTCCAATAACTCATACAAAAACATATGTAGCTAAATTATTTTTACTTTAGGAACAAATTTACAGTTGATTAAAATTTTATAAATGAGAAACCACAATTACACTAATGTTTTTTTTGTTTTATTATTACTAGAGCTGGTAAAAAAAAGAAAAAACTGATAGAGCACATTTGTCATTCAATATTACCACAATAGTAAAATATTATGTTTTATTTCGTTTCCAAATACAATGTGTACAAACAAAAGAAAATTGTTTTATATAAAATAAAACATTTAACAACAATTATATCAGTAAACATTTTTACATCAAAACTTATTACTACGATAAACCCAATTTTCTTTTTTAATAAATATGCCTTACATAACTATAATTCGAATTAATTTCTTTTATACTCATTATTCTTATGAATACCTGTATTTAAAAAAATGCTGACAATTATATAGCCATTCCTTTAACTTGTATCACACTTTTACCAACAATGCATGATACATGTGTAGGTGAAAAATATTTTTTTTTAATACACCATTTGTAGGAACTCTGCTGTAGACCAGGGTTTTCATATTTTTTTTTTTATTGATAAATACATATACAAAATAATACATAATAAAATCATTTTTAAAAACTAATTTAATTTAATTTCGATGAAATTAAAATTATGTACAAGAATAAATATTTTAACTATTTATAACTTAAAGTTACATAAATAAAAGCAATGTATACTTTTATAATTAATATTTTGAATGTATTTAAGAACATAAAAACTATTATACACTAAAAAGTTAAATGTAAATTGTGATAATATTGTCTTAAGGCTTCAGTTTCGCATTAATTAGTGTATGTAATTCTACAGGAATGTTTAGGTTTAACAAAAACAATGAGATCTATGTAAATATAACATAATAAGTATGTTGTACATTAAACAGTTATTACATGTACATTTTTCATAAATGTATGATCAACATAATTATAATTGTAAAAATCACACAAATTCACATAAAATGTAAATACATTTAACACAATTGCAATATTGGTAACTAAATGAAATAAAGCTTTCACATTTTAAAAGTACCAAAAACTTACAAAAATTATCACAATGACAGTAAAAAACCGAAAAATATAAAATTATGTATTTTATACTTTTTAGTAAGTAAATAAAATATAATCTACATATCATGATAAAATAAATATGATAACGTATATGAAATTCAAAAATTAAATAAATCAATTATAAATATTATTCATTTAAAACTGTTCAATGCATAATGTTGATTGATCTGTTTTGTTTCAAAATTTATTATTAAAATTGAACATTAACTGATTTAAACAATCAAACATTAAACATTAGGATCACATGCACGTTTGGTAAGACAGACTATTAAATAACTTGACCATTATAAGATACCTGTATTATTGGAGTTATTACTAGAATTTTGATCCTTAGATTGTTTTAATATTTCTGCTCGGTCTAAAGCTCTCTCAATTAAAGTAGTCAAATTTTTTATCATTTCATTGTCTGATATTTCTTTTTTCTAAATTATAAATGTAAAAAAAAGACTAAATAATTCATTTGATTCTCAATTAGCAGCATTTCAAACAAAATATTTAATTTATAGTTATTATAATTACCACTTTTAATGACAATTCAATTGCTTGCGTATACGTGTCAATGGCTAAGTCTTCTCTTCCTGATTCATCAATATCCAAAGCTTGTTTGAGTAAATATTTACACTGTTTTAATCGTACCCTGTCTTGGTTAATATTTTCCATATTATTAGCCGCTTCATTTTGAACTATAAACATTAAAAAATATTTATTTTAAATCATACAACATATAATAATTAAGCAATAATCCTAAATTTTAAAAGTATTAATTATAAATTTGTTCTAATGTGAAACATTGTTCAATAGTAATATCTAAAATGATTCTAAAACTATGCAGATATAACTCATTTTACTGTTTAAACATTAGATTAAATTTTTAATAATCATCAAAGTAAAATAATATTATGAAGGATGAATGCTTAGGATAGAGAAATTATCAATAATTTACCAATTGTCAAATTAAAATAATAAGAATTGGACAATAAGAATTATTCACATTTTTGTTAAGGATAAAGCATTTACCATAATTTATTAAAATAGATTTAGTAAGGCAAATGGCGATACCTCTTACATTCTACTTAGCTAAAATTCTAAGGGAAAACATAAGATTATTTTTTTTAGGAAAGAATAAGTAAACAGTTTTTTTTCTTTAAATTACTATATTACTAATATTTAGTCACAATTAAAATTAAAACAACTATTTATTTTATTAAGAAGAGCCATAGTCCTAAAGACGTCATGTAGTATGATCACTGTGAATTCAAACCGAAAAAACTGAAATTTAATAAATATAAATTAGTTAAAAATAAATATGAAATGTCCTAAGCCCATACAAAATTCAAATCAATTTTCTTGCATCATTTCTTATAAGTTTTATTAATTTCTTTGAAACATTGAAATAATTTAAAACTGTTAAAAACATTTAAAGAAGTTATTCAAATTAATTTTTAAATTTATGTACCAATTATCAGTTTTAAATTCAATATAATCTTTTGAACAAAGTTATTATTTTCAAGAATTTGTTTCAAAATTGTGTACATCCACCTAATGACTACATGTTAATTTATATCAAAAAACAATATAAATTTTCTTCAATTTTTTTTATAGAAATAAATGTAAAAAAATAGATACAATTTGCATGTTTCTAAAGATTTTTAAACAAAGAATTTATTATGACTAGTGATGGGTTAAACTATAAATAAATTCTGGAAAACTTCAGTTCAACCCATCTCTAAGATATAATTATGTTAATAATTACAATATTACATTTCATATATTACATAAACGAAAAAATAACCTATTATTATTAATAATAAACAATTACTTTGATATTCCAATGCTTCGGCTCTATTTATATAATCATGTGATTTTTTACACCACTCATCGGCCAGAGGATCGTCTTTTCGTATCTTCCATGCAAGTTCTAAAAGTGTGGCAGCCTCTTTATAATAATAAACAGCCGCTTGCATTTGGCCTTTACAATCGCATTCTACTGCTTTATTAGATACTACAATGGCTTCTTCCGCGTAATTCATTTTTCTTGAAGAACTACTGTACTAATATTTATACTAAATACTGAACACTAATGAGGTTTAGGTTTATGGCCGTCGACATAAAAGTTCCTAGTTGCTGCTGGTAACACGAGTTGAATACCGTCCAAGCTTTTATCTAATATAATCTGACAACCTAATCGTGAATTTTCTTTAAGAAATGGAGCCAAATCTAATAAATCGTCTTCCTTCTCATCAGATTCTGGAAGTTTAGATAAATATTCGTCGGCGACATAACAATGACAGGTCGTGCACGCTAAAGACGCTTCACAGGCGCCTTCCATTTCGATCCCATACCTAATAAAATCATCGGGAGACAGGGGATTAACACAATAATAATAATTAATAATGAATAGTATTATGTTATTGTTTTCAATCGTTCATACCTGTGGGCTAAATAAAGAACATTGTCACCAATTTTTCCTTTGACCTCTGTACGTTTGCCGTCTTTGTCTACGAAAATGACACTCACAATTTCATCTTCGTTTTTCGGATCTTGCCATTCGTATTCTCCGTGCCAAAGACATCGAGTGGTACATACGAACCGTATGCGATCGGACGAAACGACGTGGTGTGCAGATTTCGTCCGGTTTAGCAAACGGACGCGGCTGATGGGAACGAGACGTCGACTGTAATATACACCGCGTACTAGTTTTGCAACAGTAACGGGCAAAAACATACTATATCGTACGCGACAGTTTCGATTGTTTTCCAATTGTTATGACAGCGGCAGCACATGCTAGAAGTGGGGAAAAAAAACACCCCCCGTCGACACCAAAACATGAAAAGTAACGAAAACGTTTTCGGACGACACCTATGGCCGGCCGCACGCAAGTCGAAAACCTAACGTCAAGATCCGTAACCGTCTACCCGGAGCATGACGTCACGAGCAAAAATAATAATAATAATAATAAAAAAAAAACCGACTTCGGCGCGCCGCCGGTTATCTATCGGTTTCGCAATATCAATCCCTGTGCCCGGTGGGCGGGCGTCGGTTGGAGCGTTTCGATAAGAGAGAGATAGAGCCGTCGGACGGATAGATTAGAACCGCGGATCCCGCTGTAATTTCAAAATTTGTACGCGACATTTGAAATACGGTGCTGTTGGTGTGTCCGATTTTTCGTTTTCTCGGAGGAAAACGTAAGCGTCCGTTGTACTTCTTTTTTTTTTTTTTTTATTATTCTTTTCCGTATTTCAGGTTGGCATAATTTGTTTTTTCGTCTTTTTTAACAACACGGACGTGTGCTTTTTACTCTTTATACACTCGTTTGGTTACATGCGCAATGTCGTAGTCGGCACGATAATATTTCAATAACGCCGTTGCCGAATCAAATACACGTTGAAAATTATGACCGAAGAAACCATGGAGGTACGTAAAATGGACGCGGCGTTAAAATTTGAATTGGTCAACTTGCTGGATATTAACGACGGATGGAAATCGCTTATGACCGCCATAACTGTTGACTGTGATGCGACCAAATCCCGAAAATATACTGCTGATCACGTAAAGTAAGACTGATTGGCGCTTACGATTATTATTATTATTATTATTATTGTTGTTGTTGTGGATGGCATATAAGTACGAGTAGTATGACTACAGAAGATACTGTACATATATTTTAAATAGGTCCATAGAAATGGCTAGTCACACACAACGACGATCCTGTAGCGAGATATTTTTAGAGGAATGGGGAACCAGTGGCAAAATAAGGCCTAACCTCAAGTATCTGATGAATTTATTGTTCGATATTAAGTTGATAAGAGCTGCTGAATACATAGCTTCCAAAATTTCAAATGGTAATTAATAAAATATGTAATTTAACGTTGAATGTAACTATTATGTTTCGTGCAAGCTTATTTTTAGGCGAACCAGTACAAAGGCGTGCAACATCAATTAACGTCCCTGAAATTGAAGTAGAAGAGTATACAGATAATTACAATAGTGAACATTTCAAGTCTACATTGTTTGCTAATCAACTAGATACAAATTTAACTTTTAAAAATGCCAAAAGTAACAAAAGGTATACCATAATATATATATGTACAACATTCATTGATCAAATTAATATAATTTTTTTGTAAATTGTGTTTAATTTTCATTAGATTTGGTGAAATCGAATTACCTTATGAACATTTATTCAATGCCACAAATGGATTTTCGGATTCATGTTTGATCGGAGTTGGTGGATTTGGCAAAGTATTCAAAGCGAAATTAAATAATCAAACAGTGGCAATAAAACGTATGGTAAAAGTGTTTGAAGAAAAAGATTTCAAACACTATTTAAATGAAATTGATATTGTTTTAAAGTTTAAACATGAAAATTTATTACCATTGGTAGCAATATCATATGATGAACAGCCTTGTGTTGTTTATGATTTTATGGAAAACGGTTCGTTACTCGAGTGTATTGCGTGCAAAGTTTGTTTTAATCAAGTACCTTGTATTTAATATCTTATGTCATTGATAATAAATTATTTCATAGGATAAATCAGCGTTATTAAATTGGAAACTTAGAATGAAAATAGGAACAGACATTGCAGCAGGGCTAGTTTATTTACACACAGCGTTTGACATTCCTTTCATACATCGAGATATTAAAACTGCTAATATTCTTCTGAACAATAAATTTATTGCTAAAGTATGTATAAGTAATAATATACATTTTTTAATCATTAAAAATATGCAATTATTAGCTAGTAAATTGTTCTTAGATTGGAGACTTTGGATTAACTCGCATTGGAGATCATACAATAACATCTGAAGCATTCGGGACGTCTGCCTATATGTCACCTGAGGCATTTAGGGGTGACATATCCGTAAAAATAGATGTTTTTAGCTTTGGAGTTGTATTATTAGAATTATTAACAGGATTAGCGCCCTACGATGAACATCGAACTGGTTGTGACTTGGTGAGCAATATAATTTTTATAACAAAATAAGATGTGCAATTATTTTTTCTTTTTATTCTAGTTGACTCATATAACTGAAATTGAATATCCCATAGAAGTATTATTGGATAAGCGTGCTGGAAATTGGAACAACAATATTGCTAAAAAAACGTACGACTTAGCAATTCTTTGTACAGCTACAAAAACACAGAGGCCTTTTATACACGGTCAGGAAGGTGTTTTTGAATGTCTTAAAAACATTCAATCTAAAATTGGTGTGTAAAAATCAAAAGAATCGATAAATACTCAAATTGACATTTATAAAAATAAAATTGTAACAATTAAACATAATTTATATTTTTATATTTTCTAAGTATTATTGTAACTTATGATTATTTTTACTTTTAATATAGCTCAGTCTTGATTGGAAATAAATTGTATACAAAATAAAAATATAGATATATTTTGAGCTATATAAAAATATAAATGTAAATCATAAAAATAAATATTTTCTATTTAATTTTTCAGGAAACCACATAATTTGTATAACTATAAAAATAGATTACTATATAAACATTTAAAGCAGATAAAACATGTTCACAAGTAATACTAAAAGTTATTTATGTTATATGTATTTACGTTGAAATATTCTTATTACTCAAAACGAGTACAAATTAAAAATGCATATAACATTAAAACCATAGGCTAATATTTAGCTTTTAATAATTTCATTAATTTCTCTAGTTTCATAGCTTTCATCAAACTACCAGCAATTTTAAGTTTGCCAGACATATAGGCATCAGCAGCTTTAAGTTTTCCTAAAAATAATTTTATTTAAAATATAATTAGATAAATATAATAATTATTAAAACTCACCTTCAAATAGTTCTTGAAGTTGACTGGCTTCCATTGTTAGAGTGGCATCAGGTTTTGTAGTTGGTTTTCCCTTTCCAGCTAATCCGTTTCCAGTTAGATCTACAAAATAAGTTCTATCATCATCTCCTAAAAAAAAAAAAAAACATTTTAATTCAACATAAATTACAAAAGATTACTATTATGTGTGCACTATTTTTTTTTTAATTACATACAATGAGCTACTGAATTACAATAATTAAAAATATATATTTAGTATTTACTACAAACATAAAAAATTCTAATAACCTTTTACTACAAACAAAAAACATGCGTTTGTTCCTTTAGCTACTTCTGGAGTTAGGTGTGTATTGATTTTGATAAAGATTTTTTCAATCATATCTTCTCCGTCTGACGACTTTCCTTTGGCTATTTCTTTTCCTTTATTGAAACCATCATGTGGAGCTTCATCCAAGAAGAAGTCCATCATTAAATCGCCTGTATAAGCTAAAAAAAATATTTATCATTATAAATTTTAGTAAAAAGAGAAGAAATAGATAAAATATTTTCATTAACAAACTACATATTAAAATTTATATTTAGAAGCTTTTTAAAACGAAAGTTACTAAATTTCTTTTTGTATGTCACATTTAATTATAGGTTCAATAGTTTAGTTTTTGAACACGAGTGACTTACCAGGGAAATACAAATTAATTACAATATCCAGTGTTCTAAATTAATTATCTATTCATTATGATAATGAAGTACTTAACTATGTTAATAGGATATTTATTTTCACTATTGCTTACTCGGATCACTAGCATATTGGTTCATATCAGTGATACCTTCTTGTTTTAGTACATCATCGTCAACTAAAAACTGACCAGTACAATTTTCCACTGATCTACAAAGTACAGCATAAGCTGCATCTGCCATTATTTCTGGCTTACGAGATAATTTCTTAGCGTCACCAGAGCCAGACAACATTTCAACAGCTGCAGTGTATATTGCTATTATAAAAAATAATATTTATTTAAACTTATTACATATTTCTATTAACTTGAAAATCAGTTCACATACAATCAAAAATAATTTAGACCTACTCTATAGTTATTAACTTGATGTATGACAGTAGATAATATACACTAAACTACATTTGTTCTAAAATTTAAAATATATATGTTAGATATATAGTTATACAAAGTTAAAAGCTAATATATATATATATATTTTTTTTTAAACCTATAATTGAATTTATAATATAAAAAAATCAATTAGCTATAAATATAAGCAGAACAAAAGCTGAACAATATATATATATATATATAAATATAACCCTATATTTTATATCACCTTCACTTCAAGATGTATTTGAAAATTCCATATATTTGCTTTATATTTTTATTATAAAATTACAATTGTTCATTACCAGTTCTTGGCCATAAAGCATTCACGGCAATGTTATCTGCTCTAAGCTCAGGAGCCATTCCTAATACACACATTGACATTCCATATTTAGCCATCGTATAAGCGACATGGTCTCTAAACCAATTAGGGTTCATGTTTAATGGAGGACTTATATTTAAAATATGTGCATGTTTGCTTTTTTTTAAATAAGGTATACACAACTTTGACCTAGAAATATAAAACAATTTTAAATAAGTTTTATAAACTATGAATGATAACAATTTGAAATTATTACACCAAAAATGTCCCTCTTGAATTAATATTATTCATTAAATCATATCTTTTCATATCAGTGTCTAGAGTTGGAGTCAGTGAAATTGCACTCGCATTGTTTACAACAATATCAATTCCACCAAATTTACTAATTGTTTTATTAACAGCATCAGCTACTTGACTTTCTTCTCTTACATCCACTACACAAGGTAAACATTTTCCTCCAGCTTCTTCAACTAAAACATATTGTTTATAATAAATAAATAGATTGAGATATTACTATATCACTCAATATTTAATTAATTATCATAGTAATATATAAATAATAAATAATGGTATTGAAAATATTAAAGTTTCCAAATCATTTATGAATTATAATTTTGTTTTTCTATAACAATCAAAGTATTTAATTTTAAATTAAATATAATAGTGAATGATCATTGAAAAAAGGCGGACTTTGAATCATAAATTATTTAAGACAAACAATAACTAAAAAAAAATATTATTATTAATCTTATCAAAATATATATATACACAATTGTATACTAAACAAATCATTCTATGTTTACTTCCTTATTAGTTCATTAATTAAATTATAAAAATAATAGAATAAAAAATAACAAAATAATCTATATAATTGTCAAGTAAGAGTAATGAATAGATTTACAAATAATAAAGAAAAACTTATATTACATAGTTGATCTATGAATATTTTTTGTCAAGACAAATGATAAGTAAATTATTTTATCATTAAAATTGTTACTTCTCTGACATATAGTAATTAAAATATAAATCATTTTAACTATTCTAATTACTTTTACATGAATGCAAATAATTATATCAGGACATATATTTTCTTGTTGTAAAATTAATGTTTAAAATCCAATCAAAATGTACATTCATTTAAGTATACATTTACAACTGTATTCATTATTATATTGCTTACTTTCTTTGGCAGCTGTGTAGATGGTACCGGGTAGTTTTGGATGTGGTTCGGCAGTTTTAGCAGCAATAACAATATTAGCACCGTCTCTGGCTGCTTTTAAGGCGATCGCTTTACCAATTCCCCGACTCCCACCAGTAATGAACAAAGTCAGCCCGGATAATTTTCTAAAAAATAAAAAATACATCAATGTAGTTTGATAAAGTTTATATATAAAATAAAATAATAAATATTTTATGTACCCCGTGTTCAACATGATATTCGGTTATTTAAAAAAATTGTCAATTGAAAACTCGAGCTACACAAACACAATGACTAGTCAATATGTACTGTTGTTTTGAATTAATCTGAAAACAAGGAAAAACTGATATATATATATATATATAAATATATGTAATACAACTACGGGTACCTAACAATGATTGTGTATCGGTTGGAAGGGCAAGGCAAAACATACACAGGTGATCAGTGAAGAATGATCATGACCTACAATTTGCACGTCCTTATTTAATCGACATTCATACAGACAACAAAAATGTAAGAATACAAACGTATCGGACGGAAATATAACGAACGCGATAATTTCGATATATATGTAATTGATATCGACCAAATAAATAAAAAGAAAAAAACAGTAATTTTGAAGAGAATCATCAACTCTACAATACGATAAATACGTACACACGATATGCACTTAAATAATTAAAATATTCTGTTTTCTATAAACAATAAAAGTTAAATCGATTGTGTAAAACGTCAACGTAATATGGTTTACGAAATAATTTTAATGTTTACCACGCACGAAGCACAAAGTACACGGTTCTGGTGTTCTGGTTCTACAAGTTCTACGACTTACACATGCCAACATTGATTAAAATGATAAGAACCGTGTACATATTTACGTATAGATCATACGTCCAGATGATCTATATTCTATAAGCACAGAATAGAATATGAGCGTCGAATTGTAAATCACCGTTCAACGTGGAACGGATCTGTATGAAAATATTTTTCAAAATTAGAAAAATAATAACATCGAGCTTAAAAATTTCGATATATTAACATATGTTATCATGATACAATGATTTATAAAATAGAAAATATCTTCCTGGGTCATTTTTTTTATAACGATAACTAACAATGTTTCAAAAAAAAAAAAAAAAATGGTTGTCATTTGTAATGTTGATCTGTCCCTTTTTGAGAATTATTAGCGGGTTTCTCGAAATTGGTAACGTTATTTACTATTGATGTATCATTGTACTTTGTACTTAAAATTATTTTTATCATTCTACTATACTTAATAAAAATAAAACTATTTTATGTTGAAATTAATTTGTGTAATTTACTAATAAATTCCGTCTCCGTATTCTTTCGACACCATAGACGTGTCCACGTAAAACTAACGACTGCATCAAAGATACAGCTAACCACATTTCAAAAAAAAAGTTTAAATATGAATTTCTACCCTAAAATCACAACAAAAAATACAAAAATATACATAATATATGTAGTTCGCGGCGATGATAACGTATAGTTGTTGTAATACGTATACGCGATTAGTATATTATTTTTGTGATTTTAGGTTTATAAATTCAAGTATATTTGGGAAAACATCAATATGTTTGGTAAATATAGAGGAAATAATGGTTCTTTGCCATACTTACATCAAGGAGATATTCAGTGCCTACCAAACCCCCAAATATAAACTATAGCCATTACGCTATCAGGAATCCTGCTGAATCAATGATATATTTAATGTTTAAAATAAAATATAATATTGTATTATATATATATATATATATATGTAATGATATGCACACATATCATCATTGTGTTCACAGCTAACACAAATGTTATTAATGTATTGATTTCTTTGTGTAAAGTACCATATATAGCTATGTGATATTTTTTTAAATAAAACATACTAACGCTTGACCTTCTCGGAACACAGATTGTATTTTCAAATAATAATAAAAAAATACAACGCATATGTTTGAACCTAAACAAATAGCCGACACGGGCTAGAGATGCTGATCATCGGAAACGAAATTATAAATCAATCTTAAACATATAAATTCCACACGAACTTATAAAACGAAACCACGACGCAGAGCAGTAACAAATAAAGGGTCTGTCCGATCAAAGAATAGTCAGTTGATTCAGATTAGAAACATAAAAAAAACAACTTATAGGAACGCATTTTACGCACATAAAAGAGAGAGGAAACCCACCATACGGTTGTAATAAACAGAAACATACATACACGAAAATTTACCCAAAATGAAAGGTCGTAACGCCGACAATACGCATTTAGAGACGACAAAACATCTATTGTCACTATCAATCGATTGGACTGTTACGTAGTCAGCGTATTGAAGATATTATAATAAACAAAATGTACACACTAGACTACCCGATGATCTCGTCTCCACGTCAGTGTGTGCACACACTCTAACTACGAACCAGTACTCCTGACCAATTCATAGTTTTGCGAGACAACTTAATTTGAGTATTGGTTTATTTTATTTTGTCGGTGAATTCGCTTTGGAAGTGAAGTCACCGATCCAACCTTTGCATTCATTTTTTATTGTTTAAATCTCTTTATACGATCGTTCGTCTCTGCGGATACCAGTCAGACTTCGAGCACGAGCATAAGGTAAGACATTTTAATATTTGACAATTTATTTCATTGTCTTGCCTTACATTTTTATTTTATTCTTTTTATGATTTTTTTTATATCATTACGTAAAATATACCTAAACAATTCTTAAATTCACACCCCGTGAAATATCCCCTCGTATTCCCTTTTCTTTTAGCAATATTTTATAATTTTTTGTATTATTATATTTATAATTAGAAAATATATAAAATATTACAGAAAATATTACTAAGAAAAATCTTTACAAATATAATTTATTGTTTCCATAAAATGTACTATTGGTTTCGGTTAAAAAACATTATTAAGAAACAAAAACCATTAGTTTCACCCCCCCCCCCCATAAATTGAAGTCAAATACGCCACTGAACACAACTATAATTCAAAAAAGAATAAATACTTTTTTAAACTTAGTTTCTAATATTGTCAGTTTAACAATCATGATTATTATTAGTTTAGTCTCTAATAGTTTTTACTATTTAGTTCTACATTAAAACTAATTGAAAACTACTTTGTAAATCTAAATTTATTGTACAATTAGTTTGTTAAATTAGTGTTTGAAAGTTATTTATATAAGTTAGATTTTTTTTATAAATATTCGTAGTAATCACAAATCAGTTCTCTAAAGTTTCTTTAGAACTGTGACATTTTCAAAATTGCTCACTAGTAACATGTTGTAATTAGAAACTTGAAATAATTTCTAACAAATGTAATCATTAAAAATAAAAAACAAATTAATTTAAAATACAATATTGTGGTAATTTATTAACATACTACATCAAGTGATGCAATGAATAATTTGAAATGTATTATTATATATAACATTATACATAATAACATTATCTTGTTTATTTCGGCATAATATCAAAAGCTTCAAATGCACCTTCAGAAGGGTCAAGCAAGCACGGAAAAGTATCCACTGACGGAGGAGGGCTCAATCTAAATAATGGATCATAACGTGGTGGAACTGAAACCAAGAAAACATATAGAATTATTTATTTTAATATAAATTGTGCATTAAATTAATACCATACCTCTAGTATAAGGTTTACGCTCATTATCTTTTGACATATTGCCATCTATATTTTAAACACAAAACATTTACATTATTTCAGTGTGAAAAAAATATAAAGTATTAAATATAGTTATTAAAGAATTTTGAGATAAAACAAATAAAATGTTTTTATCAATATAAATTACTTTTTAAATTAATTATTCACTACATAAGGTTCAACTTACTTAAATGTTTATCCACTTGTTTACCCTCTTTATTTAGAACAATAATTTCTTCCCCGTCATCAGATTCTTCAGTGACTAAAAAATATTATTGTATTCATACATTTTAATATCATTTAATAAAAGTTATTAATAAGGAAGAATAAAAACAATCTTATTTATTTGTATTTCTTAAAAATTACTCTAAAATATGCGTATGTGTATAATACTTACACTGCATAATACTAGAATGTACATCAGAATCATTATTGCGAGGTACTTTTCTTAATTTATTATTAGTTCCTGAACTGTGCCTTTTTCTCTATAATATAAACAAAAAATAAATAAATATTCATTATTTCTAAAAATATTAGATTCAACAAATTTTAAAGTTATATATTTATTAAATAAATAATCTTGTTGATGTAAAGAATATCACCAAGTTAAAAAAATACATAAATAATGTAGTAAATTGTGGGTGCTATGGATATTGGTTCAAATGGTATACTCAGACAGATATTTTAAAGTTGTATAATTATTTTGAAATTTAAAGTGATGATAATTGAATACAAGAATACAATTCTGAGTAACGCTAGACATATTTTACTAATTTTTTAAAACATTTAATAAAATGATTGAAAAACCGTGTCGAATAAAATACTAACTAGATATGATTAACTATTGGAAAGTGGTCTTAGATATGAAGATCTATACAAGTGTTCATAGACAAAAAATAATAATAATAAACACATTGTAAGACCACTACATTCTTTGTTTCACTCAAAATCTAAAAATACAAGTATTAAAAATAGTAAATAAAAATTTTAGATAGTCAATTGTCAAAAGCAAATTTAAAAGTAACAAAGTATTAATAAATGTTAACTAGAAGTTAACTTGGGATTCAAATTCAAAAATGTATACACATAAATTAGAATAACAATATTGTTGTAAAGTGTATTCCATTTTTTAAAAAATAAATTATGAATCTGATAAAATGAATAATGAGCAAATTTAAAGTTTTTATAAATTATTGCTTTTTGTATGAAATACTATTCAAATATTTGTAAAAATAAAATATTTATCAAATCTTTATTTTTTTCAATTAAATAAGAATATAATATTCAAAATACCTCAATCTGACCAAATGCTTTGAATGAAATAAGATTCATTTTAACTGGCACAGTTTTTGAATTAAAATGTATTCTAAAAGGCATACTATTATCATATGGTTTAATATTATAGTTTCGATTAAATTTAGTTCTTGGTATGGAAATGCTTGCTCCTCTAAGTGCTTCCATAGGTTGTACAGTGAACACTGATCGTTTTTCTTGTTTGTTAGAGATTTCACTACTCAACAAATACATATAACGAGCAAATGACTTTTCTTCTTTAAGCACCTTAAAATCACGACTGAGAATCTGAAATTGAAAAAATTCTATGTTTATAGGTTGCATAAAATATTTCCAACAGATAATTTGTATAATCCATAGTTACTATATTTTATTTATCTATATGGTATAACAAATTTATACTCAAATACCTATCTAATGGATGTAAGATGTAGTCAATAATGAAAAGAGACGAAGAGAAATTATGATCTTTGAAATAGAAGTACTCTGGCGTATATATAGCTTTATCATAAAGATTAGTAAATACCAAACAAGAACAAACAAGGAAAAGTATACCAAATGTATCAAAAGCTCAATATAAAATCATAAATAAGTTAGAGTATAATGAGTAGACCATGTCTGGAGATTTAATGATAATAAATCGAATAATGATAAGCTAAATTGTTGGGAAAAAGTCTCGAGGACATTCCAGAGAAAGACGTATGGACACTAAAAAACAAACTTCAAAAAGTATGGTACATGGTATAAATATTAATATCTATATCTGCTTTAATAGTATAATAAAAATGTTGCCTCTAATTGTTTATCCAGTATATCTTCTTGCCATTTTAAAGTTTGTATTTCTTCTTGAAGTTTTAATCTCATTCCAGCATTCTTAATGTCTTCACTTGTTTCAATTCCCCTAAATAAATAAATATATATATTTATATAAATATATAAATAATATAATAATTAATTAATAAAAATTTAAAAATATAAAAATATATCTTTAAACTATCTATAAAATATCGGCCAATAAATTATTTGAATTACCTCCACCTAACTTGATTTTTTGTCTTTTTTTCAATTAAACCAATACCTTCTAGTACATTTGTAATATCATAAATTCGTCTCTTTTGTTTAACAGCAAGCATAGCAGTAGCCTAAAAAGGAATAAACTTCATTGATAATTAGCACATGTTTATTTTGATGAAAACATACCTAGAAATAGTATTAAATAAAGACAAAAAATTGTCCGATAAACTATATTTGTTGTTACAGAATGTAAAAACATTAATAAATATAAAATAGAATGGTATACATTATTTCTCAAATTATCTTGGTAGCCTATCATTGAAATATTGAATGTTTTTTTCAGTCAGCAAACTAGCCGAACAGTGGTTAGTCCATCAAAATGTCTAGGAAACCATTCTTAATTCAAAAGCCGAAAAAAGTATTACATATTCGAGAAATCGCTTTCATGTAAAACCGCCGTTTGTTTTTGAATAATAATCAACAGAATCGACTTGCCTTATTCAAATGCATAACACCGTCGGGGGAATTTCGAAGTAGATTCGCAAACTTGGTCGCCAGGTTGCCTAACGACTTCTCCTGTCTGCCTTTCCCCGAAAGAATGTCATCGTCGACGGACAATAGGTTCGCCAATTCCTGTTCGTCGTCGCTGCTCTCGGCAAGTTGGTCCATTGTCGTGCGGGATGCGGATGGCCGTCCGTGTCTTATGTTTTGTTTAGTAACGGGCGTGGAAATTGTCGAAAAAACATTTACACACTTTCATCGCCGGGTAGCGTGAACACGTGCGTATTAATAAAACGGGAACGCCAAAAAAACAAACACACGCGCAACGAACGAACGTCGGCGTCACTGTGGCGAGTCGGAAAACATGACGAGAAATCCCGTCCCCCGCAGTCCACACAAGGTACAACGTGCACGACGTGCAAATGAAAGAATTGTTCGCTTTTATCACACCCGAAACAGCCCGAGACGATTTACTGATAAAACGCAGTAGGAACGATTCTAATTAAAAACACTTTTCTCCGTCGCGACCAAAATAAAAGAAAAACGATAATCCGATAATACGTAGGCTAGATTCGGTTTATAAAATTCGTTCTGTCCCTTTAACTTATCCTGTACAGAAATCGTTCGTCTAATTTTCCGTTCGTTCAGCTTATACGATACAAGATATTTGTAGGACTATTGCATAAGCGGTGTACGTGCAAGTAAATGTCTCTGTTTTTTAAGTTTTAAACGACTTTCCGGTTACACGGAGTACATTAAAAGAAAACCAAAAGGCAACACGGCCGTGAAATTCTACTCTAATTTCATGTGTCGCATGCGTACGTTATTACGTTTCGTTTTATACAAAATTTATATTTATTATGATAATGTCAAAATAAATAGTATTATCGAAATCGATTATTTTTTTTTAAGATCGGCGACAAAAAAATAAAAATAATACATCCAAATCCACACCAGAGACGATAGACTTTAGGTATAATAATCAGCAATCGATTTTACACAGTAGTTTTCAATCATAGCGAACAAAATATGTTTGCATTACTCCATCACAGTGTGAGCAATCGGAATTTTACAAATACCTCGTTTGAAAAATATTGTTTTTTCATTTATACGTCACATACTGGTATTCATGTACAACTAAGTATTATCGAATAAAATCACGAAATAGAAAAGTGCCTACAACTTGTACAGGACAGAACGTTAGGTTTTTAACAAAAATCAATGTAAGCTCAAACAAAATATTTTTTAATTACAGCATATTCCTTACGTAATAAAATAAGTTCATTCACTTTTTTTTTATCTATATCGAATTATTAGATGCACAAGGTATAATGTAATTTAGTATCCACTTCGTTAATTTACTGATATTTGCATTAATTTTTAGTATGCTGTATTAAAAAGATTATTTTTGTTATCTTTTTAAGCACACTATGAAAAACACAACAAAAATCATTTAATGAACGTTAGCGCAAATTATTTTTAATACAACTTGAAAAAACATAAATAACAAGTGTTGTCACCCATTCTATGAAATGTAGAAAATTACAAAATTGGTTTGTTTGAAAAAAAATATAAATAAATTGTATTTATTCTTATTATTGTTTTTTTATTATTATAACTCATTGTTCCAATCATTTTTAAGTAACAAAAATGAATTATAAAAAAAACACAAATTATCAAATTTATTTCAACAATTTAACGTTTATTAGCAGTGTTATCGCTGTTGTTCTTCAAAATCTTTGATTTCAAATGTTCTTTGTAATCCAAGATAGTTGACTCCCATTTAGTTGCTTTACCATTTTCACAAATCCAAATTTCATCAGCTACCTGTTATTTATAAACACATTTTTGTTTTTAAAAATTTTTTTATGAATGTTACATTAAATATTGTTAATATCATATTACATTAGTGTAATCATTATTAAATTAGTTTATGCGAAATAGTTTTATTTTATATTTAATATGCAAGATGAAATATTTTAAGAAAAAATACTTTATATAAACTTTAATACAATTTAAAATAATAAATGTATAAATTTAGTATACCTGTGAAATAAGTCTGAAGTCATGACTAACTAAAACCATTCCACCATCAAAATTATTGATCGCATCTGCTAAAGAATCAATTGTCTCCATATCCAAATGATTAGTAGGTTCGTCAAGAAGTAACAAATGAGGTGTTTGCCAGGCTAAATATGCAAAAACAACTCTACACCGCTGACCATCACTAAGTTGACGAATTGGGCACACCTAATAAAATGCTTTTCGTAAATAACTTTGTATCTTATTACCAAGTAAGATAACTACTGACTTGTTGTCTTCCAGTTAAACCATAACGTCCAATAATTTTACGCATTTCTTCTCGTTCTTTTACTTCTGGAAATGAGTTCATCATGTATTCTAAAGGCGATAAATCCAAATCGAGAAGTTCATGAAGATGTTGATGATATCTAGCTATTCTTAAATGTGAATTTTTACGAATCATTCCTTCAGTAGGAAAAAGCTACAAATTATAAAATATATGTTAATAATAAATAATATGTATTATCAGTAAATGTTTCTACTTACTTCACCATAAAGTAATTTTAAAAGTGTACTCTTTCCAGCTCCATTAGGTCCAACCAACGCAAGTCTTGTATCCAAATCAATACCAAATTCCAAATTTTTGTAGATAAAAGGTGAATTATCGTTGTATCGAAAACTCACATTCTAATAAATAACAATTCTAATCGTTAAATACTTTCATTTTAAAAGTAACATAATAATGAAGTATTTCTAAAAATGTCTGAAAATAATTATAGCATTATTTACCTGAACCATAATAACTGGGGGTGGAATAGTTCCACACGAAGGGAAATAAAATGTAACTAATTTGTCGTTGGTTACTTTATCAGTTAAACCTTGTGCAACCATTTTTGCTAATGTTTTTTCTTTACTTTGAGCTTGTCTAGCGAGTTTAGCACTTCCGTGACCAAAACGCGCAATATAATTCTGAAAAGTACATACAATTTTACAACACATAAATTATAATTTTTTATAAAAACAAATATCAATTATAAAAATATATTAACTTAAAATAAGTTACTTACTTTCATATGAGCTATCTGATCTTGTTCCCAATTATATTGTTTCATTTGATTTTCTAGTTGTTCTTCTCTAGTACGAACAAATGCATCATAATTACCCTAAAAATTATTCAATTAATATTTATAAATATATAATCTTTGATTATATTATGTATATACATACACCATAAGATTTAAGCCTCTTTTTATCCAAATGAATAGTATTAGTACATATACCATTCAAAAAATCTTGAGAATGTGAAATTATTACCAAAATCCTCTTGTATCTAAAATTTAAAGACACACAATTATAATTTTATATTAAATATTAATAAATATTGCAAAAGAAGAAATTATATTCATTATAAATACAAATTAAACTAATGAAAAATAATAAATATAGCAAATTACAATTACCACTATAATAAAAAAATATAATATATTTATTTGAAAATTTAAAATAACGATTTTGAATGAACCTCACTTTCCCAGAAATGGTTAAGTATACAAGTTTATTAGAAAACTAATGGGGAATAACAATAGTGATCTGTCACTTTCAGTATTATCTGTACTGAATTAAAATTGTTTAGATAGTGACTATTGCCTTTACTAACCAAAAAAATGTTTTGTGAAGAATAAACTCATCTAAAATTTTTAAGATTAACACATAAATATAACTAAATTTAAAATAATATAATAGTAAATGTTAATATGATAATAATTCTCAATATTTTATCTTCATAATGAATAAAAACTTACGATTTTAATTCTTCTTCTAGCCACACACAAGCATCTAAATCCAAATGGTTTGTTGGCTCATCAAGTAATAACAAATGAGGTTTGACATACAAAGCTCGAGCTAAAGCAATTCTCATCCTCCAACCACCTATTATTAATATATACAATTAAAAGGATAGTTTACAACATTTTAAAACAAATGTAATTACCAGAAAAATCTTTTGTCTTTTGGTTTTGCATTGCTTTAGAAAAACCTAGACCGTGTAATATATTAGCAGCTCGAGCTTCAGCTGTATCAGCACTAATGTCATCTAATCTTTCATAAACATCCATTAATTGTTCTTGTGATTCTATAAATATAAATTAAAAATTAATATTATATATTTTAATAGTGATAAATCAAAATAATTACAAACCATCATCAGGACATGCTATTAACTCGTCAACAAGTTTTTCAAGTCTAATTCTTTCCTGATCAACTTCCATAACACATTTGAGTGCTGATTTTTCAGATGCTGGCATTTCTCTAGTTAAATGAAAAATATCAATTTGTTCCGGAATTGGTACTTCTCGATTACCTAATACTGACAATAAAGTTGACTTTCCTATGAACAATAACAAAATGTTTAACTAGAGTAATATAATTTTAATATATTACAGTGAATTCTCACTTACCACTTCCATTTAAACCTATTAAACCATAACGACGTCCACAATTCAATTCCAACATGGTATCTTGTAACAATTCACAACCATGAAAACTTATTGATAAATTATCAACCTTAATATCTCTAGATCTCGGATGTGATGCCAAGCTTCCAGTACAAGCTCGAGCTTCAGCATTTAATTTTGCATCAGCTTCTAACTTTTTACAGAGCAATTCTAGAAATTAAATTCAAACTAAATTTTAGAAGTATGTACTTAATATAATAATTTTAATATCCAGCTAGTCCTAATGAGACCAAACATTAGGTATTGTCATATTCATTTGCCTCAATAATTAAAAAGTAATATTATTTTACATAAACGGTTTTTATTATACTTACTGGCTATACAATAATCACTGTACATAATTGCCCCTCAATTATATGATAATAATTAGACTCAATAAGTCCAACTCTTTTTAAATATTACATAGTAAATATGTGAACAAACATATATATATATATTTATTTATTTATTTATTGATATTATTATTACCTTCTTCACTAATAGGAACAATTTCATCACCATTTACCCCATTAGTTTCATTTGTTTTAGTTCCTGCTGGCTTAATATTTTGTCTTGCTTTTGCTGCATCTTTCTTTTTCTGCTGTTGTCTCTTTTTCGAATCAGATGGCATTCTATATACAATAATTTGATAAGCTTATAAACTAGGTAATTAATACTTATATACTTAATAATGTTTTTTTTTCAAATATAAATTAAATTAAATCAACCAATATCATAACAAGAAGGTTCATAAAAGTAACCACTTACAAGTTACAATGTAAATTAATTAGCTTTTAAATTAAATAATTTATCAATAAAACATTTAAATTATAAAAAAAACAAATACATCAAAATTCATCAAATTTGATTAAAAAATAAAAATGAAAAATCAGAAATATTTATAATTTATAATTAAATAATTATTTTAAATAAATCCTAAATTAAATATTATTATAAACTATATAATTCGAATCAAATATCAATAATGTGGAAAATCGCTTAACATACTTGATATTATAATACACGTAGGATAAAATCTAAGTAGATCAATTATCAAACTAAAGTTCTCAGTTATATATTGATGAAAGACACATACCTGAAATTAAAACAGTTGACACAACACAAAATTTAAAATAAATTTAAAATGTATTCACGAAAAAACGAGAAAAATTAAAGAGGAACGTATCGAACTTAATGAAAGTAAGACACGAGCTTTTCCAATTTTTAAAACTACTTCATGAAGTTACGTACAATATTCAATAAACGATAAGGAGTTAACCTCAAAAAATGTATAAAAGAATTTTATTCTTTTAAGTAAAGTAAAAATCAAGTTTATTAATTAATAATTATTTTACTTCAAACCGATCATTTTAAATTAATTTGTATTGTTTTTATTTAGTTTTAGATAATAATAACGATAATTTAATTTCGATTAATAAATTTAATTTTGAGTATTTTTATTCCAAGAGAATATCATTAGATTAAAAAACGTCATTTACGATTTCAAAATGAAAAGCGGGCGTCCGTCTTTTTTGATGTAGACAACATTTAGCACAGCCTCACAACTTTAGATTGCATTTTGAAAGCGATTGTTATCTCATTCAAACCACAATTCGGAACAAAATAACGGAGTTTGGTTTGGCCTGTCATTTAAATATCTTTGTTGTTTTTCTGTAAACATTTCCGCATGAAAATATTACAAATTTCTATAAATTGCCGAATCGTCAGACAATCTAACATAATGCTAGGTTTTTCAGGACATCGAGAGTAATGTGTCAGTGGTATATTTAGGATTTTTTCACGAGGTGTTTAAATATTTTTCATTTAAAAAATGCCGAATTCTACAGATATTTCCAAGCAATCAACAGATGTTTATTTTCAAGTGCACATTAATATACCACACTGTAAAATTGGAAGAACTTGTACTTCGTGTTAGTATCTGAAAATCAATTTTCGAGTTGTTGAAATTTTTTTAAGCATATGCTATTCGATTAAAAAATTAATAATTATGTACACTATTTTCAAGTTAAAATTGAATTAAAACTAAAATCTAATATTTAATTACACAAAAAAAAATTAATTTTAATAACTTTTGCCATTTACAATGTCTTAAACGATGGTTACTTATAACTACACAAATTTTTTCCTTCATATTTTGTATATTTTGAAACAATTATTACAAATTATATTTTCAAAAATGTTTTATAAATTTATTAAAAATATACGATGTAGACATTTCTAAGCAACAAGCCCTGACTTCAGATGGTATTTTGTTGTGATTCCAAAATACTACCACAATAATAAATAAAATCAATACAAATATGGATATCTGAATAAATGTAATTAAATATGATATACATGGAAATTTACACTACATCCATCCTGCATTCCTATGATTTTACTACTAATATCTATTTAATTTTTATTTACAATTATTTGTAATCAGAGAATTTGAAAAATGACCTCACTATAATCATATAAGACCATTGGAATGTCTAATATACAGTTTTATTGACCTTCCTTCCAAAATAAAAAAATATGATTAACCATAATCTATATTACCTACTTGCAACAAAAAACACATTTTAAAAATTATTAGTTTGTATCAAACGATTTAATTTATACATTTCCAAGAGAGATACATAGTGTACAAGTTTTCTTAGATTAAGGTTTCCTTATACATTAATATACAATTTGGACAAGCAAAAAACAACAAAATATGGAAAAATAGAAATTATATATAAATAATGAAAACGGAAAAAACTAATATATATTAAATATTACCACATATATAAATAATATAGTTATTTATTACAACAAACATTACATTTTTCATTAATTTCAAAAATGATATTATTTTAATGAAAGAAATTTTGCTATAAACAAATTCAAAAAACAATACCATAAACTTAAAACTGTAGAAGTGTATCTATAACTTATTATAGATTAATTTATAAATTTATGAAAAATCTTAATGATCATTCTTCTGGTGGTTTAAAATAAAATGATCCATTTGTTTAGTTATTACATATAAACTTGTTATACATAGAAATGAAGTACACATTTTGTTTTCTTGTTTGTTATATCAATAAGTGAATATTAGTATAAATTTTTTTATTTTAGTATTTAACAACCAAAAATTTAACTTTAAATAAGATTTTTATGCGAAGTAATACAGAAATAAATAAATAAAAAAAATGTTTCCTTTTTGTAATGACTTAGTAGTAACATACGCTTAGATGCATACAATAATAAAACAATACACAACGTATTTTTATAGGTTGACACATTAAAACCTTTCAAGAATATTTTAACAATTAAATTTTGTTAACAATAACAATAATTTTGTTCCGATGCTGGAATTTCATCATTACATCGAAGGACATTGGTATCATCAAGCTTCTCCCATAAGCTTGGAGTATTTATGATCTATTTTTAACATAATTGTATTAAGTTTAAATTATAAACATATCTTTAGATGACATCTAACCAAGATTTGTAATCTTTGTCTCATGAACAAATAATATGGCAACACATATGTTTATACAGACAAATGATTAATAATTGGAAATAATATTATAAAGATAAAATATTAATCTATATTAAATAAACTAAAATTTTGAAAGAAATCAAAATTGTTTTTCCAATTGGTTATTTGTAAAAAATTAATAATTAAATATTTATTAGACAAGTAAGAAAACAGATCTTGGTTCCAAATAATTTTAAAAAAGTCAACTTACTTTTCTAACTAACTCTTCAAAAGCCATATGAACGCCTTCTTTAGTTTTAGCACTAGTTTCAATAAATAATGTTTTATTGCGACGAGCAAAAGCAATACCTTCTTCACGGGTTACTTGTCTTTCCTAAAATAAAAATATTATATTATATATTCTAATATCTGAAGAATGTTTATTATTTTATTAAAGAAGATTAGAAACTTTATAATCAAATATTTTTGTTCTATACTTTAGTTATCACAAACCGATAATCAATCAGTTAATAACAAAAATAATACACAAAATTAAAAAATTGCCTTAAAATCATACTAAGTTAACCTACTTTATGACACAATTTTCTAATTATGTAAATCAGTTTTAGAATGTTTATAATACTGTACAACATTGTATCACATGTACATACTTGATCAATTTTATTTCCAACAACCATTTTAATGATATTAGTTTTGGTAGAGTATCTATTAAGTTCGTTAATCCATGTTTCTAAGCAAGTAAAGGAATTACGATTTGAAACATCATATACAAGTACAGCGCCTTGACCGTCACGATAATAGTTTGGAGTGAGTGTACGAAATCTTTCTTGTCCAGCTGTATCCTAAAAAATTATTCCAAATAAATAATTTGCTTATATTTTATGTATATATTTTAATTACTTACCCACAAAGCTAATTTAATATTATTATTATCAACAGTTATTTTTTTCATTTTGAAATCTACACCAATAGTAACTGCATTGTCCACATTAAATGTGTCATCTGTAAATCTGCATAACAGACTAAAAAACCACATTATCATCAAATTAAATTTTATACAAATAATTTTATGAAAAATTATATTTCTATATGGAAAACAAATTTTTATATAAATACATCAATATAACATTAAAATTACACATCTATAAAGAAATTGATTTAAATTTAAAGGAATTTGACATGATTCAGTTAAATGAATATTTAAGTTTCTTTTTTCAATAAAATAACCTCAATTTGAAAACTTTTGAATAAGTTGGGGATCATTAACACAAATTTCCATCATGTATGTAAATACTTTTACATTTACCACTAGTATTTAGATAAACATAACTTACCATGATTTTCCAACTCCACTTTGACCAATTAATAAAATTTTTAATGTTGTTAAAACAGATGGATCCATTAAAATTGTTGTTTAAAATTTGCTTCTATTTGAAAAATTTAAATCTATAAACTATAATATATAGATTGTTAAATACTTTTAAAATACATTAATTGAGGGTTGTGTGCAGTAAGTTAAGATTGAGCCATATAATTTATATTATTATTATAATTCATCACTTCAAATCAACATTAAGCAAATACATATTATAAATGAAAAAAAAATCTACAATATACAATTTTTTTTTAAAGTGTAACACATTAATATTATACGATTTAAGTTTTAAAACAATAATCATGATTAATACATCTGAATTACTCACTTTAAATAATATTATAAATAGTATATAATAATAAATATGGTTTTTATGCACAACATGATCAATAAGTATATATTATTACCATTGATATTATACAACTTGATTTCTACCATTTACCAAAAAATATTAACATAATATAATATTAAGACGAATTACTTACATTTTGTAATACTACACATAGATTAAAAAATATGATCTCCGATTAATTTGTAGAGTTTTTAAAAGGCCAGAAGGAATAGTATTAACAAAATGATTATTATTATACGTAAAGGTGTACTTCCTGGCCACCTACTTAAGTATATTATGACTCAACAAGATAAGTATCACTTTAAAATACAGTTGTTCGACTTAATATTGTATAGCAAAATTATCATCACACTAAATATGATAAACAAAACAATAATCACCTGGATCGACTTCCCGAAGAATAATATTCGAGTTCAAAAAGATTTTTATAAGTTATAAAGACAAGCAAAAAGCAAATCAAATTATTAAGAGACGTTCCCGATATTTTGATAACTGAAGTCTGAAGTTGATATTCTTAAGTTGATACTGCGTAGTGCGGATATCGGTTTTATCAGTTTTATCATAGGTTATACTTTTTTTATTGCCTTAATGTAAACAAAGAGTTTACTTGGACTCGAGCGCGCACGTCACTAAACCGTGTAAATAATGATGACGTCTCATGACTATAATTATTAAAAACATGTTAACCTCCAAACACGTTTATGAATTTTTAATATAAATAAACCACAACAAATCATAAAAATAAAATGACTTATCTTTTACCACAAAATTCATAATAACAAAATGACCGGTTTTAAATGTATAATAAAAAACGTATTTTCTTACTTAACTAAAAGAAAATAAAAAAAAAAAGCAATGCTAAAATTGTAGCGCAAATGTGTAGAAATTATTTTTAAATATTGCCTATACAAAACAAAATAGAACCAAACTTATTTGCCAGTTTAATTCTGTTACACTCTACATACATTCGTATATACGTAATGAGGTACAAAAAAGCAAACGCTACGACCAGAGACGTTCCTGGAACAGAAATTAAAGATAGGCGACAGCCCGTTTAAAGTTTCCTATACAGATACAATTTGAATTGTAAACAATTTTAGTATTCAAAATTTGACATAATACTATTGAATAATCGAGAAGTGAAAATAGTTTCTTCTTTATTTATAGGTCTGGAAACAAATCGAGAATTCCGCACAAATGATCGATTAATTTAATTTTGTATTTACCGCAGACACGGGCTAACAAAATTTCAAAATATCAATTTTAGTTTTCGTTAAAACGACCTCCCTAACCCGACGGTCAATTTTGTTTTTTCAAACTTAGCACTCCTAAACATTTACGTGATGATCGTAATTCGCGAACATTCGTAATTTTTACTTTAAAAACGGTTTTAATTTTAAACGTGTTACTTAAACATAACATAATATACTTAATTCTAATAATTTGTCAACGTAGGAATTTGATTACATTCATCCACCGTTCATCGACAAATAATTTCACATAATATAGATTCTTTAGCAGTCTCGCCTGTCATTTGCACAAAAACGAACTCTACCTATTCTAATTGAAAATCAAAATTTTAATTCCTGTCCATAGTAAAACTTTAAAAAACTTCTCGTGCTTAAGACAATATCAAAAAGTCATTTAATTTGTGTAATGTTTTAGTCGTTAGATGACCCGATGAAAACAAACAACAATCTTTTTAAGGACTTGGAGAAACCGATACTCTTTTATTATGATAATCTTTGTGTATAACAACTCTAATGCTGACATGGCAATGTCGCCGATTACAACTAAAACTGATTATACTGTTTATACAAATTATATTATAATCACATCAAATATATTACTATTTGTTTTCCCGTAAAAACCGCGAGTGATTAGAAATCCTATAAACATTATTATTATATATACGGTTACTTTGGTTACTTCGGTATTGTTTATAAAATATCGTATTCATTATTTGGCTTACATAAAATCGTTTATTATTTTTAAAAGATTTGATTTTACGTTATTAAAGAAAAATATATATATATATACTCTAAACACATATTATCGATTCATTCGTCTGGACATGTTTCCTAATCCATTAGAAGACGATCCGGAGGACTTAATTCACTCGTTTCCCAAAAATGGATGTCGCGACGTTCGTAACAACGGAAGCGGAGACAAATTGGAATTCATTCGACCGTCGTTTTGTATAAAATGTAAAATGTTGACTGGTCACAATACACCTTCCCGTTTAATTCTGTTAAAAAACGGACGTCCCGCCATGTCGTCGTTCTGTTGGATATGCAGGTCGAGAAAGATCCGATTCGTTACGCACAGATTTTATCAGATGAACACCGGAAAGAAGTAATTGCGAATGCCTAAATAGTTTATGACAAATAAGACTTAGACTGAATAATAATGTGTTTACAATATTTTATATTGTGTTTACTATATTCGAATAGAATTATAATTAAGAAAAAAAGAAAACACGTGCAGAAAAGACGCCATTGAAAAAACAATAAGGGGCTTACTCGAAATTCGGACTTTGCAGAGAAGAAGTTGTCGTATTGAAGAATCACATCAAACGTTCAGATTATTAAAAATTTTTATAAGCCTATCAATGCGCGGTAACGTCTCATCTCATGGGTATCTCCGGTTGCCGCTAGCTGATTTACCGGCAGTGCCAGGGTACATTTATAACGATGGAAGCATTATAAGAGATGTAATATTACTATACAGACGCGATAATTTGGAAAAAAATAGTTCATTAATTTTAACGTTATTTTACATTATATTTTAGAAACATCTCAAAAAAAAACACACAGCTTAAACGTGAGCGCCTTCGTGTCTCAATAAGATACTAAACGACGATAAAACAATAAATGAACATTTGCGCGTTTGCAAGAATTTGGAGAACACTACTAGACAGTTGGCTCGTATCAAACTTACACGATATTGTGTCGAGACTAACGGAACGCCAACGAACAGAGAATTTGAAAACAAACAGAGACGAATGTAAAAACTCGGGAAAGGTTGTTGTGTATTGTTTTTTTTTTCTAGCAATTTTCGTGCCGTGAAAAAACGCGTCGCCGCGGCCGGAGCGAAAATCAGAATCGTCGACCGACGACGACGACGACGAGACAAAGCGGTTGTCGTAGGAAAACGTACCCGGATCGTTGTTTTTTATTTGTTTGTTTTTTTTTTTAACGTTATTGTTCTGTTTTTTCAAGTCGACGACGAACCAGCAGGTATTCAGTGAAATTAATTTCGATTTACTAGTTTTAAAAATATTATATAACAAATCGGTTTCTTATGGATTCTATAGGGTGATGTGATACAGACATATCCTACGCGCGTGGCGAATTCATTATTAACTTTTGTTCTACTCTATATTTTTAAAAGTTATTTTCAGGATAATCGTCATACTAATTATTGCTATAATTAATAGAGATAAAAATTGATCATTAATCAAGACGGCCTTTTTAGAAATATTATTTTTAAACAGTTTTTCGGTGTCCATATTTTCATTCGCGCCGTTAATTTTAAAAGGAATTTCGAAGTGTGTTTAAATACAATTTTTAAGGAAATTATTATTCGTTTATTCGGTAACGACCACGAGAGAACGCAACTGAACGACTCTCGTAATCTAATTCTTTTTCAATTGCGCGTTTCAATAAATATAATCAATAATTGAAATTGCCAAAAATTCTATAATATATTTAACCCGCATTTAAAATTGTTATTGTATTTGAGAAACGATTTTGATGCTACGTTTTTAGAGTTCATTGTACTCTATAATATTAATGAAATTTTTTTTTTTTAATTTTTTCGATACAATAACTATATGCAACACAATTTAGGAAACCTTCAGGTAAAATAACAATTTTTTTCCAATCGAATTTGTAACAGTGACAAGTTTTATATTTAAAACCACGCGTACTGTCGGTTATATTGGACGATGTTTTGTTATCACGAACTGGGAAATATATCAGTTTTTTTCAATTAATCAATTAAGCCAATTTTTATAAATATATACGTATATGTATATTAATTAAAGCCAACGAGTATTACAAAATAAAAAAATATAGTTATTGTATAAAAATTGTTCATTTACTATCGGTTTCGATTTAAAGTCATTTTGACTTATATATAAAGAGAAATATATTTAGATATTTTTAAACCGGTAGTAAATAAACACATTTTATACAACTGTATTTTTTGATTTTCGTATAATCATAGACTTAATTTAATATATATTCTTTTATATATACAATTTTTTTTTATTAAGAGTTAATTTATAGTTTTTTTTAAATTTTATTTTTTATTGTTAATTAATTAACTAATATATTCAATAATAATTTAAGGAATTTTAAGATTAAGTGCCATTTCTTACATATTCAATATGGAAACAGAAGAACTCTGACGAATGATAGAAACGGAGAATGGAAAAAAAAAACGATTCAGAACACGGAAGCGAATAAATTCAATATTTCAAATCGAAGACTACATGAATAAGCTATTATTAATATTAATAGTATTAATAACCTACCTAATTACACATGAATCGCGCGCGGCCTATTCGATTGTTTTTTCGTTAGTTTTTTGTTCAACAATCTTTTGTGCGGCAAAAACGCGTCGCTGCAAACTATTGATTGAAATGCTGTTGACATTAACAAAAATTAATTAATTATTGTATCAAATAAATTGTGTGCTGTAAAAAAATAAAATTCCTACTTTACTTATCACGAAAATTCGATTATTATTATTATTTTTTTTTTACTTTAAAGTACATTATAGAACAGTTCGAAGATATATTTGTGTGATATTTTGATAAATGTAACTTATACCATAGATTTTATAATATAATTTATTGTATATTATAAAATCAACGATAATAGTAAAGTCGCATCGAATTTCATATATTGTAATATCGCCGTTGTTTTTAACCGAAATCAAACGAATCGAACAAAATGTATTAATTTTATTGTTTATTAGGCATATAATTTTGAACTCTAGGCAGAATACGTCGTCTCGAGTGTTTTCGTTGCCATCATAATAGACTATACAACATGACGGTTATTGTAATTAAATTGTCATTTATATAGAAAAAATTGTACAAAATAAACAATAATTAATTATTTCTTATGAAAATACACGCAACGTTTGAAACGTGGTATTTACGCTTATCAGCTGTAAAAAAACGGCGATTAAATCTCACACATACTACACCATAGAAAAGAGATACCGTCTGTGTGTGATTTTACTTCACTATCAACGGCGATTACAATCGACAATCCAATTGATTACATAGTGTTGTACAATGTTGTACACGTATGAGTCGCTCTGTTTTATTATAGTCTGTTTGTGATATATCATTAATTGTATTGTGTTATTATTGTTATTTGTTTCTTGATTCCTAAAGGTTATTTCAACGATAATTAATCATTGATTTTAAGTTTTCGAAAATTCATCTCCGTTTTTTATTTTTAACTGTGTAACTGGTGTTGATTGTTATTGTTAATATATTTATTATCATTATTTCATTTCGAATTCAGTTGTTTAAAAATAGAAGCCTATCACCTTACCAAATTACCAAACTATTATAATCAAGACAACAGCTGGTTTGTATTTAATTTATATAATATTTTTTAGACTATAAATGCTACTATTTAAAATAATTTTTTTTTTTAAAACTTTTATTACTCTTTTATTTTTAGCAATCAAGTTTATCTTTACAAAACAAGTATTTGTTTAAATGGAAACAAATATTGTTAAAATTAAATGAATTGATCTCGAAATTTAATCGGTCCATTGGTAGTTATTTCTATTTCAAAGTTATAATAAAATTACCTATAAATATATTTATAAATATATATATACATATTTTTTTACAGAATTATTTTTCATGCTAAAATGATTTCCTTTAAAAATAAAGGAAGTTTTCGTATTGGAGAAGCCGAATTGAAATGCAAAAAAGCAAATGGATGTGATTATTACGGTAATCCACAATGGGATGGCTTTTGTTCAAAATGTTACAAAGATATACAAAAACAAAAGCGAATTAATGCCTCTCCAAAGTAATTTATGTATTTTTAGAAGTTATATTATGTGTAGTTATTGATATGGTAACGGTTTGATATTGTAGTGTATTTAAAATAGATGATATATCAACTACCCATAGGTTCTTACCTATAATTTTGGTAAACAAAACTGTTAAATTTTTAATTAATAACAAGTACCTTCTACTTAGTAACTTTTATTACAACGGAAAATGGCAATGTCAATTGAGATAAACATTTTATTGCAATTCATTATTGTACCGGGTATTACAGTAGAAAAATTCATGAGTCGATGAAAAAAATCTGTTAGCTCTGTGTATTCTCTGTTGTAACCACAACCGTAACTTTGTGCTCAGCAATGCCTGTCTAAAGCTCATTTGACATGCTTAAAGGATGTGGTGTTTTTTTTGTTGAGGGATGAATTAAAAGATTAATATATCTTTTGCTATATTTTATTGAGATTATCTTAACTTTACTTTCTAAATTATCAGGTATAACATACCGTTACCATTAACACTGAGTTGTTTTACTAACTGCTTCAACATAACATGTTTACTCCTATTATAAACTATTTTTTTTTTGTTTTTTTACAGAAAAATACAAATGAACAAGACTAATACTAAACAAGATGTTAAGAAAAATGGCTTAACTGAAAAAAGATCCAAATTATCATACTTAAAAATGTTCAACACTATTAAATCTAAAGGTTTGTAATATCCAAATGTAATAGGTTGTTTGTATTCATTTCCATTTTTGTAGTTTAGTAATATTTAATTTCAAATTATTGTAACATGTGATAATTTTATTTTTAAAACTAAAAAATTTACTGTGTTTAAATGTACAAACCCAAAATCACAAAATATTATACACTTTAACTTTGAAATACGTATATACAGTTAAAGTGTACAATATTTTGTTATTTTGGGTTTATAAATTTAAGTATAAAACAGTCACAAGTGCTCTATTATATTTTATTTAAATTTATTGTGGTTAGATTATAATTAGTTTCTAAGACATGTTCTACTATTACTGAATTTATTTATTATATTTATACTTCTACAGTATGTTTGGAATTGTAGATGATAAACATTACTGTCGACATAATGACACATTTTATCTGTTCAAATAAAATATATCCCATTTTGTGCATAGTACTTTTTTAGGTTTTTATTTAATTACAACATATTTTACTTCAGAAAAATAATAACATCCAATTTTTTTCAGACGATACTTATGAAAAAACAAAAAAAAATTATGACCCAGTTATCACAAAGAAATTAGATCAAGTAGATTTAGAATATTCATCTATTCTGTCTGAGCCAAAATCATTACGCGCAGATCTAAAAAAACAAATACGCAATTTTTGTCAAATGATGATGATGTCACATTTACAGAGCCCTGTGGATATTCAGTCAGAACTTACTCAACATTTCTATCAAAATATTTTGGATTTACTAAATAATAATTATACATATGATGGTAATTTTATAAGTATAATCTTTATTTAAATTGTTGGATTAGTCCACAGATATAAATATAAACTAAATTGCTTACTTAAATGTTGTTAATTAGTAATAGAAAGAAAGCAAAATAGTTGTACACAGTGTATAAAGCTCACTAACTTTTTTATTGTTTTAAATTTATTCATTTTACTTTCAGAGTTAAGTCATGAAAAAAAGGAACAAATTTTGGATTATGCAGAGAAATACTCTATGATTAAACTTTATAAATTTTTATTTTGTATGACTTTGGCTGATGAAGAAGAAGATTTAGGTATACAGAAACGGTATGTTATTATTTGTTAAAAAAATTAAAATAATTCCCAAATTAATTCATTATAATTATACTTAAAATACTCTGTTATTTATTTTTAAAACGTAGATGAATTATACAAAAGTTTTGTACTGTTCTATTTTAGAATTCGTCAGTTAAACTGGGTGAATGCTAAACATTTGGTGTGTGATATTGACAAGACTAATGCTCAAATAATTGAGTTGGTATATAAGGCAATTCTAGAGTTACTAGATATGGACTCTGCTACAGCACCACAAGACAAATTAGCATGTGTCGTTCGATGTTGTCGACATATATTTGGAGTATTGCAAGGTGGAAGCAACGGAGAAAAAGGTCCTGCATCGGCAGACGATTTTTTGCCTGTTCTCATTTTTGTTGTTCTCAAAGCAAATCCAGTGAGGCTTAAGTCCAATTTGCATTATGTGACTCGATTTTGTAATGCTTCAAGACTGATGTCTGGAGAAGCTGGATATTATTTTACTAACCTGGTAGTTTTTTTATATTTAAGTTATTTAAATATACAATCATTATTTATTAAATGAATTTGTGTATATATTTTATTTATAACACTATTATATTGTCTATTGAAAAATACACAAAATATTTTCATTGAATACATTAGTTTTTATTATTTTTTCAGTGTTGTGCTGTATCATTTATTGAAAATATCAACGCAGAACTTCTGAGTATGAACACTGATGAATTCGAACAGTATATGAATGGAACATTAGTTTCTGATACTTGGGATTCTGCTTTAATCATATGCGAAGTAATTTAAAATGTTTAATGCTATATAACAATTAATCAATTTAACTATGTAACTGAATGTTATTAAAAATAGGGTATGCATCAAATATGTGAACAGTTAGCATTATTAGCAGATTTAAAAAGAAGAAATATAACAATTGTCGATGATGCACTAAAATTTAAAAAAGAAATGTCTAATTTTAAGGTATATATTTGTATTAAAATGTAAATCTCATCATACCATTAATAATAATGATTGTGATTGGTCTAATGTTTATACTTGAGAGTATAGGAATTGTATGAAAATAAAGTGTACACATAAAAATAAGAAAAATTCTAAAGAAATAATATAATTAGTGTAATTTATATTATGTCATTTATAATTTTTAAATAGGCTTGTATTAAATGAACAGTTTTATTACGATTTTTATGTAGGATAATTTTATGGAGGAGTTTGCAGTATTGAAAGAAGTGTATACCATTAATGACGATTGTGACCAAACGGAAAACAAAATTGCATTTAGTATTGATGATTTTGATACCATGTGTTCGAATCAATCACCATGGACTATGACGCCTCAAGTTAGTATTTCTTACTTTTCTAACAAAAAATATATTGATTGACATGATAAATTAATATTATATTGTAATTACATATAGATTATACAACCCGCAGAGAGAACTCGTACTAGTTCTTCTTGTACGGATGCTGATTCATGGGACATCCACTCAGCAGAAACAGTATCGTTGCATTCGTTGGACGCATGCTTGAATGCTCCGCAAGAAAATAATGCAATTGCTGGAAGTAGTTCGGAACAAATGACAAAAACACAACCGCATTTCAATGAAATACAAGTATGGTGATTATAACTTAAACATGTGATCCAAAAACAATATTTAAATGATTTTCGTCTGTTTTAAAGTTAAATAAATTGTTTAAATCAAAGATGCGCAACCTTTTATAAACCATGGATACTAATTTATGTAAATTTAAAAAATGTTCTCCGCCAAATGTAAATTGTTTCTATAATACATAATAGATATGAATGACACAGTTAAATCATTGTAAATTAATGTTTAAATTATTCATATATTGAAAACTAATTGACTGGTTAAGTATTTAAAAAATCAGAATATATATGTATCAAATGAATAATTAAAACATTTCAAGATTATTTAATGAGTACTTGAGAACTTTGAGCTTGAATTTTGGGTGTTATAATTTCTGTATTTGTTTTTTATATGAATCATATAATGGTTAAATGTAATATCTGGTGACATTTCTTGGCCTTTCATAATAGTGTGTTTTTTGTGTCCATATATAATTTATAGTGTGGTCGACTCCCAACCTATAATTTGTTACTTACATTAGGTTGTATGTCACTGCTATAAATAATAAAGGTATGTTAATTTGATTCTATTAACCAATTTCCAGGAAATATCTATTCAAGGATGGCAAATACTAAGTATACCATGTGAAACGGGCGGAAAAGAAATTACCAAATCTCAAAGTGATGTCCAATAAGTAAAATTTATATTGTTTTTTTAAAGTGTGTTTATAAATTATTTATTTACTACACTACACATATTGTTATTATTATATTAGTTTTTCTTTTTGTAAACAAAGTATCTTCATAATCATTTTTGTTGTGTGTTAATTAATTACTTCGGTGCATTATACTTTATATTGTGTTAAAATAATGATACATATTATTTATAAATATTGTTGTATGAATGTGTTGTGTCATTAGTATCAGTTTACATTAGTAAATATGAAGTTATTATAATTAAATAGAAGCGTCTAATGGCAATGTATACTCTGGTTGAATTTTTGTCTCGATTGATGTTTTAAAACGTCTTGTAGTTCCAATTTTCTGGATATACGGACAAGGAGTTAATTTCATCTAAAATTTTAAATACAAACATTACATTTTCAATACTGAAAAAAAAAGCGTATCTTCAATAAAACAAATATATTTATTTATATATAATATAATACCTGCATATCGATTGTTTCTGTAAATCTTCGAGTAGGAGAATGTAGATTGAAATTTATTTCAGTGGTATATTTAACGGGGACCACTCTCGGTTCCATCCAGAATGTTGATTGATATCTAAAAATAACCAAAACTATACGTTACTCAATACTACCATTAAATATTACATTATTAAAATGTATACAAATATAATTACATTTTTCCATATATTTACAGTTAATTTTAGTTAAAAAAAAAAACAATTTCTATAGTTAATTAAAACTCAATTAACTTGATTATTTGACGAACTAAATTAAAAGTACATTGTATGTACTTAAAACACTTGAACGTTTTGATAGAATACGATTTCTTACAACAAGGTGTGCTGGACGTTGTAAGGATATTTGCATTTGAACTTTTCTAAATCGGTCTGTCTTTCGATGTTTTCGTCGTCATTCCTACAACGGTACGGAAATAATAATTAATAAAAATACAAATGAAAACGCAAAAAATTTGTACGTTTCTGTTGAGGTGGTTTTTGTCTTGTTAGCATTTGCACGACAGTTCGTGTGACTGCTGTTTTTTAGACGTTGGTTCTTGACGACAGTCGTGTGCTGTAATTTCATTTTATCTGCGTAACGAACAATTATTCAAATAATCAGTAATAAACCTGCGCGTTATCAGACGGTGCGTATTTACTCAATTTAGCATCCGAATCGGGTAAAAACCTCATGACGCAACCGCAGTCGCGTATTAGGAAACCTTCGGGTGAAATCCTTTGTTCGGGCGTACACTTGGCAAATTTAAACGTTTGTCTGAAAACCGTTTTGCTACGGTGCCGTCCGTTATTGTTGTCTTCTAGATGGGACATGACGACGATGATGGCGTTGCGGTCATCTCTGCGAAATCGAGTGTAAATATACGCGCAACATTGTTTTTTTAATCTTCCGTTACCTCTGCTCGTTCGGAAAACGATCGTAAACGCGAAACGCGCAACAAAATATCCGTATGGCGGCGTACGACACCGTACCGTGATTATTGAAAAAAAAAAAAACGTGGCGATCGAACGGGTTTTCGGTTGTTTAACGCACAACGTGATCGGGATGACGTGAAAAATAATGCGCGTACGTTCACGCGGAGTTTAAATCCCGTGCGGTCGATTGCGGGGAGTGTTTTCTCCCGCCGTCCGAACGGATGTTGTCACGACACTGTGCCGACGCGAAACGCAAACGGCCGGTTTTGCATTGCACACGAATCACACGTAGCGCGTCACCGTTACGAACCTGCTCGGACAAAACGTCTGGATGGACTTTTTTCACTAGACTCGGTCAGACTTGCCCGCGCGTTACCACTTCGGCCGTTCGACCGTTCCGGCGAGTGACGCTACGGACGGGTTTGACGTTTTTCATAAGAGATTTCCAAACGGTTTTGTATGCTTTTTAAACACTCCATCAGTATCACACGTCCGTACGCGCAGGTCGAATGTTTTTATTTAAATTTTAAACACACTATTTTACGTAAAATATATATATACATAGGATTATTTGCGCGAAATGTTACACGTAATGTATATATATATATATTTTATTTTCTATATAGGTACGGTCAAGTATATTTCCGGTTCGTGTACGTAAATTTCATTAAACTTATATTGGGCGTGACCTAACGTATCCGATACAAATGTAGTATGATGTCTACGTAAAACAATACACATTGACCACGGGACGTCGAGCTCGTACGTGTACGGATATTATTTAGAAAACTATGTCAAAACAATGAACAAAACAACAACAAAAAAACCACCGTACACGGTCGATTTTGTGAAAATGAAAAGAATCGCCGGAGCGTAAACAGGTGATTACATTAAAAATAAAAATAAAAATAGAGATGTAAAGTCCGGAAGTGACGCGCGCTCCGATGGGTTTATTTATACGACATATCAGTTATTGTACGAAAACCGTTTATAATATTCTCAAGCGACACGCGTTCTCACTCGAACGTCCGTAATGCCGTACGAAACACAATTGTTATATACGTACGTTATATGTCGTGCGCCATGTATCTAAGTACGACGCAGCGCATGAACACGTAGGGAAGTTAACGTGAATACGGAAGACGTTTTTCTGAGAGATCCCGACGATGATACGTGCGTGCAGTGTACACAGACTTTGGGTTTCTGATGAAACGTCGAGAGAATAAATAATTGTAGAAAACGTTCGCGTTCATGAGATGTACGGCACCGTCCATAAGCGTTTTTCGAATTCTCGGCGAGTTCCGAGTCGAAACATTGGAAACGATAACAATCTTTCCCAAACAAATATGTACAACATGAGCGTGTTGTCGCGGACTGAACGAAACGGGACGGGGTGTTGCCCGACGGCTAATACCTCTGACCTCTGCGCTTCTTTCTCGGCGTCTGTCGGACGGTTACTGACGGTCGTCCGGTTTTAGCGTTTATAGGCAAAAGAAAAACGGACGATTATTCTCAATCCGAACGTCACGTGTTTTCTCGATACTCTGTTGAAACGTACGATTATTGGGTAATAAAAATAAACGATTTAGACGCCAAGTTGTAAAATACGTAATTTTTCAGTTCGAGAGTAGGTATGTCAAGACGGTAATTCATAACTAATACGGACGTGTCCATATTGTTGAAATCTGTCAATAATATACTTATTTAGGATAGTTCTACCTATCTATTTATGGCAATCATAAATTTCAACAAAATCGAAGGATATGAAAATAGTAAATATGGTAAACTGTGCTCAAATACAAATCACTCGTTCTGCATAACTGTATGCATAGACTAACAAAAAAAAAAAGGAAAGAAGTGAACATTTTACCGTATTGCTTTAGTTTTTAATCAAAAAGGTCTAATAAAAAATGAATTTAATAAATCGATAATTACGATGTTTTGCAGTGACTTTATGAATGTAGAATCGGGATATGTACGGTGCTTTGAAATCTTTAAACAAATCATATTTGGAATTCGTTAGTTTTCGAGAACGTTTTCGTAACAAACGTGTTTTACATTAATCATATGACACAGTTTAGTGTAAAAGCACAATGGATTTATGAATTATGAGACCAATTAATCAATACCAATATTTATTATGCAATATATGTAAAATATACGCCACTTCACAGCTTACGTTCGATATTTCTCCATACAAATTACAGCTTACAAGGGTATGTGTAGTGCAATATTCGTGATTGTATTCTTATCACTTTTGGCCGCCATCACATTAGCTGAGCTTATCACACAACTACCTGTAATCCTGATAAATAAAATGATAATAACAAATAATATTATTATTGCTGAAATTGTGTTAATATTTTTGTTATTATTATTAAATTATTTTATTCGTATGTTGAATTATGTATATTGTAAACTATACATCTTTTAATTATGGTGTAGATAAATGTAATAAATCAAATGTTAAATGTAAATATTTATATGTGTCTCATGAAAATGTGTTCAGTTCTCTAAAATATGAATACCAAACTATGTATTTATAATCATTTATTATAATGTTTTAGGTAAGATATTTTACTTAATTATTTTGTAGCTGCTTATATCTTTATATGTAATCTTCGACTAATTACTAATAATATATGTAAATTATAAATTTAAATAATATGTGTAGTTTATCAGATATTTGGACAATTATAATTTTTTTTCTATTTACTTATTGATATATTTTTATTAATTTTTCGTCAATAACTATTGACCTAAAAATATGTGTAATAATTAGAATACATTTACATTTACATATATTTTATTCATTTTTTTAACTGTACAAACATTCATTTTTCAACTAGATGGATTTAGTAAAATATTATGATTTTGGAAAATTGATTTTATTATATTTAAATTTATTATTAAATATTAATTTAAGAAAATTTTCCATGCAATTTATGTAATAATTCAGCATTAATTAATGATTTAATATTATATTTTTAAAAGTTATGTAACTTTTAAATTTATTAATATAAATATTTTAAATAGAAATAGGTAGTAGCTATTGGTTTATCCAATTGAAAAACTCTTGAATATAGTTTAAAAATGTATTGTCTGTTTTTATTATTATTATTATAATTAGCGTACATAGTACACACACATTTTTTTCTCTTAAATTTTAATTCATTAGTTTAAATATATAATACTAATAAATAATAATTCTATACTTATAATTTTTAGATATTTTTTGTCTGGTCTAAAAACTATATACAATTATGAAAATAAGACTATAATGGCTGAAAAAAATGATCAAGTTCCTGAAGTAATGGTAGAAAATTTGGACGATGTAGATGTAGTTACTGAACAAAATACTCAAGATACTAATGAAGGTCAGCTGAAAAGGCCACCATCTGCTACACCTCGGAGTAGAAGTCCTGTTACTATACAAGAATGGGTAGACGCATTAACCACAACAGTTGATCAAAAGTAATTATTAATTTAAAAAATTTTGTATACCTATAATTTATTTACATATTAATTAATAATTTGATAAATTTTAATTATTTGCAGAGAAGAATTTGATAATGATGAATCTTCTAGACTTTCAATTAGTTTGGAAGCTGATAATCTTACATTGGGTGCAGAAGGTAATATTTTAAATATTCTATTTATGTATTAACATCTAATTTCTATTGCATCAAAAATATAGTTATTAAATATCTTAAAGTATAATGTCAAATTTTAAAATGTTTTCAACAATAAAATATGATTTTATTTATAGCTGGACTATTATCCAGAGGTAGAACTATTCCAAATGTCACTGTAACAACAGAAAGGTAATTATTGTTTAATACTTTTATTAATATTCTGCTTAATAACAATATATATATATATACATGTTTTACTTATTAAATAATTTTATGACTTTTAGAATGCAATATGTGTTTTTATATTCAAAATATTTTTTTAATTGACCTAGATCTTTGCACTTCATATTAAAAAGTTTTGCGTTCCATTTAAATTAGTTAAAATTATGTAATTATTATTTACATAGAAGTAGTAAAAAAAAAAAAATGAATTGTTTGTTTTAATTTGAATTCAACAGTTTAGGCAATTATCAAAGTGTGCTTTATTAAACTGATAACGAAAATAATACTACATTTGTAATTTGTTTTATTTAACATTGTGATTTTGTGTTAAAGCAATGTAGTTCGTGCACCATCAGAAGCCGAGAGTCAAACCTCTAGTTTTGATTCAAAATTATTAAATGCTCGCAAACCAGATCCTGAAGAAATATTACTAGGCTTAGGATTTGGTGGTGGAATTCAATCAACTACATATGGTGAATATGGACGCGTGCCTAAACGATTTCTACAGCCATCTCAATTAAAAGGTGTATCCGTTGAGGATTACTTAAAACACCAACAAGAACTCATTTATATGTATGAATCTGGATTATGGGGTTATCGCGGACTAACTGGTAAGTTACTGTTGGTTTTATTTCATTTATATGGATTTTTATCATGTTAGTTAGTTGAAAAATTATTTATGTTTAAATACTTTTAACATACTTAAACATTTTAACTTCCATTAAAAAGAAAATTTGTTTTCGTCGATGATTAAATTTAAAGAAAAAAGATCTTTTCATTCAGGTACATTAACGGAATATCAATCTACAGTTGTCTCAGTAAACAATTGCGTTATGTAAGTTCATTCTACAAGCTGTTCTGCCAAATTTGTTTATTATTGTGTTGCTGTTTAGAATTTTTTTTGACTATTTTTTTTTTTTGCATGTTCTAATTATTACTGTAGTTAGGTATATTTTAATAATGTTATTTATTTATTTATTATAAAGGAATATATTTTTAATATCATTGATCAATCAGTTTTGTTTGTTTTTTTGAATCTTTAACTAATAATAAAAATGTTTTTTTAATATTCGAATGCTAAGTGTTTATGATTGCTAATTATTAATAATTGTATTTTTATTAAAGTTAATAATATATTGATTTCATCTGAGAGTTGAAATTCTTAATAGTTAAACTTTGTGTCATAAATTTTTTAGCCTATTTTAATTCATATTAGGATTTTTAAAAATAAGGAACTTTTTTATTTTACACATTAATAATTGTTATTATTAATTTAATTAAGAAAATCACAAACAAATAAAAAAATTAAAACTTTACATAGATATTTTTACTTATTATTAAGTTTCATTAAATTTAATTATTGTAATATTAAACGATTAAAGTTTAAGAAAATTAATTTGGAACTTTTAAAAATTAATTAATTATTTAGTTGAAAATATTAATATTCATGGTCTGAATTAGGCGGCTTGAGCCAAATGCTATTCACTAGGTATTTAGCTCCACTTTGACTTCTGAAGTAGTTAGAAGCTTTTGCAAACACATATATTTTGACAAATTTTGTAATATTTTATTTTGTTTGTATGCAACAACATATTAGATATTTTCTATAAATTTTGTTTTTATTTTATAAATAATTTAAAAACGGTAAATTGCACACTGTTAATATAATAATTAATTTGTTTTTAAATGCTGTTATAAAAATAGAATCATTGAATTTTATACTTTTGAAACAGGTTATGGCATAAATTGATTTATGTAATTTCTATTTATTAAAAAAAATTAAATTTATTAAAATTATTTTATAGGCCCTCCACATGCAAGCCCGTCAGTAATAGTTGCAAAAATAATGGAAAAACTTCGAGAACACGAACGCGAAATGACGTGCCCAAAAGATTCCTCGGGAGCAATGATTTCAACAACTAATAAAAATGGAAGACCATCTTCAAATCGTTTTAATAAAGTTGCTGAAAACATTCTAACAAAAATTAGGTATTAAACAATTATTTTATTCAAAATATTTCAATTCATAAACATTAACATTCAACATTTTTATTACACTGAGGTAAATTTATATAAATTGCTAATAAAAAAGGTAAATACTTAAGTAATATTTTTTTGAACTTTTTGATTATCAAGGTTTTGATATAATAATAATGTAATAATAACTATTGACTAGCCATCTCATGGTATTGGAAGATTAATAAAATAATCTTAAATTATTTAAATTTAAAAATGTAAAACTAAATTTCTCAATAAGAAATATTTTTGTTTATATTTATTTTAGATTAATTGTTTTTCTCTAAAAAGAAGTCGAATGTCTATGATTCAATTGCGTTAATATGTTTAGAATGTTTCTAAATTCAACGCTGCTTGTTTGGTTTTGATTACCATTTTTTTTTCTTTGTTAGTTAATAAAAATGCAATAGATTCAGTTTACTCGCTATATAATAAAATAAAAACTTATATAATGACATAAATATACTGATGTAAACATTAGGTAGGTCATATTTTTAGATGTGAAGGAAATATTATGTATAGATAAGATAATGTTTTGAATGCAGTATGGAGACAAAATGAAAGAATATGTTAATCTTTTTAATACCATAATTGTTTAAGTTTAAATATTTTATTATATTTTTAGATGTACTCCTGGTAGTGTTTTAACTCCGGATAATCGTAAATGGCTCGACAATCAAGGTGGTGATAAGTCACCAGAACTGTCAAGACGATTAATAATTGGTCAGCAGTCATTTGTGTTGACTCGTGATGGAGCTTTAATAGAAACACCACCATCTAGTGTTATAGTTGATAGTGAAAAGTTAGTGATTGTCAAATGTTTTAAAAGTTATCTCAACTATTTATTTTAAGTATACATCACATCCGTAGTGCTATCTTTATCTATCTAATGTCAATGTAACAGTATCTTTGTAAAATGTCTCATGATACAAAAGTTACATTTATTAAAAAATGAAAAACAAACATAACTATTTTGTCAATCATATTTTTTTAAAATGACTACCAGAAAGATATTTTTAAATTTATTTCTCTTTTAATTTTAATACAAGTGGTAAAACTTTAAATTTTAGTTTATCATAGTGTAATTTTGCTACATTAATTCTTAAGTAGATAAAAACAACTAGACATAATCTCAACAGTATATACAACGTTCTATTAATGTGTAAAAAAACAATAATAATAAACGTAACTTAAAGTAATTATTTTGATTTCTATGTTTCAGTTTACCAGTAATGACTGACAATGAAATAAGTAATGAGCAAATTCTGACTAATAATAGTGGGGAGAGCACTTCTCATTTGGATGAAGATATACATGTGATATTTAAAGTTGGTTCATCATCATCCATGAACACAGATACACAACTTGAATTAGAAAATAGCCTGTCGATTAATGTACATAAAAACAATTATGAGATAGAAATGTTAAAACCTACATATGATTCGAGTCAGCCTTATGATAAAGATTATAGTCCTGAAAGAGATTTAGAGGATTTATTATCTATAGTCGAGCCTTGTCAGGACGCCAGCAAAGCGAGTTCAGAAGTTGATTCAGGTGCAGCATCAGACAGTGCTGATACATCATGTGCCCAAATTAATTCAATATCTTTGACTGAAAACGAATCAACAACAAATGAAGATATTTCTTCCAAAGTAAGTTATCACAATATATATTATAGGGATGGTGAATAGAGAGTACGTTAGAATGAAGTCTAAATTTTGTTCACTATTAATAATAACCTTTATTAATCTAATTCATATAGATAAATACGTTTTAAATGTTGTTTTATTGGATATACAGATTTAGTGAATATCCATGCTGTAACCTCTTGGTTTTAATTCATATGTATTTTTTTTGTTTCAGAATTTATTTCAGCAATATGAAGATTTGTGTAGTTTAAGACTGAGGTTAAATGTAAGTTAACATTAGTCACTTTTCTGTATACATGTATATATATATTTATTTTTATTATTTTTATTTCTATTTTAAAAGGTATTGGGTTGTCCATTCAATATTGTGCCTGAAGATCAATTTATGTCTCTTTCAGCTGAACAGGTAAATTTATGTTGTATTTTGTAGTGCTAATTGCAATAAAATTTATTATAATATTATGAGCTGTTATTTGTAAGTTGGTAATTTATTTATAGTAATGTTTCGCGAATAATTTTGTTTCTATAAAATGTTTGTTCAATAACACGCATTTAATTAATATCGTAATGCATCAATATGATACCGTTTCGTTAAATAAATATCACTGTTGTCTTAAATAATTAATTATGAATATTTAATTGTGTTTAGCGGTGTGCACTTCAGTGTAAAATCTTAAGATTAGCTCTTCGAGTTTATTTAAATAAGCTTACAGACGATGAAGTACATCACGAACTGCAAAGTTGTTTAGGCGCTGAAGTTCAACACGTGGCCGACCTATTAGATTCGAATTCTGATGTAGACAAATTAGCGATAATAGTTCGACAAGTAATTGTTATTTATTTTTATATGAAAAACTAACATATAACATATAACAAAAATACATGACAAATTTAATTTAATTTTCCGTCCTCAACGGATTAGTGTTTTATTTGTTTAATTTGGTTGTTACACGTTTACATATAAATTTATTATTGTTTTGTTGGTTAATCATTTATTTGACAATTCTTTGAAGTTAGCATACTTAGTTGTTTTTTTTTTTTCTAGATGACTGTTCTACTTCATCACCAGACTCATTTAAATAACCAGTTGGCCGAATTGAGTGTAAGAGCACAAAATCCGACCGCATGTCATGAGATGTGTGAAATGATACTCCAAAGGGTTCGAGGACTTGAGCAACTCGTCGAACAGAATGCTAGCGAATTGGCTTTGATGAAAGCCCAACTATTGAATAAAAAAACGTTGTGATTGCAATAAATTCGTCGTTATTCGTTTGTTATGTTTATATTATAGTACTCAGTGAACAATATATAATAATTTATATCTGACGTTAAACACGACATGCTCGATTGTTATTCGAAACGTTTTCCTGTCGTCCGTTCGTTATTCACTGTCTACTGTCTAGACGTGTGTCCGTCGCTCACAATACCTAAGTTGCTCGTTGTTTTGGGATTATGTTGGGCCTTGATTGAAGTTCCAGACAAAATCAGGAGTGCGGGCACGGGAAAAAATAAGTTGCACATAATGTGGGTAATAGATTTTGTTTAGAAATCGCGTCGAAGCTAGATTTTGTCGGGTAAGTTTTATTTTTGAAACTCGAAACAATAAAAACACAAACGTGTTTTAACGCATATAACTTCAGACACCGGAATCAAATCTGATCAACAGCGATGTGGCGTTTCGCGGAGATATTCGAAAAGACGGAAACCGCACCGTGAAGTGCAACGAAAAGAGAATCGTGCGATAATTTGTATCTGACGAACTGAACGGAGACTCAAAAACCGACCGGCACTCGCCGCGCGAACATTTACTTACCGCCGAGGCGATTAGATTGTCGGCCGCCGCGAACCGGCGCTTGGGACATTCCGGGTGCGGCGCGGTGTAGGCCGCACATGTGGCACCCGTGCGCGTGCGGCCAACCGACGGGCATCGGGCGCACGTGACGCGGTCTTGGAACGCTGTGATTGCCGAGGCGGGCGCACGCGATTTCGGGAAACCGGGTTTTGCTTTGACGCCGAACGAATCTGGAATCGATCGGGAACCGGTACGTTTCGGTCGTTTGCGTGTGAAACACGGTCCCATCAATGTTTCGCTCTCGGACGGTCGCTCGTAAAATGAATTTCTTCGTCGTCGCCGCGTCTCTACTACGGGAACCGTACGCGCGTTCGCGACTTTATCGTCGTTGAAACGGTCCGGCGGCCGGTGTTCGACGGAGACGGCCGGGGAGAGAGACGAGGCTTCCCGTCCGTCCTCACGCGTAACAGTCAATAAACAAAAACGTCTACATGTGATTTCGACTGTGCTTCTACTAATAGATACCATACTAGCTGTCCGTCGCCCGAGGTTAACTTCGATTCGTCGCACGTCGGTTTGAACGCTCTTGGCAGGGCAAGTCGGACGTGCGGTATGAAGGCAGGTTTCCCCGTGAGTCTATCTGGCGACGTGATGTATCTTACGGGGTTTGACCGACGGTCGTGTGATTTCTCGCAGTGGTTCTCCCCGAGACCGCCGTTTTTACGTGCCGAACGAATGACTTACACATAACGGCGATTTTAGAGCCGAACGCGACGTTTCGCCATCCTCTCAGAGGTGTCGTCCGAGCTATTCAATTCGCCCGTGGTCCGTGTTCTACAGTTCTTCGTCCGACAAATCATAAGATACGCCCTTCGCCCTTCTGAAACGGAAACGTGCGAAGCCACTGTCTTTGAGTTTCGTCGATGTGACGACGATGAGATAGGAAAATTATACAGGGGGTTTTGACGGACGCGTCGATGCGTATCTGGCATTGAAATCGGTAGATTGCCTTGAATCCCTCTGAAAAAAAATTCCCTTTTTGTATACACTCGTGGTGCGGATGATAAAATTGTCGACGAAGTCACGTCAAACGGATTCGCCGTGTATTTATTCATATTTCGCAATTTCGTCAATTACAAACTAATTACTATTATCATGACAGTCCGTGAATATTTATGAAAATACTACGTCGACAACAAGTCGATTTCGCGTTCGTTATTAAATCGTATACGTACGTAATTCAATGTTATTTAATTGATCGAGTTTAACATAGATATATATGTAGCGAACTCGTTTTCGTAATACTGCGCGTAAACAACTCGATCTATGCTTAAGGCCTACTACAGTAGAGGTTATAGGTAATTGGCAGTGTAGAAACTCCTCGTTTATAATGATTTTCAGCGGATTTTAATTTTACGTTTTTACGCATGTGAAATCGATTAGATTTGTACGTACGTTTCCTGATTCCGATGTTATGAAACGTCAGAAGAAAATCATGTAAAAATTAAAAACGGAGTGCGAGTGTAATGCGTTTTAGTCTTGTGTTGAATACCGTTACGAGTGTACTGTAACACACTCAAACACGCACGGATGTATAAATACATTTTTTATAATTCACGTAACTATACAGACCTACCTCAACATTTTTGTTATTATTCCTGTGCATTAAAGATAATTGATTAATCACGATAAAATGTATGTACGCAAGTAAACAATAACATCATTATATATGTGTATTATAATCACTAATCGTATTGAAACACGTTCGTATACGTACGGTGTGTAGTGCAAACGTAATTCGCGTCGATTAAAACTTTACGGTTTAGATTTTGTTAATGTATACGTCGGTATACGATAATAATTGTTTTGGAAAATATTGCGACACAATCAAATAATACCGATCGTAGTGCACACGTATGAGTGTACTTTTGGGATTTATAAAATTAAAAATCTATGTTATATTTAGTTTGGGTAATACGTACGAACTTCGATTTGAGTTTTTGCGTTCCGAAACCGGATTTCTTTTTAAATACGTTTGTCCGTTTAAATGCAAAATAATATCATATAATGTCTGATGTATGCAATCATTTAAATACGATGTAAAACGTCAGCAGTTTTGAATTCGAGTGTTCATCATTTCGTACTATACCGAGAACTGCATATATGATTTTTATAATTTAAAAAAAATTAATAACGATAACAGGTGTGTCGAACAAGTAAGCATTATATAGGCGCACACTTAAATCTCTAATACCGATGAGCTGTGCACAAAATTAATAGGAACAAAGGAAATATAATATATTTTACGTGAAGTACGTGTTCGTTCGTGATATTGCACGTATAACCGTATCATGACGGTTTGATTTAAATCTTAATCATACGTAGTACTTATCGGATTTCGAATTATTTCGAATTCATTTTTAGTTTTACCTACGTAGATTATATCGTCGCGGTATGATTAGGACTTGATCTTGGTGATGGGTAGAGGGTAGAGATATTTGTCAAGAAACACAAAGAATAGTTTGTTTTTGCACGCGTATGCGGTATACTATACTCGATATATTTAAATTGGTTAATTCATTTGATATCAATCTATATAAAATATCGTTATACATTACCAAGAAATTATAGTAATAGATAGACTTCATTCGGTTTAAGAGCTAATTTATTTAGAATATGTTCAGTATTTAAATATCCAACACGGCCAAACCATTAAATCGATTCTATACTTTCCATTAAATTGTATCGATATTTAAAGTCGGGGACTTGCACCACTGCATTTTATAAACTATAATAATATCCGTTTCTCCCGTGTCATTTCAAATAATATAGTGCGCGTGTCTGTAATAATTTGATGAGAATCAAAATACGATTTTTTTCAATTCCGTTTTCGTGTCGACGATTAATATTTAATATTTATTTAATTGTTATTTATCGCGGTCAAAGGCACAAAAATGTAATGTGATTTATTGATAGAAATTAGAACTTTAGATGTACGTGTATAAACGTTACGGATTACGTGTATATAGGCCGCATGTATGTATACCGTGTTGGAGGTATTATGATAATATACTTATAATATCTAGTCGTGTGCTCTAAATCCATAGGCGTTTTGACCTAAATCGTACGACGGCCGTAATATATATTATTGGGTCGTGTACATCGTTATATTATATGATATAACTTTTGTATATGTCTACGTGTGTGAGGTATCTAATGAACAAAACACGAGTTCGGCGCAGCGGAAAGAAACCCTGTGGACTGCCGTGTAAAAACGTTATTAGCCTCGTGTCCCTCATATAATGTATTTAAATTAAACAGGCCGTTTCGAAAAAGAAAAGAGCACGGTTAATATATTATTGTATGTACCCGTATAAAAATAAATGTTTGGTTATTATTATTATTATTATTTATTTAGGTTTTACGTTGATTTTCAGGTTACATACATTGAGTACGTTAAAAAATCTTGAACTCTTATCCTGATTTCAAATAGAATAATTTTTTAAACGAAAAGTGAAAAAGTCGATCTCATAAATACAGACTTTTATCACTGCATCGCCGTGTCGTCACATTCACATGGGTCGGTACGTTATACAGGCAAAAACGTTACATTATAATATATATATATATACGTTATGTTAAGAGGACACACGTGTGTAACTTCCTATTGACAGACGAATGCGCAAAACCTAGAAGTTGTCGGCTCTATGTACAACGTATCGCGTATTTATTATTATCCGCGTAATTCTAGCGGATATTCAAAAATAAATCCTATAACACGGAGCGACAATTGCACAAAACGTGTAGTTTCGACCTCGAAAACGGCGTTTGTGCAATTGTTTAGAATTCGATTTTGCAAGCTCGTAAACGAAATCCATTTCAATACACTCGTAAACCGATAACGGCAGGCCCCGCGGTCTCCCGCAGCGGTATATTTCAAATATATATATATATATATAATGTCGATATATGTTGTGTTTCGCACGCGGACCGATGTCTAGATTCCAGACGTCGTGTATTGTTTTTAATCAGCAAACATAAAACACTAAACGCGATATCAATATATGTATATGTCGCGTCTCTCCCACGCGGCCAGTTCGTCATGTCGTATCCAGACGCGACGCGTGACTTCTATCATTTAGTATCGATGTTTTTAAAAGGCGAACGATCGTTAGAGAAACGTTTTCTTTGTTTTTCGTTTATGCGTTGTTTATAAACGGCTCGATTCTCCTCGATCGATTGTTCAATGTGTACGTGTTCGGAATACAGGGTGTATTTATTTATTTATATTTTTTTTTTATACATCTACTATCGGTTTTTGTTGCGTTTGTCTAATCATTTAGGAAACCAATCAGCAGGCGATTCATACTATTTTTTTTTGTTATAGATTTCGTTTTTTGAACGATTTTACTCTTTTTCGAACCAAAAACTTATTGAAATGTTTTTATACAATTAATGGATATTATTATTATCTAACAAGATATATATATATATTCTGAATACGGTACGCGGTACGATCGTTTTAAATTATTTTATCGTAAAATCGCAGATATATCGAAAAACTTAATCAACATATATAGGTTTTTTGGCTTTTTCGGGAAAAATTCGTCACAACAATATTCGCCTTTTAAACACCGATATTCGATATATTCCTTATATGATCGTATCAAACCTTAACAGTAAAACGGTCGACAACATAGTATGAACATGCGCGGTTTTTACAATTTTTTTTTTTTTTACCCGTTTAAACAAAATTAGATTTGTCCGTCAACGCGCGTTCGCGTTCGGCGATGTCCCAGTCACTATCATCGACATTTTCCATACCAGGTCAGTTAACACGCGACCGTTTTGTAACACAACTCTGCCAATATATTCGAACACGCGTTTTACTTTGTACACATTATTGTCTGACGCCGCACAAAACGTTGATGGTATTGCACAATAATAATAATAAAAGGAAAAAAAAAGAAAGTTGATTAGTATGGGAAAATATGCATGCGCGAGTACCTATATGTAAGTACATATGCAAATTGTGAATATACTGTTTATATGGTTGTTGTACGTATTAATTTATATTGAAAGTTCAAAGAACAAAGTAACTAATAATATCATCATAGAAAATGTGTTTTTAAATGTTTCAAACTATTACCTACATAACGCATAGATATGTAAAAATATATAAAATTGGCGATAAAGAATACTTATATTTTAGTCCAACGGAATTTGAAAAAAATATCTATTTTACACGTTTTTCATAAGGTTGTAGAGTTTTACTATACGCGCAAACGCATGTGGAAATTTGCACGGTCTCTATGTTTTTGGCATGAAAAGTATCGTACAATTGGCAAATGAATATATGACGTTCGAAAGAAAACAACGTAATTGTCTGTCGGGTAACTATGTATATATTCGGGCACCACAAATGAAAATACTTATATGTCCGACCGCGCTAATTATAGTACGTACTCAATTTAGATATGATTTTCCAATAAAAATGTGTTTTATGTTTAGAACGTTTTGTGTTTTGCGTGTACTACTGTTTCCAATAACCGATTCGAAATATATTACAATTACACGGCGGTATGGGCACGCGGGTCAATGAAACTTCTCTATTAATCCACCATCGGGATGAGGGTGAACAAAAAATAATAATAATAAACGATCGTTTTGACAAAATACAATACAAATGTAACGAGCCTCGCGGGTGGTAGCTGTGGATGTCGGTTTAAATGGGACGCGTAGACGGAGATTTTAGAGTTTTAACTCTATATATATATATATATATATTAGAATCTGTAACGCAACGATGCATCGAAAGAAAACGTTAGAGAATGACATCGAAACAAGAATAGGTATATATGTATACGCAGCATTACCTATTGAAATCCAATTTTTCCCTATGAATTATATACATTTTGCGTTTGGCTGTAAAATCGGCGTAGAAAATATGTATGGAACTGCAGTATTTGTGCAAGAAAAAGAAGAAACATGCAGTAAGTATGTTTTTTCATCGCGTATACAAAAATATTAAGAAATATACACGGTATCGATAACTAATATACGTATCTATAATAACTCAATTAGCGAATCACAATTTTTTCACATATTTTCCACGCATTTATAATAATAATAATAATAAAAAATAGTTTTGTAAATGAACGTCTTCTAATACGAGCTATAGTCAGTATAACGGTTGTATTATGTATAATCGCGTACGCGTACCCGTTGATTTAAATTGAATATTTAAATATAAACGACTAAATAATCATAAAATAGATCGTACGCATATATTGTACATGCACACAATATGCGTGTATATGGTCATATGAATCCATTACAAAAAAAAAAAAATCGTTTAATTAAGGAAATAACCCGTTAAATTTAATAGAACGCGTGAGTGTTAATCGTTTGCGATATTCAACGTTGTACGCTGAACGCGATGTATATTATTATTATTATTACGTAGTTATCGCTTATATTTTATTTATTTTCCGTGAACCACAAAAAACGAATTCCGCCCGGTACATTAAAAAAGTTCTCGGGTTTGTTATTATTATTAACCTAACCTTATCCGTCACGCGTGTGATTATTATCAACTCGATACAATAGTTACACGGCGTTTTACGATAAAAATTATGGTTTTATCGTTCACGCTATAATATATTTAGTCGGACAACCAATATATACGGTACTATAGTCAAACGGAAAATCGTCAACGTGTATCGACCGTAGTGCAGCCCGTTTTATAAATATACAGTAATCAGCATCCGTGCACAGTGCACTGCAGGCGTTTCATAAAAAAAAAAAAAAAAAAACGTTCGTTAACTCGCTTTACCCGTCGGCGACATTATTTCTTTTAAATTGACATTACTCATGTGTATATATGTATACACTGTGTACGTAATTAACAGTTTTCCGATTACCAGACCGCGCGAAACACGATTCGGCGAACACAAAACGATATAAACGTGAAAACTCATATCGATAAAAGTGTCACGATAACGGATTATGCAATGTTCAATGTCATGTTATTGACGGTTACGACTCATCAGACTCGTGTCCAGTGATGTTGTGTGCAAAATACGCGTAAACATTTGTAACGTACATTTGTGTTGCCGCAAATGTGATACCCGAGAGTACACCGGCTGGAAACAGCCAAACGGCGTGGTCCGCTGCTAATTTGTTTTGTCGTCGATTGAAAATATGTTTCGCGTCAGTTTTTACTCTTTGACATTTTATGTCTTTACTTTGGCACGTTAAAATAAAAAACCGTCACGAAAAAGTGTCCACCAAAAATTGTCCACGAAAAGCGTTACCTGAATTAAGATACCCACTGGGGACTGTCACGAAAAAAACCTGAATCTCCCTTATGGTTTGTTTCCATGGCAACCATTGTTTCGGTTTTGAAAAAATTTGAATTTGAAAAAAAAATTTTCACACATAAGACATAAAATGTCTCACACTTAACGCGGACTCGTATGCGTTAATCGTTTTTATTTGAAAGAATACTTTATGATATTAAACATGGAACAACGTAACGTCGTTCGAATGTCCGCCGCGGCTTTGCTCGGTGACACGTGTTCGGGACGTCCGATTTTCTTACTGACTTCGTCGCGTGGGCCTGGCTGAATTCGCTGGACGGCGTTCGTCACGTTGACTTTGATGGGACTCGAATCGCACGATCCCGGTGGCCGGTTCTCGGACGGAGTTTGATTTTTTACTCGTGTCCTCCGACCCCCGCGGGGAAAAAAAATAACAATCGTACGTGTATTGCCGTTAATCGATTACGTACGTGTTCAAATCGGAAACATCGCCCGATTCGCCGCGAATTCGTTCTGGCTAATTTTAGATCCAGTTTTGAGACGGCCGGCCGAATAATTTCACGGGTTTCGATAAAACCGAAAACCAATTCACGCGCGCGTTATGAACGTACACGGTAAACATAAACGATTTCCACGAGGAAACCGAAGCGAACGATTCCCGACGGACGCGTCCGACGAAACTGCCGTCAATCGTATACGAGAAACGCGGCGTCGCGCGGGTTTCAAACAATGCGTTTCCAACGGGATGTCGATTGACGGGACAACGCGCGCACAGAATTACGAAAACAACAACAACAATAAAAAAACGATCGTAGCGTAGAATTACGCGCGGGGACGTTGGCCGAAGGCGTCTTTTTATTAAGAGGTCGGCGCGTGTAGGGGAACGTGGCGACTCTGGAGTCGGTACGGCGAAACCAGTCGCGCCGGGTCTGCAGGGAACTCGGGTGGGCCGAGCGAGGGAGCGGCGACTAGCGGACCGGGCAAACGAAACGCGCGAAACGGCGCGCCGCGTTCGCTACGATCCGGTCTGACGATTTCGACGCGGTTGATAACGCTCGAGAGAGACCGTCCGCTTTCGCGTGCCGACGACGATGGCGGAAAACACAACGAACGAACGCGGAACCAACGGACTCGTCGTCGCACAACCGAAATCACGTGTATACATACGTACGTCATGCACGCGGTCCGACGATAACCACGATGCGTTGTGCGACGAGCACACGAATATATTATAGCGACTGTTTTTTTAATTCACGTGCGTTATGGTGGTCAGAGGAAACAGGGGTTCGAAACGTATGTACACCCTTCCCGCGGTGTCGTCGCTCGGCGTACGTCACGCGAGACGCCGCGAGCCCGGGCGCGTTTTTCACGGCGCGACGGGTTAGAAAACGCGCGAGAATCGACCGTCGACAAACAATAAAAACGGCCGCGTCGTGTCGTCCGGTCCCAAGGCGAACCCGACCTAAGCCCGATGACCTACAGAGAAGACGTGCGCGTACGCGCGTATCCACGCTATGTATCCGCGCGTTCTGTGCACGAACACGCGCGCGCGAGCGTGTCCTCTCCTGCGTCCGCGTGAATGGAGACGTCGTATATTTATAGACGTGTGGGACACGCACACGCACGAACGTACACGGGTTCACAGGGGTTCACGTGATATCCCGCGGTAGGTCGTTCAACCCGTACGCGCCGCCGCTGTTCCCGGCGTGTTCCCGCGGCGACCGAGACGACGTGCCCGGTTCGCACGCCTTCGTCTTCTGCGCGCGCTCTCGTCAAAACCCCAATTTTGCATCCGACGTCAATACATCGACAATAGAGAGGTTACGACCGCAACGCGTACGGTCCCGACAAATAAAACCCCCGCGCGTCCGACCATTTTGGTCACCAATGACCGCGCGTAACCCTATATAGAGGGGTCCCGTCTGCCGCGGTCCAGACACTGTCGGCGGCGGCGGCGGCGGCTACGGCTACGGCTACGGCGGCGGCGGCGGCGGCGACGGCGGCGACGGCGGCGGCGGCGGCGGCGGCGGCGGCTACGGCTACGGCAGCGGCTTGCCAACGCGCCTCTCTCTCCTCAGTCGTCCGAACAACAGCCCAGCACCGACTCCTTCGACCGGCTGCCCTCCGGTTCGCGCCGTACGGATTTCCCGCACGGCCGTTGTGCCGCACGGCCCGTCGTATCCTATTTGTTCTTTCTCTCCTACGCGCTTTTTCTCCGCCCGTCGCCGTCTACGCCGTTCGGCCGAGGCCCGAAACCCGCGTGGCCACCATCCGCGTCACACGTCGCGTCCGTTTCGCATCCGATCCGTTTTTTTTCCCCCGTTCTTCGTCCGGGCCGGTCCGTCCGAATTACGCGTTTTGAATGAAGAACGCACGTCAGGACGTCGTGTCTCGTTACCAGAGATTGCTCGGAGTCACAGGTAAAACACGCAATATAACCGATACGTTCCACGACAACGTTTATGCAAGTATTTGTATACGTATACGTATTCAGTACCGGGTATCCAAAAAAAATCATACACGTCACATACGAAAACAATAATGAAAATCGTGCGTTTAATATTATGTATCGAGAAGGTGCACGTGTACGCGATCCGTCGAATACGATTACGGGGACGACGGGAGGACGACATTATATTTATATCGCGATTCGTCATATACATTCATCATATCGATATGTATATATATATTATGATATGAACGAAAAAAAAAATCGTATACACACACGTGTGTGTGTGTGTGTGTGTGGGCGCGCGTGCGCTACAATAACTGCTGGCCGATGGATAAATTGGGTTTTTAGTACACGCGCGCGCGCTCGCGATCTTATGACTTGTATGTTACACAGCGCCGCATTGCGTTTCGTAGATATTATAGTTTTTGTTATTTTTTCAAAAAAAAAAACGTATAACGTCGTTCCGCGTTTGAATCTCGGCCGTGGTCGTATGTGATATTCAAAAAAAAAAATGTACTAAAACGCATCTCGCACACGTGGCCGCCCGGAGTCGAGTCAGCGATTACGAAAATTCGACCGTTTTTTTTTTTTCGCACGTACATATTACAACAAAACAATTTCATTATGTCCGTATCGATCGTGTTTATATGTATTGCAATCGCTTCTGGTCTACCCGTTCGCCGGCCCGCGGACGTGTCGAACGACATACACGCGTGTGAGATGTGAAGAAAATCACACCGGGAACGCGTAACACGACTTCAAAGTAATCGCCGAACACACGTGTAATTTGGTTTTACGTTATTTCCAATAAAAAATAAATTATCGTGCTCGGATCGTGTACTATATAATCACAGCGTTCTCGGATGATATTTTGGACGCTAATTTTACCGTCACGTACAAACGTCAGGTACAACGGGCGGCATGTTTATCACTATCATGTCGAATGATTATTGGTATTAAAAAGAAACCCTCCCTCCCGAGTAACAAAAACCGATGATTCGAGAGAAGACGACAATTCGAAAAGTCAAATGTTTACGTGCGGATTTCCGTTTCAAGTCGTATGATTACGCTTTGTCCGAGCGAAGTTTTCCGGACATAATGATTTCGTAAAAATTGTTCGGATCAGGTTTATGCGTTTTAGTCGGTTACCGATGAAAACACCAGCCAAAAAAAAAAAAAAAAACCGTATTTTCCAGACGAGTTATACACGTATAAACATATATATATATATATACTCTACGCCCGGAACGACTTAACCGTGATGGTACACCCTGAAAATATTATAAATATAGATACGAACGTACAATAGGATGTATGTATATGCGTTCATTGTGCGGGTGACCGTGTAAGTAGTCAGGTAGTCGCGCTGTTACATTCGCCCTCGGATCGGGTCGACGACGGGTTGGAAATTTTTATATTTTTGTATCCCTGACGCCGACGACGGGTGTTTCGTACGTACAAATATATAATAATCATACGAATGATCGTGTCGTACCGGAGAATGGTATCGTCGTTCACGGACGCCGAACTGTCGCGACGGCGATCAACCGCCCGCGTTAACTAGTCTGAAACTGCAGAGGTCATTTGGTTGAAAAAAAAACGGGAAAAAAAACACATTCGGACAAATACGCGGATTCACGTGAAAACGTGTGTTCGGAATATTGTCGTGACGAAAAAGTTAACGGACACCAAATGTCGCACGAGTATACATTATGATATAATAGGTTTTCTGTCGACGGACTCGATCCCAGTCGGTATTTAACGCACGCGCGCATAGGCGTGACTCCAGAAAGAAGCGGGCAGGGGGTCGTCAAGAGAACGCTGGAGAAATAATTTTTTTTTTTTTGATTTCATTACGTGTTCATGAACACATTCGTAATGAACGGATATTTTTTCGCGTGTCTCTACGCGTAATTAGAAGACGAATAACATTTCTACGGGAAACTAATAGCCAAGTCTTTGTTTTGCACGAGCGTGAGAAACGAAAACGCCTATTCTGTGTGTACTGTGCTGTACGGTAACGAACATGTGACGACGGCCCGCGAATCGGTTACCGGCCATCACGTTAAAAACGTATTGATTTGATGGAAAATGGAAAACGCGCGTTTCCGTGTAATGTTCGTCGGACACTTGGTCAACATTGATGTTGATATCGTATACTCGTACTCGTCGATTGTTTTTCGGTATCACGTATAGAATACGTGTCCCGTGTGATGTCTGAACCGTATATAGCGGTGGGGTGGGGGAAGAAAAAACCCGAGTACTAATAAAAACATTTATGTCGAGAAAGTTAAAACGCGTGTTATTGCGCCGTTGATAAAAATCATTTATTGCTGGTTATTAAAATGTTAACAAATCGTGTCGGGTGATGTCTATATATGCTTTTCCGATTTCGAATTTCACTCGAAATACGGGTACGCAACATCGCAATAATGCACCGACACTTTCCCCACATTTAGCCGTAATCACGTGGCGTAATATTTTCGTACACAATACGGATAAATGTCGTACGGTAACAAGTATTATACTCATGCAAATATATTCCACGTCGATTTTCTACCGTTTACCGTTCTGTTATTTATAATATGCGCTTACGTTTATGCGACAACGTATAAACGTATTTACACGTGGTTTTGGTTTTAAACTTGTTATGCTGTCCCCACGATAGCATAATTTTCGACGTATCTCTCCAAAAACAATCCAATTACATTTATACGCGCACAAGCAGAAAACAACAACAACAACATTATTTAACCACGTGTAACAACAGCTGGAGATTTTCAAAAGTTAACAAAATAATAATCCAAATAAGAATATCGCGAAAACGAAAACGATTATTTTAAATACACAATGATTTACTCAACTGATTGGGTGTACGTTGGTCAATGCCCACGTGGTTCTTGGCCTCTGAACGATTCCGTATGAAAAAAAAAAAAAGTGTACGCACATTTCCACGTAAATGTCATTAAGAAATAACGTAATGTGCGAATTTAAACATCAAACGATTCAGTTTGTAATTACGCTTAAAATAAAATGTAATTGTTTTTTTTTGTTACGTACATTTCGATACAAACAATATTTACCGTTACGATTAAAAATTGTCCTCATTTATATATATATATATATATCTAATGCCACATGATGTTATTATCTCAAAGGCAAACGGTAATACAATGCGTACCGTTTGAAGCACGATTGAGAAATTGTATAATATAATTTTTTTTCTAGTTCGATTTGACCAATAAACGTTAAGTTAATACGCTCGGATATTTTATCGCGCTATTCGCATATTATAAAATATTCAGATGAACTACAGAAATAATGAAACCTACGTATTATTCGATGTGTGTGTGTGTGTTGGACATCTGATAAAAGTGTTATAGAAACGAAATTCACAGCCGTATTCGTCTGTCGATGACGAAAATCATATATATTACGCACGCGCGTCGTTAATTGTCGTTGCTGAGCGTTTCAATTCACGTACATTATTACTTGTATTACTCGTGTACGTGTTCGTTTGGCGGAGATCTGCTTTAACGCTATATTCGAATTTTTTTTTTTTTGTTTGTTTCTCGTTTTAAATTTCGAAATGAAAAAACCAGAACGGTCGATAATCGTTATCGATTGCTTCGCGTATGCACGACCCATTTATAATACGGAACACACGTTAGAAGTCTGATGGCAAATATCAAATATTTACATGGCACGGTCATGTGAGAAAATCGCCTGACCCGCAGTAATCGTACACGATATAGCTTCTTACATTATAATGAATTATTATTATATACGAGCTTAAAGTGCTACACGCGATATACTAAAAAAGTCGGGAATCATGAGAGTATCATTAAAATATGAACAAGAGATAATAATAATAATAATGTTCAACAAAAGACTTTTTGAAGTACTTATGTGACATCATGATACATTAATATGTATATATAATTTTAAATAACCATGTAGATTTCGATCATTTCCATTGCTTTCTCTCCGATTCGTTCTGCAAAAATTCTATAGTTCCATCTAGGCTTCTATCCTTTCATATAAAAATATTTATTAATACACAATGATTTTACTTTCAACCTCGAAACCTAATTACTAATTGCGCAGGTACGGCATGTTCTATATACATATTTATATATACTCGCCTTCCTATTTCATATATTTATATATATACCAATATTTACACATAAATGATAAAACCAATAATTATATTCATTCCGTTATTTTTCACAATATTCACAACGTACTTGTAAATAGTTCATTTATAGTGTTTACTAATAAATAATGATAATTATATAATTATATTTATATATGTCATACCGACGAAGGATCCGAGACGACTCGTCGAGGAATAAAATTTACATAGAAGTACGATTAATATTGTTTGACAATTTGGAGTGCGGTTGTGTTTTTGTAAAAACGAAAATGTTTACAGTAAGGTTAACAAAGATGTTTACACTTTAAAAAAATCAGCGTGGAAATCAGTGAAAGGAGGAAATGACCTGAATAAATTTCGATTTTCAGATTTGAGTTTATGAAGTTGTCACACTGACCTTGGCTAGATTGCGAGATGTAACTGTTTCGGCAATATTTAGAATATATGTGAGGATATATGTTATACGAATATAAATAGTTTACGGTCAATCAAGTACAATTTGTATGGATCCAAATACTTTAAAATAGTTATTATATATAATGTATACAGATAGGTACATATTATTGTACAAACATAAAATTTACAGTACACCTAATTATAACAGTGTAAAACACGGTTTACAACAGTCAAATAAACTCCTAAATTGTCTTTTGCCTGATAAATAACTATAAGACTCGTTTTGTTTTACACGTTTTTGAACACGAATTTTAATTAATGAGTTTCGGCGTACACCATGTTGTCGTTTAATAATGCTTGATGATTAATATTAATGTTATTTTTCATTAAATACAGACAATTTATTATAATATGTCAATAATATCTGTATAATTTACTGTTTACCGGCCTCTATACGTTTATTCTAAGTAATGGGTAAATTACCCATTACGTGTTCGTGTATTTATCTAAAAAAAAAAAAAAATACATACATGTATACAGGTAGGTTGAAGTATAAGCAAACATAAAATTACGTTTATACACTTAAAAAAAACAATACGCGTGTATCTATTTCATAGAAATAACACAATTGAATTTAACGGGGATATACCTATACAGTGGCGCCGCGAACAATTTTCAACTATGAGGCAACTATAAATATTTTGCTACAACTACCTCCACCTACATTGTATCAAACCGACCCCTTATGGCATTATCTAATAAGTTAGTTACGTTATACGTCTTGCACGGCTCAACAGCAGATCAGCAAAGTGCAAATATATAAAATGGGTATCAAAATATCATCTTTAGTGATTTATACCTAAGTCCCAATGCACCAAAGCCAAAAAGCCAAAGATAGGGTACCATATCTCCGTTTATAAATTCTTCATTATTTACAAAATGTTGAGATGCAATGGACGATTTCATTTTCGGAAAGAGGTGGTGATCACTTGGTGCCAAATCGAGACTGTAGGAGGGATGATCAAAAATATCCCAGTTGAACTCTTCAACTAAAGTTTTTGTGCGTGCAACAGTGTGTGGTCGCGCGTTATCGTGCAGAAGTTATTTTTTATACACGACTCTATGTAGAGACTGCGAGAAATTTCGAACAATTTTGTTGAAAGATCTGGAATCGTAAGACGCCTGTTTTCTCGAACAATTTGGTCAAATTGGTGAACCTCGTCTTCGTTCATGATCGATTTGCGCCCTTGGCCCCCTTTATTTATGCACATCTGTGCGTCCGTTTTTAAATTGACTACACCGATCACGTACGGCGAACCATCATTCATTACTGTATTACCGTAAACAACACATAGCCGACGACGAATTTGAGCTGCGTCACTTCCTTTGGGTGCAAAAAACGAATTACACTTCGTATCTCACAGACGGCGGGTAATAAAATTGTATTCTCCATGTTGTCATGGCAAATATTAGAACAATACTGAACAAAAACGATCGAAACTCGGCATGTTATAAGAGAATAATGTACTGGTTGCGACATATGTACCGGATGTAGAGAATTGTAACACGTCAGAAGTTGATTTTGAGATAGTTCTCGTATTTACATAAAATTAGGAATACTTTAAAAAATATTTAAATTCTATATCTGAATACTTTATGAGGAGTGTTTGAAAACTTTCGATAAATTATTACGTATGCGTGCGGTTTGTACGGAAAAGGATTTCGGTCTTCATCATAAAAATTCACAAACATAATTATACCGCTTACTATTTATCTATAAATGTATAAATTAAATAATAAATGAACTAAAAGTAAATAATAATACTTATTCGATATAGAACGTAATGATTTAGCATATTAATATATTACAGCATATTTATATTTTATATTATACAGATATACTAATATATATATTTCAAACACACCTTCTTTTTTTTTTTTACAAGAAATATGAAATGTCACGGTAAACAGAAAGAGTATATACCAGCAGGTACCTATCGTCAAAATTTAAGAGAACCGTATCATAATCTCTACCGTATTTTATTTTTCTTATCGTTTATCCTACGTATCATAATATTAATGTGACATTCAATAAATACGTGATCCTTTGAATTTTCGTATATAATACTGCGGCGCAGTCCGGAATCGACCTTCAAATAGATACTGATTCTCTGTGTTGCCTGCGCAATAATATACCTAACGCATTTTTCGATCAAAACATAACCTTGCGCATTTGAAAACAATTTATATATATATATAATATAAAGTGTTATACACAAAATATTCTATTTAAAAAGTAATGTTCCCCGACGTAGAGGAGTTCGAGTAGAACAATACAAGACGCGCGTACACAATGTATAATTAAACAATATACTACAATTATTATATAATTACACGTTTCGGGTGGATGTGTATTGATATACCGGTTGCCCGTCATTATTAACGTATTTATTAACTGACGATGACACGAAAAAATATCTAGAAAAATCTCAATCGAATAATTAACCTTATTATCGAACTAAATAATGTTTTGTAGTCTTCTGGGAATTAGAATTAGTCAGACCTAATAGTCATTCAGACATAAGATAAATACTTAAAATATGTAATCGATATCGAATATACGTATAATATTTCAGTCGATCACTCATTTTAGTATAATACAAGTATTATATATATATAACGTGAAGAATCGATTTTCGTGTTCGGCAGTAAAACATTGTACTAATGAGTTAAGATCGAATTTCGTGAATAAATATATATATATACATATGCGTTTTGTAATTTAAATCTACCGATAAAACAACTTCTTCACGGGAATACACTTAGTCATAAATACCGTTGAATATAATTATTACTTTAATCTTTATTATGTGTTTGTGTATATTGATAACATACTTATAAAATTAAAATAATTATTATTTATTAAATGTGCTATGTTGCGACTGCATAATTTTTGTGATTGAACGCGTTGTCGTCTACGTAAATAATGTAAATATAGAAAATCGATTGTAATTCATGGTTGAACTGTCCATATTCTAATGAATTTTTAATTGAACGATACTTAGAACGTGTTTTTTATGTACATTAAATACATTCTGAAAATAGGCAATAACGACTTGTCTGTAAATCTGATAGTAAATGATAAATAATCATTTATTAGTTATTGAATATAATTAGCGTGCACATATTAAAACGAATTATGTATACTTAGAAATCCTTTACTTTATTATTTCTAAAAATAATTCATTAAACTATTGTTGATAAAAATAATTTTAATCTTATTTTTCAATACATTGACGTTCAATTAAATTTGATAAAAATACAAATCTGACCTGTTGTCTATATTACGGTATTAAATAGAAATCGTTTATCTGGGTGAAATGTAGTATTGAACTTCAAAACCAACACAGCTTCCTTAATCATAAAATTATTGCGTACGGATATATGATGTATATTATGAACGAGGGAGTACGACGTACAAAAATAGGTACTGTCGCAGTGTTGATCGGAAAAGAAACAGATGCGGTGTATGTATGAAAAAAATTGTCGCCTCCAACGGAACTCGTCATGAACCGACAATGCTTCGCGGGCGCCAAACCTAACTTTCCAAACACCCTCAACAAAAAAAAATACAAAAAACATTTCATTTAATTACGCGTTATAGACAAGAACCTGTAATTCTAAGGTCCTCCGCACATGGTTGCGTCTGTTTTGCAACGAGCATCTCAAACTAGTTGTGCAAGCGACCGTTTTGTGACTTGTCATGTGTAACGTAATAGGAAACCGCACACTTTTCGACTGAAAATAGACCGATTTGAAATCAGTTTTCAACTGGTCGCGTGCAATTGTGCTTGCCGGTCGCATCTCAACTTCAGTTACACGGTGTTCACTCTTGTATATATTATATATATATCAATTATAATTGAAATATTATAAATCACTAATGAATTATAATAATGAGTGTTCAAATGAACGACATTCAATTCGTTGAGGACATTTGAGATATTTGGACATTCTGTAAAATGTAATAAATTTGCCATCGGTTTGATACCAATTGTTCTGCCGCTATAAACAGCCTGCAATCGATATTTTTCTCTATAAACGGGTGGCACAAATATTCCCTTTGTACTTCGTTGTCTACGGCGTTGATAGTATAGTCAATAACATTATCTTCATCAGAACTACTTGACATATTGCGAAAAAATTCGCATGCTCTCGTCACGTGAATTCTCATAAAACTGGTAAAAATTCAATCGCACTCGTGTGCGGAGAGAATCCATAAACTGATTGCCAACCAGTTGCACGAAAGTCGCACGGGCAACTAGCTTGAAATTCTCGTTGCGACCGTGTGCGGAGGGCCTAAGTTGTCGTTACGATAACGGAAACAACAACGCGTGTACATCTGCGTACGATTGAAATCCGACACACGGCGAAATACAAATCGCTCAAACCAACACGTTACAAAAAGATTCTATAAACCAAAGTCAATGTAAATATATATATTTGATGACCTCGATTTATATATATTTAATTCCATGCGACTTCGAACGTATACTATCGTGACGAGTGCACTATAATAATATTTCAACGCGATATTTGTTTGGCACTTCTCGTGTAACGGTTTAATTAATAAACACAAACCACCTAATTACGCGGGTGTTGTATAAGTATTCGCCATTTTACGATTATATATTATTATATATTATATTATATTATTATCAATTATACGACCCTATTTACGTGTTCGACGTATGATATCGAATTCATATGTGAGTACACGTCCAAAAAACACGAAATATGCATATACCGTAAAATAAAACAAAAAAAAAAAAAAACGTATTCACAACATAAACGCGCTTTTTGACATGACGATAATTTCAAATGATTTCGAATTAAAATTTTAGAGCTTTAAATTAACATACGCGTTAATAATTAGTACAACGATCTTAAACTTTTACATCGCACGAGCTTTATGATCACGCGCAGACAAAGCGCGCGATGTAATTACGCATTCAATACGACGCGTTCCCGTAACGAACGGACATCGATCGTTAATCGAAGACCGAAAACGTGTTTCTCACAAAAACCGCGGGTCGTGAACACGGTCGTGCTGCGGATATTCATAGAGCGTACACGGTTCCGATAGTATTCCGGCGGACACCGGTGATTTTCGGTACGATAAAAACATTCCTCCGGTCAAGACGAGATAACACGAACGTGTGTAACGGCCCAGACGCGCGCGCTCGACACGTCCGGTATATACCTAACGGCCGTAAAACGGGCACCGCCTTCTGTGCACGCGCGTAAACGTGAACGTAACGTGCGTATCGACGTGTGTGTCCGTCACGTGCAAAATCGAATCCGCTCTATTGAAAAAACAACAACAACACGCGCCTCTGGTAAATCGCGCGCCGCGCCGCGTAAATGCACGCAACAGACAATAACGATAATCGTTATCATCACCGTCGAAGTTTTGTTCGTCGTCACCGAGGCCCGCGCCAATAACGCGTGGAAAAGTCTCAATGCCGCGACCGCCGAGACCGGGGCACAGCAGTCGCGGTAGTTCACGCGAAACGTACGAACGCAACACGCTCGCGCGCAAATAAATAGTGTTATTTCGACGATTCCCGCCGTCGCTCTGTCGTATCGCATCGCCGTCCGGTCTGTTGTTTCTCGTTTCTTTCTCTTTTCCATACACACACACACACACATATATATATTTATATATATATACACGCACGTATATGCATGGTTTACTATCGAAACCGAATTCGCGCAAACAACACGTCCTGTAGAGTTATGTACAGAGCCCTGTACTTCTTATTCTGTCGAGACTCCGGTAAGCCACAGTACATACACATATATTTATATAGTCTTACGCGAACGTTACGAAACGCGCACACGTCGCGCACCGGACTCGAATGATTAATGTTCTCCTTAATACGCGATTTGGAATTCACGTTTACGTTTGGATTTTGACCAAACGACCAAACGTTATTTGTCCGAAAAAACTGAACGTCGTATTTGCTATACGAACCCGACGTTAACGTTTTTATATTGATATGTGACGAATTCGGGAGCGCTGACGTGAAATCTGAGAACGTTGAGTAATGAATACTGCCGAGCACACTCGTCGATTATTCGACTTAATTGATCGACTGATTAAGTGTAACGAGTAGTATCGACAAGCGTGGATTGACGTAAGGCGTTCGCGCGTTCGAGTGCGCCGAGACTGTTAGTCAAAGCGCGTCGTCAAATACGAACCGCCGACGCGAATCATACACAATAATACAGTACACGATATTATATTAGGAAAAAATAGTTTTGCCTATATTCGCAAAATGTCATCTGGTTTTTATTTCTGTAATAAAATTTGTCCGTCGAATCCACCTTAGTGACGATTGCGGTCATACACAAGGTTAGGTTAGGCTTTTTCCGCATTCGAAAGAGTGAAAAACTACCCGAGGGCTGAGATCGACCATGAAAAACGATTTCATTAAACATCGCGGCGGAGTCGTTAAAGACATTTAATTTAAGAAACTAAACAAATTTGTTTAAAAACATTTATTTCATTACAAATATTTACGCACATTTGTTTTAAGCCAGTTCGTGAATTGGACAAAATAAAATTTTAAAAATTTTCCAACTCGTGAATTTGACCGTTTCACGAGTGGGGCGTAACACACGTAAACTGTATATAACTATTACGATAAGTAAATCATATCAACATTAGAACGTTTTTCCTAGTGATGTAATTTATCTTAATCCTACTGTAAAAATGTAATAACAAGTACGTGTCTCGTAAGAATCGAACCCCAATGTACCGCACCGCAGAGTATTATACAATAAGAGAACCTCGACCTATCACTCTGTGTAACCAACCGAAATACGCGTGTTTCCATCGAAAGTAGAGCCACGTCATTAGTACGACTGTAGACCTGACCGCATACCGCATTAGTCGCAACTTATATATGCATATGTATATGGTGCTTATTTTAACGTTAATGTACGTAGAGCACATTTCAGTATGGCCACGCGTGTAACATGATAAGTACGTAGAAAAAAATTAAAAAAATTGAAAAGTCAATGTTTTGTTAACCGCCGCGTGATTATGGAGTCTATTGATTTGGCCTTAGACAACGAAACTGTTTAGTACATATGTATACGTATGAGTATACAAAAATACGTTTCATTCCTCGACGTTTTCAAATACGCACTACGAAAACAACAAAACAGAAACAAAAATTGTAAAAAGAACGATAATTTCGTCGCCATAATGACATTGTTTAAGCCTGCGTGTGTCTCCATACACACTATACGTACAATACGTACTCGACAATTACACTATATAAAAGAAATTATGGGCTCGGCCCGTAATGCACTGTGAAAATATGTTTGTTGCGCGTTACGTGCGTTTTCCATTTAAACGATTAAAGTACAAGCACACAACAATATATAATAATAAATATACCGTTTTCGGTCCTTAGGCAACATAGAAACGACACGCTTTCTTTGAACACGCTTTATTTTATTTTTTTCATTCTATTATCATCGTATACAGCATAAGTTGTACCGTTTTTGACATCGATTAATCTTCATAATTACATATAGTCTATAGGTACTCCACGGGCTGTATAGGTACGGTCGGGCGAGGTACTCGTAATCATTGTCATTCAGTACCGTACAGTCATAATACCTACGTATCTAATTTTAACGTGAAACGGTCCGTAAAAATGTTTTGCGGTATTCGACACTGTACAAAGCGCCGCGAATAAAGATTTACTGTATAATGTCATGTTGATCGTACTGTGCTAAAACGGCAATTTATATCATACAATTTTTCTCGGCATTTCAAAGCGCCCGTTTCGTCCCCGAAACACCAATTTCTAAACCGACGAGAACATCAAATATTATTCGATATTTTTATAATAATAATAGGTCTCGATTAAAAATAAACGCGTCTAGAAAATCTGACAAAAAGCTAATAACATACAATTCGATATTTCTAGCTAACCGATCTGATGCGAATTGCGTTTTGAGCTGCGTGTACATATTCCAATCTATCACAATATTTTCGAACATCTCTGTACGAAATCAAAATAACGGCGTTTAGACTGGATAGTAAAATTATTAACCAAACTGTAATTACAGTCCAAACGAGCAATGTATACGTTCCATAAGGATACCGTTTCGTTTTGATCGACCACAGCTATTTAAAAACGGATTAGCCGTAAACGCGAACGCGTATATGTTTTAGCAGGAAAACGCTTTCATCTCTGAGAAATATAATGTGTTCACATAGTAACAATGAAACTCGTTTCGCTGAAATGCACCTATCTGTAATGAGAATACGATAGTGAATATTGCTGCGTATTTATTGTAATTATTTCCTTTAATTGTCGGGTCATTCGAATCATTTGAAATCAATACGCCCGGCAATGCGTAATAATATTATATCGATTTGTTTCGAATGAACGAAATTATAATTATCAATGATGTATACAAGCTATTCATAAGCACGAATCATTTTCTAATCTTATCGAAACACTAACTTCGTTAACGCGACAATTAAATATACGCGATTTTTCTGATAAATACGTGAACGAATGATGATCGATGCTAGTATTTTTAGTCTAACGCAATAAATTAAACATGCACTGAGCGAATAATGATATATATCGAAACGATCGCGAAGTGTAAAAAAAAAACGTTTTAAATCTTCTTTCGAAGAATCTAGTGACGCCAACGAGGCAGTTTTTATTTTAGACGCCGTGCAAAACGAATAAATCCCCTAATTGTGGGTATATATTTGAACGCGGCCGACCGTGTTTGTGAATTTCTATGATGAAGACCGAAATCCTTTTCCGTACAAACCGCACGCATACGTAATAATTCATCGAAATTTTTCAGACACTCCTCATAAAGTATTCGGATATGGAATTTAAATATTTTTCGAAATATTCCTAATTTTATGTAAATACGAGAACTATCTCAGCATCAACCTCCGACGTGTTACAATTCACTACATCCGGCACATACGTCGCAACCAGTACATTATTCTCTTACAACACGCCGAGTTTCGACCGTTTTCGTTCAGTATTGTTCTGATATTTGCCATAACAACACGGAGAATACAATTTTGTCTCCCGCCGCCTATGAGATGCGAAGTGTAATTAGTTTTTTGCAAGCCGAAGGAAATGGCGCAGCTTAAATTCGTCGTCGGCTATGTGTTGTTTACGGCAATACAGTAATGAATGATGGTTCGCGGTACGTGATCGGCGTAGACAATTTAAAAACGGGCGCACAGATGTGCGTATTAAAAGGGGGCCAAGGGCACAAATCGATCATGACCGAAGACGAGGTTCACCAAGTTGACCAAATTGTTCGAGAAAACAGGCGTTTTACGAGTCCAGATCTTTCGACAAAATTTTCCGGAATTTCTCGCAGCACTCTACACAGTATCGTGTCTAAAAAATAACTTCTGCACGATAACGCGCGACCACACACTGCTGCACGCGCAAAAACTTTAGTTGAAGAGTTCAACCGGGATATTTTTGATCATCCCACCTACAGTCTCGATTTGGCACCGTCTTTCCGAAAACGAAATCGTCCATTGGCGTCTCAACATTTTGCAAGTAACGAGGAACTTATAAACGGAGTTTAAATCAACGGCTCAAAACACTGGCGACGCGATCACGATACGAAAAACGTATAGAGCTAAACGCAGATCATGTCGAAAAGTAATTTAAACGTTAATAAAACTGTGTTTGTGTGTGTATTTAAATTTTTTTCGTAAAGTATTTTTAACACGTTTTCAGAGTGTTTTTTTTTTTTTTTTTGTTAAACGCACATTTTTCAGATTTATATAATCGTCGAGGAGTTCGGTCGTGAAACGTACACGCACGCTTGCGTATACGGATTTATTTAATCACAGTACCCGATAAGATAATTGTATTCGATTATTTTTTTGGGTGTATCCGTGTTTCGCCAAAACGGGAATTTATATCACTATACAATCACTGAAAACCGGACGATTTCCCGACGTGTGCGAATCACGGTCATTGGATATAGGCGCACGTTTTAGTACGCGTAATACACACGCACATAACTCCACGTGAGATTGACTTGCGATACATAATGGGTGTATCGTAGGCAGTGTGTGGCGTACGCGCGAAACGCGATTGCGCGCCGGTGTTGTAATTCGATTATGACACGATAACGACGCGAACGTGTGCGATGTAATTATGGCGATTTGTCATTTTTTTTCTTTTCCCCTCTCTCTCTCTCTCGCGCGCGCGCCCGCGAATTTCACGTTCGTATTATCATTATCATTATCATTATTTGCTCGCCGTTTACCACGTTTTCACGGTTGTATAGTTGTGTACAACGCGTGCGGTTAGAAACCGATTTACATTTTAACCGTTCGCGTTTACGATGACGTGGTATCGGAAACGCGGGCGAAAAAAATAAAACGCGTTTCAACAAAAACCCGGAAAATCCGAACGCGACCCCGGCTGGTGACGATTAGGCGTTGGAAAACGTCAAACCGTTTGGGCGTATCCGCGTACAATTGTGTAGGCCGCCGCCGCCGACGCCATTACGTTTTGTCCGTGTACACGGGCGTGATAACGGACTCCGTAGGCTTCATTTCGATTTTCCCGGTCGCCGCGTTTGGACAAAACTAACGTGCACGGGAAGAAAAAGCCATACGGTTTCGAATGCCGTTTAAATAATCACCCCGACCGAAATCGTCGGTACGTACGGGTGCTACCGTCCGACACGGTTTACCGGCACGTACAAGCTCGTTTTGTCGGAAATTCGACGTAAAAATACAGTTGGAACCAGCTTGATTATTTTTTTTTCGTTGTAGTTATAATTTTCGTGAACCGTTTTTCAGTATTTCCGACTGTATCATAACTACGTACGCTGTCGTCAGGAAAACCCGTTTTCCGTCGCGCGCGAATCGGAAAACGAAATTGCCGTCGTTACGGCGATCCGGTACGCGGAGAGCGAGCGGCCGTTTGAAAATCGACCGTGATCATTGATCATTTATCGACGGCCAATTACAAAGACGCGCGCGCGACGATATTGACACGTCCCAAACGGACACGGGAAATTAGAAAAATCGGAACGAACCGGTGGTCGCCTACGGGCAAACAAAAAGGGCTTCGAAAATCTGTCGTCGAACGCGACTGGACGTTTCGTCGCGGAATCCATCGTCTGCGACAATCGCGTGTATTTCGTCCGATGTAAATTCCGTTTCGCGTGAACATTGATTTGGTTTTTATATATATATCGATAATTATCGAAACGTGCGTACAGTATAGAGAAGAGCGTGAACAAACACAGTAATAACGTGTCGATAACCATTCACGTGTCCAGGTGTGTACACACACACGCGCGCGCGATAAGTGCGCGTATTGTTCGTTCGTATCGACGGCAATTATATAATAACTAAAATCGTTGCTTCGTTTTCTCGTAAAAATCGTTAAACGACTTCGGAAATCAATCGAGATGGCGCGCACGCGTGCGTGCAAAATACGCGGTCGAGTTTAACGATTGTATTGATGATGATAACGACAACGGATCAATTAGCACGTCGTTGGACGTTAAACTCGAAACCGCGCTCGTTACGGTCTCGGGTGCACACACGTACGTTTATTTTTTAGACGGAAAAAACTACGGCCGATCGTGTCCAGCCGTGACCGTGACGGACGCAAAACATTATCATTAATCGTAACGTCCGCGGTATAGTTTTAGAATTATCGATTGACGTTACGACGCGCGCAAACGGATCAAATAGGGACTCGATGATTTCGTTGTGCGCGCGCGTTGGACGCTGTCGCAATAATACCTATTATCGAGCCTATCGAACGTATTACCCGACTGGTTGGCAATACCGTTTACGCGATACCTAAAGATCAAATTCTGATACCTCGCCAAAGACCCGATAAGGTTCTGTACTCGGTGGTGGTCGTGAGCCGCACGTCGGGAAATGTCGCGATGACAGTTGGTGACAGTCGGTTCGGAAAGAGCGGCGCGTTTGCGTAAGTCGTACGCTTGCTGTAAACCGTTTGAAAACTTTCGATTGGTTATTGTATTACGGCGGGCGAAATAGGAAACGACGAGATTCTATCGACTTTTACCGTATACGTCGTGATTATTCGTATTGGTATTATTTTGTGTGTACGATCATTTATCAATGATTTCCTAACTCTCCCCGTTCCCGTCGACACGTGAAGACGAAAAAAAAAACAAATACCGTCGGCAATATTAGTGTGCGCGTGCAACAACAACGACGCGCGTACCATCGGCCGAACTCCGTCACTTTAAATACAAAACGTGATGTTTGTTCTTACTCGTTTCGTTCCGTACGAATCGAACAAAAAAAAAACAAAAGAATACAAAACGGAAACAATAAACAAAAAAGACTTTAAGTAATTTTCTACGAAATCAAAACTTGTGTTCGACGTAATTAACGATAACAATAATAAAAACAATCGGTCGTCCTTGGCTCGGGTTCGAACGCGTTGTAAGCTATGCACGCGCGCGCGTGTCCCTGTAGGCTAAAAGTCTACTCGCGCTGTGCGGAGTGTGACGATATTTTTTTTTCTCGTACACACTGACGTGTTATTACAATAGATCATTGATTAGCGTTCCTCTACGCTAATGTCTTGACGTTGAATTATCGAATGTCGACCGTGATGAACGGTCGTTCCGAATCGTCGCGATATTTTTCGTTATCACGAATCGTACGATGTATACGAACGCACATCTCTGGGTCGTAAACGTGACCCGACGGGAGCGAATACTTTGAGTCTGTGTTAAGGGATTCGTTGTCGACTTTGAAAGGTCCCCGAACTACCGCGGTCGTGTCCGTGCCGAATCGCCGCGTGATTAGTGTCTGATAACACATCACGTTCCGAGTAATCGTGTGCGTAATCGGAAGTGTGTATACACGAAAACGACGCGGGTCAATTAAATAAGAAAAACACGCCACGCGCGCAGTACTCGTTACGAACGGACCGACGACGCGACGTTCGGATTTTCGAAGTTCCGCTCGCGATGAACGCGTGCCATGAAATCCGGTCGATCGTTACCGTTATGTGGCACGCGCACAGTAGGTCAGTAACACGTAGTCGATGTTTATAAATGCGCGCGTGCGGTCTGTACAATACGCGAAAAACGTTTTCGAGAATTAAAAAATGTACCCGACGGATACCGGAACGGAATGGGTTTGAAATACGAAAACGTTAACGGTTCTAACGCGTTTCATTGTGTTCGGCCGGTGTTGGGGAAAGAAAACGGTTAGCATATCGTTGTAAGCCGGGACGGCAGTACCGAGAGCACGTTGTGTCTACAAATAATAGAATATTTTTTACGAATTCGGATTGTCCGCCGAACGGCAATTATTTATCATCGTAACGGGCTTGCCGCGGGCGCCTGATTCGACGCGATGCGACGAACGGTGGTGACAATCTCGTAGGAACGAATTCGAACAAGTCCCGCGGGATAATCGGGTGGACTTTGGCGAATCCCGCACGGAGACAATCAAAATACTGACGAAAACGCTAACTTCTGGAATCCGAGTAGCGAGAAATCTAATGATTGAAACGGTCCACCGTACATCACGAACACGTGATAATCGTCAACAAACAAACAAACCAAAAAGATAATACGGACGATGTTGAAAATTGCACGCGTAATTTTTTTCGACCTTCGGCAGTTTCGTTTACACAAACGCATTCGTGTTATAAAATGATAATCCCCGAAGAGTCGGTATCAGCTAATTGTCATTGGATTAATTACGTCTTCGCGCGCGTAAGTATACAGATTCGAGTTCTGGGGATTATCGTACAAAGTCGAAATATTTCAAGTGAACGCTGTTATGTGTGTCCGGTTAAATATCTAATGTTTAATTGTTCGTGACGTCTCGATAGTGCACATTAGGCCGACTGTATCAACGCACAAAAAACAAAAACAAAACAAACAGAAAACAATTAAAAATTAAGTTTACAAATAAAATAATCTTCTTCGGAAAGCCATCTGGACACCGTATTTCCGTTTAGCCTACACGCTATATAATGTTCACGGACGAGGTAACACGGAATGTCCATTATTATTATTATTCACTTTTTATTTTCTTCATGACAATGATACGAATGCAACACTCGCATTTGCATTACTGATTTCACTCGGTGTTTGAATAACGTTATCCCGCCGACGCATCATCCGCTCGGAAATAGAACAAAGTATTTTAACCGACGTAGGGTATCGACGACAATGGCGATAATGATAACGATCATAATAAAATGAAGCTAAAACATATCGACCTCGTTAAGGTCATAGACACTTGGAGTCTTGGAACAAGAAACTCATCAAGGTCCTCGAGTTTATTACCCGTATGCGTATTCTCATTTTAAAGTATGTGAACAATTTCCTGTTGTTTTTTTTTTTTTTATTCATCTTCTTCTTTCTTTCTTTTTTTTTTTGTAGGTGACTTATTTTACACGCGCGCAATCGCACGATAATCTGTTTTGTATTATGAAAAACACGAGACATCGAATGTACATTATACCGATGAAGATTAGTTTTATAATAGCTGGTGCCGAACCTAACCTACATTTAACATACATATAACCATACGTGTTTGCCATTAATATTTGATTTGTTCAATACGATATTTCTATTATCTATTTGATGTTTCTCGTGTTTTAATGTAAATAGGCGTTTTCCAATGGCTTGGTAATAGTCATTGACATGTCGAAACCGCGTTAGGTGCAATAATAAAACTATTGAACAACATCATTATTACGCGCAGATCGTTAAATCTGGTTATTCGAAACGAATTAAAAACTTTTAACAGTTCAAAGAAGAAGAAAACCTTCACTTTGGTTTTGTGGTTTTTAAGTGGACCAATTATTCAACACTGTTATACGGAATTACGGAAAGTTATTGACGGTCTATTTTTTTATTCTTTTTAAGGAGTCATTCAAATATCTTACCAACGACGATTGATTCTTGTGATCTAAACTCATAAGTCATAACAGATACAGTCTAGAAAATTGTCTTATATTCCGATGGGTTGAGACGAAAACTTACGAGTTTCCAGAGCCTGACAAACCTATCTGATAGTTGGTTCAAAGGCCGAAGGAGACACACATTGGAATTTTTTGAGAAGATAAATTGACTTATTCTAGTTGAATCACAAGGTTTGAACATACGCCAAATTGTGAAAACAAAAATTTGGCAAGCGTATATATTTTGATTTCCCAAAGAAATAGACTTTTCTTTGTACTGTAGATACTGAAATGTTGAAAGTAGTAGGAGCATCATGGGCACAAACAAAACTGTCATGGTGTTTGATTGTAACAATCACCTTGTTGGGTTTACTGGTGTTTTATTTTGGAGAAACGATGAGGTAAAAATGTTAATTTATTAGTAGTAGTTATATTATTATTATTAATTCTTAACTTGCGTGTTTGTTCAGAAATGAATACGACGGCAAATATGCAGCAACGGCATTTTGGAGCAAAGAATTTGGATTACGATTCGATTTTTGTGGCCAAAATAACGACCCACTTAAGATTAGAAAGGGAGTAGCAAGAGCTTATTACAGACCAGATTTATCTAAAAACGGGTAACATAAATATTTCGCGTTTGTTTAACGACTCTGTAATAAATATTTTACTTTTCATAATTAAATGTAGATGGGCAGTTTTAGAAGTAGAGACTCAGTCGGATTACCCGGATCACGTACAGGCCAAAGCTGCTGGATACTTAGAAGGAAGCTTGACGTGGCAGATGATCTATTGGCATTGGAAGAACACGGTGGAGAACGCGTGCATCGGGAGAAAAGCATTTTGTGAACGGCTAAGAAAGTATTTGGAAGAAAATGCCGACGAGGTCAAGAGTATGGCGAAAAGATACGACGAATCCGACCCGTTTTGGCATCAAGTAATAAAATATATGCGCACAACTATTCGAACGAAGTATATAACGTGTATACGATTGTATTCTCGTTTAGGTTAATATGTTTTACACACAGCTGAAAGCGTTGGAAGACGGTTGGCGATCCGGCGTAAAGAGGAGTAGACAAGACATCGATATACCGTCTGTAGACTTTTTGTGAGTTATTATTATTATTTATTTTTTTTTAGTTAAAGTATTACGTGCATTTAACCTTTAACAATATTGTCGACAAATGTCGTTGTTTATTACGCGTGAAAATACAGCTCGACATAAGTCTATCCAATATCTCTTATGGTACAAATACACTAATTGGATTGAATTATACCAATTTAACGTAATCCGGCGGCGGTTTTAAATTTTTAATATCGCGTTATAAACAAAAGGTCGAAAAAAAAAAATGTATACGTTTCACACGTGAAAAATACAATTGATGACTGTCCTCTCAGATGGATGAACATCATGCCGGATTTAAGAGACTTTGAACAGAAATGGAACGCGTCTAGAGAATTCAATCCGGATAAGCCGCCACTATCGGCTGCAATCGTAAAAATCATCAACGCTGATCCAATCGACTTCGTGTTGGCCCAATCTACGTCTGGATAGTAAGCACGCGCGAAAATTCAAACGTAAAAATTTCGAAATAATAACAATAAAAATGATCGCATTCGCGTTTGACAGTTACGGGGCCATGTTGCGCATACAGAAACGGTATAATTTCGGTTTTCACGAGATCGACAACGACCGGAGCGACCTCGTCAACGGGAAAATCGTCGAGTTCACGTCGTATCCCGGATCGGTGTACTCGCAAGACGACTTCTACAAGATAACCGGCGGCGGCGCCGAGACGGAAACGACCGTGGTGGGAACGGAGGTGCAGAACAACAACCGGCAGCTGTGGGAAAAGATCATGAAATCGAATCAAGTACGTGTATCCACTTGAAACCGTTCGCGGGAACGCGCACACGGGAATGTCTAACGCGAAACCGCATTTGCGTACATTCCGGCGCGTCCGATCGCAGGTTCTGGTGGGCGCCCGAATAATGGCGGCGAACCGTTTGGCGAGTAACAGCAGACAATGGTACGAGGTGTTCTCGAACTACAACAGCGGCACCGGCAACAAACAGTGGCTGATCGTCAACGCGAACCAGTCGGCTCGGCCGTTCGAATTCGGAGTCGTCGAGCAAATGCCCGGCATCGTCGGCTACGACGAACTGTCGAAAACCCTACTGTCCGCCGGCTACTGGGTGAGCAGCGGCTATCCGAGTCTCGAGGTCAGTCGTCCGTTGCACATACGGTTTGATCGTAAAATGCGGTCGATTCATGTTTCATAGCTGGCGCGATCGGTCTAAATTACGTGTCGTAACACACACGCGCATTTTTAAACGAAGATCCGCGGCACGAGTATTTTTGTACTTGAAAAATAACGTTCACATATATATTTATGTATAAAGAATGGAACGAACGGACGTTCCGTTGTATTTAAAAATTAATTTTCGACCTATTGAAACATACGTATTATTACTTTATAATATATACAACACGCATATTTCGTATTATTGGCTGTTCAAAATACAACGTTATAATTTACACATGGAAATAAACTATGCTAAGTGGGATCAATTACTGGAACTATTTTCATTATTATTCATCTAACAATTGTTAATATTGAAATTAACTGTCGCTTTCCGACGACATTTTAATCGACGCGTGCTCGACACTTGCTTAATTTTAATATTAAATTATCTTTCTTTTTGTGATAAAAAGGCGTGGGCTTATTAAGATTCTAAGTGTTGGCTGTACTCGTATTTCAAAAAAAAATAAATGCACAAAACTTAATACGTATGCGGGACAGTATAGTTTTTCTTAAAAGTATTTGAATCTGCTACTCGAAACACTTTAAGAAAATATTAGCAACGTACTTTTCGAATACCGTTTATTTAATCGTGAACGACCTTTACAGCAAACGGTTTACATCAGCGACACGGGCGTGTACAAGACGGACGGGCGCGACGGGAACGGCGACGGCGACCGGCCCGACAATCCGGTGGCCAACGTGTTGCGCAACGGACAGCGGAACGTCACGGACGTCGACACGCTGGTGGAGCTGATGCGCGGCGCCGAACTGTCGCTGATCGGCCGGAGCGACCTGCTGGGCGTCAAGACGTTCCGCCGTCACTCCAACCGGTCGTTCGCGGAACAGTTGGTGGCGGCCAACGGCGGACGCCTGGCGGACGCGCCGGCGCCGACGCGACGGCCCAGAGCGAGCCGAGACGACCGGCGGACGACGATCGTCGTGAACAGGTTACCGCCGGCCGCGTCCGCCGCCGCGGCCAACGACGACCGCGACGACCGCGACGACCGCGACGACCGCGACGACCGCGACGACGACGGCAAGCCGGCCGCGTACAAGACGTTCACGGGGATTTTCGACTTGAAAATCACGTCGGCCTACATGAACGGTTTCTACGCGGCCGCCGGGCCGCCGTTCACCGTGGACCGCGAGCGGGTCGAACCGTTCCGCTGGTCCGACAGCGCCATCAGGAACCTGGCGCACCACGGACAGCCGGACAGCTGGGACTACGATCTGGACGTCGTCGCGTGGGTCTGGGATTGAACGGAACGAACCGTAACGAGCAAAACAAAAAAACAAAAAACAAAAAAAATTACCGACATCACATACGTTATTATTCGTACGAAACGCGCCCGCGAAAAGGACAACGGCCAAGAGTAGTCTTTCAAAGTCAGTTACGCGACAATAGATCACGTCCCGTGTTAAACGTGCGGAACACGGAATTACGATATTTTCGTTTTTGCGAGAAACGAAACGGGGAAAACTAGTGAAAATCGATTGTCAACGTGTTGGAACGGAGCACACGACAACGCGCCGTCTGTTTTCATGAAAAATCATTTCCTCTGGACGCGCCATCTGGTTTTGTTAATCTTTCGGTCCTTCGACGTCTCGTGGTGCGGTTTCTGCACGTAAAACTTACCCTATACAATTTACCTACCTCCCCTGCCAATGATAAAATAAGTGCGGCGTCGTCGCCGTTTTCCGAAAATCCTTTAGCGACGTGTAAATCCTCGAAAAAAAACGCGACTTTGGGTTACGACGATTTTTTTTTTAAATCGGCCTGCACACAATAGTAGTATCACAAAACCGTACGAATTCTCGCGTTCTTGTCTTTGACCTTTCCCCTCACCCACCTGTACGAGTATATATATATATATACACACACACAGACGATGAAAAAGTTCTCATTTTGTAACCTTTTATGTGATTTATGATAATTTTTTTTTTAATAAAAATAATTATTCTCGACCGCATTTCACCGTGTTTATTAAAGTGAAACTTCTTGACAAAAGAAAAAGAAAAGATATTTCGCGCCCAACGGTCGGCCCGTCACTACAGTTTTTCGTTGAGAACGGTGTTGCGTACGCGCGTTGTCTCGTTTTAGTTGCGGCTAATAGCGTGCGAGCAAACCCGCCCTGGGCACCCCCCCCCCTACTAACCAAAGTTTTCTTGAGATAGATTGCGCATGCGCGTAACGTTCTGTTGCGGCCAATAGCGTGCGAGCAGACCGCTTGGCCGTCCCCACCGATTTCACCGCGTCTCTAGCATCCGTGCGCCCGCGGCCGTTCTCATCCGTGTCAATCACTTTTTGCGCGTTACCAACGCCGCGTCCATTACGTAAATCCGTCAAACGCGTCGCGTCCGAAATTAAAAACAAACCTCATGACACACGATACGACCAGGGGCGGACTGAGACTCTGAAGGCCCAGGTGGGTAAGTTTTTAGGAGGCCTTAAACTAACGTAATTAATACAAACAAGCGACTTGATAAAATAAATAACTTGATAATGTATCACATAAAAAAAATTATTAGATCAAAATAAAACCGACTTCGAAAAAAATGAACTAAAAAGTGTGAAATAATTCACAAAAATTTTGATTTTTCGATTTCGGTTATCGACATTCGGCAACGATTACGGTGTGATATGTAAAAGATAACAAATACTCGTGTCAAAAATCGTTTAGAATATCGTAATAATTTTTCTATTAGGTATATTATTTTGTGTAAGCCAATAGGCCATAATAAAATAAATAGCTTAAGGCCCGAGTACAAAATGTCTAAAGGGCCTGGGCGGGTACGGCCTCTTACCCGCCCTGCCAGTCCGCCCCTGGATACGACCTGTCCAAACTCGAGTGGTGTTTGCGTCCGACGCGTCCGACTTCGTATCGGACAAACGCACTCGCCGCACAAAACAAGTCATTTTGTATTTCGACGCATCGGACCGCAATGACGGACGACGTATACACGCATGCGTTTGCCGCCAAAAACTGTTAAACGCCCTCGGCTCGTACGGTTCATTTATTTATTTTATTGCAATAAAATACACCCCTAATGCACCCCGGTCGGTCGAATGACTCTGAAAGAAGTTTCATCGTTTCATCCGCGCGCACTCGTAACACGCACGAATTTTTTTTTAATTATTATTGAACCTCGGTCGACGCCGTCGTCGTTTCATGTTTGCGTCGCGAAGCGGCCTCGTGTGTCCGTCCTTATCGAGTACGTCGATGACGACGGCGTGGTACGTACCAACTCCCGGAACGAGACGCACCGCGTTTTACGGTCAGTGTGCGTGATCGTGGAAAGTCGGGGCGGAATGCATTATTCGTCCATAACGCGTTGCGCTTCGTCGCTTTGTGTCACTCGAACCGACGGGCCGAACAGTGGCGGTCGATTGTTTTTTACGTCTAAGTAGTGGTGACGAACGCAATCGACGGAGTGAAAACGAGCGTGGCAAAATCACAAGCAACGCCTGACGCGAAACCCGTGTGAAAACGCGCTCGAACCGTTTTCGGCTAATATTTCGTAAATGGATAACGGCGGTCAAATAAAATAAAAACGTCGGCAGTTTAACCGAACGCAACGGACGAAACCGCGGAAAATCGGCCGAGACTAAAAATATTCAGCAACTATACTCACTACTATAACAACAGTTATACACCTCACTGGAAACGAATAATGTCCCGTGTGACTAATTATAAGCAATTTTGCTAACGCCGCGAGACGAACAGTCGAAGCAACGTGGCGTTAAAACAAATAATATATAACGTACAAATAATAGCCACCTAATCGTTAATGTCTGCTATACAACGCGCACGCCCGGCTAAGCCTTGTTCGGTTTGTGTTTAAAAATTAATTTTTTTACCACCTTCCGAAATCGATTATTCAGACAATTTGACGATCGTTCGTTTCTACGGCCAGACGAATTTTCCGGATCAGGAACGTGCCGATACGTATCCACGTAGATAGGCGTGTTCAATAAACGAAATTTTCTTACGGACAAACGTTATCGAATTCGGAACAAATATCAATTCTTTTTCAAAAACTAATATCAATTATGGAAAACGTTATCGGTAATATCGCTGTACCAAAATAAACCAGAGATAATTTCCAGTTATTCGGTTGAAGTCGGCTATCCGAAACCAGTCGTGGACAGTGCGCGTTCCAAGTCAGACGTGTCGAATAACAAAACCGCGATTTTTTTTTTTTTTAGTTCCACGTTTCAACGCTATTTGAACGAACGTGGTTAATAATTTTGCGGACAATCTTTTCGTACGCGATTCCTCTGTCGAAGGTGAACGACGAGAACGAAACAATATGTTGGTTGGCTACTTCTCTTGCGGTCCAACGGTATCGTTTGTCCGTCATGTCGAAAGTCGGCCAGGACGTTGTTCATCTCCATCGTCCTTGTTCGAAAAACCGGTCAAAAGTCACACGACGACTTTAAAAAGCGTTACATTCAAAAGCTAACTTTATCTAGTCAAAAGTAGCATTTTTTTAACGCGCGTCGTCCCGTAATAATCGCAAGAAATCGCGGTTTCGTCTAACTGGGAACGCGCACCGTCGACGGACGAGCGGTTTCGGATAACGGCTTCAATCGTATACCGGATCACTGGCGATTACCTGTAGTTTATTTTGGTTTCAACGACGTTACCGATAACATTGAACCGTTCTCCCGTAAGAATTGTAGTCCGTGTTCATCTCGTCGAACACGCCTCGTGAACGTCCGATATCGTATTAGTGTTATGAAAACGCAGACTTGTATGTCGGACAAAAATTATTATTTTTCGGTAGGAAATGATTTCGCACGGAACAACTTTAATTCCGTCACAGACTCGCGTGGAAAACACGACGATATACTAATACCATAATGATCGCGGCGTGATTTTACGCGGTTTGGCGTACAAAACGGAATACGCACTACGAAACGTGTGAACGGTTACGTTTTCGGTTTTTATCCGAACGCCTTCCGTGCGACGCGCAAACCGCAACGAAGTTCGGTCGTGTCGTCCGTCCCGTGCGATGCTTTTCACGTCCCGCGGCGTCACACCGTAACGTTCAAAACGCGTTCCGTTTTCCGACGTACCGCTGGGCTAGACCGGATACTTACGCGAGCGTCCTCACTCGCAACTCGACGTGAAATCCGATTTATAGTTCTGGTTTCGGGTATAAAAACGGATCTACTGATTATTTCCCGAGTACGGAAACGGACGGTACTTCGGAACAAACGGGATGCCGAACCTAAAGATCGCGCGGTGGTACACGGAGAACGGGAGTCCGCGTCCACCAAAGAAGTTAGATTAGCAAGTAAGTTTAATTTTAAGTTATATATATATATACTGAATACATTAGTTAAAGAAATGTACGACATATATGTTATAGAATAATAATGTATTACGAGCAACACAAATCAAAAAAAATTAACAGGTACCGTCGTTTCTTTTCCACGGCGAGAAATTTAACTACCAAACTTACGCTCGACCACATTGGTTCAGCGATTGACACGATTGTTTAATAAATAAAAAAAACGTCTCGACCTCTCGCCAGTATCAAACGTTGACAATAATGCGATTATCCGTAGCACGCGAACGTATTGGCCTTAACGTACGGGGGGGATTCGGTTAGAGGACACGCCGCGTTAAAAAGCGTATACTTGTACGAAACGCCTAACCTAACCTTCTTACAATGGTGTCGCGGCCGTCACAAAACGCCGAACCGATTGGCGAAAAAATACCGAAAAATCGTGAATTAAAGGTATTTTCGTATATCGTCGATCAAATTCGTTTAAGAACATTTGTCTTTCAGATCTCGCGTCTTTACTTATGTTTTATTTACGACCTCCTCGTTTATCTCCATCACTATTCGTTTTTACTTCGCGCCAACGGGCATGGCCAAAACGATTAACAAAACATTGACTATTCCGATTATATTGTCTTTTACGTAAAACCCGGTGCTTGAAGTAGAGTTCGACCACGTCATCCCACGGTCTAGTAAATGTCAACATTTTTACTCGTCGTGTACTACTTCAATACAGATGAACAATTTTTTTGAATAAAATTAAAAATACCGTGGTGCCATCTGAACTCGTGTCATACAGATTCGATTGATTAACGATAATCCGATGTGAAACGAAATATTTTATACTTTGTTAGAAATGTAAAAACTTGTGTATCGCAAAGAAAACAAAATGTTCAATCAGCGGCATCGTTTTTACTCTGAACGTTTCAAAATTATTTGTTTTCTCAAATAATTGAAACAGGAAAACAAAAAAGTGTTTGAATGAAGACAATAATTTTGTTAAAATAAAAAAATTGTTTTACATTGAATTATCATTAATAAGTCAATAGTGAAGCAAGACTAAATGAGATCTGATACGCCAACAAATTTCACGTTTAAAAAAATTATAATAATAATAAATTGTATAACTGACTATTGACAATTTTTAAGAAAACAATCACATTTTGGAGAAAAAATTTTTGTTGAATACTTTTTATTAGTGGCTGACTTTGAACATTTTTAATTTAAGATTAAATAACCAAAAAATACTCTGGTAGTATACTGCAATTAATGTCAAATATTTTTATGCTGTATTGTGATTCTGTATTGGTTCTTAACTATTCTTTTCTTAATTTTATACAATATATCTGTGAAAAACGATTAGATAAATAAAACATGGTTTATTAAATCAGATTTTTATAATCGAAACAAAAGGGTTCGAGGATAGTGACTGAAAAAAGATCAGCATCGAAAAGTTGTCCAGTGTTGATTCACTAAGACCGGAAAGAAATTGCTGAAGAATATGTAAATGAAACCAAAAATTTTTTAATCCATTAAACGAGAGGTATTCAAACTTTTTCATCCCGTATCTCTCAACAACGTTTTGACGGCTTTCAAATTATTAATGACAAATAAATATGTTTATATGTGAGAACTTTGGTATTATTATTATGTTAATATTTTTTCCTTTTCTGTCCCAGGCACTCATGACTAACATTCGTGATGCACAGTTTGAATACCTCTGCATTGGACAATATAGCATGCAATGAACATAGATACAAGAACAGAGTTGAAAAGTAATAAAATCACTATCGAGACATGCGAAATCAAAAAATAATTAGAAATATATGTATATATATATATATATATATATATATATGTATATATAATGAAACTTATTTTAAATACTAATTATAATTAATATTATCTATGATTACAACTAAATGAAAACTGATTTTAACATCATAAATATCATACTTTGTTGTTCAACTTAATATTATCTTAAAATTAGTTATTATTTCTTATTGATATTATCTTAAACGTGTGATCGTATTTCTATGATAGATTTCAATTTGAATTATTTCACAATACCATGAATTTATCTTAATTTAACAAGAAAAAAATAAAAAATTACAATCTAACACATCTATAAGTGCTTTAGCATTTATTATTCACATGTGGTACTTTCTAAATACGCATGTTTCATGTAATTTCCAAACATCAATGCTTGTGTACATGTAAAAAATTCCATTTAAATGGGTAAAATTGAGATTAATTTCGAATATTTTGTAAAACTTTTCTGAACATTTATAAAATTTGAAATTTTTTTGGTGTAACTTAGTGGTGTCTGAATGTTTTTTTTTAATGCGACTAGTCTTTTTCTTTCAAATAATTAATTGAAAAAAATGTCATTTGTATTCCATAATAAGCAAAGCAAGATCATGTGACAAGTTTCCATTCACTATATCATGTATAGTCTCATTTAAAATACAAAAAAACAAAAAAAAACCAATTTGTTCTCAAGATATTTATAAATACAATAGTAAATGATATAACTATAATTTAAAAAAAAAAAACAAATATTATTTTGTAAAAAAAAGAAAAGCCTATCTGAATATTTATGATACATGTGAATTTCTTATCAAACAAAATATGTGATAAACAAGTTGAGAATCCTGAATATTATAGTAGAGGGAGAACAAATAGAATCCATTATCTTCTCACAATATATAATTATTCTGCTCTCGACATTGCTTTAGCTTGTGCACGAACGCGTTTATCATATTCAACACGATTTTGGCTAAAAATTACAAAAAATAAGCATTAATAACAATAGAAAAACAATTTCCTATCACAAAACAATACTTTAATTAATGGTACAAATGTATGTTCAACAAGGTTTAACGTATATTATTCTAAAAGTAATACTAAATGAGCTATTGTTTAATATCCTTAATAAGGACTTTCTATTCATTGTAGTGCAGAGTACTTAAATTAATAAATCCAAAATCACATTATATTATACACTTTAACTGCGTATATGTATTTCAACAACTACATTGTCATCATCAGCGCGAACTACTAAAAAGAACAGTTCAAAAACCAACATTCACGAAAAACTTATTTATAAATTGATATACATAATTTAAATAAAATAGTAAATATAAAAACTTCTAATGCCCTAAATTATAATTTATTACGTGTTAATGTATAAAAACCTATACATGCACACATAATTTTGCCTAAGGTATCAATTTCTGAAATATTTCTTATTATAGGGAACAAATGTAAATGTTTAAAAAAAATCTATGTTTTAATATTAGAAAGAACTTTAGCTAGCAATTTCCAAAAAATAATATCATCAAAATAATTATAAACCATTCTGTATATACTATAAATTGGATAAGTCAATTTTTGAAATAAACTCAAATGTCAGACATATATATTTGGGTCAATTTCAAAATGATAATAATACATATAACATACAGTATAATTTATTATATTTTAAAAATTAAATATAATTACCAATAAATAGTATACGCTTCCGCTTGTGCAGGATCTTTGACATTGGGTTCATTTAATAAGTCCTGGATACCTAACAATATTTGCTTTATGGTTATGGCTGGACGCCAATCTTTTTCTTCATCCAATAATGATAAGCAGACGGTACCTAATCATAAATAAAAATTATTTTTATTTAATTTAAATCAAAGTTGAAAATATAAGATGAATATCAGTAATAATTATTGAGACTATATTTACCAGATGGGTAAACATTTGGGTGGAATAATGGAGGTTCAAATTTACATTTTGGCGGACTTGATGGATAATCATCCTTAAAAATCATTCGTAGGAAATACATGCCACCTTCCCAAGCAGTCTAAAACACATCATATAATTTAATATAATATATACTTTCAAAAATTAGTTTTCAAATGTATTAGTAATTTTAAAAAGTTCTTAAGATTTATGAATTTAAATAATAAATATTAATGGTTTATATATTGTATACAACTAAAATACATTTTTCACTTTATTTAAATTTAGTATTCTTTCATACACTGATAATAACTATTAAAAAAAATAATAAAGTCTAATTCAAAACAACAATTGTAATTTATATAAATGCATCATTAGTAACTCACATTTTTCCTTCCAGGTATATGACACTCCCAAATCATCAGATTCAATGAACCGTCTGCATTTTTTGCTGGTTTAGCAACAAAACCCTACAAAAATAAATTATCATGTTCAAACGTCTAACTATTTTAGCAAACAATCTATATTTTAAACATATTATTTATATAAAAGTTGTAAAATATACTTACAAAAGGATGATCTTTTCGCCATCCTTTACGTTCTTCAGATAATCGTGTCATCGCAATACCAGACATTTTTCTACAAATAACAAATATTAAATTATAACTTTTAATGTCAATATAGTTAACAATTACCAGGCCATATTTTAATTGGTAATCTTTAGTTTTCTATTATTGATAAGTGATTTATTTTAATAATTGTTAAAAATATTCATGAAGTATTGTTAAATCACAATAAATTGTAAATCTCAACAAATTTTTGTTTGTTGTGATTTCTTTTCAAATTATTATGACTGTTCAAATGTACAATCAAATAAATGAATTATTACAGTTTATAAAACACTTAATACTCAAGTAAAAAAAAAAAAATGTTTATAACATTAGTTATAAATTGAAATTATGTTTTAAAATTAAGTATTGCTATATCAAAATATTATAATTTTAAATGACAAATGAGAAATGAAAATCATTGAAAATTGTATATTTTAATTAAATCATTTTTGTTGAACTGTTATATAGTAATTTGTACTTATGTAGTTTAATATGGAAACAAAAAAAATTATGTAACACAAGTAAAGATTTTATAAACTACAAACATAAATGAATAACTATTAATAATAATATATATATAATAATGTTTATTTAAACATTTATTTAATGTTAACAATATTTTAATTTGCAATAAAATAATTTTAAAATTGCATTATAATTTAATCTTCAAGTATGACCATTTATTTATTATTAATGGTACAATATAATGACATATTTATATATGTACTTTTTATTAACCATTTAATTAAAAACCACCTAAATCGAGAACAAATTGAATAGAAATAATATTAACACAAATATTAAACAATGGAACATGTTATCAGTCTGTCTTGTTTCAAACTGTTAAGATAACAATAGCACATTAATTATTATTTATCTGGTGCACACTTCATAGACAAATAGTCACATCAAATTTGTTATTCATTCGCATCAAACAACATCAAAATTCAAAAACATCAAAAAAATAATGTCAAAAAATCGTGATCAACTACTTTAGTTGTCTAATAGTTCTAAATTAAAATGTATGAAATAAATTAACTATAGTATAATATCTACTTTACCCATGCCTAAATTTAATAAAAAAACATTTTTGTCCATATTATATCTTAATGATGGTTATCACTATACTTTCTATGCGCCATATTGTATAGCACATCATATTGATATACTTTTTATATCAAAACTTCATCATTTATATTGAAATAATGAAAATTAACAAAAATATAATGATTTTAAATGATAATTTCATATAGTTGATTGAAACATTCTATTCACACATTCATACTATTCTAACGGACTAGCATCGACACATGTCAAAATAAAGTTTTCAATCCATGTTGCCATTCCGTATAGTGTAAATTGACCTTAATACGTTGACATTCAAGTCAGTAATAATTCGTCAGTTTTTCTAAATATTGTCTTGCGAAAATGTAATATCATAAAACTATGTAATCTATGAAATAAAAAATCTATAGGTCGACGTCAAAATCGTTATAATTATTATTATACAACATATTATTCCTTTACGATCATTGTACATAAACGCAAAGGTAAACATGTTGCCCATGTGCAGCAAAATGATGAAAACATACAAATATACATTAATGTATGCGTAAGGGAAAACGCTGATGAACATTTACAAACTTTTTTCGGGTAAACACGTGCGACCGACTTCTGTCGGGCGGATTCTCGTGTATAACCGTTCTGGGTACGCGATACTCGAAGTAACGCACGGCGAGAGAACGAGTGGAACGATCGGAAAACGATCGGGCCGTGGCACAAGAACAACCGACCCAAAAGCGATATTGTACGTGGTCTCGACGGGGAAACAGATTACGGAAAACGTTGTTACGGCGCCGGAAACGGAATCGCACGCGCCAAATGTTACCTGCACGTTGTGTACAACGGTCGTTTTGTCGCGGAAACATACGCGGAGCGTTTCGCGCACAAACACGGTGCCTACTTACATGATGGTGTCGACCGCTGTATGGCGAAATAAGGCCTCGTCAGTGCTGCGTATCCGAAACGATTTTATTCGGCCCGGGCGGACGACCGTGAGACGGGCTTTCAGTTATCGAATTAAAAAAAAAAAAAAAAAGTAAAAAAATAACGTTACAAGAAATGAGGAGAGCAGCTCGACAACAACAAACGACGACGACGGCGGCGGCGGTGCGAAGAAAATGTCGTCGGCGAGTACGCAGGTTGGAAAAAGTGGCAAACAATGACAAAACTGGAAAGCTACGGCGTCAACCGGGTCGGGCGATCAGGGTTACCGCACGGAGGGATAAAATTTAATCGTCCGGAGATTTCGTTCGTATCGGATAATTTAATTTTTTCGTTTTTTTTTCCCGACAAAAAAAACATTAATTATTTTACGAATGTATGTGACAAACTTTATGATCAAAACATTATTATAAACTCTGTAAAATTATATTTTCAGAAATAACCGCGTCATATGAACAATAACGCTACAACTGACTGTAAATAAAACCCGGTTTACGTATATCAGAGTAGCTACTTTGTGAACCAAAAATCAGTGGCATATTTATGGGAGCACTGATGAAAGTGTTTACGCTAACAAATCAAAAATGGCGATCACGAGTAATTAATAAAATTAAATATGTGTACCACGTATGAGAATTTTGAAACATGTCTGTGATGGCACGGGTTGTACAAAACTAAACTTGTACGAGTTAGGTTAGGCTACGGTCAAAGTGGCATCGACATCGAACGATTCGACTAACGGCCCACGTCGGACCAACTCGCCCGAATCAATTTGAATAATGCAAAATATATACAAATGGTCTTACTCAGTGCCTCCGATCGTATCGGCCGATTATACCGACGTCGGGTATCCGTCGGGCGAATTTCAATTTTGTTTGTTTTTATCGACCGATTCGACAGACGTGAATCTCTTCAACGAAGTTTTCATCACGTGTGAGCAGTTTATACTTTTCGTCGAAGAGAAGAGAAATTTATGGCACCACGAGAATGCTGCCATATCATAATAGGGATATCGCTTTTGGATTTTATTTCTTATATTTTTTAATATATAATAAAAAATTGGTTTAGTCATTTTCATACACCCGAAAAAATTGTCATCCTGTTCGAGGAGTTGATGAAACAATGTATAGAATTCTCCATATTTTTCCCTGTCCATAATAATATCATTCGTGTGACATTTCCACTATTTTAATAATAAATACTTAATAGCTGGATTTGTTTCCAAACACAAAAATTATGGAATATATATTTTAAAAACTTTATTCACTGAATTGAAGTGAATAATTGTCTGAGACACTGTGACAATCCTATAGGCCAATGAGATCAGCCAACATCTGACAAAAATAATTGGAAGATGGATGTCAGTGCCACCATGATTGTAGCCTTACATACATGGAGTATGTTTATATTATCAAAGTAGAATCTGTACTACAAATTCGTGGATACTCTAAGAAGTATAAATTGACTTTAAACAACAATATAAAACATAGAATTAAGTTAAATCAAATTAATGCTTTCAGACATCAAATTTGCATTTTACATAAGTTAAGAAATTGTTATAAACTCTGAAATTAATAAACATTTCAAAATGATGAAGTGTATCATTTTTGTAATACACATAATATGAAATTATTAAATTTAGTTGTTTACCTTTAACATAACACACTATAACTGTAAATCAAATTTTCATTATAATAATAATTTTAATAGGAACATTATTTGAATAAGAATAAAGAAAAATACACTTGCAATAAATAGGTAGTTAGGAAAACATTTTAAGAATACGTCCAGTACTTACATACTGAACATATAATAATAATACATAACAAATACTTGTATACATTTCATGTATAATTTAATACAAGAAACAATAAAATATTCAAATTGATATATATAAATTTCATAGTGAAAGTTACTGTAGTAGACACTGATTTAAATAAAAATTAAATAATTATAAAATGCACATTAAAACTAATTATACATTAAGAGATTGGGCAAGGTTATTTATCGTCCTCATCATAGAAATACGCCACTGATCAGTTTTAAATTACAATGATAGTTATATTTATATATATTACATAATACACTTAACACAAATATAATCAAAACATGTTTAAAATAAGTAATGACATTAAATGCACTTTAATTTTATTACAATTTTTGCAATTTGATTATTATCACATATATGAAATAGAAATGTTCAACATTTTAAATCTAACTATGATATTTCTTATCAACAGTGATAAAATAAAAAAGCAATATCTGTAACTAATAATGTGTAATAAATTTTTAAATTGAATGTAATCACTTATTTTACATACATACTTGCCAGATTTTTTTTCTTTTCATCAATGATAGGTGTCGGATTTGTCATTTATCCAATAAACATTGGCATTTTAAACTACTGGAGTGGAAACTTCACTGAACGCCACAGTCTAACAAACAACTACTTATTTAGTATAAATCAATGTACAATCATTACAATTAATGCATTATATATATTTATATGCAATATGTATATACAACTGCATTTGCCACTAGATATAAATTACAAAACATGGAGTCCCTGACAATTCATAAAATTGGATATTATAAATATTTAATTTTAATTTTGGAAAACTCAAATGATAGTTTTTTTTTTTTTATTATTAAAAGAAGTTTTGTACTATTTAGACATTAAACTTCAACAATTTAATTAATTGACATAATATATAACAATAACATTAAACAAAAGCTAATCATGATAATAAAAACAAAAATGGACAAAATATACAAATAATAATGTTAAACAAGGAACCTAGATGAAGATAAAAAATTTATGATTAAGGACATTACTTGTGGAATGGAAGCAAATGATAATTAATCATATGCAAAAATTGTGGTATAGTTAGTGAATTCATACCATTAAATTACTATAAATGAATAAATAAAGTTGACAACATAAAGAAATAAAAACTTCTATTATGTATACAATAAGCTTTCATAAAATGTTTACATTCTTTTTAAAAGTTATTTCATTTATGGAAACCATTTAAATTAATTGGTATTACTCTGTAAACCGTAAATTATATACATAATAGGTAATGTATATTTGTCCATTATCTATTGCAATGACATTATATACACAACACACAAATATTGTACAACGTACCCAATTGATTATTAACCAAAACGATGTTGGTTATATAATCGGTGAAAACGAGAACAACGGTATCGTAAATCTAAACGTTTCGAAAACAAATCGAGGAATATTGGGAAAATTATTTTGTATCACAACCGATACGACGTCAAAATTTTTAATAATCGCCAATCAGTATTTACGGTAGGCACATTACTCATAATAAGGTGAACAATTATACACACATCCGTGTCCATACAAACCTTTTATTTTAATCGTCCGAGAATACGTAAGTAAGTAAATAGTTATCGGCTCGCCGGTGGTCTACGCTTTCCTGGAACTCGGGCACTTCGGCAGTCGCACGTCCGAAACGACAAGAGTAAACGACGGTATGCGAACGGCAAACTCCCGAAAATCTCGGATGATAATAATAATTATACAAAAAAAACACGGGCGTAGAACCACCGTCAGAAAATCACAAACGAGGTACGAACTATAACGATTAAATCGCAATTTCGTTCGTTTTCACTCTCGCTCGTGCAGTTTGTTCCTCTCGTCGGTCCGTCGACATTTCTCGTTATCAGACGTGACCAAGTTAGTAGAGCACGGTAATAAACAGAACGGAAACTAAAGATTTATCAAAAAACAGTCCGCCGTGTCACAAAATAACAGTGATGCCAGTAATCAGATATGTCCCTTTTTTTTTTTATGTTTTCTGTGATTTGTAAGTGCACTGTTATTTTGTATAGTCATTTGTTATTAATGTTTACTATGTGTGTAATTTGTTTTTGATACTTATATAATAAACAAAACAAATTAAATTTGAGCTGTTATTATTTGAATTTTACTACTAATAAAAGTGACTAGTAAATGTATATTTGATGTATTCCAACAGACTATTGTATTACGAACTAAGTAAAATTGTCACATACGTGTAACAATGAATTAAATTAGAAGAATTTATCAATAAAGGTCAATAATTGACTTAATTACCATTGTATGAAATTATTTTGTTTTTAAAACATTGACAATAGTAACGAGCTGTTACAGGTTTTCACTGGTCAGCTAAATCAATTTTTTTAGTTAAAAATCTTTAGCTACTATTACTCCTGCCACTTGCCAGTACAGTATTGTAAAAGCAATTACAAGTAGAAGTTTTCTTTGAGTGAACTAATTACTGAAGTATGTTTAAACTGAAAACATTAAATATAGAAGTGCTTAGCACAATTTATAGAACCACTACACTTAAAACCAGCATGCTCAATTTACTTATTTGTAATTAGTATTGTAATCTAATACGTGTGAATTTTTTCTCGTTGATCGACATTAGCTGATATCAACTATATAATAATAATTACAACAAAATTTTCTTTTTATAAATTTTTGTTATTTAATAGATGGTGAAAAGACAATTTAAAAAAAAAAATCAGTGTTATTGTTTGATTGTAGTGACTTGAAATTTTACTGAATGAACCACCGTTACACGATATAAAGAAAAAAGAAATTTCCCAGTACGTGGCTGGCTGCACGTTTAATTTCTAGACATGGCAGGTATGTTTTTATAATTTCATATAAGAAATGCCCATTTTAAATGAAAATAGTCTACCTTCTGTTTATTATGTGGTAGAGCCAACACGACCGACGAGTACGTGAATAATGATAATCCGCTAAACGGCCGCCGATCGAAGAAAATAATACGTACACTTGTAGATGGCGTTGGCCGTATACCAAAACACAACGACGATATATTTTTTAAATGTGAATTTTTCGGCAACAATATTTTGAATATGTTTGCCGATGACGACAACTTTCTTGCTTTCGACATTTTTCGACGTACTCGTAACAAGGAACGTACAAACACGCTTCAAATTCTATGTATGGATACAGTCGAAATATAAAAGCAGGACAATTTTTTTATCCCTCACATCCCTTTTAAATATAAAAAAATGTACGAAAATTATACCTAATCTAACCCAACGACAAACTATATATGATTATATATGTTCACACGTATTTGTTAATGTTAATATTTATAACGACTAAAAATGCATAAGTGGTCTGAATAGTAACGCAAAAGTTATTTAAAACAATTTTCGTGTGTTCATAGATAATCCATTAAATATAAAACAAAACAAATAATAAATGCTTATTATACGTATAGAATATTATATGTACATCTATACGTTCTAATTGTATATGTACCTTATCTCATTTTATATACCTATAAGTATTCTTACAATTTTTAAAAAGTAAACATTTTTTTATACACATTTACTTAGTAAATCACCGATATTCTGATATATTTTATACATAAAATATAATGTACTTACTATTTCGGTTACAATTAGGTTAACTTATTGTAATGGTTTAACAGCTGTATTGATTGATAAATTACTTAACATTAAGTCAACAAACTGTAGTTCTTTAACTTAAAAAATATAATGATAATTGTCACTGGACAATTTGCTGAACTGACTGCACGGTTGCATAAGAGTTGACTTCAAAATTTCTCATGAATACATTGTTTTCATAAAAAAATATATATATATTTTTACCAATTATATAGATATGTATATTAAAATATAACTATCAATATAAATCTGATTTTTTGAATATAATATGTTTTATATGTATAAATTTGATATTTTGTAAGGATTTTCACCAAGTCTTTTTCACATAAATACCATATTTAATACATAGAATACATATTATAATATTCCGATTACACACCTGTGTTCACAACATATCGTAACAGCATTTGTTAATTTTCATTTTCTGTCAATCATACTCCGTAACACCTCTGAAATTTTGAGTTATGACATTGTAATTTTCGAATACATTATGCTTCCCCGCATGTCTACATATGTAAATATTAAGACAAAATTGACGAGTTTTTAATATATAATATTTAAAAATAGAATAGGTATATATGACATAAATATGTACAATAGAAAATTCTGAATTTATGTCGTAGAACTTCTTCAAAGTATGACATAGTTGAGACTCTTATACATTCAAAAGGGGAATTTAACTTAATTCTAATTACTTCAAATGTTCCCAATTGTTACATGAATTGCAGTGGCAATACTTCAAGAGTTGCTTCGGCAACATCTATAAAATGGGGTGGAAGGCTAGTAGATTCCGTGTAGTCAACGTGAATGATTATGAATAAACTATTATTACTTGACTCATTAGTGAAAAATATTGTCTAAAGTTTAGAAAATAGATTTTAGAAGAAATTTTGTAAAGAAAATTTTTTGTATAGTCCGAACCTAGATTGGTGGATGATCTTCTGGAAATATCTTCAGCAACACCAATTTTTTCTAGGGTAGTCATCACTAATGAATTGCATATTACATATGGATATTGTCCATTTTTGGTTATCATATTTTATTTGACATAAACCGGGAAAAACATTTTTTGTATAATTTTTATGGACAATTATTAAATACATATACTATATCAAAATTGTTTTAGCGATAACAAAAATTCGTAATCGACACATATTCAACAATAACAGTCGTCATTTTGACCGGGAAAATAATTAAAAAGTAGATTTCGTCAATCAATTCAACTTATTATTTTATCAAGATAATTTTTCTTGGCAATTATTGTTCGTCAACCAAAAGTGTTTAATAAACGACAGTATGTGAATATATGTAAATTATTGAAGTTTGATGATCGGGACAATTAGACGTCCTAAAACACTTGATCGGGACACCGGGGTGCTATATTCAAAACCGGTACTGTCTCGGTCAAACCAGGACGTACGTCAAGCCTATTGAATATATCAGTGGTTCTCAACGTGGGCGGTATCACCCTCTACGGGGCATTTTGGTCTACCGGGTGGCTGTAGGTTTGAAGGGGTTTTATACCATAAAACCACTTTTAATTTAATTTATTTTTTATTTTTAAGACCAACATTAATCCATATAGATACGGATCATATTCAAAATATTATTTACATCGTTCTCGCCATACTTAAAAATGATCTATGAAATCTATATCTACCACGAACAAAACCGGACGCCATATACAGTTTTTTAAACGCAAAAACCATCACTGTCGTGTACACGTTATTATAGAATAAACTCCTGCGAACCATTGTCGTCAAACAATTTAAAACGCGACTTAATAAAACCGTTTAACGTTCGGTTTGCATCGAGCTTAAAACTGATACACAGTGTATCGGACGTACATTCAAAACGTGAGAAACGCGTCACGAATTCGACGGCGAAACGCGAAGTTTATCAATCGTGCCGCGCTTTCGCGTCCGGCCTGTTGGCAACAATGCGCGGGCCCGCGGGCACCGGCACTCCGCGACGACGACCGGCCGGCCGATCAGCACACCGACTCCGTGGCATGTATCCGACCGTCGACACCACAGCCGCCGTATTCGCGCGCGACGTTTGGCAACACTCATCCTCCGGTCCCGCATGGAAATCGAAACGCCGCCGCATCCGCCGCCGCACGACATGTCCCTCTGTGAACCACGCGTTTCGCGGTCCGTGCAATGATATAGATTTCTACGTCGTCGTCGTCGTCGTCATCCCGTCTGCAGGATTTTGCCGTGTGTCGTCCCATGAGAGAAGCCACACGCACCTAACGTTCGGCCGTGTTACCGTGAAGAAGAAGTGAACTACACGAGAGCGGTCCGTCAACTCTGTTGTACACCGGCAGCACCCAGCGTCCCGGCATTTTGATCGACGCAAAACGCGTTCGTTCGCGCAAGGTTAGTTTCCGCCGCCGCCGACTTGGCTTTTTCCCCGTTCTTGTTGTTAATCGCACCACGTTTTGGGTCGGTTACGATGTAACGGCGACAATATCATAATATCGGCACGCCGGTCACGCGAGTCCTACAAACGTGTGGTTACTAGTTTTGTTATCATCTCTTAGGTACTAGCGAATCCCATCGCCCCCGACTGCTTTGCCACTAGTCCTCGGGAAATATCTCACGTGTCTACTGTCAAGAACGAAGATTTCCAAATACCTTTGTGAGGTTTTTTCTCTGGAAGCTCGTCGTATTATATTTCCCAGCATCGACGAGTTTTCGTAATCGATCAACCATGACGCGTTTGATTTACTTCGCATACTGACTGATATAAATCGTTTAATCGCATCGCATTGTGCGTCGGAAGATCTCAAAAAAAGTTGAATATCTCACCTTATGCGTATGTGATCAACAAATATTTGACCTTTCTCCTTCTGTTGATAACCACTAAATTTTTTTTTCATATATTCATCGTTTACACACAACACAAGGTTTTCCAATTAATTATTATTCGACAAACGATTTTGCAGTCAAACTAGATTTGCTGGATGCCCGCAATTGATTTAACCTACATTTTTTATGTATTCGCTTTTTAGACAAACATTTTGTAGTTATCATTAAAATAACTTACAATGGTAGTATATTTTTTAATTGATTGTGTGTTTGAGTTAATGTGTTTAGGTGCAAATTAAAATGATTTAATACAATTGAGACATTATATTGTTTTAATATATTTCAAAGTGTAGTAAAATACAAACAAGTATAGATATTTATGCACTTTAGTTAATTACATGGATATCTGTAGAAATAACAATGTATTTTTTCATGTTTTCGAATCGGTTCTTTTTATTATCTTACTGTTATGAAATATAGTATTTCTCTTTAAAACATCAAATTAAAATAATAATTTAGAAAAAGAAAAACCATTAAATATTGAAAAGTTTCCTTCTTTACATTCAAATTATATATTACATAAATTTTGTACCTATTAAGTTTAGAAATATTCTAAAATTATTCCTCATAGCTGGTTATATTTATTATTTACTAATTTACTTATATAAGACAAATTATTTGATAGCATTATTATTTAGTACTGTACAATAGTGTTATACTATATTAGGTGTTGTATAGTTTGAAATATTTAGTATACATGGCACAAAAACTAAAGACTCTATTTATGAGTATAAAACTATTGTGGGACTTATTTTCATTTTAAATATTATGTTTTATAGTTTTGATGCCTAGAAACATTTAGTTTATTGACCTAAAAAAATAAGCATATTACTGTTTTTGAATATTCAGTTATTAGTGTATTCCCATAGTAGTATAACGTAACAATATTTATTTTAATGTTCTTATATCTATATTCATAGTATCTATGTAGTAATGTATAACTATAATGAATATTTAATGATGAGCAAAATCATTTTTAGGGCTGTTTGTTAAACTTATTCTGTTTAGTGCAAATATAATAAGCAATAATTATTAGATTGCTTTGTATGCATTATCTATTCTTTTTTATTTAAAAATAAATAAATGATATGTGCCATAAAACTATTAATTTTTTTATAAGAATTAATATTTTCAACATAATTCATATATTAAATAATTAATTGACAATATTAGGCAAACAAGTTTTGTGATTATTAAGAACTGCAAGTTTGATGAATAAGTATATAGTATTTTAAAAAATATTTGTAATTTGATATATATATCGAACACAATATTCTACATGAAAAAAGTCTGGCAATATTATAAAGGTTTATCCATCCTAACCATGTGTTTTAACAGGTGTTTTTGGTAGTATTGCCTACCTATAGATATCTGTGTCTCAATATACTTTATATCCATTTACCATACCCATATTCATATTGGGTTCTTTAATGTATTGTGTAATATGTTTTCAGAGAACATGTGGTGTCCCCATTCCTTATTACAATGGTTACACTGATGAAAGGAAACTAAAATTAATAATTTATCTTCTAAAGTAATACAATATGTATAATTTATTATTTAAAAAAAAAATTAATCTGGTGACACGAAATATTAAGTAATTTCAACATTAACGATACATTGTAAAAATTAAAAATTCCTTTGGTTATGATAATATGTCAAATTGTAACATGTATAATATAATAATGGGTTATTTCAATAAAATATGATATTATATACCAAAGAAATTTAACATTATTGAATAATGAAAATGTATTATATGATGAATATTTATAATATTAAACTTATAATTATCTATATTTAATTATTTCATTTTTGTTAGGTACTTTCCTATCTAAATATAAAAAAGAGCTGATCAAAGTGATTGGAAATTTACAGGATCCTTTACTAGGCCATAAAATTTCAACTGTGCAGTAAGTAGATGGCAATTTTTATTTTTTTATAATGAATGACAAATATTGAATTGTATTTTTTTATTATATATTTATGTAATGTATAAGTATATTCTTATTTTATTTGGTAAACACATCTAATTATTATATCATATAAATATAGTGTATAAATTTGACACTGTAGTGGATTGATTGCATAAATAGTATTACTTGTTTGAATTTTAACACGTTTTAAGAGTTATTATTATTATTATTTATTAGTACTATTTAATAGAATATCATGCATGAATCACTAAATTACATTGTTGCATACTTTTTTTGTTTTGCTAAGCATATTCATTAGTTAAAATATTCGATATTTATATTTATGTTTCACTCAATAATATTGTTATCAGATAGATTCACGATTAACAAACTGTTATTATTTTGTAAAACACTGTCAGTGATATAATTTTTAATACTGATATTGAATTTTTAATTTAAAATCGAGTTACAAAATAAAAGTCAACTAAATTTGTTGAATATTAAATTAAAAGTCAGTATGAGTGTCCCCGGCTGGGTGTTTTCTTCTCAAGTGAATTCCATTAGTAAATATATATAATCATAAATTCTTATTGTATAAATGTATACAGAATTGTATTTTGTAAATAACAAAAAAAAAAAAATACATTAATGTAAATATTGTCAAGTTGAAAGGAATGGCTTATTATTAAATCAGGATATAAACATTTGACATTTGATTAGTATACAAATAAATAAAAGCTTTATTTTAATTTTACTCTATTGATTCTAATTTGATGAACATACCTACATTCTTGATAATTTGTGGTACCACCGTTTTATTATTTTTTGATTCGACTACATTTGTATATTATCTAATCTCGGCTTCCTTGACCGTAATTATTCATATAAATCCGTTCTGTTGCAAAAAAATGTTTTTTAACCAAACAAAATTATTGTATATTTGTGCACCGTAAATTGTATTATGTATATTTTGTATTAATAACAAATATTTAAGTAAACAATTTAATGAATTATAAGGTTACCTGTTCAATGCATTTTCTTAAAATTTTATAAAATAGTTTATGGTGTTGAAGTCTTTGCTAATGGTTAACACGCGATTTGTAATTTTTTATTCTAGTTGTAAACTTGTAACTTACGATAATCTTGAAGTGCATGAAATTTAATTAATAATTTGATTTCCTTTCGGTCGATTACATAATGCAATAATTGATCAATTTTTCTTGAAATCCGCCTAGTGTTTGAACCAATAGTTTTTTAAATGATAGACCCAAGGAGACTGGTAAAGTCTAAACAGTTTTATGTTTTTACTAGCTACTATTTATTATGTGCCTGTGTGTTTACGAACTAAATACTGTCCTAATAACCAACTAAATTGAAAGACGAAAACGCGATTAAAATAACTTTTCGTTTTGATAAATTTAACGAAATTGTACACGACGAAAAACGTCCGACTTCCTTACTCTACACATTTTGAGGTAGAGGAAGCGCAGATGTTTGTACAATAATTGCGTACCGCGACAGCTGGAACGTTGAAACCGCCCTAAGGTTTTATTCTTTTGTACATTGTAGTACGTCCATTTAAGAGAACATTCTTCAATAGATATCATATTATTAATATTTTATGGATCTCTTATCGAATTTACACGTTGTTTGTCGTGTGGAATCGTCGTCAAAACGTAGTTTTATTCCAAATGGGTATTTTGAAATCGTGTAAATGCAAAATTAAAATGATAGGAAAAAAATCGCCATATCGTTTGTCTTTAATGTATACGTGTTCGGTCGACATAATAATATATTGTTCTTATAGTAAAAAAACTAAAAGACACGTCGCCGTCGGAGACGTTTAATTTAATTTTTTTTTTTCTATTCACGTATGGGGGGCTACATAAGACAATGGAGACATGACGTACATAAGTTATAAGTCGGTTGTCGTTCAATTAGACATCCCCTCTGCGTGTAGATCCACACACTAGTGAACGAAAATCGTAAATTCTCAGTACATTTTGCATACGTCGAGGGGGAATATCGTTTTGTTTTTTCTTTATCAATAATACTCGTTTTACTACTGGTCGCCATCATAAAAATCTTTCCTTATATATATATATATATATATGTACACGAGCACGAATCGTCGTTCCCCGCACCCAACGAGAAATTATATAAGAAAATGAGGTTTTCTCGTTCTGGTCGCCACGTGGTCGAGCTGCGTACACGTTAATTTCAGACGCGCCGACTCGGCAACACTGCGCGCCCCGGCCGGCCGCTCGCATCTCTCGCCGTACGGCACCGCTTTCTCGTCGACCGCCGCGCCGTTGCCGACACGCGAAAGAATCCGCCGCCGCCGTCGTCGTCATTATTACGCCACGGTGTCCCCGTGTACGTTACGGCGCGGTCGAGACGAGTGCATTACTCCTGCGACTGTCGTTCGCGGTGTTCGTGCGCTTTTCAGACCTGTCGTCGGTGTCGTAAGATTTTTATTTACCGTTGCGTTCAATCTCGTAAAAATGGTAACAGTATAAATTATTGTTTTTTATTTTTTTTTACTATTAATTTTCGACAGTGAAACACGATATATATTAATATTGGCCGAATACGATCCGTATTATAACGCGAGATATACGTATACATATTGTAGCAAAATGGCACGAGGCAACGTAGACCAGGTTCGTCACGAATGTTTATAAATAGAAACTTATTACTACGCGTTAACGATGTGTTGATATTATACATACCGATATTATGTTACGTTAGCACGCGCTCGCGCGATCTTCCGTCCTCTTCACAACGTGGATCTTATTGTCGCGCGCAGCCGGCCGGCGAGTCCCTCCTCCGCCGCAGCCCTCGCGGTCACGTGACCGTAAAATCACGCCGGCCGGTCGGCGATTTGTTGTTTAAAAACCTCGTTTCCATTTTGATTATTTCCGCGGGACGTTTTTATCACCGCGTCCGCGTTTCACGTCTTTTCCGCCGTCACCGGTGGTCGCGGTGCGCCGCCGGAACACCACGTATACGCTGGTCCGAGACACGTGTGCACGAACGACTTTTACCCGCAAAACGAGATGCGCACGCGGCCACGCCGTCGTTCCGGCGCTCGTCGAACGCGACATAACCTATTAAAAATATTTCTATTGTTCAGCAGACAGTTCTCGACTTTTAGACGTCGACGAGCACGTTTTATTATTATTACGTTTCTTTTTTATTCTGCCGTCCGAGCGAACGAAAAACCCAAGAACTCCGGGCCCCCCCGATGATCTCCGTAGTTTTAGACGTGTTTTAACCGTGGGCTATGCTCGAGACTTGCATCTCCCGTTCCCCCCGCCAACACCGCCGCGTAACGTGTGCCTATTCTCGTTTCGTCGCGAGTTCTGGAAATTTCGCACAACGTGTGTGTGTAAACTGGTTTAAATTTAGCCGTCGAACCCATTACTATGCGTCGCCGTTGATAGTGTCGTTAATTATTGTGGAAAGTTACATTATGTAGGTGGTGTGTATCCACAGGTGGAAAAAACAAGACTTCTATCTATTGGCCTCTCCCACCACCACCCATCCCTCTTCCACGCCCGTTTAATCGCGAGATTTTATCGACCTCGGGACATTACGTGTTAATAATCGAACATGATATGAATTTCCTGGAGGGAATTTTATCGTTTATATAAAAATCGCACAAGTTTGCTCGATTTTTTTAATTAATCACATTTCTTTGATAGGGTAATAATAAAAGTTCGGCAATTACGTGTGTCTCGCATCGAATCATATATAATATTATATCGTTAGTCATTACGTTGCTTCAATAACTACGCATATGTATATTATACATCGTTATATAATACCTTCGCAGAGAAAAGTTCCTATACTAGTCGCCGTCGCCTCTGCGATCGTATTTTAAAATTCAATCGTCGTCTATTTTTGCTCTAATTACCTTTCTATTATATTTTATTTAATGTCTACACGCCTATGAAGGCATACCGAGAAAGTGGTTGAGGTCAATCGAACGTTTTTGGTTCATCAGAATATAAATTCGTCAACTGATGTTAAGATAATGTCTTAAATTTTAATTTGAAATACTTCCGCTTCGATGTGATGTGTTTGAGGTTTTGTTGTTTACTGTAAAATGTTGTCTATTGACATAATGTTTGTATTTATCTCATTGGAAAAATTTGAATTAACCAAGAATTTTTGGAAAAAGGCGACATTTATTAATAATTTCAATTTTTTTTTTTAAATTTATAATTTAATCAATAAATAACATTCCGCTCGATTATATTATAATATATTTTTCTTGAATGTTAATTATTAATGTCGCTTATGAGTGCAAACAAATTTAAATTAATAATTACACAACAAGACTAACCTGCTAAAGGATATTATATGATTGTGGTGATATAAAAAAAAAAATTGTTTAATGTTATTGACTTTAAAATCATGTGGTGTAATACATTTTGTAATAATATTGCGTTTGTATATACATATTTTAAAGTTCTGGCAATACAATATCAATATGTCCTGTATTAACACTAATTTAGGCATGAACATGAATTTATTGATAAGTATAGTACAGTATGTCATAATTTTTTCGTACATGGGTAAATTATTCTAATGTACCTCGTAAAATAAGTAACTACCGCTTTATTATGAAGTTTTCTTATTTGTTTCAAATTGATAAGGAATTGAAACAATATTATCTATACTCCATTATTTAGGCATATTCTATATGTCTTACTACATTTAGGTTTTAAGTGGGAAATTTATCGTATATCAGAAATCGGAATGATTAAAATCGAACTAATTGGGTGAACATTAAATTTCTAAAATGTTTTTTATTATTTAATAATTTATTAGGTACATTGTTGAAATAGTGGATCAGTAGATTTTATTTATGTATCTATTTAGAATAAATCGACGAACAATTAAGTATTCCCGTGCCGGGGCACATTTTTTTCACTTTTACATGTACGCGGTTTCTCATAAATTTGCTAAATATTTGTTGAACTTTTAGAAACATTTTTTTTTTAAATACTATTATATCTCATGCGGAAAATAATAGTTGACGTCGCTGTTACATATTGTAACATTTATATCGCACAAGTCTGGGAACCCGCGTAATACAATGATTTTTATACGGATTTTCGATCACGGCCCATTCTTCGATCCTTGTATTAAACGCATTTGAGAATAGGATAGGTTTATTGACTGAACACGGTCGGCAACCAGCCAAACCTGTTTTTCGTACAATTCAATACGTCATAAGTGTTTACACGGGGAAAACACACGGAGAAAAACTGGTATGTGGTTTGATTTCTTCTCGTACGCACAGCCTCCAGCGTATCTATCTGCTCTCTGTGTACACTCTCCCGACAACGCCTAGGTTACATTTGACACGTATATAGTGCAAAATCGATTAATACATTATTCAACGAACGATGAAAAATATTGGATTACATATCGTAATGAAGCTACAAATACTATATATACGACATACAATAGAGAGTAGGCCGATTATTATTTTTAGATATTCGGTTCGGACATTTCGCAACTCCGAGAACTCATTTTCGTCGTAATTTTAGTTTCGAAGAGTAATATAGGTGATATGTAAAAGAGTGTGAAGTTAAAAATGATTTCCTCGTCCACATGATCTTTTTCCCCATTATACTTTGCCATTATTATATATGTATATACATACAAACAAATGGAAATAATATGTGGGGTCCTCTCTTCAAACCATCTGTGTCAGTAGTTATGGAATATCGATTGGTTTATGTTGTAAGTTTCCCACCGGCATGCACTCAGTGTAAAACAAATAAAAGATGTACATTTGTCAGTCATGTCAGTCAGTGTGTTTAAGTAAACACAAACAAGGTAATGAGAGTGTTACATTAAATGTGCAAAAATTAATTGTTGAAAATAAAATTATATCACATTGTTAGTCCAATTATTTTCTCTGCAATTGTCAATATTTTGTAATTTCAAATATTAATGGTTTTTTAATTTATGTATTATAATCTATTTTAATGTGTCATAATGTTAATTGAATTTTACTTTAATATCTATTAGATTTGGCAAACTAAATATTTAAATTTTTTTTTAAACATTTAAATATTTATAATATATTTCTGAATGTTTTCAAACAATACCACATATTTATAAGTACTAATATGGTAAATAGTATTAGACATATATCATTGCTGAACTAATAGAAATATATTTTGTAGTCATTCGATGGACAATCATACATAACTAATGACTACTTGTATTTGTTTTGTAGGTTTTACCCTTGTATCAAAGTGGATATCATACGATATGTTCAAGGTGAGGACTGTATCGCTGGGGAAAATTTTAACGTTTTCGACAGCCGTCTTATACCTCGGTTATCTTTGGTACAAGCGCAAGAGAACTTTGTCACATCGCCAGAGTGACAAGAAGAGACCAAGTTCTGAACCTTCAGAACTGACTAAAATTCACGAACAAGAATTAATACAGGCGTTTGAAAAAACCACTTGTACGTTAGAGGTATCGCAAATTATAGAAGAAGAACCACTCGAAGGTGATAACATCATGGAACCCACCATAAGTCAAGTTGAAAGTAAAGAAATAGAATCATTTGTAGATAATTCTGAAGTACAAGAAATGGATATGAAGGTTATTACAATGATGTCAATTGATCAAGTGATGTGTATTGAATCAAACATCCTAGGCACAATTGAGTCTTTAACTGAAAATTTGAGTAATTTAAAATTAACTGCAGAAGAAGAAGATCAAGTTACAAATGAAATGAAAGAAGTTATTGGAGTTGTAGATACTTTTGTAGATTCTATGAGTATTCAGGAAGTAAAAGAAAACTGTGCTTCAAAAGAATTGTCTAAAAACAATGTTTGGACAGAATTGATTAAAAATGAAGATCACTGTGAATGTCCTACAACTGTTATTATTAAGAAATCGAAGACAGATGATGAGCCTATGTTATTTGATGGGATTAAATTCAAAGGCAAAAAGAAAAAAAGCCGAAAGAAGAATAAAGCTAAAGATACCATCAAGCTTCCTTCTGATGAACAAAACGAAAATAATGAAGCATATATTACAGTAAAACCTAATATGAAAACAAATCAAATGGTAGAGGAAGATTGTGATTCCGCACATAGTATTGATCATAGTATTGATACCAATGATGTACCGAATACAATTTGTTCTGATATTAGAAGTGTGGTGAGTGTAGTTCTTTTAATGTGCACATTTGAATTGGATTTATTTCAGGATATTAATTATTATTTTATCATCTATTTTAACAATATAGGGTTCTCAAGACAGTGGTAAAGGAGGTAGTTCATTTTCTGGAGAATTGCGCACTGTATCTGATTCTGATGAGAAAACATGTTATAAGTTTTTGGTTCCAATCGATCTGGTAGGACCAATTATTGGTAAAAAAGGAGCATTTGTTAAGTATATTAAAGAGAAATGCAATGTCAGGCTATTAATCGAAAATAAGACTGGAAATGCAGATAGATATTTTAAAATGTGCTCCTTACTTGGTAAGTATTAAGTTAATATACAATCTGTTTTTGAATATTATTATTATAAATAATCAATATATTCTATGTCTGATTACAGGATCTGAAATTAATATTAATAAAGCTCTCAAGTTAATTAGGACCAAATTCCCAGAAAAAGTTTATCCAGAATTCACATTAGATTACATTACTCCATTAGTAAACAATTCACATGTTAGTTCTCGACTTTTCAAGGTAAATTTAATCATTATTGCATCATTATTATTTTTCACACTTACTATTAACAATTTGTTGTTTTATTTAGTCAGAATTAATTGAAGGCGTTAATAATCATGTCATCATCACTCATGTAGTGACTACAGATCATTTCTTTGTACATAATGCGTCCGGTCCAGATTATGCATTACTCTTCTCTTTGAACTTTGCCATGAACGATACATTTGATAACAGCAAAGAAGACATACCAGAAGTCGATTTACGTACAGTTACTCATGGTATTTTTTGACTTACTTATATAGAGTTAGAATATTTGACATCTAATGTTCAGTGGATTTGTTATATAGGTTCTGTGGTGGCTACCTATAGTGAAGGTAACTGGTATCGTGCACAAGTAATTGATGTAGATGAAAATAAATATGAATCCGCCAATGTATTCTTTTTGGATTATGGTGGTTGTAAAAAAATCGAACAATGTGATATGCGGCCAATGCACGACTCATTAATATCATTAAGTTTTCAAGCAATAGAATGTAGTTTAGCCAACATTGCTCCAGGTGAGTGCATATTTATTAATCTTTAATATATGTATATTAATCATGAATTTGTTTATGTTCAGCTTATGGTGAGTGGTGTGATGAATCCTTCAAAATGTTTGAGTCATTAACTACTGGCAAAATGTTATTCGCGCAAGTTGTTTACAAATCTGATTGTATACAATATGTTAATTTGCTAGCATATGATGGCTTAGTGGTAAGTTACATTATTCTCATTTCATACAGGTGAAAATTCTGTGGTAATCATATTTATTGTTTTTTTCCCCCCAGACGGTTTCTGTTAACGATGAACTGATTAAATTTGGATTCGCCATCTACACTCCGCGAATGGTATATACAGAAATGTAAGAAAATACGCAAGAAATTGTAGATAAACCACCAATACACACACATCCATAGGTTACATTCTCATTTGTTTTTAAAGTTGATATTGTATTTTCCTAACTGTTATTGTGTTTATTTTATTACTATTTTTTTCATTCATGACTTAATAGTTTTTTTTTTTATTATTATTTTAATATTTTCATATGAGACCTGCCAGGTTTATAATTTTTTAAAGTAAGGCATCAATTTTTCTAAACAAATTGGTATATTTTTATTTGCTTATGAAAAGATATATAACTGAATTTGATTTATTACAAAAACGAATTTTGCTTTTGATCTAATGTAATAATAGTAATAATCCAAATAGTAATTCTTATTATTAAGTACTACAAATACCACATTTTGTGAACTTATTTATTATATCATTTACTATGACATTTGTATTAGAATATAATTTGTTATGATTTTGAGTACTTATGTCAATTGTTTTTTTTTTTTTTTTTAATCTTTTATTAAGTATAAAATAATACTGCAGATCTATTCTCTTTTAAAATAAGTAAATATTAAATAATATTTTTCATTTCAAACAAAATGTTGGTTATTTGTATTATTCAAGTAATAATTGTTATAACCAACAAATTATGTTAAATTATTTTAAAATCTTCGTCAACTGTATTTTAATAGAAATAAGTCTTTTTGAAAATGGTTTTTCTCTTATCTTCAGAATGCATGTATGTTATGTTTTATATAAAATTACAAAATCATTCTAATTAATTTTACGTTTTTAGAATTAAAATAGCTCACAGTAACATTAGAATTATCAGATAATTAGAATATAGGAAATTATTATAACGGTTCAAATTAAATAGTGAACATTTAATAAACAAACAAAACTCTTAATTATATATTTTTACTCTATAGACGGATATCAAATTATATTATACTTACAATAATATTTCATAACTGAAGATATGGATAAGTTAAGGTTTTATTATTTTAAGAGAAACAATTTTTGTTATCAAATGTTTTCTTTTATAAAAACTAACGAATATTTTAAAAAATTAATTTTTTTGTGTATTAATTAAAAAACTTACCACTTCTTCATTATATACACATAAATGTAACAATTAAAAGCAATGATTTAAGCACATGTACATAACTAACATACATCTGTTATGATCAAATTTTTATGTTTACTTTTATGGTATTTTTTTTAAGTACATAGTGGGTCTGGTCTTGTGTAATTTTGTATACAGTTTTGAATATTTATTCATTTGATAAATAAATGTATTTATCATAAAACAGAGCAGACCTTTTCAATTAGCATATATCATGATAATATTTTGAACATAAGAGTAAAATTAAACGATGTTTCTATGAACTTGTTTATTTTCGTTAGATAAATTTGATTTTGTCTAGTCTTATAATTGAAATCAAACGATCTTAAATGTCATTTATTTGTATCTAGGACCTTTTCCTACAAATATATGTATATATCCATATTTATTTTTCATGAGTAAAATATAATTTTCATACATTTAGTATATTCATAAATTCAACAAAGAATTAAAATTTAAAAATTTTTATAAAGTAATTATTATTTGAAGTAGTTACAATTTTATTAGAATATAAAAATATAAAAGAATATTTAGGGGTTTTTGTTTTGTATTTTTCTGTAATGAATACAGTGAATATCATAAATAAAATAGATATACACTATGATGAAATAATGACTTCCACCAATATATTTACAAATATATACAATATTTGATACTTATATTATTAGGTGTTCTGCACGTTTTTAAAGGAAAATCTGTTTTTGTGTTTAGTTCATTTTTTTATTCAAAAACACCATGTAAGTATGCCCAAGTACTACTAGTATGCAGTAAGGAGTATATGTAATACAGACATTGAACTAATTACTGAAAATAAGACTAAAGTAATTGGATTATAATGACAACTGAAGAAACCAACAAATGGGTGTCAAACACAATAATAAACTGAAAGGTATGGTTTTCTTTGACAGTTACATCATATATCCCAGTAATTGGAAAAATCCAAAAAGATTTCTAATATTTGCCAGATATATGTAGACATTTTTTTAAACTAATATTAACTAACACGCATTTGCAATTCCTCTGGAAGTCAGATTTAATAAAATTATTTTTAATAAACTTATCACCAAGAGGCACTGAGAGTATGGAATTTACCTACTTTTGTGATCAAAATAATACATATATATATTTTTAAGATTATTTATAAAAATTTGCATAATTAAAATTCAATTCAATTGAAAATTTTAAAGATGTATTCCTAGTTCATAAAATGAAAAATTGTATATTTGGTAAATACCTAAAACCATCTGTAATAAGAAAAAATATTCCTATGTATGCCCAAGTACTCTGATGTATTTCATTAGTAATTAATAATTATCAAATCACCAAATACATACAATGACAATGTAATTAATAATTAAAATGTAAGAGAAGCTCTCATATACATATTTAAGGAGAATTCTTGTATTTCTATATACAAATATACTATGACATATAATTGAAAATACTAAAATACAGAAATCAAATTTGTAACAAAAATAATCAAAAGACATACCAGAATTAATGTTCCTCATTTTATTTTATACAAATTTATGTATGACGAACTCACAAATAAATAACTTATAAATAATAAGTGCAAATTAATTTGTTTTCAATTATAAAGGAATAGTGGAATTTGATAAATGATTAAAACTGTTGATGAAATGTTAACATAATAGTTTATAAAGCATATATTTAATATTATGCTCACAATTTGTTATAAAAGTTGCAGTCATGACTAAATAAAGTATAAATTATACAATTTAATGAGACATGTTTAATTAGTTCTTACTTCCCTTCAATAATCCCATTTCACACTTTTGTTAAAAGATACTTGCATTTTACATATGACATTGTGAGATTGTATGTGATTACACAAACAATATTATAATTATAAATAATAATAATAATAATAATCAAACAAAACATAATTTAAACCCATTAAACATTGTTTTATAAGTTATAAATGTAATCAATAAAAAAAAAAAAAAACATAATTAATGTTTACAATGTGTAAATAATCATTATAATTTCTATTATTACATATTCAAAACATCTAAGATATTCAATATATATATATATATAGACATACACACATACATATATATATATATATATAAATATTATAAACAAAGTAGAAAAATGTAAAGAAAACAAAAAACTTTCAGATTTGAAATATTACTTTTAAGAATGCCTTTAGAAGCATAAAAACAATGATTCAATTAAATTTTTTTTACATACATAAGTATAAATAATAAAATATATGGGCTAATGATTTTTGAAAAATGTTTTCAATATTCTTATCATTGTTTTTCAGTATTCATTTAGGTATTTATTTATTAATTACACATAAATTTATAATTATTTAATTATTTATTATAAAAATTAACCATGACTCAATAATCTCTAAGATACTATACATTACACTTAATGTTTATGTACACAAACATAATTTAATACTTTACAAAGAAAAAATATATGTAATTAAATAATGTATTTATATTAACAAATAATTGAGTTAATAAAAAATAGTAATTTTAGTCTCGTATCATTTATATTTATAATATGTTACAAATACCTCTTGCTAACAGGCCAAAAACAAACACATAACCATAAACACGCCTTAACGCATTATCATGCATTATACAGGCCTAGAAATAAATTAGACAGTACTTTTAAAAGAAAAAAAATTTACATAAAATTGTTAAAGATGGACAATACAATTATTTTACACTAATAATTAATAAAATGTTTAAAGTAACCCTGTGTTTATATATGATTCAACATAGAGACAAAAAAGAACATAACTACGCAGTGTCTATAAAGGCCTAATTATAAATATCTAATCTACAAGAAAGTTTGTGTGTCTCACTAAAGGGATTTTCTTTTTGAAAATATTATATCTAAAAAAAAAAAAAAAATAAAATAAATAAAATAAAATAAAAAATAATAAGTAACATAAATAATATGCAAATCTTTTTGTATTTAAAAAAATATTCACGCAATTATAACATGTAAGCGCAGGACAGAGTAAAATACATACCACAATTTTTTTTTTAACAACAATCTATCGACCTTTATTGTCAAATGCCGAGAGAGCAGCAATGGTGTCGTTCCGTCTATAGTATAATAGGTACGGCATACATGGAGGTTTAGGCTGACATACTTCTTTATCAGTGACAAAACGTACTGATGCATCATCAAATCGTAACCATCTGCCAAGAGCCACATAGAACACATCAGCGAAATAGTGGCCTTTGGTTGCCTCTTTACCGTCGTGATAGACAACTTCAGAAAACAAAAATAAGTGTAAAACAAATGTCTTTTTCATGAGTTACTTTTATTATACAATATAGCTTTAGAATAATTAATTAGTATTAAGGGCTCTATACATAATAATTGTGAATATAATACACATTCATAATACATCAACCTAACAATATAGTTTCTTTAAATTAACTAAGTAAAATAAATATATATCAAAGGAGTATCTAATAATTTGTAATCATTAAAATCTAACCTAATTTATTAACATTTACTGTATCGATTATTTCTTTAGAACAATTCATAAATAGAAAAATTCCATACACACAAACCGAAGACACTATGCCCGTTCATAGCACACCCGCATAACAATATATAGTTACACGAGCCGGCTTAAATAAAACGGGGTTAACTATACATCTATATTTGAGAAATATTTATTATTTTTTAGAATATTAAAACTCATTAACATTAAGTGTAACAGTTATTTCTTTAGAATAATTCACCAATATAAATATTCTATACACACAAACTGAAAATATTATGCCCGTTCATAGCACACCCGCATAACAATATACAATTACACGAGCCGGCTTAAATAAAACGGGGTTAACTATACATCTATATTTGAGAAATATTTATTATTTTTTAGAATATTAAAACTCCTTGACATTAAATGTAACAGTTATTTCTTTGGAACAATTTACTAATAGAAATATTCTATATACACAAACTGAAAGTATTATGCCCACTCTTAGCATGACTGCATGTGTAAAAAACATATAGTTCATGAGCAGACTTAAACTAAACAAAATAAAATAAGCCTATTTTGGTATCAATTTTTCAATATAACAATTCATGACATGAACGTCTGTGTTATTTGGAAAATTCACTAAAAAAATAATTCACAACACCAACTGACACTATGCCCATTCTTAATACATCCACATAATATTAGTTAAGAGTTAATTGATAAAGTTAGGTTATGAACAAATAAAATGACACTAAAAATATAACATACCTGCAAAAAGTTTGTATTGCCTCGTTTTCATGTTATTTTTAGAATTTTTTGATATGAGCTCTGTAAAAAAACAGTTTGAATTAGTGACATACAAATATCTATTAAACTAAAAAAATAAACTTGCATGTGGATATACATTTAAGTTTAGGTTAATTGAATATATTATTATATTATACGAATTTAAACCTACACACTTAATAACATCTTGGTTTTAAATTACAATTAAAATATAAAGAAGGAACCCATTCATATTTAAAAATAATATGGCAAGTGAATATAACATAATAAAATTCAGTAAATATTTAAATATAAAATCATTGTTTATCAAAAACATGTTATTTTCATTATTCTGACCACATAGATATTTATTTTAAATAATATCGGTCAACTGTCAGAAAATAGTTTTGATATACCACATTTGTAACACTTATAGTAAATTATCAAAATTACTAAAAGTTGACTATATGTGAACGGATTAAATGTATTATATGATATTAGTCTTCTAAATATATTCCATAAATATAATACAGCAAGTCTTTAAAAAACCAATAATTATTATTTATAAGACACAGTACTAAGCTTCTGAATATAATTTTATCCAAAAGCCACTCTGAAGAGTCAAATTAATGTACCCAAATTTCCAAAACAAATCATTTTAAATACTCAGATTTGATATGAATAGAAAAATGGAATATATTATAAATTACATTCAGTTTAAATGATGAATAAGTACTTACTAGGTTCAATTTTAAGATCAACAGAAAACTCCACATTTTTCACAATCTTGGTTAGTTTCTGTTGTTTGTATTCAAAGCATTTAAGATGCAATAATAACACGTATGGTAGTTCATCAATTGTAACTTGTTGATAAGCGTCCACCTCACGGTTTGTCTTTGGACAAGTTAACCCTTCAAGAGTGTCTTTTGTGACAAGCATGTCTAAAGCTTCCCGTACAGATTTCGCTTTCTATGTTAGTGGAATAGAAAAGTAATAAAAATGTAATATATTTAAAAATAAATGTTATATATCATTATATTAAAATTACCTCAATATCTAGTTTGAGTGTGAAGAACGGTTCAATATTTTCAGTCGGTTCATTTTCACCATTTTTCACTGTGCGAGTACGTAGTTGACCACGGAATATTTCAGATAGGGGAGTTTTTTCCATTATAGTTCGTCTAGTTACCATTTTGTGTTTACCATTAACTTCCTATCAATGTAGTTGATTTTGTTTAACAATAATTTTGAGGATAAATTATCTTAATAATGCGTATACTCACTTTCCATTCATTATTGTTATCAATGGCATCAACTTCGGCTGGTGTATCACCATTACTAACATTGGCCTTACTCATTTTAATTAGCTGAAAAAATATATTTATTAACAAATGTACTGATAGAAGACTGAATGATCACACTTACTTCTATCATCTCATCGTTAATTCCATTAAGAAGATAACTCATAAACTCTTCAGCATCTTCTTGGCGACCTTCTTCAAAACTTGGTAATATTTTATATATATAACTAGGTTCAAAAGGCATACCAACATCAGGAGTTTCTTGAGTAGCAACAGATGTAGCTTGCCGTTGCTGTTGAGTAGTTCTACCATTTTTAATGCTTAATTGTTGAAATTCACCAATAAATTGAACCCTAACATTAAACATATATTATTTTACATATTGTCTACTACTATATGATAATATAATAACATACATGCTTTCTAGAATTGGCGTCTGTGATTTTTGCGGTCCTCGAATGTTTCTATTTTTTAGTTTAAATTGAACACTCCTCATGAGATTGAAGAAAGGAGGGCAGGTCAATAAAGCTTGTAATGTGGCATTTATATAACAACGAGTATTACGATTAGTAAGACCTCGAGGTTGTAGATGAGCAGTTTTATGATCCAGATTATAAATTGAAAGAAATTCTATACATTTATAAAAAACCAGCAATTAATGATAATTACATAAACAATAAAATATAAAACTTACCTCCCAATCTATGTAAATGTGATGTACTATCATCAATGTGGGACATGGAGTTACTTGAACAATAGTTCAATGTCCTCGGTTTTATTGGTAAATTTTGTTTTTGATTGTTGGCCACAAATAACGACGAACGGACATCAGGTACATTTCTTGATGGCATAACTATAGGTTCTACATTTACATTGGTAGCTGGCTGGCTACTACCATGCAGCGTAAAAACTTTATCATTACTTGTACTAGTACATCCAGAAAATAGTCCTGCCCATGTTTTAGTAACTGGTTTAACAGGTTCAGTTTCTTGAACTTCAGGTGTAATAGGAAGATCAGAAACTAATGCAGGTGTAATAGGAGTCTCTTCTTGATTTATAATAGTTTCATCTTTATTTTCTATAACGGAATTGGATTCTTCCTTTTTAGATTCTTCATTTTCTACTTCCTTTTTGGGTTTTTGGTTTTCTTGAATAACATCTGAAAGACCGTTTGCAACAGTTTCTTTTTTCTTTTTGGATTTAGTATAAATATTAGATTCCTTAGTTTTTTCAAAGGACTCAATTGGTTCAATTGTTTCAACTACTATAGGCGTTTCTTTTACAGTAACTATTATTTCATCTTTTGGTTCCTCTGGTACAATTTCTACAATTTCCACTTTAGCTTGTTCTTGCTGTACTTGTAATTCCACATCTGTATCTTGTTGTAAAGACATTATTTCTAGATCGTTCGGAGTTTCATCAACAATATTTTCTGGTACTTGTGGGTAAACATTATGTACAGGTGGAATTATTGGATTAACATTAGGTTTGCAAGATTCAACTAAAAGAGGTTGCTGAGGGACTTGACTGGCTGGTGGTGAATGATACATAGGTGGACCAGGTTGTGGATATGGATTGTACATTGAAGGATGGGGATGGGTGTACATTGGATATGTTGGATGTCCATGATGAGGAGGTAGATATAACGGACTATTTTGTGGCGAATAATAATAATGTGCAGGAGGAACAGCAATGTATGTTGGCGGTGTTTGGTAATTGGCCATTTCCATATTGTCTGGATGTCGAAATGCCATATCATTATTCCGTTTCACATTCGGAGGCGGAGGAATTCCTTTCGGATTTCTGGAAATGTTTGGCCGTCTATGATTTGGGTCCATAGGTGGTTCAGGTCCTGGATACATTGGCTGTTGATATGGCGACATTTGAGATGGAACATATCCGTGCACAGGCGGAGGTACATTACCCATATATACGGGTGGATTTGGCACCATTTGATAAACTGGTGGAGGAGGACCAGGAACAAAATTTCCACCATTAATTATCACGGGATTCTCAGGTTCAGTTTCACCATTAACTGTTGAATAACCACAGTCTATTATTACGCATTTTTAATAACTGCATCTTATATAATTTAAAAATTAACATTTACAAATAATATTAATTGATACACATACCATATTCATCTACAGCTGTATTCCAATCAGAAATATGTGCAATGTTGCTCACTTCGTTCATTATAGCTGGTGGAGGTAGTGTCTGAGCTTGAGCGCCACGAAATGTCCATGGGAAATCAGGATGTTTAAATCCATCTTCTCCAGATACCCACGACTCATTCCGTGCAGAATACAACATATGCAGTAATCGACCTCGTTCCATGTCATTGATATCTGTGAAATCTAGGAACTCAAACTCCTTAACAGAACACACAGAACATTAGTTAATATAAATATATATTTGTTATATATCCAGCAAAATATTTTTAAACCCTTTACACAAGAATTATTAAATAAAAATAATATACTCGTAACACTTTTACAATTTTATTATGATAGAATGCATATATTTATTTAATATACCTAGTTAATACACATTATGTATTGTCAAAAATAAACTGTAGTTTTTGTTATTCTGGTAATTACAATTGCAATAAATAAAATATTTAGAAAATTATTCCAACTATAAATTATCAAAAGGATTATTAATATCTTTTGTATAATAGTATACCATATTCATAAAATTTTAATAACAAATAGCTAACTCATGGATAGAAAAAACTTAGGTAAGTATTTACTGTTTATTTAATTCAACACATTACAATTCATAATGACTACACACATATCACACTCTCACTCCTAAATAATATAGATTAGGTGTAATAATTAAAAAGAATAAAATATTTACAAATTATTCAACTATTTCTGGAATTTTCACAAAATGTATTAAATTATTATCAAAAGATAAAAATAAAATAAACAACAATCCTTGAAATTGAAGCAAATGAAGCCACATAACAAATTCATTGTAATAAAATAAGTTCTTGTATTTCTATATATCTTTTTTAATTTATGTATTTTACAAAGAAAATTATAATCACAAAGCATTGTAAATTAACATATGCACAAATTTATATGGATAACATTTTCCCCATCAGTTATAGATGAATAATTATTGATCGAATGTATAATTTAATCTAACATTTAATGAACTTCTCTTCCCGCTACATAAAAACAAAAAAATTAAAAAAATACTTTTGTGATTAACTATTATTTATAGTACCTATAGCAAGAAAAAGATGACCCAGACACATGTCATTAGTTGCAATAAGACATCAAACAATTGACTAGTTATTTCTTCATTACTTTGACATATATAATATGATTGACACTATTATCTAATTTTAAACAAAATTTAATTAAAAAAAATATTTTAATTGAATATTTAAAGACAATATAATTATAGATTGTATGAAGCAATTTGTTTTAATTCGGGAATTTATTAATTTGTATAAAAAAAATTTTCTTGTAAAATAAATATATATCTTTAAAAGAGATATAATTTTGAAACATAATTTACATAGGTACATGAATACAAGATAAATAAGACATTTTTTATTTTACATAAATCATACATAGTATATTTGTTATTTAATATACTTTTTATAGCTTAATTTTAATAATTTTTTATGATAACTAATATCTTTATTTTTAATGCAAAATAAAAATTGTAGTTTCATAAACATTAATTAATTATTGGTTCATGTAGTTTATACCTTTTTCTAGGAACCAAAGATATATGTACACATTGATTATAACTTTATAAAAATATTTAGCATACTTATGTACCGCTTTAAACAGTGCTAGTAATATGTTTACTTGAAGAATGACATTTAATACAATTTAATTTATAAGGAAAAAATGATAAGAGAATGTAATTATAGTAATGATGGAAATAAACAAAATTGAATATGTAAATCTATCTTTATGTTACTCTTTCATAAATAAAATCATTTATGGTATCCTTTTATACTCAAATTATGCTCTGCCAGATGAAAATTAATAATATACTGAGGCTAACACAGAAAAACACAATGTTTACAGTTACATTATTATATTCCACAATAAACAATATTTTTTACTAATTTAACTATTACCAGATATTCATTAGACAATATCTCACCACCTTAATAAAAACTATTATATACTTCTAATGAATATGTGTATCTTTTAAGAACAAATGTATATAAATCTTTCACAATATTTTTTTATTTACATACATCATACAACAATAAAAATCAAGTAATACCGAAGTACACGTGAAAAATAAAATATAATTTTCATTATTCTGACCATGCACATTAGTTTAGTGTTGGTCAACTGTCAGAAAATCTACCTTTCTAAAGTATCAAAACAATACCTTATAATTGGTAAGGCTTAATTTACCACTCTTGTAACGCTTTTAGTAAATTAAAATTAGATACTAAATGCTGACTCAAATGTGGACAAATATGTATTATTATATAAAGAATTTTTAAATATTAATATTTGATAACTGCATTATTTTTCTACATTATTAAAAAAACAAATATGAAGATATAACTATATGAAAAAATATTAATGTTAATAAATACATTTTATGCAACAATTCAATATTTTTAAATTTATTTTATGTCACTCATTATATTATATTATATGGCTCTGTTATATAAAAAATTAATTTTTTTATAAATATTAATTGTTGATTATGTGATCATTTTATAAAGAATTAAAATATTCTATTTCAGACCTTATATTATTTGAACGGAGACACCTCCATTGAACAGAACAGAGTGAAATCTGGTTTGGTCTACAAATGATATCGTTTTATGTAAATATTAATTTAAGTACAATTTTAAGAGATCAAGTCGGTTCTATTGTTTTTTGAATCATTTAACAAAATATCAAATGGTATCATAAAAGTTCAAATAATAGGTTGTGATTAGCAGATATACAAGAAATATTTTAAAATGCAAATTTCAAAAATTAATTCCATTAGACTATAACAGCTAGTTGTAACTTAATTTACATAACTCTATCATTATAATAATTGCAGGAATGATATCTATGTTCAAATAGAAGTTTATTTAAAAAAACATAACCTTAAAAATACTATACTGAATAGTGACATTTCGAATATGGAAATGACAAGGGTTGATGTTTAGTCATTATACACTATTAGCAAAATGTGCAACATTTTTTCAGAGAAATTACAATACAGAATACGATAGGTTTCACTTGTCATTATTTAGGCATGTAATGCATTGGATACCTAGTTAAAATTAACTTTTACGACTGTTAACAATAGCCGTTGGTATGCATTTGATGGCTTATAGCCAATAAATGTGATGGTGAGACTGATATTTGAATTTAAAATTGTAATCTTGAACTTTGGAATGAAAACAAAACAATCAATTATGTACAGTCGAAGAGATCATTCGATTTACGAGGTGCGCATGACACAGAAGACAAAACCAACCATTCCCAACATGCCAAGACAGCACAGAGTATGATCTCGGTGCAGAAAGACCTACTAATTCTGCCACCAAGATACCTAAACAATACGCACAGAACGTAGGGGCGGACGGAAAGAAAACCGTTGTAACGAAATCGGTCTTTAATTGTCTGGAATGTGTATTCGCATTTTTATTCTTTGTAACCGATCCAACTGCCTAAAGCAGACGAGTTGCTTTACTATTCCACTGCAACGTTAAACCGCATACATAACCTCAAAAACGAAAATGAATAACAAAATAATGTTCTCCGATCGACTCGGAGACCATATGTTCTGGGCCAAGATCTTCGGACGAAAAACCACCACGGCTGCTGCGACCGTCCGTTACCGGTCACCGCCGAGGTGGTCGGCCACTATAGGCCATGAGGGCGACGTCGTCAAGCCACCATTACCGTCAATATATCCAGACGTACGTAAACACAAACACACACACACACACGCACGCACACACACACACAGACATAGTATTTATGTAATGCACGACGGCAGGCCCCTCGCGCCGAGTAGTGGTCGCGTACACCACGTGTGTTGACATAGAGGCCCCGGGGCCGCACGCGCCTGACCCCCCAAGCCGTGGCCTACATTAGCAAAAGAAAATAATAGGTACGAGTGACTAGCGCGTAACCCAAAACGATGTACGTACCTCCGTCGCACTGTTGTCGTCCATGGTCGTCGTTGAGTCGATGGATGCGGCGGCGGCGATGGTGGTCTTCCGTAACAGTGGCGTACCGCACTACCATTCCATGTTATTGTTTTTCACAAACGTTCGGCTACGACGACGGCGGCGGCGAACAAATCGACAACAAACGGTACGTTACGACGCGAGACGACGGGGGTGCGGAACGACACGGGATGAGGCATCGCAAGGAATACGAAGAAAATGACTCGACCGCGGTGCGTGTGCCGTGTGGTACGCTGGCGAACAAGAGAGAGCGATCGGGTGAGACACCGTGTGTGCGCGCGCGTGCGGAGAGGGAACAGTGTAAAGTAAATGAGAAAAAAAGTACAACCGTATATGTGCGTTGTATGTGTGTGTGATCGGCAGCGCGCGACGTTCGCTACCAGACGATGCGCGTGCGTGTGACCTTTCCGTGCGGCATCGCCGTCGCCGAAGCGTAGTGTTGGCTCGACTGCCGTCGGACGGCGCGCAGCGTCCTCGACGACGGTACGCGCTGTCCGATTGGTGAAACGCAAATAACCTTGGCCGTATACCGCCAATCGGCATGGCCGTTACGATATTTGTCGCGGGCCGCCCGCAAAGGTCGTCTTGGAACAGAAAATTCGAGGAAAACGCCGGTCGACGTCGAGGTTAATGGTTTTTTTCTCATTCAGCAATATTTTGTCATCACATTTTACCGGATTATTTTTCAGGAACGGTCGGCGGAAAAACCGCCGAATGTGATTTTTCTATTATAGACGGTATGACAATTATTTCGACGTGCCTATGAACGTCACAATTTGAGGTTACGTTCCTAAATCGTATATTGGCGGTATCGGTGACGTACAGCGCACTCGTTTGATGCGAGACATTCGACAACGCTTCCGAAAGGTTTACCGGTTAAAATGTGTTATATTGTAAGAAACGAACTGGAACGGATGTTATGTAATGACGCAACAGTGTCGAGTTTTTAAGTAGTCTTATTTTTTAGGACTTTAGGTGAAAAAAATAAAAATTACCAAGTAAAACAATTAAATTGAATAGTACGAAAAAAGGAAATCGTATGGTATTTTACTTTTTAGGTGCGCATACATCTTATACTGTCTAATGTAATAATATCTACTGGCTACTGACCCGTACTGATATGTTGAAAATATTAAATTTGAAATATTTTAATGATTACCATCATCTATGAACAGTATATATCTAAGCAGTAGATTATTCGCATCTTATATTTTTATTTTCGTTTATTCCATTAGATGATTATAATAAAAGACGTCATGATTATAAAACAATTTTAACGATTCAAACGTTCAATATTTTCAAGCACACATATCGTATACAATTTATTTTCTACACTGAACTTTATGCAAACCGTGTTCAATTTCACTATTAAAATATTATTCATGTTTCGTTTCATATGTCTATTTAACATATAATAAGTTTAATACTTCCTTATTGGATCTAACTACGTATAATTAGTAAAGTAATAATAAACCCGGCATTGTACTTCAAAAAATCTTTAATATGTATTACATATATTCCTACGTGATTCCGATTGCTATTTATACATTCGCGCGATGATGCACAAAAATGTTGAAATATGTGAAAACACATATGAAATACGTGTTTTCTCTATTAATATATTTGCATTTTCATTCAATTATAAATCGTAGAATTTGGTAAATAATAAAATATATATAATAAGAACAAATAATAGCAGCTCGTACAGATTCGTATGTAACTTAATATATTCGGTGTATGTGTAGGAAGTTAAAAAAAAAACACAAAAACAAGTCTATTTATGTATAACATTAGTTAAATTATCTCCCGAGATGTATTTCGAATTTCAGTGGTGAATATAATAAATGTCTACATATTCTATAATATGGACACATTTATTAACAATATACTATAACTTTAAGTATATATCAAATATCTTATTGTTCCAGTATTTTAATTTTACATTTCAGTACTTACATTTTTGTGTCGGAAACCTTGAGCGGTAATCGGGATAATGTTTCTTCCATGACATAAATATAGTTTTCCAAATCTGACAGTTACATTTTTGTTATCAGCGATAAGAAATAAAACATTCTATATTGCGCAATTTAAAAAAATAATAACAACAAACGAAAACAATGCGAGTTCATAATTCATATTATATTATAATATTAGATTCGAGTTCAATGTTTAAATTATTGTTTTTATTTAATTTTTGTGTCAATATTGTTATTGTTTAACGCGAAATAGGAATCTCATTATTATATAATTGATCAATTATTAATTTTTAATATTTGATCAGTATTATGTTTTTCAAAATGTGAATTATCTTGTATTTTGTACAAATGACTTATTATCGACCGTTTTAATATTAGGTAATATTGTATTCAAAATGTATCGTATTTGAAATATCCAGAAATAAAACTACAGCAGATTTCCAATGGTACCTAAATCAATATTTAAGTAATTTCATGTTGCCGTAGTGATTTTTGTTTGGCGATAGTTGGGTGCATCCTGTGGGCTGCAACTGAATATTTTGTGATGCTATATTAATAATTATATTATTTGTACAGACACACAACGGATTAAACATCATGGAACTGGAATCAGTACACGAGGCATATAAAAAAGAGTTGGAGCGTGTTTGTGAAAAACACCAAATTGAACTGAGTGAAACTGAACTACGGCATCGAAATGAAATTAAGCGTTTGTGTGCCGAAAATCAATCAGAAATCTCCAATGTCAAGCAGACTTTGAAATCCTTGTATAAAACTGAATTGGATAAAATTAAAAACAACCATGAACATGAAATTAGAGAATTAAAAGAACAGTTTGAGAGGCATCTGAATGATTTAAAAGACTGTGACTTAGATACATTAACGAAACGTATTGAAGATGATATTACAAAAACTCAAGTCAAACATAAGAAAATAGTATCTTATTTAGTAAATGAAATTTACAAACTAAAAAAAGTAATATTTTTATTATTATTTGTAACCAAAATGTTTATTATAATTTTTATTTCCAGACAATGATAAGTTCGTCTTTTGATGATGTAGATCGATTATCGTCAACGGATGATTTTGATTCAAAGTTGTTCAGAAATAACCTAAATGGACATGATACAGATATTGAAACTTCAGATTATGTAAGTTTGAAAATATATTTAATTACCTATTATTTTAAAATATATTTTTTCAAATTAAAATTTTTTAATTTAAGGTTCTATCTCAGGATAGTATTGATATGCAAATCAAAGATCTTGAAGACATTGTGCAGGAAAGGTTATAATATATATATATATATTTATTTAATTTTAAATAGTTAATAAATAAATTCATAATACATTTTAGAGATGATTTGCGTTCAGTAGCAATGACCCTTCGTCAATTGTCTAAATATTTATGCTCGTTTCTAATAAATAAACAAGAAGAATTGAACAATTCAATTGTGGAACGTATGAATGGAATGGAATGTGGTGGAATTGGAAATTGTGGTGATCATTGTACTTTTAAATCAAAGGATAAATGTGAAAATTCTACTAAAGCTAGAAGTCCAAAGAAAGTACATTTTGTTTCTAACATTGAAGAAATTGTGTCATTAATTGATGAAAATTCTATATTGGCTGATTTCACTAATGTTCAAGGAATTAATGAAGAAATCAATCATTTAGAATTAAATGCGTGTTTAGAGAAGCTTAATGAAGAAGCTGCTGCTTTATCTGGTATGTTATATATATATAAATATATAAAATACTACAATCAATTTTTTTATTTAAATGTTTATATATATATTATTTTAGATGTAATCAATAATGAACACTGTTCAAATTCGGAAGATATAATATGTAATAAAACATTTATTGATAAAAAACTAGAATATTATAAAAAAGTTAGTAAACATTTTCACAGAAAGTTTTTGTTAGTATTACAAAATTATATTTTAAGTTTTTTTTTACAGGAGTTGGAAAAGCAAAAGTCTGATTATAAAAAATTATTCACGGAAACTTCTGAACTTGAACAAGAAAATGCATCATTAAAAGAGCAATTAGAAAAAGAAATTTTATCTGTTGATAGTAAAAAACAATGTCTTAACATTGAAAATGATAATTTAATATTATTGCAACAAAAAGGTATTAAAATATTTAATTTATTTGGTAAAAGTTAATTTGAATTAAATTTTAACATTTCATAGCTCGAGAATTAGTAAAAAATGACAATGACTGGCCCAATTTTCAAAATATATTTGATGAGTACTATACTGAGTGTAATAGAATTATTGATAACATAAGGAATGAAAAAGATGATATTGCTCAGCAAGTCAGTTACTAAATTAATAATATAGAAAATAGCAAATCTTTAACAATATTATTATATTTTTCTTACAGCTCATTGTAGCAGATAGACGATTAAAGTCATCTCAAAAGTTTATAAAAGATCAAATAGCAGAACGTGAAACTGAAAGAGAAGAATTTGATTTGAATTTAGAGTCATTAAAATGCCAACTAAGAGACAGGGAACGAGAATCGTTGGATAGTCAAGACTTTAGATCACATGTAATATATAATTTTATTTATTTTTAATTATTTATTCTAACTTTTTATTTATTTTTTCAAGACTGAACAAGTTGTGACTGAGGCTGAAGAACGATATTTGAAATTAGAAAATAGACGACTAAAAACTGAAGAACTACTGAAAACGTCTAAACTTGAAGTTCAATCACTAAAGGAAATTATTCATACTATGGAAAATCGAATTGAAAATTTGATAAAAAATGAAATGTCTCAAAAGAACTCAATCAATCAACTAACAAATATGATAGAAGAGGAGCAAAGTAACCAACAAGACATGTTAAGTGAAGTAAGTTTAATTTTTTTTTCATTCTAATTCTTTTAAGTAAACATGTTGTATATTTAGTTGAATCGATTGAAAAATCTATTAGAAGAACAAAGTCAAAGTGATTGTCCTGAATTAGATATTGAAATTGTTATCAATAAAATTCGATTACAAGTAAGAAAATATATTTAAATGAATATTTTATAAAATTGTACTATTTATTTTTTTTTCTTTAGCTCAAAGATACTGAAACAACTATTTCTAAGCGTATTAAAGATCTGGATACCTTTTGGGTTTCTGAAGAATGTTGTTCACCGATGTCAGAGGATATATCTGTTGCGTATGTTTTATATAATTAACTCATCATTTTTAAAATTTGTTTTTTTTAATTTGTTTTTTTGTTCTTAGTGAACGATGTGAATTACCCAGTACAATCAGTATTGAAAAAAACAGTTCTCCTGCACGCATAGTTGCAACATTAGATGATGTATTTATCAGATTACAAGAACGGTTAAATAGACTTTTTAAATCAGAAGATGCTATTTTTAAACACGAAGCAGATCAACAAATCACAGCTAATAAACTTAATAAACAAATTAAAGTAAAATATAATTTTATATTGAATATGTAATAGATATATTATTATCTATTTTTATTGTAGAGCTTAGAATCTGAAGCTGAAATGTTGAGAAGTAGATTGGCCAAAAAGAATGATGAATTAACTACAGCTAAGATGAAAATTGATGAATTAAGAGTATTAAAAAATGATAGTGTTAATTCTGCTACCTTTCAATTGCAAGAAAAACTCCAAAAAACAACGTTGGAATACAAACAATGTTCTCAAATTATAGAAGAACAAAAAAACGAAGTATGTATTTCAAAAAAATTATATAAGAATTTGTTTTCTACTTATTATGTAATGATCTTTTTTAGATTAAAAATTTGAAAGATTCAACTAAATATTTTAGGAGTATGTTATCCACTTATGAAACAAAATTGACAGAAAAAGAAAATATTGATCCTAATGCTATTAATAATCTTGAATCTAAAATTATAAATCTTGCTCAGGAAAATATGAATTTACAGGTATACATTATTTATTTTAAATTGAAATTATAATAACACTTTTTAAAATTTTCTTTCTTAAGATTGAATTAAAAAATAAAATATCTCAAATAGAAACACTGTCTACACAGCTTAGCAACTTACAAAGCTTACAAATTAAAGAGATGGTATGTAAAAGTTTTGTTTATAAATTTTTATTGAATTTTAATATATTTTATTAACCAATTGATTTTTACAGAATCAAAATGTTGGAGGTGAACGAAATCAAAGTGTTTCTAAAAGTGTAATGACAGACACACACATAAGTGAAAATGAACAAATGCGTCGAGCAATTCCCAATGAGTCCAACACTTTGGCTTCATTACAGATGACATATCATCATCAAGACGTTTCTATTCGTGATCCATCCTTGTTGAATTTAAGTCTTTCCTCTCCGTTAGATAAAGACAACACAAATGTGCAAAATTCAATATGTGTATGATTGACTTTTTTATAGTTCTTTTAAATTTTATTTTATTTTTTTTATTAAAATCAAATAATTTTATTAGGAAGATTTGAAGTCAGCGTTAGCCAACATGAAGTTGCAATTAGAGGAAAAAAATGCTTTAATAAAAGTAATGGAAAAAGACGCAGAAAATATGGATCAACAACTTAGGGAATTAAAAGAAATTGTAAATATATTAAATACAGAAAAAATTACTTTAGAAAACCGCAACCGTACTCTTATAGAAAGTGAAGCTGTATTAGCTGATAAATTTAGTGAAGTAGTAAATCAACTTGAAAATAAACAAGAAACATTGGCTGAGCTGGAAACACTTCATGTAAAGTTGAGAGCTGAAATTCAACCATTGGTATTTATGAAAGATAATTTAGAAAAAAAAATGTGCGCATTTAAAGATTGTAATAGAATACAATCTGAAAGAATTCAGTGTTTAGAAAACATCAATGAAGAACTTATAGTTGAATGTGATCAGTTGAAAAAGAATCAGAAAAATGTAGAGGAAATCAAGTCCTTACAACAGGATAATTGGACATTAAAAAATGAACTATTAAACACAGAGAAGTTTAAAGCAGACATAGCCAAAAAATTGGAAGAATTAAAAAATGAATATGATCAGCTAAAAAGTAAAAATTTAGCTCTTATAGATGATATAGAAAATTTTAAATTGGAAAAAAGTCGTTTAAAAAGTGAATTGGAAAAAAACAAAGAATTGTATACAGAGGAATTAAATGGATATCGAAATTTATTAGCTGAAGAACGCAATAAAAAACATCAAGTTAACATGGAATTGCTAAAAACCATGGAAGAATTGACCAATCAGGCTTCAGAACAACAAAAATTGATATCTAGTGTACAAGAAAATAAGGAATGTAAGTAAAATTAAATTGTTTTACAAGAAAGTTTTTAATGTATATTTTAATTTTATTTATTATTAAAATTTCAGTTTTCGACCATTAAATTTAAAAAAATATAATATACGTTTTAAATATGATTACAGGTAATGCAACATGCACATTTTTAGAGTTTAGTTCAACCTCTAATCCGGTAAAGTACTTTTATTATTATTTTTGTATGTATGATATTGGACTTTTATTTTTGATATTCATTAAATTTAGCTTAAAGACACTGGAAACATTTTTGAAATTGATCTTGAATATGAACGGAAAAAAAATGCAGTACTTCACAGAGATGTTGAAGACAAAGATGCTGAAATAGAGCATTTGAATACAATAAAAAAATTTCAAGAGGAAAAACTGATGGAATATATGTAAATCATATTTTAGATATTACATTGTATAAATAGTTATATTAATAATTATTTTTATAGGCGTAGAATACAAAGTCAATTGGATCATAATACCGAATTAGAATTAATAGTGACGAAGTTAGAAAATCATGTCAAAGAACTAGAGAACAAGATTGAAATTTATAGAACCAAAGAATTAAGTCAAGAAAATGATGATTTGGTAGAAGTAATAATATTGTTAATGAATCTATATATTAAACATACTAATAGTTTATAACTTTCATTAGAAACTAGAAAAAGATTTAGCGAAAGTATTGGATACAAATGAAATGTTGGATAAAGAGTTAACTAGAATTTTAGACATTAAAGAAGAAACTGACCAAAAATTAAGTGAAGCTTATAAACAAATTGCTGAATTTGAGACTTTTAAGAACAAAATAACTGTTTTATTAGTAATTATTTTAAATGGAAATTTAAACTTATATTAACAAATATGATAATTTGATTGGTTTATCTATAATTTTTTAGGATGAACTAGAAAGTAAAAATAGAATGAATGAAGTATTTAAAATTCAACTGAATAATGCAGAAACAGCAGTAAAAGACCAACAGGCAAAGGCAGATAAAGACAAACGATTATTTGAACTTAAAGTAATAAGATAATGGAGTTTAAACTATATACTTAAGTTATATATTACTATATATGTAAACTATATTATTGTAAATTATTTTATTTCATAGATTTTAGATTATCAGAAAAAACTTAAGGATAGTGAACAAAAATACAATGAAATATTGAATGATTATGAAGTTATGAAAAACTATGTAATAAAAAAACAACAAATAACTGACAATTTACAATTGATCACTGAAAAAAATGTAAATGTTATTGTGTATAGTTCATTTTTTAAAAGAAAAACTAATATACTACTTAATACTATACAGAACTAAATTTTATTTACACTCACAGAATAGACAACACTATTGTTATTAATATTCTTATTTTATATCTATTTTGTTGTACAATTTTTTTAGTGTAATTTCTAAAACTACATATATTATTTGCTATTTTACAATCCGCAACAACTAAAATCTAGTATATACAAAAATGTATAATATATAAGATAATAATTATAAAATGTTGAAAAACATGATTTTAGGATAATTTGGAATTGAAATTGGAGGATGCTGAAAAAAATGCAACAGAGTGGCAGAAAAAATACAATGAATTGCTATACGAGAACCGTGAAGTAAAAAACAAAGTAAGATAAATGTTTTATGTTTAAAATGAAACTTTTATACTCATGTTGTGTTTGGGAAAAACAGGAAATCAATGATATGTTATACACTTTAAAAGGAAAGTGTTGTCGTGAAAACAAAAGTCTGATTAAATTTACTTTATTTAGTATTTGTATGTAATTTATGTTCGGATAAGAAGAAATATTAAAAACTTATTACAAACTCTGAATATAGATTTTTTAGCTAATTCCACCAGCAATCTCATTTTTACAGGCTCTGCAACTTGTTCTTTTCAGACCTAATCCCAATCTTACGTAAAACTATCTTTAACCTATGGAACTCCGAGTGGTCTAATTTCCCTGTTTCCTACACTGATAAATACAGACAACTGGTCCCATCTGTTTCATGTAAAAACTGATTCATGGACCTACAACTTAACAGGCACATAATCGTTAATTATTCTAGACTACGACTTAATCATAATAAACTGCCTAAGCATGCATTTAAAATGTGGTTAAACGACAGTCCAGCCTGCATTTTTTCTATTTGTTTGTGCTATTCATGCGACTTCGACCATCTTCTTGATGATGGCTATTATCAATGAAAGGGAAACTTTACGTGATATTTGTGCATTCTTTCATGTCAATATGTCACGGAAATATTATTGAATTATTGTATTATTATTATTATTATGATTTTTAAATAAAGTAATATCGAAAATAATTGGGTAAACTTAGTCAAATTGGCACTCTGTAATTTAAAAATATGTGCATATATTATAGTTCAGAGATATATGACATTCGATAGTTTTCATTCGGTTGTGCCCATCGCTAGTCACGACTCGCAAAGAGAATTGTGTTATGCTATGACTTGGGCATTGATGTTGTATGGATAGTATATTATATTTTAATTTATACTTTGTCATTTGTGTATATTATATTCATCGTATATGTGTTATATTTGCATTGTTAGTGTACTCAAATCCGAACATTTAAACGAGTTTACCAATAAATGACTTCAAACCATTGATTTATAATAAATGTTTCAAACAAATAACAAAAAAGATAATATAAAACATCAAAACAATTTAATAAACATATTTTCATTGAATTTGACATTTTTAATATATCGATAAAAATCATGAAATACTAAAAACATTAATGAAGAAGTAATTAAAACACATTTTATAAATATTTTTATTTATATATGGTGCTATTTAGATGTTACTTTGGTTTTTTATTACAGGTTTACACTTGTAGCTACCATTGATTTTGTATCTGGCAATTATTATGTAACCTACATTTACAGAGCTCTTAGAAATATATGGGAGCTTCATAACGATCTGGCTAAAAAATTACTATAGTACAAAATGAAAGTGTTGTATTAAATCCTCATATGCTAATATATGCACAAATATAACACAGTATTACATTAAAATTATTTTGATATATTTAGTAATTTGTAACATTTTTCTTTTAATTGTCTTTATATATATATATATATGTATATTTAATACAATTATAATTGAATATGGATAATTATAAAAAGGAACAATATAAAATATTTTTCAGGATTATAAATATTTGTGGATACTATAATATAATAATGAATTAAACATTTTAAGCATCTTTAACCATTTGTTACAATTAATACATTTTAAGTGAAGAAGTAATATTATCTATATTTATTGTATTTTAATAAATAAAAAGAGTTCTTTATAATCAAACAAAGATAGTTTGTTTTATATTTAAATGTTTAAAAATGTACGTATACCCTTAATATATTAGAATTCTATACTGATATCGATTAATGAGATATGGAAAACCATAACCATTCGTGCATAATTATATATGGGAAAAAAATCTATCTCTAAGAATTAAAAAGTATCAACATGAGAAGATCAACATATTATATATAGCTCGTTACGGATTTATTGAAGAATCCAAATTGATATTTTATAGTTTCATATATATAAATTTGCATACTGCACGAATTATACGGATTGACACAATGAAATGAAAAGTGAGGTGTTAAAACAATGGTTCATTCATTTTTTAAATGACATTAAAGAAATTCGATAAATGTTGAGGACAATGCGAATTTCTATAGTTACGAATATTTTGGTAGGTTAGCCCACCATTTGAGTTTTCGTTTTTACTCGGTAATGATTTACTCGTAAATTCTTGCAAATTAAAAGCTTTTGTTTGATACAAATTGTGAAGTTCTAGGACAAAGTGGGTGGGCTAACTTCACGGTTGAAAAATGGGTTTGCTGGTTGAAGGGGTTACTCGCAAATTCTGAAAATGGACTCGCAAATTCTCGCAAATTAAAAGCTTTCATTTGATACTAATTGTGAAGTTCTAGGACAAAGTGGGTGGGCCAACTTCACGGTCGAAAAATTGGTTTGCTGAGTGGAGGGGTGACTTGCGAATTCTGAAAATTAACTCGCAAATTCTCGCAAATTAAAAGCTTTCGTTTGATACTAATTTCGAAGTTCTAGGACAAAGTGGGTGGGCCAACTTCACGGTCAAAAAATGGGTTTGCTGGGTGGAGGGGTGACTCGCAAATTCTCGCAAATTAAAAGCTTTCGTTTGATACAAATTTTGAAATTCTAGGACAAAGTGGGTGGGCTACGTGAAGTTGTCCCACCCTTCGGTACTTTTGTTTTTTACTCGGTAATGACTGACTCGCAAATTCTGAAAATGGACTCGCAAATTCTCGCAAAAAACTCGCAAAATATTAGTGTAGGTTTGAAGTTTACACCTTGAAGTCGGTGGGCCAACTTCACATACGTCAATATGTCCTCCCATAATCTATTACTATCTAATAATACTAGCATCATTAAAGCTGTAATAAATTTTATTTTATACTCTGTGCTTCAGATATAAACTTTAATTTTGTATATATATATATCTTATGTGTTTTATCTATTTATATATCTATTATTTTATTATCTCTAAAACTTAGTTGTGTATAAATTATTTAAGCCTTAGATCCGTAATTGTAGAAATGTAGAACTTATTGTTAAAATTTCAATTTTTTCTTCAATAAAAAAAAAAATTGAATATCTCTATACACTCTTCCTTCCCAAATATTCAACTTCAATAGAGTTACTGCTCTTCAGTGCGTACAGAAGTTTTACTTTTAATGTGTACCCTGGATATACGCCTAACAATTAATAATAAACACTAAAGTACCTGATAGAGTGATTCATTCAAACCATTATTTTTAGTTTGAAGACTTGGACGCTGAATGTCGTCATTTACAAAATAAAATAACAGAGTTGCAGAACAAGCTTGCATTAAGTGATCACTATAAAAATAGATTGAAAAGTGATATTCAAGACATTACTACACCAGTTGAATTGGACCTAAGAAATTCAAAATTAATTGTAAAAATAATTTATATTAATTATATATAAAAAATATATATAATATATATATATATATATATATTTATATATATTTACGAGTATTAACTTTTTATTTTTATTTTATTCTTTTATTTCTCTTCTTTTTTATTTCTTTATTTTTGCATATCCTTTTTATTCTTTATTTATTTTCATTACTTTATTATTCATATTAATTACAAATTTTATTAAATAATTTAAAAATAATATTTGACATTTTTTAATAAGGTAAATTTGGAAACTGAAAATGCCTCGTTAGCTAAAAAATTGACAGAGACCCGTGAAAAGTATAACAAATGTAGGGCTCATTTGGAAGAAATAAGATCCATGTTGACAAGTCAGAATTTAAAAAATGTTGTCCAAGAAAACATCGAACTTTGCAATACAAGAGTAAATAATATTTAGTTATTTATACACCATAATCATATAATATTGATTTATTCATGTTCTGTATTTAGGACAAACTACAAAAGGAGGTATCCGATTTAAAAACCTACAATCAAGATTTATGTAAAAAACTGTCAGAAAAGGTAATATTATAAGAAATATTTAATTTTATGTAAACACATTATTGTTCTACTTCTCCGTTATCATTGTAGGACGAACATCATTGGCCAGTAATTGGAAATCAGCCTATTACACGGGTAGAAGCACTTTACCATTCGTTAGTATGGCAAAAGATGTATTTGGTGAAATTGGCTAGAGGCAAAGATAAATTGCTCAGATTCATCATTCAAGAGTGTCCTGACTTGGACAATAGCACCGTAAAGACAATAATGCAGAGAATATGCGCCAAGAGGAAAATGTCCAAGTTTAAGTGAGTAAAAAAAAATTCCCGTGGTACTTGTACTGTTTGTTGCTTTATATTCTCATCCCAAAACAATTAACATTTTTCAAATAAATTTATAACAATCTATTTACCAAATGTATTATTGGTATGCTTATTATTTTCATAAGTGTTGACACAAAATTATTTTAACAGTATAGATAATAAATTTGACACAATTGAAAATATCGTACCTAGACTAATTAAATTAAATACTTACGGCAAATCAAATTCATACTGTTGTATAAAGATGGAATATAAAATAATAATTACTATCCAAATACCATTTTGAGTAAAAAGTATATTTTATTTTTGTATTATAATAATATATAACCACAATTATAATTTTTTCTAGGATTGTAACCATTTGTCTAATAGCCATACGTCGTATAAAAATGGTAACGTTAAAACGCTCACATTCCGAATTCGATGTCGCACACTCCCAACTCGATGTAACTCATAAGAGTTTACCAAGAAAAATGCCATGGATTAAGTGTTAATACGTTCATATGTGTATACACATTCTACTGCAGGTGCCATTCAAATTTATTTTTAAGTAATTAGTGTAACGGTTTATATGTTTAGCTCATCATATGTCCACGTCCACATTTATTGTGATATATTTTTAAAAAACGAACAAACAAACTTTTTAAAAACATAAAAAAAAAGACTTGATAAATGTGCCTTTTATATTTTAACGTTTATATATTATATTTTAATACATAGTTTTTACGATTTGTCTTTTTCATAAACATTATTCTAATCTACCAAACGTATTACTCTTGACGTGTAGGTTGGTCTTCTTGCTGTTTTTTTCGATACCTTACCATCCGGGTCCAAGCATAAATCGTTCTTTTCCAAGTAACCCTAAAAATTGAAACGCATACGCGCCGGAGTCAGTGGCCACCAACCGTCCATGTCCAATCATCCATACTTACTCTGATCGTTTTGATTAGCGGTACGATCGGTGCGCCGGCCGTTTTCTTCTCCTCGATCGCGTTCGCCGCGTACGCCATGAACTGTTCGTCTCGCTCGCGCCACTGCCGTTCGAACGCTTCGTGCCGCTCCACGTCGGCTCGCCTGTTCTCCGCCAACGCGGCCGCCTTGTCCGCCTACACGGAAATCGCCGACTGTTGTAGTCACCGTATATATATATATATATGTATGTATGTATGCATATTGTATGAGATTCGTCGACCGATACTGACGCACTGTCCGTCGAGCTGCTCCCGAAACTCGTCGGCGTCTTCTTTCCGCTTCCTCCGGCGCAGCTCCGCGAACTCCGCCAGCAGCGCTTTCTCGCGTTCCCGCCTCGCCGCCTCCCGTCCGCGTTCCCGGGCCGACCGTTCCCGTCGCGCGGCCGCCGTCTCGTCCCGCAACTGGACGCCGCTGTCCGCGTGTTCCGCCCTGCGTTCGGCCTGTTCGGCCCTCGCGCGCTCCCTGTCCCCGTACCTGCACGCGCGCGCCCGTCCGTCACAAAGTCTCACGCCGTCTCACGACAACGCGCTTACCGTTGTTCCCGGGCCTCGACCGCGTTCCGCACGTCCGACTCGGCCCAACCGGTTTCCTTCGTCGGCCAACCGGCTACCTGTACCCTAACCTCCTCCGTCGCTTTCCACTTCGCTTCCGCCAGCTGTTGTTTATTGGAATCGATCGTTAACAATAAAACGAGAAAAAAAAAATGCGAATGTCAAAATGTCGACAACGTGTAGGCTTCGAGTGAAGGTTTTTCTTTTTTTTTTTTTTTGCGAAACCGCCGATTTTGTGCACTTTGAGAGTGTGCATCGAAAACCAGAAGGAGAATAAAATGTATCCAAACGAATCAAACGCGGTTCGATGCTTTCCGTCCGTTCGACGGGGGGCGATCACGTGTGGCGAAATCACGTTGCGGCGTTTACATTAATTTTTAGAACTCCCGAATTTAATGAAGGGGATGTTTTCGAGAGATTGACACGTCAGCAGTTTCGCGTTTGTTCACGAGTCGGGTATGTGGTTATTTTTTTTTTTTCGACGGTCGGTGTTTTGGTAACTGTCCGACGACGCGTTTAGATCGCCGTGCCTTATTACACGTCGATGGTCACTAAGTGTTTCGCCGGCAGTCGTCGCTCCACCGCGAGAAGGTTTTGGTCGGAAGACGATATCGACGGCCAGCGCCTGCGCAATGGTGTGGTGTGTGTAGGGGGGGGGGGTTTATCCGTCAAAGTACCGTTAAGTCGGCAATTTTGATTCTGATCAACAACGGTCGTCAAATCGGTAAGAAGGAAAAAAAGGCGAATCCTTGTTCACGACGCGGGCCATTAACGATATTGAAAAGTCGACGGTTATGACCACCCCCCCGCTCGGCATTTATTAACATCATTTCGTGTGTCAGTCGTTGGCACCGATAAGTCGTTTTACACACGAAGACGTCATTGACCGGTGGGAAGTAAAGTTTACTATAAAAAACGTGGAATCACATCATTTTGGAAGTCCGAAGTGTACAAAAATATAGCTAGTGGTTTATCCCCGTTTTAGAACCATGCGAACATTAGACAGAATCGGTGAAATTTAATTCTGACGAAAAATTGATACAAAACGGACACATAAATAACTGTTCAGAATTAAAATCGAACCATGTTTGATCCCGATCGGTTTTTGGTCAAAATCACGTGACGATAACGCCCCGCGTTTAATCAAATCGGGGGGGATTCGTACAAAACTGCAGTTCGCTCGTCATCGTTTGTGTATTGTCATGAACGTGTCGTATAAAACGTGCGCCCGGCCGTTGTACGATCGATCGGACGTTTACCTCGATCTCTCTCAGCCTCCGCGCTCTGGCCAAAATCTTCTTCGTCTCCGCCATGATCGCGGTCGTCATCTCCTCCTCCCATTCCTCCACACGGCGCGCCTCGACGTTCCGGGCCATCAGTTCTCGGTTGTCCGCCACGTCCTTCCGCAGCTGGTCCTTGGCCGCCCGAGCCTGTGCGAACGGTGTTTGCGAACATCAGCCTTCGGCTAACCGTAACGGTTCCTTTTCGGCGTTTATGTCGCGGCGACGTTCTCGTTTGGCGGGTTACAGACGTTCGTAAATCACGTGATTTCAACGTAGGTTTCGTTTTTTCAATTTCTTTCGACAACGACACGTGACCTTTTTGGATACACGCAATACGCGACGGAAACGAGATTCGTGTTGGTTTTCAAAAATTAATATTCGCTCGTACGGTTAAATTTCGTCAGTTTTCATTTCTTACATCGGAACGTACGATGGACGACGACCAGTGGCGGCACCAGACATTTTTTCTAGGTGGGCAAGATCATGGAATTTAGTGAAACCCCGTCTAAACGGGTGTTATATAAATTATTAAAATACATGGAAAACACCGTATTATTAGCGTTGTCTGATAAAATTTAATCAATTTCGAAATAAGTTACACGGCAAATACTTGAAATTTAAATTTTCGTTCGTTCTTCGACGGGTGGGGCAAAGCCATATTTGAGTAGGGCGCTCGCCCTACCTTGCGCCCCGCCACTGACGACGACACACATATCGCCCGCCCCCCGCACTCACCCGGGCGTCGGCTTTGCGTCGGTCGCGCTCGATTTTTTCGGCGATTCTCCGCGACTCCGCCTCGCCGGACTCGCGCGACGCGATCCGCTCGTCGCGTCTCCGGCCGTCCCGTTCCTTCAATCTGAAAACCCTCGTCCGCGTCACGATCGTTCCGCCGCCGAACGCGCGCACCGGTAATTACTCGTCCGACAGCGCTTCGGCGTCGGTCCTTTTCAGCCGGTCGTTCCGCCGTGCCCGGTCCGCCAGGTCCGCCCGGTGCCGTTCCGCCTCGCGGTTCTGTTCGCGGACCGTCGCCAGCCGCTCTTTCGCCATCCTCGCTCTCTCCGCCTCGTTGAACCGCACTTGAATCGCCCTTTCCCTGAACACCTGAAAATCCCCCGTCTCGTCACCACAACGTAAACAGCGCCGCTCGGGTGTTAGGTTTATTTCTTTTTCGGTCCGTAAAAAACGTAAAAAAAAACTGAATTGTTTCGCGATTCTACCGACTTTTAAAAGAATACTTAACAAAATATACGAATTACTGAACGGACGAAATAATTATTTATATATGTATGCATGCATGTCGTCAACAACTTCGGAATGCTGAATGGCTCTGTTGAACGTTTTCGTCTCGTCCCTTTCGTCGAATTTCAACTTGCGCGCCCTCTCGACGATCCTGTCCCTCGCCTCTTGCGCCTCGCGCTTCATCTCCTCGTCCCTCCGCGACCGTCGGGCCTCCAACTCGGAAATCGCCTTCCGCTTCTGTTCCAAAAGCTTTTTGCTCTTGTTCTGTGTACAAAACGCGTACGTTAACGACGTCGCTTAAATTCCGTTCCGACGGAGAACGGATTTGCGCGCGATCGTTTTTTCACGTATTGCGCATTCCGTACGATTCAAAGCCGCTAATTATCTGTTAATATATATATGATTTATTTCATTTTAAAATCAGTCAATTTGTTTGAATACGCGTAATATCATGTTAATAATATTCTTGAAGTTGTACGAGTTGATTAATTACTTCGTGAACACGTTTGTTTCTATTTTATCACAAAATACAATCCGGTAACGTTCGAGCGATTTCAATTTTTTGTCGACTATATATAGTTTGAGGCTTTCGCGTTGTTTCGAGTGTAATGAAATCGACGATTTTAGTTTTGAAATTCGGATACAACCCATTAATTCAAATATATAATACTACTGCGTGTTGTCGATTATATTATTGTTACTGTGTGCAAGGCCGTATTTGAGGGATCAACCCCCCTCCCACCAGCGAATCTTTTTATATTTATAATTAATTGCGTTTATTAATTTTAAATTTTTAAAGTGAGACACAATTTTATCGTACACAACATGATCTAGTATTTAAATCTAATAGTTGAAAATATATGATTCGATTTAACCCCCCTCCGGAAAATTTGTTCCTGCCTTGACTGTGTATGTATGATATTGATTTGCCTGTTATGAAAAAAATAAAAAATGACCATGCGGAATCGTATATACTAATTATACACTTCGTAGCCTTTCATTCGGTTTAAAACACACTAACCAATTCCGTGTTGTCCCAACTGTCCACCATTTTTTTCGACATCTCGCGACGCATGTCTTTTAGCTGTTTTGCGTCCTTTGCCGCTTCTTCTTCGTCGGTCTTTTTCGTTAAAATTTTACCCAGTCTCTTCCATTCTTCGTTGGATATCAAAAGTGCACGATTGCTCGGGTTCCTGTCGCCGACGTAAACGATATCCATCGAGCGTTCCTCTAAAAATGCAAACCGAACGATCTGGCTCGAAAGTATTTTCGTATGGAAGAAGTTTGTGTGTTGCCCATAGCATCATTGTTTTGTTTAGAAATACAAACATCGGTTGTTTACTATACCATCTGTTGTCATTGACAACAAACTGTTTAAAACAAAAAAAATCTTTAGACGATCAAACACGGAATTTATTGTGCATAATATACCATCAACGTATTCAACACAACACTGTTTTTTAGCATAATAGTTTACTATGCCATGCATGCATAAAACATAATCACAAAAACAAATAAATAAATAAATATATATATTGTCATTATTAATAAATTACACATAGTAAATAAATGTTATGTGAATTCGAACAAAATGTATACTTTGGATAAGCACATAAATAAATAAAAAATATTTAAATTGGTCAACCAATTTATTTCGTACTCAAAATAAGGAAAACAAATTCTCTTCAATTACTTTTGTTATTATTTTTTTTTTTTTTGCCATTCAACATTATTAATACTATTAATACTATATTTTATGAGAATCGTTTATTTATCAATTATTTTAATAACAAATAATACAGATATAAATCACAAATAGTTAGGACATAAAAGAGAGAACAATGCAATTAAACATACTAAAAGCAATAATTTAATTTTTTTTCGTATAAAAAAAAATACTTATTACACATTGTTATTTGTAACAATAGTTGCAAGTATAACAAGAATGACATAATTGAAACATAACAATATTAACAATTAAGATGTGGGATAACCATTCGAGCAAATCTAGGGATACTAAACGAAGCGGTATGTACGTCTGGTGTGTAATATTTGAGTTTGTGTTTGTCTAGTTCTTCTGGTGTGAATTGGTAAACCGGTACCTTGAAATCGACTAACTAAAATTGCACAAAAAATAAAAAAATAAATAACAAGATATTATTAACATTCGCAATATTTCAACACAATATTAAAATCATTCTAAACCTCATTATCGGTGGCCATAATGAAACTGATATTGCCTGTTGGATAAGATGCAATAGACATAGTGCCTAGAGTGACCTTTTTAAAGTTCTCTGAACAGTCTTTGGACAGTTTGTTCATTGTATTTTGATCTTCTTTGATCCAAATCGATCCAGCTTGGGAACATATGATACCTCCCGGCCTCAGAGATTTTTTCAACGATTCAATGTAAGTTTTTTGAAATAACGATTCGTTTGGACCTCAAAACATAAATGCAAACGTTTATGACAGCATGAATATTGAAGTATAACTGTTTAAAGTACTCACCTACAGGATCCGAAGAGTCTGTAATAATGACGTCAAATCTTTGGGCATTGTTTTTCATAAAATCAAACCCGTCTTGAATATGCAGAGTAACTTTGTCGTGTTGAAATCCACACGCCATGAATGGCAAATATTGTTCAGAAAGTCTAACCACTCGTTCGTCAATTTCAACAACGTCGACACTGAGCACTTTGGGATGTTTTACAGCTTCACGTGCCACGCCGCCATCACCACCACCCACCACTAAAACTCTTTCTGGATTCGGATGACTGCACAGCGGCAAGAAACTTATCATTTCTTGATAGGAAAACTCGTCGAACTCAGTGCACTGGATTATATTATCCAGAATCAAAGCTATTCCGAACGATTTACTGTGTACAGAATTTAATTACAAGGTTCAATAGTTTTACGACAATATTGTAACGGACAGACAAATACGCATGTAAACACACTTACGTTTGCAATATCATGATTTCCTGATACTTGGACGTCTCTTTGTGCAGTACTTTTTCAACTTGTAACGAAAGTCCGGCGCCCAACCACGTATCTGTCTCCGTAAACCAGCCTTGTTGCAAGCGATCCATTGCGTTCTCGGCCAAACGGGCATACGCGTCTTAAAAACTACACATACGTTCGTGTGTTATACATATGCGTTTAGTAAAACGGTTTGTAACGATATTCGTACTCGCCCGTCGCGTGCGTTTTACTCACCTGCTTTCGAACGTTCGATTTCCTGCCGGAGGAGAAAAATAAAATACGAAACAACAAACAAAACGACTACTAATCCAAACGGTCGGACGCGATCGTCGAGCGGCACGCCGCGGCGAGAAATTCAACGACCGCGCACGAGCGTCGATCGTATTTATTACGAGCTGCCGGTTATGATCGGAACCCGGACGAGGTTGTTTTCGTATCGTAGGCAGATACTAGTTTTCTCGCACTCGTTCGCGACGTACCGATAACATGTGTTTTCCATTTTCAAAAAATTTGTTTGTCACGCTGATAACGGTTTTGCGGCGTTGTCACGACAGTGCCGATAAGGACCGTCGTCGACCAATGATATTAACCCGTACCGAACAACACGATTTACGGCGTAAACGACCGATTCGTTTTTCGCGTAACGGGCGAACAATTTGTGAATTTCCCGGTCTGTCGTCCAGAAGGGATCGATCAAACCGATCGGTTGAAATGAAATCGTTGATAAATAACGTTTATTCGAATCGGGCTTTTTAGCCGAAACGGTCTTGCACATAATGCGTTTGGGTTTCCATGCGCCAAGTATAAAAACCGTTGCGATATCCACATTTGTCGTGTTGTGTCCCACCAGTGGTCAAGTGCTCGCACGATTCGTCGCCGTGGTTGCCAATACCGATATTTCGTATTTTTCGCCAGCAACCACACCGTGGGCGTTTGACCAACGGACCAATATCACGACGATCGTGTGGTTCATGTCATCGTTAACCATACGAAAAAAAGACGTCCGTGAAGTTGGCCCACCGACTTTACCAAAACCTTTCCAAAAACATATCAAAATTTTGCGAGTAATTTGCTAGTCATTATTTCCCCTACTATTCAAGGGTGGGCCAACTTCAGGCAGCCCACCCATCTTACACAAATCCATCGAAAATGGTACCAAAATCTTCCCCTCAATTTCCTAGAATTTGCGAGTCCATTCCCAGAATTTGCTAGTCCTCCAAAGCTGAGATACGAGCTTTCAAAGTTCTGAAGTTGGCCCACCGACTTTATGCGATAGGAATGAAAACGGTACAAAAATTTTTAAATCTTATAACATATTATAATATCGACTAAAGTTGGAACCATTTTACTCTATTTTTACTTATTTTTATATTCTTGTGTTTTTTATTTATTATTATTAAATAGTATATTACACTAAATATTGGAAATTCATCTGTCATCACATACGAGTAAGTATTATAATTTATTAATATTATTATTTTAGATTAATTAGATTAAAATATATAGATATATAATATAAATATAATCAGTCATTAATTTATGTGATACTTTTTCGGATTTTATTATTTTTACGGAATAACAGGCTACAATACAATCGTAATATATTTATAAAATCGGAAAATCCCCAAAATTTCCATATCGTACATAATCATGATTAAATTATTTACTGATACGGAAATCTCTCAACTACAAAAATTGTTTAACCGAACTGAAATATTTGGATTTCATAAGTTATAAAAAGATCAAAAACTGTAAACCGTCAATTAGGACCAGTAGTTAAGCAAATTATAACTAACTAAATGTAAAATAACTGTCAAATCTGAAATTTCTAGGACAAAATGTTTTCTAGGACTGTTATCAATTTGAACTCCAAGTTAAAAATAAAATGTATTTAAATTGTAAATAATTTAAATTAATAAATTGTAGTGAGTATTGCAGTATTTTAATATATCATTATTTTATTTTTGGTTAACTGGTAAATTTTCAGAACATTGAGAGCTCATATCTCAGCTTTGGAGAACTAGCAAATTCTGGGAATGGACTCGCAAATCTAGCAAATTGAGGGGAGATTTGGTACCATATCGTCCCTATGCATTTATCGGTGGCCAATTTCAGAACATTGAGAGCTCATATCTCAGCTTTGGAGAACTAACAAATTCTGGGAATGGACTCGCAAATTCTAGCAAATTGAGGGGAAGATTTTGGTACCATTTTCGATGGATTTGTGTAAGATGGGTGGGCTGCCTGAAGTTGGCCCACCCTTGAATAGTAAGGGAAATAATGACTAGCAAATTCTGGGAATGGACTCGCAAATTCTAGCAAATTACTCGCAAAATTTTGATATGTTTTTGAAAGGTTTTGGCAAAGTCGGTGGGCCAACTTCATGGACGTAAAAAAAGACTTTATACTTTACACCGTGTACATCTTGATGGCTTCGAGGAGGGGTGCGACAGATTTCCCCGATTTTTTAAGCGTGTCCATCAAACCGTCTGTGTACGTCATGAACTCGTCGTCTTCTTGACGTCTTAGCTTGATGAACGCTTCGTAATGTTCGAGATCCGCTCGTTTCTCGGCCGTTCTGGTCTTTCTGTTGTTTTCCTGTACAATAAACACGGAATAATCAACACATCAAACACTTATTTATCAATTGACGTCCGACTTTAAACTATTATGGTGCGTTCGGTGCGTCGTGTTACGGAAAATGTTCGAAAAAATTCGTAGACGAACGTTCGACAACAAATATACGATGATTGTCGTTTCGAAGAAATATTTGTTCGAGAAATAAACTCCGCGAGTATCGTATTTTATGGTATTTCTATAACTAATGATTATATCGGTGTATTTATTTAACTATAATTATAACGGTATGTTAATATAGTGTTGTCTTTTTTTTTAAACCGGTCGTTTTACTTTCCGGTGAGGGAGGAGGGGCCCGTAAATGTAAGTTTAAATTTCCTATTTCGGACTTACACACTGTGCGTCGAGTTGCTCTCGGTAACGGTTCTTCTCGCGTATCGATTTTTGTCTATTTGATTTCTCGAGGTCACACAACACTTGGGTCTCCAGCAGACGTCTGTCCAGCTCCCACTGACGACTCAACGCCAATCGTTCATTCTCTTTTCGACGTTCTTCGTCAAACGCCTTTTGACCGTCTTCGAAGTCTCGTTTTTTTCTTTTCTTCGACTCCTCCTCCCGAAGTCGTTTTTTTTCATTTCTTGTATGTAAAAAAAAAAATAAATAAATAATTTACTCGTAAAATATTTAATAATAAAACCGTTGTATACAAATTGCTATATCAATAGATATTTTATAGTTATGAAGTGAAATGAACCGGACCCCGTAAGTTAAATTCACAAAAATTCGACGATAACATTCGTTACCGTAACATAACAATTTTTTTTTAAGTAGGTGATAAGGCTGAAATGTGGACGGACATAATGGGAATATATGAATAATATGTACTCCTTTGCTTTTTCGGCCATGGCACGAGCGTTCTGATCGGACGTATTTTTAAACACTTTTTCTTTCTGTACCGCCTTTTCGGCCATTCTATCGGCCCTTTTTTGTTTTTTCTCCAACAACTACAAACATGAACGCAACAAAACATACGACAATATTGTATGAATAAAAACCATTCAATTTGGACCTTCATGTGCGACGCGTATATATTAATACATGTCGTCGTCTTACTTCTATTTCTTTCAGTTTTGTCATTTTAGCTATCTTCTTCGTCATCTCGTTCATTACCGCGACTCTCATATTTTCTCTCTGTTCTTCTAATTGACGTTGCTCGTTATTTTTCGTTACGATTTCTCGGTTTTCGTTCTTGTTTTTCACAATATTCTCTTTCGTCAATCGCATCTATATATAATATGAAATCTTTTTATTTTCATCAAATGTTCTATATATATATATATGCAGTAAAACATTACTATTGCTTTTTCTTTTTCTTTTTCTTCCTTGAGTTCTCTCGCGATCCTTTGTAATTCGATCTTACCTTCTTCCTTTAATTTCAAGTCTTCGACACGCTGTAAGTCTTCTCGTTCTTTCAATCTTCATATAATAATACACGACAATAATACATTAACTCGAATTATGACAAATTAATTAAATTATGAATTATAATAAAAATATGACTTTTAGTTACATCTTTTTATACCATATTACACTAATATAATTATGATACATCACCATCGTTCCTTAATTGTTTGAGCGTTTTAACTCACTCTTTTAATAAAGCAGCAGCTAACGCTTCTTTTTTTTCCGCTTGCTTTAGTTTTTGTTCACATCGATCCCTTTTGTATCGTTCCGCGTCCGAGTTTTGTTCCAACTTCAATAAACGTTCTTCTTCCAGCACTCTCGCCCTCTCCGCCTTATTGAATTCCACTTGCATCCCTCTCTCCCTAAGCACCTGTAGTAACGTGACCGGCAAGTAATTATCATCTCTATGATCACGTCTGTCATACTAATATAAAACATAATATCATTTTACTTCGATTTTTCGCAAAGCCCTGGTGACCGTTTTTGTTGAATTCTTGTCCAACCATTTATTAGCACGCGACTTTTCCACAATCGCGTTTTTGCGCTTCAAATTTTCGAGTTTGATCTCCTCGTCTTTTTTCTTGAGTCTGGCCTCGTTTTCTGCCAACAATTTCTTCTTGTTTTCAATCGCATATTTTCGTTTATTCTAAAGGAAGACAATGAAAACATGTTATATTCATCTACTGGCTACCTCGCCTAAATATATAAATATATACCAATAACTCTGAGTTTCCCCATGTTCCTGCCATTGATTTGAACATAGCACATCGTTCGTTCTTAAATCGCTTAGCCGTTTCTATCTCAGTTTTGTCGTCGTCTTTTTTGGTCAAAATCTTGTTTAGTCTTTTCCATTCGTTTTTTGACACCAACAGCACATTTTGTTTCGTGTCTTCGTTAATTTTTACCTGTACGACTTGCATTTTTTCCGCTGTCGATCTTATATAAAAAAAAAAATGTATTTGAGCGCGGTATGTATTCAATCACTTCGACGTCTTCTCCAAAACTAATTGATATTTGTTTATTTTGTGACATAAATAAAAATTTCCCGAGTTACACGTTGCCGAGTTACCTGTTGCCAGTATCAATAGATTTAAAAAAAAAACAAAAAATTAGTAATTATAATACTTAATGATATTAATACTAATTAATTAAAATCTAAAAACAATACGATCGTTTACTGTGTTAACAATTTTTTTGCTCTAAAATTTTTTTTACTATATTCGACTGTAAAAATACAATACCACGTCAACAAATCGACATTTCAGAGACCCCAAAATTGTGTAAATAAAAATAATTTTTACAAATTTATGCTAAATATTTAAAAATGGTCAACGAATTATTAATTTGATTGTCAGATATTAAAATGCTTTTAATAATTTAATTTCAATTATCAATTATTACTTAGAGTTTATTTGAATAAATTATATGTTATTCGAAAAAACCTCCTCCGTTATCAATGGAAGTGATGTCAATTATTTTATGGATTTTTACAGAACTAAAATCGGACCAGCAAAATTTTCACGATTTTGCTAGATAAAAAGGTTTCTGCAACCTTTTAAATCATTTATTTAACACTTTAAAGTCGATTTAACCGCGGGAATCAAACCTGTTGCTGTACAGTGTAGCCAACAAATCGTACCACCGGCTTTGACTATCACATCTCTCTCGTGAACCCATCGTGTTAATGATTAGTGATAACTGCACCGTCTATTTTGAATTGATCGATCTTCATTTACTTTTTAGATTTTCAATTTTTCTTTTTTGTTTAAAATGTAAAGTATTTGGGAAGTATTAACGTAACAATTTATAATGTTTTGTTGTTGAAATTTACTTACAGTGATTACTATGTTTTCAAATGTAAATTAACTTATTCTATTCGTTTTGCTGCCGAATAGTCATCGTGAGACAATATTTGTTCACTTGCCCATACATTTAATCGATTACGGTGTTTCAGATTATGGATCAACAGGTGCCGGTTGTCAGAAAGTTAGCGGAAGATGTAGTGAATAGAATTGCTGCTGGTGAAGTGATCCAAAGGCCAGCCAACGCTCTAAAGGAACTTTTGGAAAACAGGTAATTTTACAATTATAACGGATAAAATAATTAAAATTTCTTTTGTTTTTTTAATCATCTGGGATGTTCATTTTTTTTTTTACTAGTATATTGCTAATTAAGATGTATAAAATAAATATGTGTTTTTAATACATCGTTGAACGTACAAATAAATAGTGCTTTTTTTATGTATCTACATTTTTATTAAAAAATATTTTACTCTACACGATTTAATAACATACTTAATAATTATTTTTAATTTTTTATTTCAGTCTGGATGCTAAATCTACAAACATTCAAATTACATTGAAAAACGGAGGATTGAAATTACTTCAAGTATATATTGTTGTTATATGAAATAAACAAAACTCTAATGCATATTTTTTTTTAGATACAAGACAATGGCACTGGTATTAGAACAGAAGACTTAGGTATTGTATGTGAACGATTCACTACCAGTAAGTTACAGCAATTTGAAGATTTGACTAAAATATCTACATATGGATTTCGAGGCGAAGCGTTAGCTAGTATCAGTCATGTTGCTCATTTGACAATTACAACAAAAACGAATGGAGCTCTTTGTGCTTACAAGTATTAATATTAATAATCGTAAAGTTTCAATTACTAGAATTAAAACAATGTATAAATATTTTTGATAGAGCATTATACAAGGACGGTAAACTGAAAGCACCACCAAAGTCTTGTGCTGGTAATGTTGGGACCATTATTACTGTTGAAGATTTATTCCATAATATTGCTACTAGAAAAAAATCAATGAAAAGCTTTAATGAGGAATATTTAAAAGTCGTTGAAGTAGTAAGTGACTGTCATTTTCATGATAATTTTTTTATTATATAGTTTTATTATGAATAATATTATTTATTTAATTTCATAAAAATTGGTTAATTAATTTAAAATTAAAATAAATATTTTTCATTATACATAATTTGTTTAGTTCTTAAATAAAATGTTATGGTTATTTAAATTTCATTTAAAATGTTTGAAGGTGAGTCGATATGCTGTACACAATCCTCTAGTTGGATTTACAGTAAAGAAACAAGGTGAATTATTAACAGAAGTGAAAACAAGTCAATGTTCTACTCACATTGATAACATACAAGCTATCTACGGATCGGCCATATCTAGGTAAGTATGAGATAATATTTTGTTTTACAAAATGTAAGGATTTATATTGTCTTGATTTTTTTTCAGAGCTTTGTTAGAAGTAAATGATTATTGTAATATTTTGAAAGTTAAAATTAAGGGCTATATATCAAATCCAAATTTTTCAGCAAAGAAACAGATTTTTATACTGTTTATTAATGATCGTCTTGTTGAGTCTCAAGGTAAATCTAATAACATATACAAATATGATTTTTCCCTTTTAAGTCATCTACCTTGTCTTTAAAATATTAGGGTTGAGAAAAGCTATTGATCAAGTATACAGCATTTATTTAGCCAAAGGGTCACATCCATTTATATACTTGAGTTTAAACTTGGATCCACTAAATGTTGATGTCAACGTACATCCAACCAAACACGAAGTCCATTTTTTACACGAGGACAAAGTGATCGATAAAGTGGTTGATGCTATTCAAGACAAACTTTCTGGTACTAATACATCAAGAACATTTTATACTCAAGTAAATAAATGCATTCTTATTGTTATAATAACACTTTTGTGGTATTCAAATACAATTTAATGTTAAATGAAAAAAAAAATGATTATTATTTAGACAAGGTTACCAATGTCTAGTGATACAACAATTGACAAGTCGAATGAAAATACAAAAATTAAAGAAAATGAAAAACCAATAGCATCAAGCACCTCAAATGTTTCACAAAATAAAATGGTAAGAACAGATTGTTCAGAACAGAAAATTGACAAGTTTCTCAACACTAGTAATAGTAGCATGTTAACATTATCCAAATCAAAAACAGACGAAGTTATCACACGGTAAATACTAAAAACATTTTGAGTCTTTGACATCTTGATAAACTACTAATTAGCAATTTTTATTAATGGATTAGACGAGAAATAAAGTTAACCAGTGTGTTATCTTTGCGCAAAGAAATTGAAAATCACTGTAGTGAAACATTACAAACAATCTTTCAAAATCATAAGTATGTTGGCGCTGCTTCTCCTACCTGGTCATTATTTCAACATGATACAAAATTGTACATTTGTAATTCTAATAATGTGTTGTAAGTATTTATAGAGGTTATGTTGAATATGATCACTGTGTTGAGTATTTATATTTTGACGTTTAGACAAGAAATGTTTTATCAAATCATGATGTACGAGTTTGGAAATTTAGGTGTTATAAAGTTTTCGGTGAGCTCCAATAACACATAATTATAGATTGGTTATTATTATGTATTTTATATTTTTAATGTTTAAAATTATTAATGTTTTTTGGATTTTATAGAACGCATTATCTATTTACGAGTTGTTAATGATAGCATTAGAACTACCAGAATCTGGTTACCAAGAAGAGGATAGACCTAAAGAAGAATTAGCTCGTGATGCTACTCAAATATTGGTGTCCAGAGCTCTGATGTTAAATGATTATTTTTCCATTGAAATTGATACTGACGCAAATATATTGTCAATACCTTTGTTATTGGGTATGTGTGTGTAGTGCATATTGAATATTGATAATTTTGGTAACAAATAATAATTAATAATGATTAAAACACTAAGTTTTGTGGTTAAACCGAGCTAATCAGTATCGATTCAATATCGAACCAAATTATTTGGTGCTTAGTCTGGTTCGGATATTAGTAATTTTAAATTTGATTTTTCATTAGTTCATCACTAAAGCCTTATATATTGTTAATTTTTAGAGGGTTTTCTACCGATTTGGATGGACTACCTATATATCTTTTGCGTTTAGCTAGCGAAGTTGACTGGTCCAAAGAAAAGGAATGTTTTCATAACTTCTGTCGAGAAACAGCTAGATTTTACGTATTACATCCATGGAAAAAACAATGCAGTGATATTGATGATATATCGGTAAACATGTTATAAAAAATATTGAAATTAAATTTGAACTCTAATATTATATTTTTAGGACGCAGCACCGGATAAAAATTGGTCTTGGAGCTTAGAACACGTGTTGTATCCATCTTTACGAAAATCTTTTCAGCCTCCAAAAAAACTATTAGAAGATGGTACACTATTACAAATAGCTAGTTTACCTGATATGTACAAAGTATTTGAACGATGTTGATACAATGCAGTATGTAAATCTCTTGTGTATGTGCATATTTAAGGAACTTAATTATTTTTAAAATATAGATTAGTATTTGTTTATCCTATTGTAGTTTTTTTTATTATATTATTATTATAAAAATTTTATATTTTTCAATTAATTTATTATGTTATTATTTATATTTACTGTTCTTTATAAAATTCTGAATTATTTATTGCTAATATCAGTTATTTATTAATAGCCAAAATATTAAATGTTTACCATAGACAAAAAAATTCACAGAGCTTTATGTTAGTCGAAATAAATTAACAAATGGCACATAAATATACAAGTTTTAATTTAATGTTTACTAAAATCAATAATTTTTTATGGTTTACTTCTACCTTTTTAACTTTTTTGTTTATTAATAATTTATTTTAGATTTAAAAACTTTCTTCAAATCTTCTGACATTTTATTTTGGCTAATAACTCCCCATTTTAAAAACATGTATGTACAATATTTTCTTTAAAAAATCATTTAAATGTAATAGTCGAAGTTGGGTGTATGTAAATAATTATTTTTAAATAGTAATAACAGTAATATTTATTTTAATGTAAACAATAGCAGTGAACTGTTTATAGACATTTATATTTGTTTATTTTTCTCGATTGATATTTATCTGAAATATTTTATGATACATTTTATAATCATAAAAAAATTATTATTTTTAACAAAAACTCTTTAACTAATAAATAAAAAATTAATTGAACTCGACATAAGAATAGGCATTATATTTCAATAATATTTACATAAATAAACAAATATAAAAAATATGAGAATTAAATATCAATACAGCATTACTCATTAGTAATTTGTTATGAATTGCTACAATTCAACGTAATGTAGTATTTTGTACATACACGGACATATATAAGACACGTATAAGACTAAGTTGTCGACAATTGATAAATAAAATACACGTTTGAAAGCGCCTATATTTACTATATACTATTACAGGCCTAAGTATTTATTCAATTAAAAATGTGACAGGTTTTGAATTTTATTTCGGAGAGAACGAATGCGGCGGTCTTCATTGTTTCGCGATTGACGCGACGTGCTAGCTAATCGGAAGTGCAAATGGAATTCGTCTTGTTGATAGATTAACATTCAATTGCCTAAAACGAAAAAAATAAAATAAATAGTAATTACGATTTTACAAGGCCTTTTGGCGTCTTACGGCGTCTATGTGCGAAGCGTTATAATGTACAGCCGAGATCGTGCGAAGATCAAAATGTATTTTTCGTGCTGTTGTCTGCGGGTTAGATTTGGTTGTTTACGCGTTAACACTGCAATTTATATTATTGCTTCGTTGTGTCAAGGAAGAATCAGAATCGTATGAAACGACGGACGGAAGATTTGGTTTTTTTTCGCTAACGATCTTTACATTATTATTAATTATTATCCAAAACGAATACGTCGACGATTTTACGGGTTTTCGTATTTTTTTAAGTTTATGATTTTCGCGTTGTTTTTAATCACGTCCGAGGAAACTGCCGGGAAAATGGAAAAACGCGTCAAATCAAACCAGATACGCTTTACTGCCGGAACGTAACAGCGCATCGAGGTCATTCCGTACACGACATGGAAAACGCGTCATCGTAAAACCAATAATATACGTCATGCTGTACAAGCCGGGCAAATCGATTTCGTCTTTCAAACACGTCGTTGCCGAAGGATTCGTGTTGGGAGAACATTGTTTTTAATTCACCCGGCGTATCGGGTGCACGTAGGTAGGTTGCGTTTTAATTGCGCGCGTCGACCTAGAAATCGTACGCGAAAATAATACGCGTTTGTCTTTATCGAAAATCTACGAAAACGGTAATAAAACCTTAACATTTTTTCCTTTTTTTCCAAATTAAACGAGACGAAAAAAATTCGTATACGCGCGGGACGTCCTACATTTATCCGCACGCGCAAACACACACACAATATACGCGTGCGAAATATTTCCGGCGACGTGTTGCGTCCGTATACGGAACGATCGAAAAGTGCGGTGTACGCACTGAAAAAAAAACAAAATGAAAAAACGTCTCCCTACTCGTTTCCAAATTATGTTCCGATTTCCCAAATTGCGTCGAAACAGCGGATTTGGTAAAACAGTTAACATCGCCATCGCGTTTAACCATAAACGTGTTTGTTTGAAACACGTGACAATTTATTTTCAATTCGATTACAATACGATTTCGAATATTTTTTTTTGATTGGATACAAATTTTTTTTCTGATCGATTTCGCGTAAGACCAATTTCCCACTGTCGCCGCGATTATTACTACTAGCTGATCGGCCGACACCGCTGCCGCCGTCACTCCTGCCGATGAATCATTCAAACGGGTCGCAACTAACAGCAACTTCCGAAAACACATATAATGATTCATTGTTTTTCAATGAAAATATCAAGTAGAGCGCTACTTTTATCGTCGTGACGTTTTCCACGTATAAATATCCTGTAAACCGCGATAAAATGTTTACGTCTTGAACGAACTTATCGTTATTATTGTTATTTTACCCGTGGCGGTTAAAGCCACTGGGTTTTTCTTTCTTTTTCTTGATTTTCTAGATCATCAAGGTCGATGATCTTCGAATCGAGACGACAAATGTCATCACGTTAAAAACGACGGGGAAGAAGCGTATTGTTATAAACTGATAGTCGTACGTTTTATGAACGCGAAATCGTACTCAGAATTATTTTTAGCGGCCGTTCAATCTACACGAATAATTACCGTAATAGTTTTGCTAAGGAAAAACTACGAGAAATTAATAGGAATTCGTGATGTGTCGATTGAAACATAGAGCTGGGTAATGATTCGAAAATGTGCGTACTTTTGACCGAGTGATATTAAGAAGTCGGATTAAAAAAATTCGTCACGGGAAAGAGATACGACACGGTCACGGCCTCACCTCTCCTCTTGAACACGCCGCTCCTAGACTTATATGTATATTAACAACGAGCAAAAAAAGCGGTAAAAAATGATATCGATTATTGGTCGGGAAAATCGCGATTTACCGTAATTGTTTTGAACACTCCGTATAATACGATACATTGTTGTTATTTTTTTTTTTGTAATTTTTTTTATGTGACGTTTGAAAGGAGAATGGGAATACGAGGAGGAACGGAACGGAGAAAGATCTCGTTTGCCGGTTTCCGCGTCTAGTTTCCCTATCCGGCAATAATAATAAGAGACGGTTTCAAGGAGCGTCGCCATAATAATGCCTAGTTTAATATATTTGTTATTATTATTACATTTTCGTTCGTATGCACGTGCGTATACATATATATATATATTTACCACGTATATGTCGTCGTGTCGTGAGCGTACCTACACACACACACACACAATCGCGAATGACGCAATTATTATAATACACCTGCGGCTGTAACTCTCTGAAGTCCTTATACATACAAACGAGCATATAAATAAAATACCGTTTGAGTATACGCGACGAACAACAAGAGACTTGTGTATTATACCGCGCGCGAGTGTATATTTACCGTATAAATCGCAACACGGCCGGCACAGTACCTGTGAATGTTATCTGACCGCGTGTGTGTGTGTATGATGCGCGCTTATGTTTACAGAAAAACTTAAAACGTGAAATCCGATTAGGTATGAAGTGTGTACGGAGGAACGTACGCGATTTCCGTCGAATCCGGTGGCTTCGCAGAGTCTCCCGCTTGCCGACGAAATGAAAAAAAATCAACGGCGAATTGTGTGACCGTATTAATATAGTTTTAAATATATACCAATGTTGTTAAAAATGTATATAATTTTAAAATTCAAAATGTCATAAAAATGATTTTTTTTTCAAAGGAAATTTTTTTCAAATTTTCCAGATCATCCTAGGCTTTGATATTACGAGCACGTATGCACGTCTCCTACTACGGTACGTATCGGTTACAACAATACGTATCGGCGCGGAGGACTGGACTTATCTGTATTCCAGACATATCGTTATGTATATTCGGCACACCCGTCGTACGAAACGTTTCCATATTTAGGAAAAAAACATATTTATTTACGGCGCCGCTGTACCGTATCATAACCATGATCATATATATATATGACGCGCGTGTATAACGTCGTATACGGAAAATATATGGGCACGTGTTTTTTCTCTTAACGGGAATCGTCGTATGAAGTATAACACCGAGTCCTGTATACATATAAAAAAAAAATATATATATATATATATATATATATATATATATATATAATAAATAATACCCAATCCCGTTCTAATTCTGTTGTTCCCACGTCAATCGCATCAGTTGCGCGTGTATATTTAAATTGATCGAATCAATATCACCAAGGTCGGACAATTATACCGCAGTGTGATACAATCATAGTACGAATTCAAACTCTCAGATTCACTAACAATTTCACCGTCTGTATGTTTTGTTTCGGACCGATTTACAATATAACAGTAGTATATATATATGTGTATATATTACGCACAGTAATAGACCACCGCGAATCGGTAATATACTTGACAAACCGTCGTGTTGTAGTTGGCTTCGTGTGTCGTATGTCCTGTACCAACTTATAGACGGCGTAGGGAGAACGGGGCGATATACTTAAAACATTAACACATGTTCCGCGTTTATCAATACCTATTTCTGGACTACTTAAAATCGAAAAGATTCGTCTGGACGATGATGGAAAATATGTTTGCATGTCGGATAACAGTGTCGAATAGTGTTTTTATCACTGGTCAGTTAATCGATTCCGCACGCGTAAAATAGCTAATTACAATTATCATTATTAATTTTGTCAAGAATTTGTCTTTCGGTCAACATACTTCGACAAAAATCGGTCGGTCCTTCACGTTTAGATCGATCGAAACCGGTCCGTTTTACAGTCGATGGACATCCAACCAATAGAATTATGTGGTATAAAAATTGACGACCGTTAATGCAGTTCAATGGTAGGGTACGCATGACATCGGCGCTTCACGGACAAGTGTCGATATTGTCGCCGTCGAGTAAAGACGACCAAGGAATGTATCAATGTTTTCGAACCAATGGTCGGGGCATGGCTCGTGGTAATACTCGATTACTTCTTGGAGATGTACTGAATAAAATTTTATAAAATATTTAATATAAATTGATATGCGTGTGTATATATTATAGTCGTAACACTACTCGTATATACATAGTTAACGTGTTCGCGCAACGGTATTAATTATATCGTTTCGGTTCGCGTACGACGCTTTTAATTTGCCCCGCGCGGACTAATTCGCACATTATTATTATACGTTTTGCGACGGTCCCGTTAAAAAGGATCGCGTTTGCACGCGCCAGCGCATCATCTCGTACGTATTGTGTATCAACTGTTATGTTGACTTCTCATACAAGATTATCGTACGAAATAATGATGACGAATTCGAACTAGTCTATACTAAATTTATATATATATATGTGTGTGTGTGTGTATCACACGTTTTTCATTTAAAATTTAATATTAGTATTATTTTGTCGGGATGGGGTTAAGCCCACCACTGGATACACCACAGCTGTCGTCCGAAAGTCTGAAGTACTGTCTCTGAAGACAATCGGATTAAACATTTATACTGTTAATTATTACGGTTATTCTTATATATTTATTGGTGTTTTTGGGGAATGTTTATCTACTCTATTAAATATAAGTCAGCAGTAATATTCTACGTAGTCCGAACAAACTTCAACCATATAAGTCGACGAATGTTCTTCGTTCGGAACGATCTGTTTTTGAGTTGTCTGACAAATTTGATACATTTGTTATTATTTACGAAAATCCTCTTTAAATCGCAAAAATATCCGTTCGGAGTAAATTTTGTCCGTAAAACATATTAGGAAGTTAAAAATGGAAAATATTTTACACGAACGACTCCGGGAATCTGAACACGGTGTTATGAGTGAATATTATAACAATATTATATTATATTAGTATAGTGTAGTATATACGCGATGGCCTACGTGACATTGTGAACGTCCGGCGACAAGTATGCTTTGGTCAGCGAATTCCAAAGGCGTTTGTACTGGACGGGCTCCCACGGTTATAACGTAGAGTCAGTCGTAGCAAACCAACGATGATATACAGACCCTCTTAGATTTTTATTTTGTAATTGTATTTTAATATGTAATAAACACTTAATAATATATTCAACAACCAATTTCGTTCTCCAATATTCCTTACGGTACCAGCAAGAACATATCATTGGTGGCATCGGTAACAACGAGTTCAATAAATAATTTAAATTATTTATTGACCTGTTGAAGAACCTACGTTCGCTGGAACTGATTCGTTACTTAAGGGATTTGGAATCGAAATCAAAACAGAAAATCAACGGAAAAACAGAAAATCAACGAAAAGCAGAAAATCTACAAAATTACAGAAAATCAACGGAAAAACAGAAAATCAACGAAAAACAGAAAATCTACAAAACCACAGACAATCAACGAAAAACAGAAAATCTTCAAAAATCACAAACAATTCAAAGGAAAACAGAAAATCTACAAAACCACAGACAATCAACGGATAACAGAAAATCTACAATATTACAGACACTCACAGAGGACACAAACAAATTTTATAAGTAAAAAAAAAAAAAATATTTATATTTATAAATTTCAGGTCAAATAATTTTTCGACTCGTATTATAATTATTTTCGTCACCGCCGCGAGCCGCCCAAAAAAAAAAAAAAAAACATCGTGACAACGCCGTCGTCGTGTTTCGTCATCACCAAGTGCCGCCTGAAATCTGATCGCCGTTACACAAAGGATTAATCAAGGTCGCTGTGCCGCCGCCGTCGCCGCCGTCGTCGTCGTCGACGTCATCGTAGTGCCGCCGTCGAAAACAAAACGTCATCACCGTATCCAAATTATATCAACATCGTTATCGAACCGTCAACCGAACATGTGTAACATATATAACCTACTACTGTAAGTCTTATTCATTATATATAAAAAAAAAAAAAATAATATTTTTTTTTTAAAACGGAAGGGAAGGAAAGTAACAGATAATAATAATTTTTTTAGGAATTTAATTTTTGTAAATTTTTATTTTTGTTTTTGTTATTATTTTTGTTATTTTTATAAGTAGTACTTCATTAAGTTAAGCAAGTAAATGAATTATTTTTTTTTACGATGCTTGTAATTGCTTATGCTGTACGGAATAACAGGAATAATAATATTTAGAAACAAAAACAATAGTCCTATGTACGTATGTCAGACGGTAAAACAAATAATAATAGTGGAATAGAGTTAATCGATTTTTCTAGTTCTAGTAGTGAAGTATCTAGTGGAGAATTTTATAACCCTTCGGTGGAATTCGATTCGGATGATAGTAGGAAAAATTATATAGATCAGTCAGAAGAAACGTTAGATCGAATAAAGATAACTTTAGAAAACGTAAATAGAACCATAACTGAAACTACGCGTCTACTTCGTTCAAACAAAAATCGCACAACAGATATTAAAAACAAAATGTCGAAATCGTATATGTCAATCGAACAAGCACTTAAACTAATTCCAATATTCGATGGAGAAAACTCTGATTCAAATCATGCATTTCAGAACTCATGCGAATTCGCTCTACAGAACATCGACCCAGAGTTAACTGCAGTGTTAGTTAGAGGTATTACAACTAGGCTAATAGGCAAAGCTTATCGTGCTATCCGTTACAAGGAAGTAAACAATTTCTCAGATCTTCGAACAGCTTTAAATTCATTAGTAGATAAAAAACACACTTTGGCACACCTTCATTCTAAGTTAGCTATGTTTAAGTTAGCAAAAGGAGAATCCATACAACAATATGCTGATAGAGCCGAGCAATTATATTACGATATTTTAGAAGCATCGAGTACTACTAGTGGACTTATCAAAATGGAAGGAATAACAACGATAACATCTCTCCAAATACTTAATGCTTTCATAGAAGGACTACCCCATGACACGAGAATAATAGTAAAAGCTAGAAAACCTGATACTTTAATGGAAGCCGTCCAGATAGCATTAGAAGAGGAAACTTCACGGACATCGAAAATAGAAATTCATAAAAATATTAATGAATATCGTGCAAATAATAAAGGACAATTAAACAGAGACTCAAAACCAAAATATAATAATAGAACATCAACAGGAGCGTGCTATCAATGTGGTCGAATGAACCATCAGGCTAGTCAATGCCGTGCGTCCGAAGCAGATCGAGCTAGGTACAGAAATTCGTGTTACAAGGAAAGACTAGACCAGAGAAATGTAAAGATAGTTACATGCAAATATTGTAAAAAGCCCAACCACACAATAGAGGAGTGTCGTAAAAGAAAATTTGTCAATGAAAAGAAAACCCAACGTGACCAATCGTTGTCGGGAAACGAGCAGACTCCGGGCCCCAGTGGCAGTCGCCCGGTAGGTCAAATAAAAACTGCCACACTTCAGTTGTCAGGACTTTCTATTTCGAAGCCCAATTAGTTCAAAATCATATTACTTTGAACATACCACAATGTTCTCAAGGAAATGCTAGTTTTTTACTGGATACTGGTAGTGATTTGAACATGATTAAATTATCGCAATTGTTGGACGAAGTACTGGTTGATGAAACACAAATTTATCAGTTAAAGGGTATCAATGAGTATTTAGTATATACAATAGGTTTAGTCACTCTCGATATTTTGTTTGGAGAACAACGAATTCCAACTCAGTTCCAGGTTGTTAGAGATGATTTTCCTGTGCCAAATGCAGGGATTATAGGCAAACCATTCCTTGTGAACAATAGTCTTACCATCGACTATCAAACGTCAAAAGTCTTCCAATCTAATCCAGAAATCATTCAATTAGCTGCACGTACTGAAACCTTGGTGCCAATCATTACTAATAAACCAGAAGGAACAACACTACTGGTCCATTCTCAATCTACATCGAATGAAGCTGTACAACTTGGCAATGCGTTGAACAACGTCATACAAGGACAGGTTATAGTGGTCGCAATAAACTCAACCGAATCTCCAATTAATTTTATTATTCCAAAATTAGAAGAATTATTTTTAAATAAGCAATGTCGATTATTTACTAAAGATTATCTTCTAATTCCGTCACAAACTTTTGTAAATAACATTACTCGCAAACTTTACAACCCGCTGATAAACACATATAACTCATTAAATAAAAAGCTCACAAAGCACGAAGAAGATCTTTTAAATCAATATAACTTCTCGGAACCTCAAAATATCAATAGTCTAACAGACCTTATTCAACAATCAAAAGCCTTATCAAATATAGAAAATGAAATAAATGAGTTAAAGAAAAATGAAAATCCAACAGGTCAAAATTATTATTTAATGCTAGTAGTAGTATTAACAGCTATTCTTTTGACAGTAATAATTATATTTTATTGTTTTTGTCGTTTCAATTCTAAAACTCCCATCATGTACCATCCAGAAGAAGTAATAGCTGAAACTCCTATTTAGTTTAAAAAAAAAATATGTAATCATAAATAATTTTAAGTAGACCTTTTCTTTTTATAAGTCATTTTGTTTTTGTAACCCATAGAAAAAAAAATTAACTAGGTATATTCGTATATTAAGGAATATTTAAGTTTTTGTACTCTAAAAATTTAGTTTTTGGAAATAGTTTTTTAAGTATTTTTAAAGGTCACAGAGACTGCTCCCATTTAACACGGGGGGTATGTTATGAGTGAATATTATAACAATATTATATTATATTAGTATAGTGTAGTATATACGCGATGGCCTACGTGACATTGTGAACGTCCGGCGACAAGTATGCTTTGGTCAGCGAATTCCAAAGGCGTTTGTACTGGACGGGCTCCCACGGTTATAACGTAGAGTCAGTCGTAGCAAACCAACGATGATATACAGACCCTCTTAGATTTTTATTTTGTAATTGTATTTTAATATGTAATAAACACTTAATAATATATTCAACAACCAATTTCGTTCTCCAATATTCCTTACGGTACCAGCAAGAACATATCAACGGTAGAGTGATCTGTTAGTAACTCAATGCGATTTTAATGAATCTTCGCGGTGTCACGTGATACGCTCTGTATATAGTATATACATATACAACCGCGTCCTGCGAATACCGGAAACTCGGTGCCCACGTCCTTAAGGACAATGCACAGCAATGAACACATCCGCACCCGTTCGTGTTATGTCGGGAGACCCGCGGGCAATTTATTTATTCGCATAATGTAAACACTGTGAATATTCGTATTACGTGTTATATGGCTATGGCCATTAGCCGAAACAAATATAATGCACCGAACGCGAGTAAAGTCGATTTAAAACGTCATAGTCATAGTAACGATGTTTGAAATCTCGCGGTCGTTACGATTTCCCGGTACGATCTATGATAACAAATAATATCCGCGATTATTGTACAAGGAGTACGCGTTAGAAGAAAAGTCGTGCTGGTTCGAACTTTTTTTGCGGACGCGTGTTTACCGTTGGTGTGTGTTTTCTGCACACGACACGCGCGTTGCGTGTATAACGTGCAAATCTACGTTATTATTCCGTTGTTTAACACAACAACAGTAATGTACAATTCAAACAAAACTCGACAGACGGATTGGCCATACGTTGCCGAGAAATACATATTATTTAACGCTTTTATAAACACTTACGGTGTGGACAAGTTCGTATACGCACACCGCGGTTTTTTTTTTTCGTAAACGGTTTTTACTATCAAATTACATTGTTGCAGCAAAGGAAATTCAATCCCGTACTATTTATACGATTCGTTGCAACATTGATTTTTAAATATACATAACAATGTTTTTTTTTTAAACAAATTTCGTCAAATTCACTCGTCGTTTGTACGGACGTTCGTCACAGGCCTAGCGAAATGCGTACTGCATAAGCAACACAGGCGTATTGTCTTGACGGCCGAAGGACGACAAAGGTTAGGTTGGCACAGCGAGTTAAAGTTGACGAAGTGAGGTCGGCCCAAAGTTCGAGGTCGTGTGTACGTTCGGTCAGGTTAGTCAGGTCGTGCCGGAGATCCATCGGTCGGGAGTACACCGCGCCCCTGTCGCTCGCCGGTTTCATGAGTTCGGTTTTTCGTGTCTGTTGCGTTCTCCTTACCGGGATCTCCGTTTTGCGACGCTGATTCCGTTGCCGCTTTGAACGCGAACACCGGTCAACCAACGAACGTGCAATCGACAGCTTTTATTTTTTTCGGCTTCTAATGCCGACGGCGGCTGCCTACGTACGTGAAATACCGACATTTTGACGTGACCGACAGTCTGGTTGGTAACACGAACATGTTGGCGAGTCGAAGATCACCGTGCAAACGTAATATGAACGAATAAAACCGACGTCGGTGCGTGAATAACGTGCGTTAGTTAGTTTATGGGAAAACGTGATGAAAAGAATCGAAAGTAAATCGAAAGTAATAGCCACCGTGATTTTTACCCGCGTAGATAACGCGTAGACGACCGACGGATTATTGACGATAACACTACCGGGGCTCTTCTCTGGACGTCGTGAATTATATAACACGACCGCGGACGCGTGTGAACGTATTCGTCGTCGCATTATCCTTAAGGTCGAGTTTCCGGCATGCGCAGGATACGGTCATGTCGAACATAATTATTTATATATATATATATACGTACACGACGGATGTGTTGTGTGCGAGTAATATATCATACGTATTACAAACGCGATTAACACTGTCTGTCGGTCGGTGTTGTAAGCTATTCGAGTACGAGCGTACTTAAACATTTTTTTTTTATGATTATTTTACGAGTGAAAAACGTCCAGTATATCAGTATACACACGTCGTTTATAATCTGTTCAACTACAAAAGGAGCTCAAACGTTCTTTAATTCTGAGGAAATAAGGGAATCATACGGTATTCGACAGGTATTGTCGAAATCATGTGGTCCTATGCTATAGAGAATATTCCGATATAGTTCGAATTCTATGTATGATATCTGTTAGAGAAAACCTCGGGGTCTCCCGACACGAATTTTATAGTGTGTTGCTGTATTCGTATTTAGTTACCTTGCAGTTCTTATACGGACAATTGGTGCGGACAGACCTTTGTAAAATTAATATAATGTGGTTACTAAATCGAAGTCGGATCAGAGTGATGTCTACGGAGGACATCTTCTTTTATATACACATTTAAACCTACCCGTGTTAAATCATGTCTTGTAAGTAAGCGAATTGTATAACGTATAGATCGAAAATACCTATACAATTTTAATTCAATAATAATAAAAGGACGCGTGCATAGAATTCCGATGTGTGCAGGTACACACACGTTTACATATCGGAGCAGAAAATAGCTAATAATATTTTATTGTAAGAATTTTTCACAATTGCGAATTTTTGCAGTTCCTCCCGCCATTGTGTATTTAGTAGCAACTAACAACCACGCAGTCCCTATTTACTTTATGTATAGTATTATTATAATGACCTAAAAATTGTTCAAAATAATCACCTAACCTATAAAAATGTAGAAGATCGTTTGTGAAAGGACCATCCATGGACATTTGTCAGTTATATCTTATACGTTTATTTTCTGATATATTACTATGTTGTGATATGATATTAAACGGTCTACATAAAATATATGTATAATTCGTTTATTTTGTCCAGCTAAATAATTTGTTTCGTTTTTAAATTTTAGTTTAATTAACTAGAGGTTACATACTTAAGTAACTTACCTCTTAAGTGACACGGTCATAAGACAACAATTTCCACATCTCAAAAATTATATATACATAGTGCACACAAGTTATCCAAATACGCAAAGCGTGTTCAATATATCGAGTTTTAGAATATTATTATAATAGCCGTGCAATGGCGGAAAAGTTTTCGTTCGACTTGAATTTCGTGGCACAAGTTTTATCTCACCGACATTAGGAAATATATAAACATTAAGACAGTAATAATATGTACAGGGTGTTTATACATGCTGAACTAGGTTAATTTGCGCGTGTTTTAGGTAGCTATTCAACAGAAAAATGTTGTATTGTGTACTCGTGATACAGATGTACACAGAAGCTTTTAAACCGCATACGAACGTGCGCACAGAACACTGTGAACGGCGGACAATCAACGAAACAGACAGAATGAAAATCGAACGGTTTTAAATCCAGCTTCGCGTGTACGTTAAACATCCGTGTGCACGTGCTAAGGTACGTAGGCATATACGTTATGTTACATAATAAGAAGTTGTTCGCCGCGCTTTTACGCGCCGATGGAATGTCGGACATATTTTAACATTGGATACACGTGTGCATAACGCGTATATTATTATGTGAATCATTACTAGTACACTATATCGTTACGATGTATAACTCATTAACCTCGTTGCGTGTGTATTGTACACACATACAGGTGAGTATACTTTGCAAAATGTTGAACAAACGTGATGTTTGGCGAGTGCCGCAATTCCTATAAATATCTGATTGCATCTTGTTTAAAAAAAAAATGCTGCTACAGTTTTGTTTTTGAAACGCTATATATTGTATTCATACGACGAAGCAGAAGTTGTCAAAGTTTGTTTGAAGGATGCTGCATCATTCTACTTTTTTTCTTTTAGCTCACGTACAAACGAAAGTACATAAATAATTTTCTTTTAGACTTGTTTATTCTGTTATAATTAATAAGCGATGATTTATGTACGAGTATTATAGATTATAACTGTAAAACAGAACTAAACAGCAAAACATAATAGTTTTTTTTTTTACTTAGACATAAATAATCTATGAAGACGATTCACGAGAATTTTGTAACGTTCTACTTATTCGATTACTGGCAACTACAAAACACAAATACAAAAAATTCAAACCTTGAAGTATATGAAAGTATTATTTTTTTCCCGACTATACATAATAAATAGGCTACTTGCGTTGAAAAACATTTATATAAATTCAACGCGCGTTTTCTTTTATTGTATAAAACGAACAATAATAATTTCATTAAGCGGTTTCATGGATCCGCTGTATATATATACAGTTTATACGTATATAAAGTCTAAATACGACAGAGTGTGGATAGGCATTATTCACGGGTGATGGATCATTGAAATGTGTGTGCCTTTCGAAAATCGGCAAATTTATACCGTTTAATTGGCCATTACGCCCTGTAGTTTTTTCCCGTAGATAAACCGTTTTCGTTGACCTACCTACGTTTTACATTATTATTACGGGTTTCTTGATGTTCACGAATAAAATAATAATAATAATAACGAAATGGAATAACACGACGTAAAAATATTATGTATAGAAAAAATAAATTGTTAAACTAAAGAGTAAAAAAAAAAAACCAGAAATTTCCGAAAAAAAATTCTTACGGCAATTTTGATTGCTATCATTTTATATTCAGGTCGTCGAACGGTGATAACGTAAAAAATGGATATACATTAAAGGGCAGTTTATAATATAAAATATAATTTACGAATTCCGATAGAATACATATTCCTATATAGATGAAATATTTTCTAAATATACAATAATTTTTTTTTTTATAATACTTCTGAAAAAGTAAATGTGTAATAGTATAATATACTATACATTTTTTTTTATATAATATAATTAATTATCACGAAAGACAAAATTTGAGTTTCACGATCACTAAAAATTCAAATGCATCGCAGAAGTCAACGAATCGATTCTATGTACTTTTATTATTTTGCTTATTGTATTTATGTACCCATATATAATTTAAACGCATAAAAAATACTAATAGACGATTGAAAATTATAAATCGTTCATAAACAACGCAAATGTAATAGTATTATTGTAGATGTTTTTCTTGTGAAAAAAGACAAATACTCGTACATATATTTTGTTTTCAGATTTTACGAGTAAAAAATGTACTTAGAAAGTATATGTACAATTTCAAATTTATATGCATATTTCTATTATACCGAATTCTTTTGAATTTTTGATCTTTTTTTGTCAATTGGAATTAATTGTAATAATATACTCGTAAACAAATTAATTATTTAGTTTAATCAAATTAATTTAAAAACCTTTAAAACAATAAAAGTTTCTTATTATATCACAGATATCATTGCAAACATATTTGTGGTGCGTGCTAATCATTATATATAGTATTAAAAAATGTATTTGTAGAATTATTATATTGGATTATTTTTATTTTTATTTTTATTCAAGCGTACATAAAGTTTAATTGATGTATAATATAGTATGTGTTTGCGATTCAGATAAAATATAATGCGATTTGGATACACCTTATGAAATCGTCTCCAGTACAAGTGTCGTTCTTGTTGTTGTGTACATATACGTATACCACTACAATATATACATTTCGAAATGCACCAATCAAATTTGGTGATGAGAAATGCGTAATACTCAGGTTTAGTAAAAATAGAAGTCATATAGAAAATAACAAACAAACGTGTTAATTTTACAATTTTTTAGGGTTATTGCGGATATGTTCATTATGTAACATAAACGAAATGAAAGGACTTCAGATAAAAAAGGAATTCGTTCAAATCATCTATATAATTATTAGGTAATGATGCAGATGTCTTATATATATATTTATATTCCTAGATAACCATGCACATAGTCACGTAGATGTAATGTTACGAAAATAATAATATTATATTATCTGTTGATTGAATTTTAGATCTATTCGCGTTATCATATGAATACACACACATATGCATATTATACGTGTAAATATACGTACGTGCAGTTTGCTAGACAAAATTACGCGTGCCTACCTAATTACGCATCGACTACACGGTTTTTAATTTAATTTTTTTTCGTTATTAACTGGTGATAAGTTTAATACAAAACAAAAACAGGATTGGAATATACGCGGTATTGACGAATGTAGATTTTGATTCGATTGCGCTACAAGACTAGACATGGCGCATTTTCAACAATAGAAATATTATTAAATTTTAAAACGATAACGCGCATAAATAATCCGATGTGATTAATCGGGTCTTCTGATCGGACAACGGATCACTAAAACAAAAACCTTCACGTCCGAATAAATTTAACTTGACCCGAGTTCTGTCACGTGTTTTCAAATAATATCCGATTTGATGTTTACAATACGTAATGGCTACGGGGGAAAACGTCTTACTACGTTAATAGTCAAAAACGTGTACATAATGAATACCGAAACTGCGATTGATTAAAACGTCGTACGTAATATATTTACGGATTCATGGCGCCACCGGATCTGTATGTCTTGTCGAACCAACTATGTTGATCATTTTTGTCAACGTATTAAGCGTATGTATATCATCGTTTTTATCTATACTGCGTATAAAACGGAATGTAAATAATACAATAGAAAAAAAATTATGAATTCGGAGATGGAAGACTCGGCTATTAAATTCGTACAGTCCAAAAGAGGTTTACAAGTTGCGCGCATCGGGATCCTTGTCATAACGCAGTGCAATACATTTTTTTTTTTTTTAAATAGAATTACAATCATTTAATTTCATTACATATTATTATTAAATTTAGTTTCCTCGGACTGGATAACGAAACAAAACTGTTCGGCCTAGCGTTTGTTTAAAATAAAAACGCACGTGCGTAGAAATCCGTGTCGCGTGCTGAACACATCGTATTCGCCAAATCGTACAATCCAATTGACGAAACGACGGTAATTTTTACTATTCACATTCGGTCGATCGAGTAGACCGCGCACGACAAGACTACCGTTTCGTTCGACATTACCGGGCCCGAGCCTGTGCGCGCGCATGGAACGCATGCGAACGATCCAAGAGATCCGGGGAATCGTAACATGCAACTACCGATTTCCCACCAAAAATCAAGGCGTTTTCTGAACCGTTGTTCCGCGTAAAAAACCGCGTGGGCGTTGGCGGACGATAGTGACGACGACGGCAAGGGCGGCGGTGGGTCGCGCGCGTGCGGGGCGCCTATCGACTCGGGACGCCGCCGCCGCCGCCGCCCCGATCGGTACGAATGCACGCACGCGCGGCACCGGTACACCGGCGGCGGGCCCGCGCGCGCGAAAACGACCGGACGGACGGCGATCGTCACGAAACGGCACTACGCGAACGACCGTCGGACGCGCAACACGTCACGTGACCGCGGCGTACGCGAACCGGTCGATTTCCAGTAACCGCAGCGTGCGAATTCCCGTTCGTCGTACAACACCGTCGGGCGAGCGCGGCGCGTTTGGATTTTGTAACCGAATTCTCGACCGTTGCCTGCGCCGCCGCCATGGACAACGCTTCGGTCTCGTCGGGTTCGTCGTCCGCGTCCGGCGACGAGCTGTCCGCCGTGCTCAACAGACGGCAGAAGATCAACGAGGCGCTGGAGGACGGCAAACCGGTACCGCCGCAGTTCCATCGACGGCCGTCCACGAAAAACGTGTTCCTCGAGTTCAAAGAGTTCTCGCGCAAGCAGATCAACGAGTACGAGACGACGTTCAAAAGGTGAGCGATGCTTGTTTAAACAACAGTTCGCGCGTGACACGAAATCGCCTTTTACACGCACATCGCCGCGCGTCTGTCGGAAATAGCTTTCGACCGGTTTTTACCGGAGCTCGCCGTGGGTGCGCCACAGCCCCTCCGAAATCGATTCCGCCGTACCGTCCCGACGAGACGAACCGCCGCGTTCGAATGGCTGTTTTCAAATCCGATTTGCATTGTACTACCCAACACGTGGTTATTGACATCAGGCCGAAATTCGAACGCGTCCTCGTTCGTTCTGTCCGGAAACGGATCATGCAGATCATCTCGTCCGTCGCGCGTCACGACGATTCTCGTACAATTCCGACACCGGACGAGAACGCACGCGCGCAAACGTTCATCCGATTCATATTTGCGCACCGGACTCTTTGAACGTAGCTCGGTGTAAATGTCCCGTCATCCCGTGCCCGTGCGTGAATGCCGAATACGGTCCCGTTAAATTGGATTAAACAGTGTACCGATCACGAAACGCTGTGTGAAATGGGGACGGTACGAAAAAGTTCTGTATGATAAATTACAAAACAATAAATGATGTCATACCGATGCCGATAAAATACCCGAGTAACGAAAAAATTCTACGTGCTTAAATTACAAATCGATCGATTTTGATAACGTCGATATGTCGATCTACGCATGACTTCTTGGTTTTGATTCGATTCGATGATTAATCGTTATGAACAAATTGCGAGTTTATAGGTGAAAGGTCCTGCAATACGTTTATACTGAAACACTCAGTACACATGCACGAAGTCGAACGGAAAATTGTACGTAGTATATACGTTTTCGATTCGAACCATATATTATCAATTCTAATATCTATGCAGATTGTAGGTACATTTTTTCTCGAAATTATTGTCGGTATCTTAGCTACGCGTTTAAAAATCTCTCGAACGATTCGAAACTTGTCGCATTGAACTCTTTCTTCCTCACGTCGTGTGACATTTCGTGAACGTCGTCGATAGCGTTTGCGAATATATCACTTTTGTTACGTATACTTATCTATATACGTATATGTATAATTGTTTTTTTTTTCTCGTTATCATTCTCGAGTAAAGGTCATGGTTTTTTCTCTGGGTTTTGCGTACATTCGTGCCTATTAATTATTGTTGTGTGTACAACGTAGTCGATACGGTGGTGATATGATGGTGCGTTCTCTATAACTATGTTATGTGCATTGCTCGTATACGGTGCAGCTTTTCTTTTACCGGTTTCAATAATTGCATTTATCTAGTTCGTTTTCTGTACGCGTTTGGGCGGGGGGGGGTTTTTTTTTTTACGAGTCGCGTATACAAATGAGTTCGAACAATTTTTTTCTCTTATTTAATTATGGGGGGTTTTTTTTTTGTACCGCATACGTTTCACGATATTATTTTTAGGTAATTCAAAGTAATTACAATAACGTGTGTACACATTCATCCGTTAATCGCTTTTATGGGGAAATTTCTATGCAAGAATTACGTACGGTGTAAATTAAATTTCTATTTCCTATCGAGTGGAAATGTTGACGAATTAATTATACGTTCACTCGTTCCGTTTAATTAGTAACAGGCTTTAGCTAATTAATAAAAAAAAATAAAATGTACGTATTGACCGTTATGCATACAAATTCGTGTAAAATGCAGTAGTTTTTTGAAAAAATAAACGCTTTGGCGTAGATCGTTAAACACTAGATCGACCTCACAGTCTATTAAAAATGTTACGTAACTTTTTTATAACGATTTAATTACCCCGTGTACGTTCGTGTGTATTTTCATCGCATGAAAAAATAATGCCTCGAATATACGTGTACGTATGTATGACGTAATTGCAATATTTACTCTTCGCTTGGCCAACAGCAGACTTTGCAACAGACGCGATACAATTAAGGTTTCAGTGGTATTTGCGATTTGTACACGACGAAGACGCTTATAACGATTTATTGTTTTCGTTGCGAAACGATAGGTTAGGCTACGCCATCATCACGTCTTGCGTTACACCAAACGGGTTTGATTTGAACTACGGCTCTTTTTTCGAAATTTTTTCTTGCTACTCACGGGTTTGAGCGACGTGTTACAGTTACGGCTTTTGCGATCCACGCGTTAGAACGCCATTGACGACATCGTTTTCGTGTACGTGTAAAACGTGAAACACTCAACACGAGAAGAAACAAACACGTGGATTGCGTACGGATGTAGACACACTATTATTAATCACGAGGTGAATGTTTTTCCGTTTACGTTCGCGGAAGAAATGATAATTTTAAATAGTTTCACTATGTGCGCGCATCGTTCTGTAGAAAATATTAAAACGGTGAAATGTTAATAATCAAAATCATCGTGATAAATCATTATAATTATGCATGTATCGATATTTACCGTGAAAACGTTTTCTATTAAATAAGTAAAAACCTGAAAGTGACGACTACCGCGAAGTCAGACGGCTTTTTCTACAGAAAATACGATCGCCGTGATACATTGTAGTCAAATCGGATTTCACGCGAACACACACAATCGCGTATTTATGGCTGTTTTCGCGTTGAAATATTTCGCTTTGGAAAATACGTATGATCGATTTTTTTTTGTTTCTTCCCGTGATTTTCGTCACGGTTTTCGTTCGAGTACGTATTTCCAGTCCGTCTTCTATATACACGGCGCACGGCATTAATATAAATCGTGTGTACGGACGCACGTGTACAGTCATTTAATCTTGAAATGTCAATACTCAATGCCATGTGTGTATACGACGCTCTCGTGCGTGATTCTAAGGTAGGTTAGGTTAGGTTATACACGATATTATACGTCCGTCTTTAATGGTTCTTTGTATACACAGTTTATATATATATATTACTTACAGCATGATTATCTCGATCGTTAACCAATGCGTTTACGCCGACGACATTACCGCTAATTGAACGTAAATATAATATGTGAAGCCATCGGCCTGTAAACAAAAAAAAAAAAAAACGGTATCGAACGTTATTATTGTTATTATTTTTTATCCAAGAACTATTATGAATTTTAGTCGACGGGGTTATTGTACTCGTAAATGTAAACACGTTCTGACCCTATACACAAGCGCGCACACGTGATAGCCTGGAAAAATTTTAATGCTTCCGTACGTGAAATATCGTTATTCGAATGCGCGTAGTGATGTACGTATACACGAGTGTCCTACATATTTCTTTCGTTTCGGTGCAAATTGAGAAAACGACAAAAAGTGAAGCGAAAAAAAAACACCGCCCCGATTAATATAAACCGCGTTTCCTCCTCGTGTATATATGTGTACAGCAGGTTAGGTTTTTGCGACGCTGTAATGTAATCGCACGCGTTCCATTTCTTTATATACTCGTATACATACATAACGCCACACACAATCTCTCTGTCTGCTGTCGGATAGTGCACACGCGCGTTATTGTCATAACATTGTATATAAGTTTTATTTTTACAACTTGTAAGTATATAGCAAAACACACACACGCAGACGCACACCACAACAACACGCACGTAATAGGATTTTTATTTTTCTACGGTTTTTCCCGATAAGCCTCCGACCGAGGGACGACGATAACGCGCGAGACGTCGTGTCGCCGTAGAGGCTGTTATACTGACCGGCCAGTGCACCCGACGCAAAGGCGTTCAATATATTACGTTAATGTCGTTGGGAATTGCAGCGTGCGCGTCGAAGACACCAAATCTTCCAGTCTTCGCAGCAAAGCGACCGCCCCGGGTCCGTTGGTCTATATCTGTCAACCATGTAAAATGTAATCGTTCCCGCGGACCACGTCGCGTTTACGTTGACGGTTCGGCGTTTGTCCCGTGATAAAGTCGCCTTGGATAAGAAAAATAATAATATCGTTTGCCCGTAGGGGAGTTATATCGTCCCTCGGTACCGGATGCATATTTTATGTTTTACAAGAAAAAGCGTTCGTTTTTAAGACAAACACGAAAACACTCTTAACAATCGTATGCCATATGGATATAAATTTGGCGGTCGGGAAATTTGTGTAATATTTATATAGATCGTTAAATTATGATACTCAATGCAAAGCGTTATAATTAAATAATTGTTTTAATGAGTTCTTCGGTTTATTGATGACTAACACAGTCATGAAAACAAGTCTTTAGTAAACAAAAAATTATATTTATTACTTTAAAAAATCTATTCAGCATATAATGATGAAACTCTTTCTCTCTCTTTCTATATATATATATATATATATTATACTTTGTATGCATTAATGTATAATATTGTCAAATAAATAGTAGTTAACTATAATAATTACAAAAAAAACTGATATATTATAGCTAATATATACATATGCGTGATCTTTTTGATTTATATTTACATTTTCCGTTTTGCAAAAAGTTGATGTTTATGCGTTGTAAAGAGAATTGCACGACGTCTAACGTTGTTACGCACATACAGTATTGCGATTAATGTCATTTTCGTCCGGGGAAATACGTGCCAGTCATCAGACTCGTGTTGTGTTTACGTATAAATACTATATATATTTATTATAAACGTCTATCGATTTGTTTTATTTTTGTTTTTCTGCGATTCATTATTCATCGCTGCCAAAACGAAACTACAAAAAGAATTTCAGCACAAGTAGGTCGGACGTTTTGGCATAAATCCACATATAAAATATACTTTTCAACCAATATGTTTAGAGTATTTTGGTCCGTTTCAATCATAATCAATACAGTTTTATGAGTAAATATCAAACTTTCGATCCAAATTTAAACCGTTCACCGATTGATGACGAAAATATTTCGAACACACACATATATATATTAGAATATAGTGAATACCTATACCGAAATATTATCGAATTTCTTTTTTGACAAAAAAATAAATATATTTTCTCGATCACCAAAAAAAACATATATAGGTTTTTGTTTTTATGTTATTCTCCATTGACGTTCCACAATATATTATATTATAACAGTGTAGTGCGATACACGATGTGGATGCGTATATATATATGTATATTTGTGTGTAATGTGTAACATGTAACGTTATCATACATCGATTACTTACGTGTGCGTGCGATTAGGTTAACGGCGTTTAATAGATTTGTGGTTCGTCCTGTAAAACTGTGCGTGCACCACGTGATACGAGCGTGCGACTCATTTTCGAGAAAAAAATCGAAAGGGTTAGTACAGTCACAGTACGACATGTATTATTCATTATCGCGTGCGGATGACGGTCCGAATTCCGGTTATCAGTCGGCCTACGTAATATATTCCGTATAAATAACGTTTGATCATATTACATTTTATACATTTATAGTTTTACATACACTGCAGTGTAAACGGTGTACACGATGACGTCAAACGATCGTTAAGCTGTCGTATACGTACATTTTCGATTCACGAGGAATCGTGTAACACATGGCATAACATATCGACATACGTAAATAGGCGGGCACTGAAAGACGTGAGCTCGTATAAACCTAACATCATTTTAGCAAAGTACCTACTTGAATCGATAACGTAAGATTTATTAATGGTTATTGGTTTTGTTTTTTTACCGATATTGATATACAGTGTATACGATCAGATAACGACACACGACGAAAAAACAAATGGAAATTATATTAGTAAAATAACTCGTATATTAGTGTATTACTCGTTCGGCGTTCTATAATACAAGTTTCGTCAGACATATCTAAAGATAGGAAGCACGTAATCTGTTATACAAAATAAAACATATACAATTCTGTACAGTTATATACTATCTTCAAAATATATACGTATTTTTGTTAAGAAGCTTTTTATCCTCATCGTGTACAATAGTACAGCTACACTTATATAATTAACTTTTCAGTTTATATATTTATACACACACATAATTACAAATCGTATATGCGTATTTTTCGACCATAAATTATAATATACCGAGCGATTGTCTCGAAATGTGTGTACATAATAATAATATATAGGTATTAATTTGTATTTATTTATTTTTTCGTTTCGTGCTTCCTAGTTTATTCGTGTGACTAACGAACGTACTTTACGTGGCGAAAACGCCGACGAACAATAGGTGAAAGGAAAAACAATGGTATTATTAAAAACAAAAGAATAAACTCGATTATCGTATATATATATATACATAGGAAACGCTCGTCTTCGGAAACAATTTTTTTCGCGCGCGCACGTGTGAAATCACTCGGAACGAATTCTCCCATCGTCATCGGTTTTCTTCGCCGATTTCGCGGTCAACGCGTTCGCGACTATTCATTTTGTGCTTCAAAACAATACATTATATGTACCAGAAACCGTCCCGATTCAAATTATAATCATACTATTTTAATTAATTTTATCCCTCCCATCCAAAAAAAATACACATTGACTCAACTTAATCTAAACGCTTTTTTTATCTTTTGAAACCGCCCGCAACGACGTCACACATAAATCTAAACTGAATCCTAACTCAACTTAACCTTTCGTTTTATTTATCTATGACACAAACGTGTCCTTTAAATTATATAGATCATCCTGTCGTATATCTTGTATTTACATTACATATCTATATATAGTACTATATGTGCGGAAAAATAAAACATTGTGTGTGTCGTACCTTAATATATAATCTTTATGTTACCGTATGTACTGTGTTTAAGTGCAAACGATATGCGCATATCTTTTTCAAACAGATAAATAGTTAAATCGAAGGTCGATTCGCGAAGAAAAAAACGTTATTAAGATAAATTTAAAATAATTTCACCGTTGAAAGTGAATTTCCTGTTTTGTGTTTTTGTTTTTGTTCAAACAATCGAACGTGGAAATTTATGTTAATCTGTGTAGTATATATACATACAACCTATATTATACCTACGTTTTTACACCGTTGTTACAACGCCTGTTCGAATTACAAAATATTTGTATATATATATGTATTAAATAATGTTCGTATATACCTACGTTTATTTTGGAGGACGAACCGCATTTCCAGTTTCTCGTGTAGGTTTTTAAAAGACAAAAAATCGAAACGTATAATATTATATGTATATTATACTTGTTATACATTTGTGTTTTCAATAACAATTTAATAACATAGGTGTGTATGTATATATATATTAGGACTTACGAATTGCTCAATGTTTCACGCTTTTGTCCTCATACGCGAGTGGGATTTTATGATATTCTGGGTAGAGTCGACCGCATAATATATTAGTATGTTTTCATGAGTCTCATACAATTTTTTTTATTTTTTGTTAACGAGTACAATAATATCTTCGCTGTATATACGTACGCACAGTAAGTTTGTGTTCACATACCACTGCAAAACCCACACGCGATCCGACTTTAAAATTCGATAACACGCCTTTACACGCAATAATATGTAATATTATAAAAAATAATAAAAATTATTTTGGTGTCGCAAAAAATATTAAGAGGCTCGATGACAGTATGATATTTGTTTTTATAGATTATATTTATATTAAATGTATTTAGCTTAATAACTTCCTATGATTTTTGGAGGCGTTGCGAATATAATAAATGACAATTTTAATTCGGAAAACGTCTTAACGATGCGATGAATACCCATTACAACACTACACATATACTAATATGTGTATAATATCTAAATAGTCCAAATTAATTTATACCCGTCATTCAAATTATCGCGTTATAACGGGTGTATATACACGATGTGTATTATATAATCATCATGTTTTGTCGATACAAATTGATACAAATCTGATGAATGTTTTGTATACATACGCACAGTATATAACATTGTGCAGTTGTTATTCTCAAGTTTCTGAATAATGGAAAAGACTGAACGTCTGTATACATTTTATATGTACGTATCGTACTTACATAATAATATTTGCCTTTTAGTACGTTAAAAATTAACACGATATATAAAACAAGTGCTTATATGTAATTTACTTAATGCTTGTTTTGTCTTCAATTATATAGCGGCGTTCTATAGTAATAATAAAATTAGTTAAATATTAACTATTATTTGCACAATACGTATAAGCGGGAGTGTTCGAAAACGATATTCGTCGCAGCATGTATACGTATTTATTATTGAATGACACCAACGGCAACAGTAATAATTTATGATCGGCAAGGTTATTATTATTGTAATAATATGCGCAATTTCTTTTATTTCTACATCTGTTTATTTAAACCCGTGCGTATATGCGCCCAGACTTAAATAGTTATCGAGATAATACATGTATAATTCGTGTTAATATGTCCGAACGTGATACACTGACGATGATAGTGTATTATTTAATAACCGTTGTAACGTCATATAAATAATAAATGCGTTTTACTTAATAATATTCGTTATGTCGCGAGAACGGTCGAACGAACTGATTTGATTACATCGTGCGATCCTAAGACGATCATCGCGTTTTATTCGGCAATTTACATGCGATTGTACATGATTTATTTATGTTAACAGGCAACGCATTAGTGGTACATATGTAATGTGTCAGTTTGTATACATTATCAGATATTATATAATGCTCACGAAATTGCTGTTGGAATTGTGTAGATTTTTCCATACGTTATTTTTAGACGGCGAGGACCGAAAAATTGAAATACGCAAACTCGTTAAATCTGTTTACATTTTTATGTAAGACTTCTATATTTCATATACGTCTACAGTGTATTTCGCGAAAGGAAAATTATTCGATGTCAAAAAAAGACGCTACGAAAAATATTCAGTCCAATTCGTGTATGCGTGGAAGATGGAAAAATATAGAAAAAGACGTGTCTTAACGCTATGTAGACGATTGGAATGGACAGATCACGTGTGAACAGCCGACGGAAGCGTTTTCCCGCAACGATTTTCCGGTCCAGAACTTTCAAGCAACATGATTGTGACAATCGTTCCTGTGACCAGTGGCGTGGCGAAGTAGTAATTTTGGAGCGACCGCTCCTAGTTCAAATTGTGTGGGTGAGTGGTGGACGGTGGATGACGTGTGGTAAATGATTATGCATAAATTATTATTACTTGACTTATTAGTGAAAAATGTTGGTTAGAATTTAGACGATAGAACTCGGAAGAAAACAAAAGCCAGAAAGTATTTAAAAAACGATTCATATTTTTTTCTTTTTTTTTTTTTACTTTTTTATCGTTTTTGTAGAGGGAGTGGATGTTAGGAAAAATAGTCCGCTCCTTGTCTTTAAAAGGTTCGACACGCTACTGCCCGTGACCAATATATAACGCGCGGTATAAATAAACGCGTGAAGTTGGATATTTTCGAAATACGGAAATCTTGCGAGTGTTATTTTTGCTATTTAAATTGAAAAACTGAAATCAACGTGATCGCGTGAACTCTCACGGCGCGGCGGTATTTGCGAAAAATTTCCTACGCGTGAAATTTCCGTGAAAATATTTTATCTCTAACTAATGTTTTTACATTTCAAATGCTATACGTGATTTAATACGCAAACAAATACCAGAACAGTATATCGGTTCGCGGGAACACGTTTATACATACTTGTCTATAAATAACTTAATAGATAAAAACAATACAATATGTCGAAGAAGTAATTTATACAAACATTTTTACGTTTGTCGAAAGAACTGTAACAGATTACGAGTATATTATATATATATATATATAATATCGTCTAGTCTATCAAGACTGGTCAAGTTACATTTTTAATAATAATAATACTAATTGATAATAACAACAAATCACGTTTCAAATCGATATTGTTTACACGCGTGCATAAACTCGAAATCGATCGTCCAAATATCTCCGAACCCCGCGTCGATTATATTGTTTTCGTGAAATATCATCGAATGGCATTGACATATTTGCAGCGTAGTGTATACAGTCCGGAAATAGACTACGAGTTGTTATATCTCTCTTACATTATAGCGGCGGTCTTGGAAATCTGTCATTATCGCGCGTATTGGTGTATTTCGTTAAGCCGCCAGACCGAACAAGTCGCATTCACGCAGGTGGTGTGTTATCCCCACGGCGCAACAATTCACGTACAGTTGTTAGCAATAAGTGCCGAACCCCGGGCATTTAGCGCTGGTAAAAAAGTTGCACCCTTTTTAGTTCACACTCTTCTCCGTCAGAAAAAAACGTTGTTATTTTTCGATTTGTTTTAAAACGTAATAATGCGTAAATTACAAACAAACGATATATTGAATTTAAGAATTCAGACACATACATTTCTGTATGCAGTACAATTAGTGATTAGTATACTACACGATATACAACTGTAACTTAACCACGAATGTATAATATTATTTCCGTTTTTTTGTAATCTGTTCGAAAATTTGTCGTTCTTCAATAAATTTCGAGGCGCCTCTAAATAATTGGCGCCCAGGGCAAGGATACCCACTTGCTCCCCTCAAGATCCGGCACCGGTAATAGCCAATTACGCACGTACGTCACATCAGCCCCCCCATTTTTGAATTTCGGTATTTTTTTCGCACAGATATTTAGTATGGAATTTGTATGAATTTGTATGATCATTTACAGAATTTGTATACGATTATTTCAACGAGAATAATTTAAAAACATTTGGGGGGCTGACGTGACGAACCTATACTAATGTTATGAACGAATATTTTATCAATATTATATTATATTAGTATAGTATAGAATATACACGATGGCCCACGTAACATTGTGAACGTCCGGCGATAAGTATGCTTTGGTCAGCGAATTCCAAAGGCGCTTGTACTGGGCGGGCTCCCACGGTTATAGCAGTAGAATCAGTCGTAGCAGACCAACGATGATGTACAGACCCTCTTAGTGTTTTTTATTTTGTAATTGTATTTTAATATGTAATAAACACTTAATAATATACTCAACAACCAATTTCATTCTCCAATATTCCTTACGGTACCAGCAAGAACATATCACTAATATACTTATTTTATTTGTATTTCTATAATAATTTAAATTTTATATTAAACTTGCTTTTAACAGAAAAAATGATGCGGGAGTACTCCATATTAATAAATGTCAGTAATGATTGATTTAACACACACAATTACACTAATAAAACTATTATATATAAATGATATATTGAACGATAAAAACAGCAATATTAGACTGCCGTCAAAAATTAAATACAATAGTACACAGTGAGATATTATGTATACTATAATAATAAAGACGTATTTTTAACAAAAAATATTTATTTTAATCCTTAAATCACAAGTTATCTAAAAAATATAGTTAGTGTTATGTATGTATTAAATGTGTTCAGTTCATTATTATATTAGTATAGGTTCGTCACGTCAGCCCCCCAAATGTTTTTTAGTTATTATGGTTAAAATATTCACATACAAATTCTGTAAATAGTCATAAAAATTCCATACTAAATATCTAACCAAAAAAAAAATGAAAATTTCCAATATGGGGGGAGGGGGCTGGCGTGACGTACGTCAATTGCGCCGCCGCAGACATTAAAATATCTAGTAATTTACCAGTTTTCGTAAAACGCGTTCATTTTTGTGACGTGCAGCGTATGATTTTAAATCGATATCGCTCCAGTAAAGGGTACGTAGAAAGACGATTCGAAATATTTCCGAAGAAATGGATACATTCAACGCAAAATATATAAACGACGATTTCACAGTTTGAAAAGTAAATTTTTATGAAAATAATAATAATAATATATGTCAATGATAAAAAAAAAAAGAAGAAAAAAAGTAGGCGGTATCGGCATGAAAAACCTACACGCGTAGGTATAATAATTATGCTGCTCTCCTTCTTCGACCGTCAGAGATTCGATCATTTCATCAATAGTGATTGATTTCAATAACGCGTTTTGCTCAACGTGCAGAATGAAAATTCGAAATAAATTAGTATAGCCAATCACCGATTATTATTAGTGCAATATAAAATATGACCGTTTTCTGTAGAAAGTTGTTAAAATGGAAAATTGTGTCTATATTATGTGGCGTATGCATGTATGCCGTGACCGTATAGTATAATTATATACGACGCACGAGTTTTTGCAGTATGATAAAAAAACAAGTACATTAATTTTTTTTTACGATTAATATAAATCAAAAATGTAAATCGAAGTGGGCTGTTCATTCGTCCGTATAATAGTCGTATTTATTATAGTTAATGTTTTTGGATAAGTTTGATTTAGGTGAATCCTACGTTAAAAAAATATTATGCTTTCCACTGGTTTCAAAAGTTACCACGTGAATTATCCGAAATCGTATAGAATCCAAAAAAGTGATAACATATTTATACACCGCATATAAAAGTTGTTTTAAAGAAGACGCATGTTAAATATCTATTTAACGCGGAAAAGGGAAAGGAGTGTTACTACGAACTGTAGTCGCGGACGAAATGTAATTCTATACATATTTCGGCGTATAATATATTAATAACGTAACAATAAGAAGTCCCCTTTCGCGTGCGGTTGCGGCCTATACGAGTTTTTTTTTTTATACCTCCGGCGGATGTACATAAAGCGATATAATATAAACGAAAGCCGAGACGTTTGTACAGAATAACATAATATATATGGTGTGTCTCGGGCTCGGCGAAGAAATTTTAAAATAATAAGACAATGTCGTCCATCGCGATCGTTGTCGAGTCCGGCGTTTTTACTCGTGTACGATATTATTACGTCGTGCGTATATTTCGCAACAATAATCGTCGACGGCCTACGTTTTTATCGATCGTATTTTCGTCCTGGCCGACTTGCCGACAAACGGTGTTCCGCGGCGCCAGTGTGTTTATCCCATACGATGTCTCGAATTGGACAAAACGTTTATAACAGCCATGGTAAAATGCGTCCCCGAAGAATCAAACGTCTTGTCGACTCTCGGGGACGGAGATAGAGGGACACGGCGTTCTTGGCGTCTCGTTTGAGAAAAATCAAAAGGGGCGCGTTAAAAAAAAAATGCACGACAGGAAGAGGTCTGTTTCAAAATGCGGTCGTCGCGTGGCGCGTATACCGGCGTGGAGAGATCGTTTTTGGTGCAACGACCGACCGGCGGACGAGATTACGTACAATGTACGAATTAAAACATACCACGACATCGTATTTCGTTGTTGTGCCGCGCGTCGTTTACTCGCGTTCGCGTGGAAAACGGAGCGTTGAGACGATTGTCGATAATCGACTTGGATTTCGATCGACGGTTGGTTATGATGTACGCGCGTAAAAATGATAAAAGGCTGAAATCCGCGATTCTGACGGAAACCGTACACGCCAAACTACAGATCGAACGATTTGTCCGTCGATTTAAATCTCAGTGTTTTTAGCATACGCGAATGTACAATGAACACGAGAAGACGTGCCGTTGTGTCCACGCGGTATATTTGACCGAAATATTGATAAAAAATCATAGTTGGTAAAAAAAAAAAAACACGCGTTTCTTAAACTTTTCGAAATGCGCCCACTTAGTACGGTAGTTTTCGAAAACCCGTCGTCCGGACCTCGAGTCGAGAATGCGTTAGGTCACCGCGTTTTTTTTTCTTACTATTATTACTCCGTTTCTGTTTTTCCGTAATATCGTCGACGCGTACAATATTAATCGTGCTGACGTATGCAAACGTATGTAGTGCGACGAATTCGAGTGTCGTGTTAGCGTAAAATCATATACGTGCGTAGGCTAGATACACGTACTTGCCTGTACATACGTTACTTGTAAGCTGAAACGAAATCTTCGCCGCGTATTTATTTGCAATGTTTCTGTTTACGTTGACACTATAGATTCGACACGGGCAAAGACGGATACTTGGACCTGGGCGAGTTGAAAAGGATGATGGAAAAACTGGGCGTCCCGCAGACGCACCTGGCGCTCAAAGCCATGATCAAAGAAGTGGACGAGGACGGCGACGACAAGATAAGTTTTAGAGAAGTGAGTCAAACGTCGATTTAAACCGAATCTATTCGATCATCGTTGGTGTCTGTTTTAACGCGTCTGCATTCCGACGTCTCGTACGCGTGCAACGGACGTTTCGAATCTTTGGAACAATACACGAAATGATTTCGTTTCGTTTCACAGTAAATATTGATATTGCGACAAATATTCGTAACCGAACCCAACGTGTGTAGACACAATTGTTATACATCATACGTGAGCCCCTACACATTAACAACGTAGAGATGGTCGTGGCCCGATATAAAACTAAATCAATTCACCTGATCCGTTTAGTACATTTTTACTCGCCAAAAAAGATTTGTCACGTTGTCTTTGTGTCCGTCTCCATAAACTGTTATAATATCATCACGCGTTTAGACGCATAATGCGTGTAGAGAAAACTATTGGGGTTCAGACAAAGCGCATTATAACGGTTAAATCCGATATAGCTACTATGTACTCGCGAGTTTGTTGATTAACAATTTCTCTTCCGCGTGTACAGTATTCTATACGAACATTAGTTCACCTTTTTAAACGTTTTCTCCGCGCGAGCTTTCCATCGAATGTCGTGGCTATAATTTCGTTATTTTCGGTCAACGCGAAAAAGAAAGAAAAAAATTCCGAAATTTGAAAAAATACAAAAATCGTATTCGAAAGCAAATAAAAGACGAGCCGCGCGAGACGTGCACGCCGAATTATCGCATAGCCAACCAACACAAGTACAAAAGCACATTACGGTCACATTACACAACGGACACGTACGCGCGTTATATTTCGACGATTTAGTGTAACATTATATATATACGTGTGTGTTATTACGACGACCGTTTATATTACGAACGACTTTCTAGTTTCTCTGCGCGTATACTTAGGTACCAAGGCCGTAGCAGGAACACATTTTCGGTTGTCCGGTGGTTGGGGGGGGGGAGGGAGATTCAAAACGGATCATTTATTTTCAACTACTAGATTTAAATACTAGATCATGTTGTGTACGATAAAATCGTGTCTAAATGCGTATTAAAATGTGGCGTGTAAATAGTGTGTCTCCACCTTAAAAATTTAGTTTAATAAATTCAATTTATTGTAACTATTAAAAAGATTTTAGGTTAATTCCCCCCCTCCTCCAAATACAGCCTTGCTTAGTGTACGATTACCGCGACTTCTACACGTACACTACGTAAAGTCGGGAATCTGTCGGACGTTATGTCGTCTGTTGTTTTCCGCGGACAACATAGCGTAGCGTATTTGCTACAAGCGAATAAAAAACGGCGGTAGTGAAAATGTACAAATAAACACACGCACAATACAGTCGTCGGCCATTTCAACAAGTTTTTTTCGACCAGCCGCGCAACATCCATCGTCTACAGTTTAAGTGATAAAGCTCGCGTTTTTATTCGTATACAATAACGTTACATTTTTCTCGCCAACACACACAATTCTGTCATTAAACTCATTGAACCCGTACACTGAAATGGTAACCGTTTACTTGAACACGTAGTTAATACTCTACTGGTTCGATCGTCCGAGAGAAGAAATATTGCCGTTTGTGTGAATTATTGAGAACATAACGTTCTCGTCTCATATTTATATTCTCGACCCGTGCACGTGTGTCAATCCGTGTGTTTTGCAATTGAATCGATGTCGCTTAAAAACAATCCGAATTGCTGTACGAATTCTTTCTTCAAAATCGTCAACTATAACGAAGGCGCTATCTGTTGACCACGTCGACTTCAACTAATTCACGTCGGCCTTACGTTAAAACGTAACTTCACATCGCTCCGGTTTTAAATACTTTGGGTTACACGATCCCACGCCACTTGGTTATTTTGAAACGCGGTACGAAACAAACGGTTACACGGTGGGTGACGTGATAACAGTAACAACAACAACAACAATAAACTAATAACGATGTTCGCGTGTGCACGCAGTTTCTGTTGATCTACCGGAAGGCGTACGACGGATCGTTGCCCGAGGACTGCGGTCTGAACGAGTTGGCCCGGCTGACGGAGATAAACGTGGACGAGGTGGGCGTGATCGGCGCCAAAGAGTTTTTCGAAGCCAAGGTAAAAAACAACGCGTTAGGGGGAAACCCGTTTAAAAAGACGGACCCGTAAACGTTTCCGCCGGCGCGAACGTGATACGATGACGTGCCGACGACATTCGTTGGGCGCACGGCAACGTCTTTTGCGTCGGCGGAAACGGGCCGGATAAGTTTCGTTATTGGTTTTCGCGCGGTTGCAGATCGAGTACCAAGGCATCGCGAACCGGTTCGAGTACGAGCTGCGACAGGAGATGGAGGAGAAGAAACGGCTGGAGGACGAGATGTCCAGGCGGAAAATCGCGTTCAAAGAGAAGACCGCCGTCTTTCAATGAACGGCAAAACCGTGCCGACGACCATCAGAGCCGCGCGACGGATTCCGACCTGTTCGACTACACCACAACCATACCGCGATAGCACATCAATAATACAATAATAAAAAAACTACTTACCACCCCGTTCAACGGAAAACGCACGTCGCGTCATAACGGTACACATATATTACGTGTATGAGGCCACGTCCGTGGGATAGGGGGAGGGTCGAAAACTATTCTCGTTCAGGACGTTTCTCCAATAGCCATAAATTCTTGTTGCAAACGAGTTGCACAGCCCTTAAATTGTTTTTCCGCTAGTATTAATATGTATATATATGTGTTTAAATATTAAAATACGATTATATCACCCTGTACGTATGTTTTAGGATGTTACATTTTTTTTTTTATGATTTCTACTATTTTATTTATTTATGTCTATAATATACTTATTGTATATGATTTTTGTTTCATTAATGTATAAACACGTAATTTAATCCCGTGCAGAAATGTAATTATTTTTAATGAGCTCTTATATTATGTAAAACATTCCTCGTCCGTACAAACAAACAAAATGTATATAAATTCATTTCAGATTTTTCTTTATGCATTATAATATAACTCACTAATTGTGCAAATGACGCACAATTTTCTTGTTGAATAAAATACAATTTGAAACATTACACACTCGTGAAAAACATACATTATGGTTTTTTTCTTTGCATACAAATTTGACTCGTCCACGAAATGTTCAAAAATTAATTAAGAATACATAAATCATCATTACCGTTGTATTTAAAACAACAATATAACAGACTACAAACTGACATGGCTGTCACAATGACGTTCAGGATTTAAAGTAGAATTGCCAAATGCGATTATAAATCTTGTTGCAACGTTTCAAAAGTAAATATTTTATTTTCCATAATATTGACAACCAAAAACAATCTTTTAACGAAATCATTTTTATAATATACACACATACAATATAATAATAATAATAATAATAATAATTTTAGTAACTAAATCATGGTTTACTTTGATATAGAAAATTTATCATGTTATTAATAACAAAAACACATCACTCAACATTTTCGACGACGTTTGCAATCCGATTCTTCCACCTCGTCCAAGTGTTTAAAATCGTCTTCGTCCAATTCTCCATTGTCATTCAAAAAGTCAAGAATGCTCATTTGCTTTAAATTGGCAGAAGATTCCTAATTAACAAGACATGACACATTTTACACGAATACGTAGACAACATATCGTATATACACATTTACCAAAACTGTTGTACTGTTGTCTTTAAAATTGTCCTTGCTAAGGCCTGCTTTGTTCAGAACATTCAGTTTAGACTGAATCAGTGGCCACAGATGATCATCCGCCGTACCTTTTGCTAACAGATACTGTATGGTCACCGCCTCTGCTTGGCCAATACGATGTGCTCGGTCTTCAGCTTGCGTCAATATCTAAACGTATCATGAATTATTTAATCAATTTTCTACTTCGATTATTATTATAAAGTCATTACACCCGGATTCCAGTAGAGTTCAGCGAATATAACGAGTTTGGCTGCAGTCAGCGTAATACCCGAGTTTGCTGCACAAATTGAAAGGACGGCTACCCGATACAATGTCATTGGTTTGAAATTGGTCACACACGTCTTTCCTTTCTTCTGACGACGTTTTACCATCGATTCGAATGTAACTACATTGTAAAAATATGACAAAAAAGAATTTATTATTTCTAATATATGCATTGTACGTTTCTGCTTGCTTACTGAGTCTCATTGTTCTCTAGGACTTGACTTATACCGTCCATGACTTTTTGATGATGGGCGAATACTAAAAATTTCTTTTCTTCTTTTAGTAAATTCAGAATGTAATCACTGGTGGAAAAAAAACACATGTAAAATGTCGAGTAAATCACGAAAAACATAATATTGTAGACACGGTTTGCATTAATACTTACCAAATAGCGGGCAATTTAGCATCACCGGTATGATGGAAATATTCTAATAAAGCCCCACGAACTTGTGTTTTATTCAGTGATTTGTTGTTCACCATGCTTTCCAGATCATTCATATTTTGACTTCGAGATTTTATATTTTTTTCATTCAACACTACGATATTCCTATAATATTTTTAATTTTGCACGTAGCAATGAATTTTTAATAAATTTAAATATGCGAAAATAAGATGTGTATAGATACCTGATTTTTTGTGGTAACTGCTTTAAAACATCACTTTTTAAACGACGAATCATAAACTGAGTTTCGAGTATAGTCTTTAATTCTTTCATGTTTGAAGAGCCACTAAAGTCCCATCCAAAAGATGTATCTCGACCGTTGCAGTAACGTTTGCCATATTCCACTCTAAAATTGCGTTCAAATTTTTATTGAAATAGAATATTATTAACAAAGATTAATAAAATCAAAATTTTAACCAGAACTCAATGAGCTCAAATTGTCATATTTATTGAATGAAAATTATATTAATTGTATAAAATAATTATAAATCTATCTGGTCAACATCCTCATTAACGCTTTTATTAAATTACTCATTAGGCATTTTAAATGCTGACGAGTAATGTTGTCAAATGTTAAATTTTTTTTCTTTACTCATTTCACACTTAATAAATGAAAACCAATTGTATTTTAAAATATTAAATTTGACCCATTTTATATAAATATTTACCCAACACTAATCGTATATTCACAATTATGAAAAACAGATATTAAAGAGTATATACAATCTTTTTGACATACGGATTCATAAAATTATTTTGTGTTATCGCTTTAATCTGTGTGTAAAGTTCAATCGGTCTGGATAATGCTGGTGTACCACTTAATAAAATACATCTACAACACTTCATCGCAAGGGAAAGTGCAATTTTGGTTCTGCCAGATTTCTCACTTTTTAAACTGTGGCTTTCATCCTTAAAGAAAAAACAAATGAATGTAATTTTCAGAACCTTTGGTTAAACTATACTAAAATGAAGAAAGAAAACTACAAGTCCTTACAAATATAATAATGCCAAATTTAATTTTCAAAAGCATATCCTTCATTTTGGTCATTAAGTCGTAAGATGTGATTAAGATGGTGGGATCAATAATTTGCTCATTAGTTTTTGCCATTACGTATATCCCAGTCACAGGAACATTTGGTAATCTCAAACGAATTTCTTCTTCCCACGTGTATCTGAATGAAACGACAAAAATAGTGAACAATATTAATCATTAATAAATAATAACAATAGATACACATAAAACGCAACATTAAAAACAATGTATTTTTTACTTCATACTCGAAGGGCACACGATGAGCAATGGAAAATCATCAGAGAAATATTTCACAATTCCTATAGCTTGTATGGTCTTTCCCAAGCCCATGTCATCTGCGATAATGCAGCGGCCTTTTTTCGATATTCCAAACCTAAATGCAAATTAAGTATCATTATTGTACTATATACTACATAGTTACAATATATAAAAATGACTAACTGGACACCAATTTTTTGAAATGGAAAAAGACTATCAAGCAAATCATTACCAATGGGACTTAAGTCGACTTCTGACAAATTTGTTTCGACGTCCGTTTTGTACATCTAAAAAGTAATGACGGTATTAATTTTGTGTTATATTTTAAATAACATTTCGCTCAGACAAGTATCTGTACTTTCGTAATATAACATGGTAATTTTTCTATTTTAACATCAGGCTCGAGTCGCTTTATATTTATCATAAGCTGATCATAATCCTTTATACTGAATGACCACTCTGATGTTTGTGTATCTAAAAAAAATATAAACTTATATGCTCGGTAAGATTATTTTCTGAAAACGAAATTAATTTTACTTACCATATCGTTTACTCGGTATCGTTTTGAAAGTGTCAATCAGCTGTTTGTGGTAGCCAACGTGTACGGTAAAACGTTGCTTTGACGTGAGCTCACAAGTACCACAAACTGATTTTGGTTTGGATTTCAGTGGACTGCTATTGTAATTGGCTTGGACAGTTTTGCCATTAGAAGTTGGCAATACGACCGATCTGGATTTTGGTACCGTGCTCTGGTTGTAATTACTTTTGGTTGGCTGGGGCGTACTCTTCAGTGCCAATTTCGCTGCTAATTTGGCTTGAGCGGCTTTCCTCTTTTCTTCGATCATTTTACGCTGTTCATCGGTCAAACTCGACATGCTGAATTGTTTGAGACTAAATCTGACAATACACCTGTTCAACAAACACCGTAACGTGACGTTACGACGAGACCAAATGTCCGACACGATCGGCAATACAGACCAGGCAGTATGTTTCGGGGGGTTCGTTTGAACGACGGCGCGAGTGTCGTGGTACACGTCGCGTCAACTACGACGGCGATAACGCGTACTCTGAAAATGACGACCAAACACAATCAGATAACAACACGAAAACGGAACAATAATAATAATAAAGTTTACTGGACGATATCGTCGCAGAACACCCGGAGTACGCGAATGATTTCCGTTGGACGTCGACTCGACGGCGAGCAGGCGAAGGAAAACCGGGCAAATAAAACCGCACGGTTATCGGACACTTAATCCAATTAATCGTCGCGGAATCGAAAACCCGGGGAACGGTTCGTAACGGGATCGCGAACACGACGTAAACAGACGGGAGTTTCCCTCCAAACGGCTGTGCGCCGATAACGTAGCGTCCGAATAGCCGTTGATAACGAGGTTAGTGATAGCAACACGGACACGATCGCCTGTGATAACGGCCGACGAACAGGTGCGTACGAACAACCGGCGTGTCCGAATTGCGTGCAAAAAAAAAAAAAACGATATTTCCTCCGATAATCATGAAAGATCACCACATGTTCCTCCTTACCGCTTTTACAGGCTTTTTAGGTCGTTAGGTCTTCGCGAAAACAGTTACTGACCACCTCGTGGGGTTTTCAAAATGGAAAAGCGAATAACAGTTCTAAACGCTTTCCAGTTTCGGATTTGTTTTTAAAAATTGAACACTGGCTGAATTTTTCACCGGACGGTTTGCACGGAATTAACGTCCAACGAAATTGGCTGTATCGTCGGGTAGTGTTTACGGGTTGGGCATCGGCAATCGATAAGACTGGGCCAAGACCAAAACGTTTACGAGTGTATCGCCGAACAAACCGAAATCGGATGGAAATTATTACGCAGTTCGGTTGTCGCGACGTATTTTTTTCGATTCACGTGAATTGGCTACATTTCGCCGGCGGTAAATCGAAGACAAAATTCGTACGACGTACTTAACAATGACGATTAAGCCGCTCGATTTTATGTTCGCGTTGGTTTTCCTCGGATGGAATTCGTAGCGTTTTATTCGGTCCGTTTGCAAACAACGGCGCGCCGCCGGACCTGCTAAACCCGCTCGGCAGCTAGAACAATGGCGACAGCGGTTGGAACCACCGACGTGAACTTGAAACCCGGCTGGGTTCGTTGTTTGACACGTGATTTTAGATTTGCCAGAAGGATTGGAAATAAATCAAACGCTTTTTTTCGTTCAAATTGAAAAATTGTAGTTCTTGTGTATTCTTAAAATCAAACACCAACATTAAACAGATTACATTTAATTAAAATACCGGACGCTCTGCGAAAACAGTTGAGGTTCTGCTTGGTCGTGCATTCGCCGTCGCCACCAAGAGACCGTAACGTTCCGACATTTGGACGGTCGGACCAATAAAACAGAACGAATGATATTGTCTGTGGGCCCGTTGCTGTGCAGTGGCGTGCCCAGGAATTTTCAATGGGGGAGGGATGTTATAAGTAAATAGTAATAATACATTTTAATGAATTGTCATGGTAATACCAAAAACTCAAATGTTTATGTTTCAAGCTGTCCATAATCGTTTCTAGCTCATAATTGTGTACATTTGTATAGATTGTTCTATAATCAAAATGAATTTAAATTATAACACACTAATACCAAGTTGTTCAATTAACAAAACACCATTAAATTGAAAAAAATGTATTGCATGTTTAAAAATAAAATCAAAATACATGGAAAGTAGATTGCTTATTCCAAACGGAATTTCAACCGCCTAGCTTTTGTACTTTTTTGCCATTAACTAATAAAAAGTATTAAGTAATGACTCTAAAACAGCTCTTATAACTAATAAGTTGTTTTCTGTAGATCAGCGAAATAGACAATGGAGGGGGGGGGATATAACCCCTAACCTCCCCCCACTGAGCACGCCACTGTTGCTGTGTCGTACGGGTCAATCCGGTTGTACACCGTTCGAATTGCCCCCGAATGTAATTGTATCCCCTTATCGTCGACCGCGTGGCCCGAGAATTGGTTACGTGTGCTTTTGTTGATGGTCGTCTGTCGTACGAAAAACTACGTGCGTGTAACAATTATTTCGAAATGAAATCAAACGAGTGTTCTGAAAACAAAAACGTTTGGATTTTATTTTTGATTTCTCACACGCGCGCGGACGCACGCCGTCGGTCGTTTTATTTTGTCGTTCCCGTCGTTTTGTTCCCGTTCACGTCGCCGCCGTCACGATCTGCGCCGCCCCGGACCCGACACGTCGTTGGTGTAGTTTAACTACTACGTCTAATCGGCCGGCAGGTCACTTTATGTCCAGTGTTCCCCATGGGCAGTGGGTGCGAAGTGGGCCGATAGTCAGAACGGCCGAAACGCTACAAGACTTGTCGAACTAACACACCACCGCCGGTGGGAACCGCTAACTCGGCGGAATCCAACTCGACGGCTCGGTCACGTACGCCACTCGCTTACAATATGCCCACTCAATGCATTCACAATACTCATAATATACCGTTGCGTCCTACGTTATTATGCATATGCATTATCTGTATTTAGGCGATAACGAATTGCCGATAACCGCGTAACGCAGACGACGACCACTGCACTATCTCGCCGGCAAACCCGTCAAGTCAGTCAGTCCGGCCGTCCATAGTCGACTAACATATTCGCGATGTTTAACTTGCAATTGAAAAACAATAAATAGCGACGTATTTGATTATTTTACAATATAATCCAGTGAGAGGGTCAGGAGATTGTACCCTTTTTTCTTGCTCGCAACGTATACGTACTGATAATATATGGACGGGTTAAAGTCAGAGTGGTGTAAGTCACATTTAAATAAAAACCACAGATGCTAAATCGAGACCTGACAATTTTTTAATAGAAAATGTCATGCAAGTCAGAGTTTCATTTAAATACTAACAGGTGGCAGAAGTAGTTAGTAATAAACGAAACACATGTTTTGTTTATAAATAAAAAGGTGTGTGTCATTGTGTTTATAAACGCTTTCATAAATATACTGACGTCAAATTTCTTTAAAATATGAACGTAAAGACGTATTAATAAACGTAAATAAAATAAATAATTTTTGACAATATTCTAATTTTTTGTGTACAAGGTGTAAAGTTTGAGGGGAATAGATACTGTCAAAAAAATTAAAAATTAATAATGTGTGTAATGTATACATATAATAAGTTTGGTATGGTAGTAACATCTGTATAAACAACATGGGTTTATTGTTTCAAATGTATGCGAAGAATAGAATTATTTATACTCCTGATGATTGGCACACAATAATTGTACAATACAGGAAAAGAAATAAATTAATGTTGAAGAAAATGACTCGTGACGACTTCAAATCTGTTGCTAACTTAGAACATCTAACGTCTATCCCACGTAGGAAAAAAACAAGGACAATAACCCCGTTAACTGGTTGAAGATCCAATGGATTAGGCTTTTGAAAGATCGTCCTTATACTCTTTTTAATAAGGAAACACTAAATGAAGACATATCACTTTTTTGAGATAAATCTACGACCAGTTAAGGCTAGTAGACCATCACATATAGCGCCATTCAACAAGACATTCTCTACCTACGAGAATGACCTGTAACACAACGAAGAAGAAGAACATGATGGTCCTTCTGAAACCAGTAAAGTACGATTTTTTTCTTTCTCTTCGTACAAATATTCACAATAATGAGACATTACCTGACAACTGTCCTTTGACAATAATTTTGGGAACAGTCTCGAGCGTTTTACCACATATTTTATAGGATCGTAATAATAATAATTAGAACTATGGATGAAATTCAAATTTTAATCGAAAAAAAAACCAGATAAAAACTTTTTGAAACAATTATGTGTATGTATATAGTGTGGGCAGGGACTGATACATGATATAGTTAATGTAAACGCGGCCGTGAAAATACGATCTGTTGAAACATGATAATCGCGTCGATCGTAAATAACAGTCCGTTGAACGCGAACGCCGACGAACTAAATATTAATTCGAATCTATTTATTTCCTTGTAGAGTTGTAACAGGATGTACGACGAGACGATGCCCAAGAGCACTTGTATAACGGAACCGATGAGTATCTGTAAAACATTAATATTAATATTAAGGCAAGTTCGTATATATAAAAAAAAAAATTGGAAAAATTGGAAAAATTCATAGGCGTAGACTTATTCGAAGTGTTCGAATCTCCCGAAATGTCAACGAGTCGAAAAAAGTTAATTATTCGCGCGTGTGACAAGTACGATGGACGATTAATTGCACTCATAAAATGTTAAGTGATTCAAAAATCGATATTCAAACATTACAAAATGTGCGTATTTTACGGAATAAATTATGTTCCACGATTTATGTACATAAATGGTAGTGTTTTGTTTGAAAATGATATTTATATTTCTGGAGGCATTCAAATTTGAACGTGATAATTATTTTTTAGTTCAATACCATTTCTCTTTATTAAAAAAAAAAAGAAAAGAAATTACGACAAAATAGAAGGAATTCGCAACGTGCTGATTGAAATGGAGCCTGATAAAGATTCGAAAAATGTGTATACACTTAACCGAGAAATATTAAAAAGTCGGTTTAAAAAAAAAATCGTTAAGAGGTGGATATGGCACTCCCTCGTCGCCCCTCGAGCACGTCCCAGCGTCGAATAATGAAAAATTATATACGATACGTTTTATGTACATAAAATATTAAACAGCGTATTTAACGAACGTACTTACCAATATTTTAGGGATTTTCTCTTTTATCAATATTCCGCAAAGGACGAGCACGGTGAAAAACAAGCTCACGTATATCGCCACTTGAGTGAAAATTATTTTGTAAAACCAGTTTGAGTCGTGTTGTTGCAATTGCAATATTTTTACGAAGTCGGAAAGAGTTTTGTTTTTGTATCCCGTCATGCAGATGGCGATCATGATCGGAATCAGCTGGAAACGAGAATCGCACGATATTATATTATCATGATATTGTTTCTCGCAAACGAATATCATACACGCGTCGTGTCATAAGAGGTACCACTATATTCTATAAAATAATTTAGTAAAAAACGTTACGATAACGTGATGACATATACATATTTGTATTTTATTTTATGCGTTTTTTGCATTTATTCGCGATTTACGCGAGAGAAAAAAACGTAAATATGCCACATAAACAATTTTATGGGTTCTGACAATCATAATGTTGTTAATGAAAAACGTTTTTTTTTTAATCTCGAAATTCTAAGTCATGAAGAAGCATGTTTATTTAATGTACGCAGTTTTAGACCGTACATATTATATTATTTCAATATTACAAATATATGCGATACGCATCAACTTAAAGGTATTTTCATACCGTAAAATTATCTACATATATATATTGGTTAAGTCATTGACGTGTACTCACTCGAAGTTTATCGCAAGCGTATCATAAAACGTATAGTTTATAATTAAAAAGTCATTCGGACGTAAACTTTTATATTCTTTTTACATTTTCGTGAAATATTCAAATTAGACAGCAGCACATAATCGTCAATTTTTAAGTAGACCGAAATGATTTTGTTCTTATTTCACACGATAATGAATACGTACACAATTAATCGTGTTCACCCGCGGCGGTTTCGATAAATTATCAAACATTGTTGTTTGTAAGTCTGTTAAATGCGTGTAGTTTCTGTATTGCGGAGCGTTGGTCTTTTACTTTTCAGTAATGGTCTTGTAGAATTGGATGAACCCGTTTTTTTTCTTCTTCCGAAGTGACTCGCTTTTTTAAATAACGTTTCGTGCGTGTTTTCCGTATGAACGATTGCGTTTTATTGTACAACACGATTTCCCCGCATATTATTGTTAACAATAAAACCATAAGCAGTTTTTTTTTTTTTTTTTTAAACAAATCGAACAAGACTCGATCTCCCGGACGTGTGTATAATAATAGTACGATAACAAACCACTCAAGACGAATCTTAACCGTATGCTAACCGTAGAACAAAAGAAAACGATAACATCGGGGGTTTTTTTTTTCCGTACATATTGTAAACGTACTCGTGCGGTATGAGTTATATACATTAAGTGTGATTAAGTGTAGTTTATTATAAATAATACGACCGCACGTCGTCGAGACTGTTATTACGATTATTATATGTGTGTGCGTCGCAGTCGTAGTTGCGCGGCGTTTACGCGTGTGTACGGTTTGCGGTCGAAACATACGATACAGTCGAATACGCGCGAACGTGTTTCGTCGGTAAACGACAACGAGGACAATACAAAAAAAACACTCGTCGGTCGTAACGACCAAATGAGAATTGTCGCGAAAAAACAATAACAACGGATCGATTGAACGGGCCTCGTGCGGCAACGGTACGCCGGACGAGAACACTACTACGTATCGAATATGTATATTTTCATAAAGAAGAACGAAGCGATTCCGACGAAAAATTGGCAATTATTCTCACGAGAAACATTCGAATACAATTATGAGCGTACATTTTTAAGTTATGTCAAATCGAACAGATACGTACGCATGACCACCGGCATCTACTCGCGGATGACAGATTTCCCTATCGAATTTACAAGATATCGTCAGGAATTTTTCAGCAAAAAATTGTCATGAATCGTACTCGAGCTTATTCGGTAGCGGAAAAAAACGTGTTTTTTTTTAGCTTTGTACGACAAAACTAATTTAATTATTTCATGTTTTAAGATCACGATTTCATTTTGCTTTCGTGTCGTTCGACGCAGACGAGACGTCTGAAACGATCGTCGTTTAGTCGTCACGGGCATGACTTGTACTCGTATTAGATGGTTTGGACGTACACAGTATACTTACCAATTCGGCGATTCGTAAAAGTATCAACATGACGGCCGGCGGGGAAACCGTAAGCAATACGGTTACGGTCGAAAATCCGAACGCGTCACGGAGACGATTCCTGGCGCGATGTTAATTATATCACGCGTACACGTCGCCGCTCGACGTATACTCCGCAGCACGCGTATTATTATTATTATTATTATTATTATTATTATTACTGTGAATATTGAAAAACGACACGACGGCGCGCGACATCCGATCGAATGTTATCGTGTGCCCGTCTCGTTGTCGACGTAAACGAAATTAACCGTATACGACGCGCAGCACTTGATGAAGCACGTACGTGTTATCGTATCGATCGAGTCGCGCGAGAAACGATGTGTTCGGCGGGCACACACACGTTCGCATGACGCGCACTCGACTATGTCTGACGCGACGATACCGATCATCGTAACGACGGTCGGGGGAAAAAATAAAAATAAAATAAAAAAACGTTTCAAGACTATTTGTTTTATATTTGTTTGTTTGGTGTTCTTTTTTCGTTTCGTTTCGTTTCGTTTTGAGGTCAGCCGTTAAATTACGTTGGCGGTCGCCACGTGCCGTGTATCACAATATACAGTCGCGCGGGTGTTCTCCGTCGAGACTTCACGTCGTCACGTACGTACGATAAAACGCGCGTATCAACATAAATATGAATATCGTACAGAGTACATTTTTTGTGTAGGTACGACGACGCGACCGAGCGGAGGGAGAGATTTTTACGCTGTGAAAGATACGTCGGTGTAATATCAAATACGGACCGTCACACCGAACGAACAATGTTTGTGTATATGTCGCTTTAAAAAAGAAAGGTTGAAAACAAAAATACATTCGATTTCCATTTTTTTTTTTTCTTACAGAAGTCGAACGTTATAATAAATATATCGAAATATGTTACACAAGCACGCAATCAGGAAGGTTTTTTAACCGGACACGTACAAGCGCGGATAACCTTATATTCTTTATAACAATATACATACAAACTACAACGTTTTCGATACACAACAGTTGTACACAATATGTATTAAATTATTCAAAGGTATTTTTTGGTAAGTATACTACATCTTGTAAAACATCATTGATTCGTCAAAAATTATTAATTATTTGTATAATAATAATAATAAGTTCAAGATAAAGTATATCTTGAATAATCATGAATAAGTAATCAAATAATTTCGTCGAAGAACATACCCGTTGGAAAACCACCGACAATTATTGCGTACATACTAGCGATATGTATCCAACAATAATAACTACGAATCGTTCGAGTATAAAAAATATCGTTAAATATTGATTTGTTATGTTTAAAAATCGGTTTTTATTTGGCTTAGCGCTCGTATAAATGCGGTTTAACAGTAGGATTGTCGTTTCGAGCAAAAGCTGAAAGAAACGCGTTAACATCTGTTGGCATTTATTCGTGACAAACGCGTTTCATACTTCCATCCGTTAAAGAACAAATAAATCGCGATTACTCGTATTTATTGTTTTTAATCATATTAATTATAGATAATATTTACCAAATAACGTCATCGGTTCACCCAGAAATTATAACGATCATACCGGTTGTTGAAAACAAAGTAATAATAATGGCAATTATTTAAAAAAATAAAAAAGCATTCGCTATACACGTGGTACAGGATGTTAAAAACACACGAAATATCCAAAATATTGTACTTTTGTTCGTTTTTACAAAAACTTTTTCATCGTTTTACATCGCTACGTGTCCAGCATACGTATAACACATCGTACTCTGTATTTATGCACATCATTTCTTTAGACAGACGCCGTTATTAAATAATCAATATACACGTGGTCTTGTATGTAGTTCTTTTCGTCGACCGGAGATCTTCGTTGTTGTTTTTCAAATCAAATACATACGCGACATCATTCGCAATGACATCGGGCGAATTCCGTTTTACGTTATTAACCACATAAATATATTACGAATATCACGAAAACAAAAGAAAAAAATCTTGGTTGGTTTTTTCTTAGACATATTTTTTTGTGCGTACACGTTGTACAATAGGCGTATTGTTGGCCGCGCTTTCCACGAACGACTGTTGTTTTTATTCTCTCGCGAGACCCCGACGAACGTATTTAAAGCGTTGAAATGTGTACAATGTGTGTACAAACTGCCGGCAACGCCGTTGAACGAAGTGCGCGGGTGAACACCAGCGCGTTGTACTCGGAAACAAAAAAATAATAATTAAAGTTTCATCGCGATCCGTGCACATGTGCGCTGCGCGGCTAAAACTTTGTCGGGTTCGTGTATTATTCTCGAGAAACCGTGATATATATATCACGTACGTCGCACAAACACGTCGTGTACACACGTATGTATATAATGTGCGAAGTCGTAAACGGAAACGACTACCAATGAATACGACGTTCTATAAATCCCGTGGCGTTAAAATCGATGCGTCTCGCATCGCGCGTTTGATTACAATAAAACATGGTGTCCCGCCCCGTCGGCCGGGTTCGATTAAAGAACGGTCCGAAACAGATTTTTGAGATTCGTGTCCGTTTAACGATATTTTGTAACGCCCAACGTTACTAGTGGGGGGGGGGAGGGTACTATTACTAAACGAAGGGCAGACTTGTTTTTCTCGTACAAATTACCCGACAATCCGACCGGAAGCTCTGAATTATCAATATCCGGAGTAATACGATATGCGTTGATTTATTTCACTGGTAATTATTTAACGTCCAATTCACAAATTGCAAACGAAATTAGCTCCAACTGTATATATAAGTAATAGGTCGTGATCTATATTCTGTATAACAGATTTGTGCTGTACGTATACGTACAGTGCCGGATTTAGAAATGTGGAGGCCCCGGGCCCATCTATAGTGATAGCCCCGTTTTCAATCACATATATCTGATATTACAAGTGCATTCAATGTATAATGTATCTATTATATTATAATTTACTGGAAAACAATATTTTAGTTAAATGTTAGGTTGAAAAAATTTAATCATGTTGAATAATAAACTAAAAATATAATTAATCACGCTCAAATCATATTAAATAATGTTTAATTTATTTTAAAATTACAATGAGCATAGTACACACTGTACTCAAATACTGTAAATCGTTATAATTATATTGGTACTCTTCTAGATTTCATCACTATACATTTTTTAACTATAGTGATATTTTGATTCGAATATTGTGATTTTAATCTGAAAAAAATCTTACTATGCAGAAGCCTCTGTTTTGTGAAGGTCGGGGTTCCGAGAGCCCATGTCCCCCCCCCGAAAAAAATCCGTCCCTGTATATGTAGCCATACAAATACATTTCGCGGTCGTCGAGACTAAAAAAAAAATTATCAATTGTTGTTTGTTGGTTGACGATAAAACGGTTAATGAGTGATTCACGTGATGTCATCGAGCACTTGTATTATAAGCCGTAATACGCGTACAAACTTATTATCGTACACAGTGACTCACACGTTCACCTAAACGAAGGACGCCGATTATTTTCTGTGGTTGATTTTCACGTTTATGAATAAATACGTAAACGGTTTATATTTTTAAATCAAACTTTTCGCCTTGACTTTTTTAACGACAAACGAGTTACCAATTTTCAATTTCATATAATATACGGAATTAAAACCTTGACGAGCCGCAGTATTTTTTCTTTAGATTTTCATGTATATAGAAACATCAAACGTTCGACCGCAAGAACGGACTACTATTTATTTGTTTCATATTATTTTCCCGCAGACACGCCCACTGAATATTTTGTCACGACGAAGCCGATATTCAACTATGTTTGTATTAAACGTGACATTTTTTGTTGTTGTTTTTTTCGTAATAACGGCTACGGAACGTTATTCTATACAGACGTGCATCAACTGAAAATGCGTACCGTTCATTGACTTAATCGATATTTAATATTTGACGTATGCAAAAGCGTATACGTGACGAGAACTGTGACATTACTGCATACGTGTCGGCCGTGTGAAAAACTAAAAATTATTCGCCGCGACGCTATCGACCACCACGCGCACGTTTTATGCAAAAATATCTTTCAAATAATAATAAGATCTTGTACTCTGTTTTGTGTACTACGAAATTCGAAAGCGTGCTGTATAATATTTAGCAGATATATATATTATTCAAAGGTCTCGATGAGTATTACAGACGTTATTTAAATGTCTACATAGTCTTCAATTATTTCCAAATGACGTATTTTTGACCGGAGAAATCATTTTCGAAAAGGAAATGTCGTGTAATTACGAAATGTGCATTTTTAATCTAAATCCCTTCATTTTACTCAACTGGTAAATTAAAAAAAAAAAAAAAACGTTATTACTAACAAGTATAATCTTAAAATGTAAACAACCAAACTCGAAGCGTAGGGCGGTGAGAAAAAACGAACACGGCGAAAACGTATTATTGCATTCGAAAACAACGTTTTTAAAACCAACGAAAACTACCGTCGTGTCACGCAAACTCGAACAACATAAATTTAATTGAACAAAAAAATGTTTAAAAAAATTCGGAATAAAATAAATTACTGCTAGTATACTATATACATACATTAAATTTATTCGTGGGCACAATAAGAATTGGAATTATTTCAGATCAAATATACGAAACGTTTTATCATATTATTGAAAACTATATTGCAATTTACTGCGAAATTCGCAGTAAACGAATTTTCGTATATATTATTATGTCGTTCGATTGTTATTTGTAACGTAATAATATTTCAGACGTATATATAATATATATTTACTACGTCGTATACAATTTGTGTGTATATCCCGAAGCCTTCGCTTTCGTACGGTTAATATATCGCTCGGCTGTGTACAGTGTCCTACGGAGATATGATATTTTTACAATAAACACATTTCTAACTGTAAAGAAATCGAAATAAAAAATGGAAAATATTACTTTATTTTGTTTTTTGTTTTTATAATATGATTTTTAAAGTTCGTTTAAATTCAAATATTCCTCAAATAAATCGGTTTCGAATCATCATTGAAAACAATTGACATTTTCATGAAATTAAAAAAAAATAATAATAACATTTTAACTGTTTCAATTTTCGTTTCGAAAATCGTAAGTACAATAACACCGTAGGGTTCCGTAATAATATTACAAGAAAATAAAAAAAATCGAAAACACCGAATAGGGTCGCGTCCGTCAGCTTTCGACGGGACACTCACGCGACGTACATAAAGGTCGTCGTCAAACCTAACCGCTCATTCATGTTTTCAAACCGCGGAAAAACACAACATTTAAACACTACAAGTCGTGTGATAGACGCGTGGGCGCGCGACACGTGTGTGTTCGTCATACCATCGAGAATGATTTACACGACACGCGATCGTGTGGCGCCGCGAAGGGCGACTGGATTTGTCATTATGATGTTTTCACGTGCGAAACGGGGAAATACAAATATTTATTACGCGGTGCACGGGATTCTGCGGACGTTGAATTGTGAAAAAACGCGGTGTTGTAAATCGTCCGCTTCGGGGAGTCCGAAAGAGATCGCGGCGGAACGTCCGACGACGGTGCCTGCGAGATCCTACAAATAACAGCCGGCGCACGAGCAGAGACGTCATGTGCAATCATTCGTCCGGTCGTGAGATGTACGTTTCTACGGAATACCGTGGTATCCCCGGTACACGCGGTTCGCGCACATCGCGTGCGTCGAATTATATACCGGCCCGTACGACCGGAGAATCGCCGACAAACAAAACGGAATCCATCCGCATACAGTCGTGCGAGTCGTCGTCTTTCTTCGCGTTCGGTTGTGGACTCGCCGTCCAACGGTTGTCGTACGCACGGACGTTTTCGAAGTAACGATTCGTCGCTCGGCCGCAGTTATCATACGAACGTCGGTATTGTGAAAAATATATCACGCACGCGCCGTGTTCGTCGACGTCCCCGCAGGACTTAAACCGCGTTTGTTTAACCGCGCGACCCAAACGCAATACGACGACGACGTGCTCCACGCGTTAGAACCGCCTAACCTTTAGTTTCCCCCTTCGCGCGAAACCGTCGGCGTCGCAGCGCTTAGATGACTCATCCCGTTCGCGGGTCTTCTTGGCGCCACGTTCGTAACGTCGGGCCGCCGCACGCGTTGCGCACAGGGCCACGGGCCTCCGTTTAACGCACGTTTTTTCTCTCTTATTTTTGACATTTTATGTCTTTACTTTGGCACATTAAAATAAAAAAACCGTCACGAAAAAGTGTCCACCAAAAAGCGTTACCTAAATTAAGATATCCACTGAACATAAAATGTCTCGCTTAACGCTGACTCGTATGCGTTAATCATTTATCATTTCATTCGGGTAAATTTAATCAACCGGTTTAATTCAACTAATCAAATAACGTACCGATTTCGAACACATTACAACAAAAACGATCGCTTTTAACACGGACTGAATACACGGTGTTTCCTTTGTCACGCCGTATTAGGATCGACGGGTTGTTGACGTTTTAGTGTTTTAGTTGAAGAACTAGACGATATATCTGTTTCGCGAAATTTCGCTTCGAATCGCCTAACTGTACCTATAAACGCATTGTTTCTGTTCGAATTACCGCGAGATTTTCAAGCGATCTAGCGTTTACGTTCGACTTATCGACGGTTTGAATTATCGAGAGCCGTGCACGTTCAACGCGTTCACGTGGAATTTCTCGATTCTACTCGGACACGCAACTGTCACGAGCTTGACGTACAAACGGCGTTACGTATGAATGAAATCTGTGAGTTTATTAAAACGAGCCCTCGTCTGTGCAGCCGTACGGCCAGCCAGCTGAATTTTATTGACGTTTGCGCGCGTAATGTATATTGTACACCGCGAAACGCATTGAACTTTAAAGGTCTTTCGAGAAAACTCATTAGTACTGTTTCTGTGTACACGCACGCGAAATATATATTTATGTGTATGTACGTGTTTCCACGGTAAACTTAACGACATTTGACGAGCGCGTCACAATGGCCGTTCACATTAAAGAAATTTCTAATCGAAAAGTTTCGAAGGACGAGGTTGCACGGCGGTGTGTGTAGGCCGTATAACGTACACGCGGGACATTTGTACGGTTATCGCGATCGGCGGCGATCAGGAGCTGGTAAAAACGTTTATTCACGAGTGTGGGGGGCGTCATCGGCCGTCGTATTATGTTGTGTGTTATGTGTTACGTACGCACAACAGACCGTTTGTAGCGAGTGACCGCGAGACGTACCAAGTCCAAGAGAGTTCGCCGGACGTCCGTTATATACCAATGGTTCTCAACCTGGGGCGGGGGGGGGGAAATGTTTAAAAAACCACGACACACGAAAACGTTGTTCCTGATTGTTTATATTTTGTCGGGCATTATCGATATGTATTATGTACTGTATGCATAGGTATGTACATCAGCTAGATAGTTATAAATTTGTAATGTTATTGTTTTCCTGTACGAATAAATTAATGAAATATCAAAAAAGACAACATTGAAGTTGTATTTATATTTTGTCCAATAATCAACATAAGTCATGAAATATATGTATATATATTGCATATTAATCATATACGTTCAATCGTATAGCGGTGAGCTCATAGAATAGTATGAAAAGGGGAACGGACCTCGAAAGGTTGAGAACCTATGCGTTGTACGATTGAACGCCGCGAGGACGACGACGAGAAACGTAATAGTATAAAACGTTCACGAGTTTTTGTTTGTTTTGAGAACGATTTCATATCGATCCGCATAGGCCCTGCATACGAAAAATGGCGCCGCCATGTATATCGTGTAATTTTTCGTACAAACTCGGCCGACTTCTCGTAACTTTTTCATTGCGATACTCGGATATTACATTATGACGTAGAGGCTCGCGGCGTCATAACGACGGCGTCGTTTCCCTCCCCCGGAAACCACGCCGTGAGGGGATTTCCGTTTTTTCCACGAGGTCAAACGAGGTTTTCGGTTCACGTCGTCTCCGTCCGGCGCCCTTCCCGCGGCGTCCTGCAAAGCGTTGACGGGTGGAGAAATCCGCTTCGGCTTATCATCAAACGCGACTGTCTGACATAACGTTGCGCGGTAAAATTTTCTCTTTTTTTTTTTTTTTTTTGGTCGATTGGACGCGGTAAAATCGTCGTTCACACGGGGCACACGACATCGTATCGGAACGCGTTCGACCACGGCGGCCAGATACGGGAGTCTTGAACGGACGAACGTCATCGCGTCACGTACCGGCTCGTGGCGCGGCGCGTTTGCCGGAACCGCACGTCCGTCCGGGGCGCATCAAAAAATTGACGGGGGTTCTTCCGCTCTCCGGCGTGCGCCTGCCCCGCGGCCCGCGCCGTCGCGTAGCCCCGCGAACCGCGACCGATTGATTTTCAATGGCGGTCGGCCGCGGTGACTGTTTCGAGTGTCGGGCACGCGACCGTCACGTCTGTTCGCGTTCTTCGAGTTGTTCGGAAAACGATCTGAACGTGTCGCCCGCACGGGGCCGTGATAAAAACGCATACGCACGGCTGGCGAGGGACGGCGAACGAAAAAATTGCGCACCCCTGACACGGGCACCGACGACCGGCCCCGGCGACGTACAGGCGCCACAGATGCCTCGGTGGCGTCGCGCTGACCGCCGGTGGGCGTGGCCGCGGCGAACTTATCGAACGCGCGCGCAACTGGTCGGGAACCGTCGTCGCCGCCGCACCGCCGCCGCCGGGCCGTCCGAATGGCCCGGCACCGTCGCGCCGCAGTCGCGCACGACCGTAGCCATCCGTCGTTATATGGCTGCACGACCGCGACCACGGTGGCCGCCGGCTGCCGCGATAATCATCGTCGTCGCCGTTGTGGCCGCGACCGCTACGACGGCCACATCGCGTCTGGCCGGCGCCCACAAGCCCGTCAAAGACAAATCAGGTAAGGCATGCCGTGTGTGCGTGTTTTTTTTTTAACGATACGCCGCCGCCGCCGCCGTTGTTGAAATCGGAAAATCGCGACTAAACTGCGTAGGAAAAAACGATTTGCAAAAAAAAAAACACCGTTCATACCGTTTCGGTCGTCTAAGCTTTACGCACGTAAACACGTAACAAAATACGATACAAAACGCGCACTGTTGTCACGGCGGCGAGGCCGCGCGTAGGTGTCGGGACCGTGCCGACACTTGGTATGGACTAAAATCACTAGACTCTCCGTGTACATTCTTATCACGCGTTTCCTCTTTATTCGGCACACAATTAGCGTATCAAACGCGGAGAAAGTTCAACGCGTACAACATTTCCCATCCGTACGCCAGGGCGTTCGCTCCGGTACACAGCCCGCTGACGATGCGCAGTCCCCACAACGCGTCGCTGACGAACACGTCTTTGACGACGAATATCGCCGATACCAGGTGCAGGATCACAGCCAGACCGGACGAATATCGAATCTGAAACGGTGCACATCGATCATATAAAACGACGGCGCGCGCGAAGAGACCACGGGGGGAACCGGACGGTCCCAAACGTGGACGGCAGAGAAGAAGCGTCCGGTATTTCGTGCGCGATAAGCGGATAGTTACGACAACGGTGATTACGATCGTTATATATTATATAGAAGTAAGTAGAGACCGTCGGTGGTGGTCGAGAATCGGGGGTGTCGTGAAAGACGGTGTCCGACTCCACCACATAACTGTGAACAATGGACGAAACAAAAGAAAATAATAACACGATTGTACGAACACGTGGTAAGTTTATACGCACATGTATGGACAACGGACTCGGGAGAGGGTCAGTGACGTTAAATGGGTTCTAAACTCACCAGGATTTTTCGAACCAACGTCCAAACCTACAGTTCTTTACGACACGCGAGTATATGAGAATAAGGTTTTAACATGATCTTTCCTATAAGTCTACGCGTTGGACGCGTGCTCTTAATCTATTAAATAGTTAATAGGAGAGGAACGTCGACGTGCAAAGATCGTTTATATATTTATAAACATATCGTGTCGGCGTGGCCGTGGCGTTATCGTTCAATTTTGGTGGTGGAGAGGGAGGACAATGATTAAAAATTTACCGACTTCAAAAAAACGTGTCGGGCATCAGATCGTTAAATCGCCTAGTTCGGAGGGATCTCGCACATCCGGCCCCGCGCGTAAAAGATAATGATTAATGTGGCGTGTAAATTTGTTTAGGTCGAACACGTCGTAATAGATACGTATCGGGTATTAGGTATTTTATTTGTGTGTACGTGTGTACGTGTAATGAACGTAATCGGCCGGGTGATATTGATCGTGGTTCGCGCGCGCGTGTGTGTGCGACTCGCGAGCGCGTGTAGTACAAATATTACGTCCGTTTTTATTCGTCGCGCCGGCGAATAATAATTTATAAATATATACGTGCGTGTGTACATATTCATACGATTGCACGCGAAAGTAAAAAAACCGCGTTCGGCCGTCGCGCCGGCGGTTTGACACGCAAAAGTTTTCTTTTTCCCGTAAACAATAAAAACACGACTCGAACAGCGTGTCGATGAATTTTTCGACTGTTCGTTATGTCCGTCCCCCCATGCACGTACACGAGTGCATTACCCAAAGGGTCACTAGATAAAATATATAGTTGATTTCCAACGCACGCACGCACACATATATATTCGTGCGTGCGGCAGGAAATGTCGTCAGGTGAATGTGTGCTATACGACCGCGTCCCGACGTCCGGTGCGCGAACTAGTTGAACTGGGCGAGAGGCGATTCCGTGTCCGAAAGTGATTCGCGTGATTTACAGAACCCGCGCGCGCCTGTACACAAAAGACAAACGCGTGTTCGTTACGAGAAAAGAATTATTATTGTACGCGTTGGCGTTTTTATTTTTATTTTTCGTTCGCGCGCGTTAGGTTAGGTTAGGTCGCCGCGAGGGAACGATGACGATAACGATAATAACGATATCAATCGCCGTTACCGCGGCAACGTCAGAGCGTTCGATTCTCGGACAATCACGCGGACGAGTGATAATTACTTCGCGTCTGAAACAAACAAGATCCCTAGCCCGTTTTAGTCGTGAACGGAATCGTATAACACGCTCGGCACGCCTCTGAAAACCACTTGGAAATTAACTTAAATAACTCGATCTTTACGATTTCCCACGGATACGGTTCTCGTATTATTAATGACTTTAACACAGCGTTTAAGACCAAAACACTTTGTTTCGCTTGCGTACAAACCCGGTTAAGATCTTGAAAGGGGAAATAGTGGTTTTTACTGTGTGTGTGTGTGTGGTGTAAACATAAACGGAATACACGAACATTACGAATATCATAGTACGTATAAAAATAGGTATTGTCGCAGAATATAATTTCAATCCGACGAGAGGATAAAGCGATTTCGGGACAAATATATATCGAAATACCGAGAGAAACAATTCGTGTTAGTTGGACAGATTTTTACGTAGTTCATTTGTTAGTAAAAAAAAAAAAAATGTCCACGTTTTGAAATCGTCTGTCGGTTTAGTCGTCGTTTTCGACAAAAAAGAACCTAATAACACACAACCATAATGCGTTTTTAAATCTAAACTATTATAAAAAAAAAACGATCAAAAAATATAATTGCAAGAGCTGCACGGATATAAGTTTTGTTTCACCTTCACTGTCATTAGTATACAGCCCGACGCGCCATATGCCGAGTACACAAAAAAGCATGTAATTTCATCGGCGAAATAACGATATTAACACTGATTTTTATTGATACCGTAAAATTGTTGACGAAAAGACGAAATTATAATAAAACATATACGCAGTTAGGTTTACGACCCGTACTTTTCACATTTATCTGCATGAATTCAATTAACAAAATATTACATAATTCGCACTAATCGCAGCAAGTAAGTTATGTGTTTTGTATGTAATATGGTAACTGTACATGCATTTCCTTCGGATGGGTCATTTTATATTTACGATTTTTATTATTCTAAATTGCGGATCATAAATATATATATAATATGGCTGAAATATAATACGACAAACGGAATCTCTAAAACATATTTCATGCATTATTGCAGCTGCTTTTTTATATATTTATTCTCGCTATTTACGGTACGGAAAAAGAGATAGAAAAATTGCCACAATTTTTTAAACTTCTATACTTAATATTCATTTGGAATATTGATTTAATGACCTACGTGGAAAATGATTCGAACACATTGACATGGCGCACGTAATATGACTCAAATTTTATGAACAAATATCATGAACAAAACGAATAGTTCCATTTGTAAATTGTATACAAATGATATATTATATACTCCGATTGAACGAGAAATAACAACAGACATTTGCGCCCAAGTCGCAGTCGTTTCACAACAAATGAATGGTGTACTTATTTTTTTTAAATTTAAAGTTTAATATTCATACCGAAGACGTTGTAATTTATACATCAGGCTTCCCCCTCCTCCCTCGAAAATGTCTCAATGTCGATCCTTAGGATATGGAAAAATTATATTATTACAGTGTAAGTATAATGTACGCGAGACGAACACAAAGCTCTTGCGGATCCAAGTGTACAGAATACCGTTCGGATTTGAATTTTTTTTTGGAAATCTGGGACGGAATATATATATATATACATATATCGAAACAAAACGTATCTCACAAATCACGTCGATACGAGTTTACATACGTCGCCGTACGCGTACACACGCGGTACTCTACAACACGCGTTCGTCGTCCGACCCACGTCGTGCTTTGTCGGTAAAAGAAAAACGAACGGCCCACAACCGTCACAAATGTCATTAATACGGTTTTTTAGAGTCGCGTATTCGTGATCATATCTTTTATGACGGCACGAGCGTGGTCTTTAAACGATCGCGTGTATATGTAGACACCATTAGGTAGGTACGTTCGCGTTATATCGATACGTTATATTTTACGGCTAGAAACTCGAACGTATATATGTATATATATATAATACGTACTCGAACGTAACAAAAAAAAAAAGAAGCCCCGTTGAATTTCGCGCGACCACCCCGAGTTCATTAGCGATTCCTTACACGTCGCAGTCTTTCCAATTTAAATTTATGGCGAAACCTCCGGGCTGTTAGTTTACGCTCAGAACGTAAACTCGAATTTCCAACCACGAAATGTATATATACACGTGAAACGCGCGACCGAAGGATAGATAGATGGGTAGTAACGCGTGTGATTAAAGATATATCTGGCAGGGAACTGTTGTATTAAAATAAAAAGACCTGCTCCGCGACGACAGACATTTAAGCGCGTGCGCCACGTACTGTGTGCGTGTACGTATGAATGTCGAAAGGGCCGTTTTTTACACGCGCGCACATCGAACGCAGACGTGTGTGTGTGTGTGTGTGTGACGCGATGATGACCTTTCGGGTTCATTCCGAATGTCAAAACTTGCCCGACGTATTTCGTTTTTGCTCACCACATGGTCGGATACGGGTTCCGCTATGCACAAGCTCGCTAAAACGACAATGCTGATTCCCAGGTAACTGTACACCGTCAGGTTCACGAAGTCCGAGGTGAACAACGATAACGTAAAGGGAATTTCGCTGAACACCGGTATCACACTTCCCAGAGAAAGGATCTGAAAGTATACAAAATCACGTTACGCTGTGTCTGGACATCTAGTTTTTAATTTCGACCACGCACGAAACGAAAACAAATTCAACATTTCTTTTCGAATACGAATTGCACGCAATGAGTTATCGGACGTCCTATTTAAAAAAATTGTTAAAAATGATAACATTTGTCGCATACTTACACCTACATGTCTCGAAAAAAAAAATAAAAAATGGACGATTTAATGATATTATGTTAGTTGTGTATTTAACGCATATATATAAATACCTAACAAGTAACAATAAATACTGTAGAGCAGTGGTTCTCAATCTTTTTAGGAATCAAATTATCCCCCGAAAATCTATCGCGAACCACACGGTTTTACATTTACAGCATAAACAAGTTTAAAAAACATAAATTTCTTAGAATATATATTATTGAAAAAAATTCTCGCGACCCACAGTGTTTGAGAAACGCTGCTGTAGAGTGAAGTCTAATAATATTGTATTTTACGGTACATATGTATAATAGTTTGGCAAACGAAAATTGAATACCTAATATAATTATATATATATATCAAACAGTTCCGATATTAACTTGCTCGGTTAGAGTATTGTAAATCAATAAAAGTTTATTAATAATTTCGTAATGTCACCAACACGCGATATCCAATACGTGTTATCCGTTTTATTTCAACACACGAGTAGTACGCGCTCGGATTACTTTTCATCATAACAAGTTATTTATTACTTCAAGTGATTTAAATTTATGTATTCGCAAGCGATTTTATCGATGTTGTTTGTTGGTGCACATACGTATATGTTACGTGTTCATAATGCTATTAGGTACGGCCCGACAGAATACAAAAATGTTGACGAATTCGAATATTACAGACGTTTGGCAATTTATATAATACACCGCAGCCACGAAAACAAACAGAAATGAACGGGAACGATTGAAAGTGATAAAATACAATTCAATACAACTGAATACTTTCCGCACAATGCTCATGGGAATCGTGATCGCATATGATGTCGTGATTTTAATTTGAAATCTAAACAAGTCCTCAGACAAACAATCGTCTATTATTTCGACCGCTCTTTCAATAACCTCTCACTTTCAATTAATTTAACCGTCTCCATCGTTGTACCCTTCGCCGTGACGAAAACGAAAATATGCTTTTCGATTTCCTCTCTTTCTTTCCAATATATATATACATATACATACAACCTACCCTCTACCTTCGTCTTCACGCCACTGTCGTTTCTCGGCCATTCTTCCGCCGACATCAGACTTCATATAAATTCCGAGTGTCCTCCTATCAAGCAATCTCTCTTTTCGTATCCCCGTCGTCTCCGATCACTAACCAATTCGATTACGGCTCGCTATACAGCCGAGTACAGTTTATTAATTCAATGTGTACACTACGACTGAAGGCGTTTGGATGTTGATGACTTTTACGTCGTTCGTACCGCGAGACATACACACTAGGCACGCCGGAAAACATTTTCGCAATATCGAATAACGCGCGACTCTCGAACATCAACGTGATAATGACATTAATCGTATAAAAACATATTGAATACAGTCATAGATAATCGATATAATTACTACAATAAATTTAATGTCGTGTTCGTCTTATCTGGGCAAATGCACGCGTCTAGTATATCTTGGGTTATTACAAGTACGAATGATTAATATCAAACAAATATTTTTTGTGTAAGCGTACAACGTGTACAAGTATAACGGATTCGGCCGATGGTTTACGGTTAGATCGTTAAAATGATTTAATTTTACGTTGCTCGCTTAATCTATTATTATATAAATATAATGATTGAAATAATTATTTAAAACATTTGTTAATGATAAACATGTGTACGTATACACAGATCAATGAACTTTTATTTTACTTTTAATAATATTGTTATATCACGCACCTATATTACGTACAGTAGTCGTTTAAACGCGTGTATATTTATTTGCAAATAAAAAACATAATTGCCGAATTAAAAAAAAAAAAAAATAGTTAAACCTGAATTCATAGATATAAATATTTAATAATAAAATCTAACTTATAATAATATCCGAAATTTTTATGTTTTGTATATTCGCGTAGACGTGCATGTACTCGATACACGTGTGGAGGACGCGCATTGCGTTTATTTAAATATTGAACAAGCAGACTAAATTAACTATATATGTATATATATATATAATATGCGTATATGAACTATATTGTATATTGCCTATTGTAGATACCACACTACTCAATGGATATAAATGATAATATGAATTACGATAGTAAATATATATACATATATATAACCCGTAGTGTTTCAGTCGAAATATTGTTAATAGTCAGATTAAAAGTAATATATTTTCTTTTGACAAGTCAAGTAGATAAATAATTTTAAATAAATGTCGAAAGTAATGAATATTTGATACGATTGAAACAAGAACAGTCAATAAATCTATATCGTCCATTAAATATTAATAATAATATAAATGAAAAAATATCATATCACAAAATCGGTTTTATACATGCACGTTCAATTTGATACTCACTACTTGTACTAGTTTAAGACGAAAAATTGCAGACCCGAGGATCGAAGCCATTGTGCACGGTGGTTATTAGATTAAGTATAATATTTACAGATATAGAATTATAAAAAAATTTGATATTACAGTTTACAATTTATGCTTAGCATGTATAATTTATACTTAATTCATAGAGTATTAACAACTAACAGTGAATGGCGTAACTAAGCAACTAGCACACCTACGTAGTGTTAGTGCTGCTCGTACATCACTTATCTATTTTACGTGCGTTGATTATGGGCGAGGTTGGAGACTATATTAATCATAATTTTTAAGAATGTATATATATATATACAAACACACGATATCTACGGTATGTGCACGATAAACGACAGTTAATAAACGCGCATACAGTATGCGTTCCCCAATATGATTGTTACAAATCTTTGGTCAAGATTATATTATATTAAATTAATTTTTCAAGTCCGTAAAAAATATATATTTATACAAAAAACCGATACATACATTGACTGGTAATTAATATTACTATTTTTTTGTTATTATTATTATTATTGTTTGAGTATAACGTATTTTTTTATAAATCGAAAAAAAAGTCAACCCTTTTCGTATATGAATATCTATAATATTGATACTTACGTTTTATTGTATTTATTATTTGCGAGAACATTTTGGACGGTGAATGATGAAAATATCTTTGTTCGTATGGATGAAATGTTATAGACTCGTATAAAACACATAAACGCGTTGTTTAGAACAAACGACTGTGACATTATAGCAAAGTTTTATGTATACAACGTTACAAAGTTGTGTTATACAACGATTTATGGACGAACGATTTCGTTTTAAAAAAAATATTAGTCACAGACGTACGTATAAAATACTGCATCCGGCGTACCATCGTGTATGCGTGACATGAGTATTCATAATAATAATTTTAAATCTAGTAATAATTAATATAAATTATAATAAGACGTAATAACGTTATCGTCAGATGAATATTGTTTTCGTCCTAAACTAAAGCGTATAATGTATAAAAATAATAAACGTGTTTAAACGTAAAATAAAATTAATTTTTTTATTAACGCAGAAAATGTGATTTTAAACAATATACTTGACGTTTGAAATGATATTTTTCCGTTTTTGATCGTTTTATTGTCTCCGAAAATATTACGAAATCTCACAGTTCTGTTCATATCAAATTCCTTTGGACCTTTTTCAAGATTATAAAGACAATACGTTCATACAACGTTATAGTATATGATACGCCCTGTATGTACGTACACACAAGTGGACGGTATTTCGCAATGCAAACTCGCGTTATCGTTGATAAACTAAGTAAATATTAAACTGTTACAATGACACACGATTCGTAGTAATAGTGTCACAAGTAAATTACCAAGTGGTTTCGAAGTCTAACCTGTATATGTATATATATGTACAGTGATCGCCGCTCATTATAATCACGGTTAATATTATCAATCGTTTATTATTATCGAAAAGTGTGAGTACGGGCCAGGTAGTAAATACGGACGCATAATGTTATCAGTTTGAGGTCATAAAATCAACATTATGTACGAGTTTTTAACACACAATCAAAATTATCGTCCTATGACTTATAACAAAGACAAAAATGTCTATATCTGAACAACTTTTTATGCTACCTCTATACTCTCGCCAAGGCAGTGCGAGGCAAGACGAGAACGAGATATACGGGTCGGTCCACTCGTGTCGTCTCGTCTCGTTTCACTTTGTCTCGCCATCGCTCCAGTCCGAGTCGGTTTTTTGTCGGGAGGCGAGATGACTACACCATTCCCATGCTTGTTAAACACGCCGTAGTGCGCACTCGTCATTCGGTGTCAGGCGAGCTCGCGAGAGTGTAGATGGACGCACCTCGCTTCGCCTCGTCTCGTGTAATCTCGTGGGATACCTCACACGAGACGCGCTCACAAGAGTGTAGAGCTAAAATTACGTGCTGCTTTTCACGTTTTATTCGTACACCACTAAGACAGTACGTCCAGCATAGCGCTTGTATGCAAGTGTTATTTGTTTCAATATCAATTTCAATCGAGGTTAGACGTTATTGAGTTATAAAATGTCTAGTACCGACTTACATAACGCAACATTGACGGGTTGACAAAATATCTGACTATCCGACGTCGACTAATCGACGTGTCCGTGTCGTTTTTCAGAATTGCAACGAGCCATCGACTGGTTGACGCTCCAGCGAGGGAAAGACTGGGGATGGGGAACCGGCACCGACACAGCTCAGGCGATCGTGGCCATGGAGATGACAAAGACCGGAGGACGCGTGGAACGAGAATTGAGTGCCAAACAGTTGGAAATAGACTTGTTGACTAGGCTGTGGCAACACAACGATCCGGACTCGGTTACCCTCCAGCAACAAGACGAAGACGAAGCGTTGACCGTGGCTAACATCGCGACGTACTCGATGGCGCTGGCCAGTGCTTGTCACGATCCGAGACAATTCCACGGACATGATTTGATTGGTAAAAACGTCATGTATTATTAGAAGTTTACAAAAAAATATATATATATATGCTTATATGAATAGGACCATAATATATCAATATAACTAGAGTGGAAAGTCGAACACTAGTATAGTAAAAAAAATCTGTACTATTGCCATTCTAAATAATAAACTATGGTTCAATATTCGATATTTATTCGAAATTTACCAAGTTTTTTATTAGTACCAACAACTTATCATAAATAGTCCAAATCAAAAAATGAATAATAATAATAATAATAGGTAATACGTATTATTTATATAATTTAATACAATTCATTATGGTCACAATCAGTGGTGAATTTATAAACAAAATTTAGAGGGTTAGTGTAAGCATAACGAAATAATTAATTTGGGTTTTATATAAGTTTATAAATAGTGTGAAAAAGTACAATATTATAGACATGATTGTAAATGTGTAGCCTTAAAAATTTCTCTGGGAAAGAAGATGGGAAGCCCACTACACATTCCCATAAATACGCCACTAATCACAATACTCATTTAAATTAAAGTGAACTTTTAAAAATAGCAATTTAAAACTAATAAAGTTTTCTAAATAATTGTTTTAGCGAAAAACGACCTCGTCCATTCTTCGTTTACATTGCAACTCTGAATCATTTCTAATATTTATATATATATATATACCACTGTACGTACGTGTTTACATAGGTTCATTGTTACAACACGAGACTATATCAGATTTGGATTTCTCGTACAGTTCACTAGTGGCATGCGAATCGGGCACGCACGTCAGAAAACGACACATCAGACGGCTCATGGAAATAGCCAACACCAAGCACACAGTGGGTCAGTTACAACTTGCGACACGACAATAACAATAATAATAATAATAATAATAATAATAATAATAGTATATCGCGAAATGTTCTCACTTCGTTTTACTGGATTAACGACGACGGCGCGTGTTTTGTTTGTAGATTCGTTGAGCGTGGCGATACTGGCGCTCCAGTGCGTGGAACACGATCACCGCAACCGGAACGTGAAACCGCTGCTGAAGAAACCGTTGGCGACGCTCAAGGACCTTCAACAGCCGGACGGAGGGTTCGGCAGTCTCCACACGACCGCGTTGGCGATCCGAGTGAGTATACGATATAGCCGTATAGGGATCTATATCCAAACCGTGTGGCTGTTCGCGATCGATTTCCGTGATATAGAGGCGTCGTTCCGGTCGTGTTGTAGCCGGTGCCTGTGCTTACGCGCGATCACTTCGGCATCCCACGGGAGTGGAGGGAGGGGAGGGCGCGGGGGGTGGGAGAAATCTGTAAACTTTAACAATATGTCGTACCCGTCCGCAGGCGTTACAGGAAGGCAAAGCCGTATGGAACCGGACGGACGCGGTCAACTGGCTGTTGAACCACCAAGGACCCGACGGAGCTTTCTTCGACGTGGCCACGACAGCCGAAGTGATCATCGCGTTGGCGCGAGTGTCCGGCGTCGCGGAAGGCATAGCGGACCACTGCGAAGTCCGACCCGGAGCCGGTGAGTGGAGGAGCGTCCTCCGTCTGACAACTTTTTTTCTTTTTTTATGACGTTATTCTACTTAAAAACCATTTTGTGTTCATCCCCGTGACAGACAAGGACAACGTTGGCACCGCGGTGATCATACCGCACCCGTCGTCAGCCGTAGACACCAACCGACGTCCGGTGTCCGTGGACAACGTGAGCGAACCGGCCGTCACCGACGAACATCACCACGGACCGGCTCCTCCGCAGGTGTCGTCGCCCGATGGCAACATCAACGTGACGGTCAGCTATTCTCTGTGGATCGGCAGTAACATCACGGAAAAACGATCCATCAACATCACGACCGACCACAACGTCACGTTCTACGAGATCATGCAAAGGGCGGCTGAAGTGGACAACGCTTTCACGTACGTACCATCCCACGCTCGTGTCCCAGGCCAGGCACAAAAGTACTTCGGGGCTCCCGAAACAATGACACGATAATTACATCGTCTTACATTTTTTTGTTTTTTTTTTTTTTGACCAAACCAATTATGCGATCTTCCTTTGTTTGTCGATATGGTAGTCAATACTTGACAATTTTCTTCTTCTTATTCTCTGGTTTGTAAAAAACGGATCGTTTAGGTCCTTTGCCGCTTTTATTATCCCTCTACATTATTCTCTGTTCGACGCCACGATGATATTGAGTTTGTTCTCGTCGTATCTCTGTCCGTCGTGTCAAACCATCTCTGGTGCGGTCTCCCTGAGAATCTTTCTGGCCTGCCTTTCTTTATAAGGCATCTTTCCACACGTTACACGTGGTTCGCCCATTCTAATCTCTTATCACTTAGAAATTGACGATCCATCATACTTGACAATCTTCTCCGTACAAGGAATTCACGTCTTCAATTACGACTTCAAGTCGTATATTCCCCTCCCCCATCAATTTCCGCTGTTTGAAAAACGAACTTACTTAAATATCGACATACAAATTTTGATTTTTGATTTTTTTGATTTTTCGAGAAGAAAACTTTCTCGAATTTTTTATGTTTTACGTATACGGTTTCGACAGATACCGTGTGTTTGTCGTGCTAGAAGTCAGAAACGATGTCTGTGATCTGTGTAACACAAAACAAAAATATATCATATATCATCCTATGCACACAATAATTTTGGTCTTGTTTAGTATGCGCGAAAAAAGTCAACGGGAATTTGAAAAATCATTTCCATTTGCACGGGAATATATTATACGCATCGGCTCAAAATTCCAAAACACAAAAATAATTTATCAAATGCATCGACGTATTATATTAATTTGTGACGGTCTGGTTTTGGGTCTAGGTTTTCGGCTAACGAATGGCCGAACGGCCATTACGTACACACACTGTCGAGACTTAAGGAGGAACCGATGAGCTATCATTTTTGGCTGTTGTACAAACTGAAATCATGTCCCGACCCGCAGAATCCACCGAGCAATCAACTGGTAGCTCCTACTGGCGTCGACGATCTGATCGTGCAAAATGGCGAACACTACTTATTTTGGTACAAGAAGCTCTAGATTTTAATGGTTCGTCACGCGTTATGTTGTATACGATTTTTTAACCAACAACTACAACAATAATAAATATGCATAACACGTGCACGCGTTTATTTCCGTGTTTCAGGATTACAAATGGAATGTTGGACGTGCGCGCGCATTAAAGCGCGACACACAACGTTTGAATTATAAGTTCGACAATAATTAACGGAAATAATTTAATTTTTAAAAATATCTTTTTTTTTTTGTCCTAGGAACTAAGTGATAACTCATTTTAGACTTGTTGAAAACTATGTGTCAAACAAATATTTTTTCTCTGTACCTATGCTTAGATAAAAACGAAAACTAAAACAGAAGTTCTTTTTTGTTTTCTCTTGCAAACTACTTACTTAATATTATTGCAATATTGTTTACCTATATAATACTCGTCACTGTGTTTGTAAGCTATTCTTATATACGATTTTTAGCTTAATCATTAATAATTGCATTTTGCCGAAATATGTCTAATACGTACATCTTACTATATTGTAATATAAATAGATTGTCTTAGTCACAACAATGCCATCACTTATTATATAATATTGTAATATTTAATTAATCGTGTTTATATAACATATAATAATAATAATAATATTATTATTATTATTATTATTATTCGACCTTTGAAAGGCTGTGGAAAACATTATCTTTCAAAATCTCTCGGTCTTATAGAAATTATTTTTAAATATTAAGATAAACAAATAATATCGATTTATAGTTATATATATAACTCAATACACGCATGCTTTTTTTATTCAATCGGATTCGAAATATTTATTCCGTCTTGTGTTTCAAATCCCTTTTAAAAAAATAACCAAAACTGTATGTTATGTTGTCAACCCAATTTTTTTAAATATCTAAGGTTCTTCAATTATGAATATTGATAGCTCTGAATTTAACATTTTCAGATTTATTGAAACTATTATATTTGTTTCATAAAATTAAGTTTGTATATTCGACTGGCACACAATTACCAAAAAATTGTGAAAATGGCTTTAGGATTTTGATTGAAGATAGTTGAAATAGTCGGATATAAAGTTTTCAGGGACGAGAGAGGGATTTATCCATGTCTAAAAATTGGGAAAAATTATTTAGCATGTTTCAAATAAGAAAAATGCATTAACCGCTTACGACGAAACAAGAAGAAATCTAACAGACAACTTATGTTTCTTTTCCGCGCCCACGTTTATAACGTTTATGATATTTTATAACATTTATATAAATCAGACATCAATAAGTAATACATAATGTGATTTTTTTACTGCTACTATAAAAACATACTTAAACTAATTATTGGTTACTACTAATTACACTAACCATATACTGAGGTATGTATTATATATATAATTTATTATATACCAGGATCATTATCAATGAAAAGGAAGGTGATTAAAGAATCATTAAATCTCAGTATTTAAGTTACCTTTAGAATTTAAACACTTATTTAAAACACCATATCTGAAGATGGAAATATTTTGAAGTATCTACAGTGTTTATGTAAAAACATTGTCTGACAAAGGAAGTAACAGTTAAGATTTTTTTTAACACTGTAGAAATCCTTTAGATTTTAGTTAGGCAATTAATCGTCTATTATGATTATGTAATAAATAATAATGTTATAATTATTAAACTCAATTAAAATTTAAAATGGATATTCCAAATCGTTATTTTTTTTTCTCTATTTATAGATTTATTTGCCTATATTTTATTATTTTGTTGTCTTGAGTCTCCATTATTGTTTTATACATATAATAGTTTAGTTTTGTCCCTGCACACCATTTACATCAAAAGAGTTTTTCTGTGACTGCAATGTTTACCATTCAAAATGTATATATATATACATTAAAAAGGAATTAAATACATATTTAAGTATTTATGAACAATTAAATAATACTATATTGATAATAATAATAATTACATACTGTAATATTTAAAATAATCATAATATATAATTATGTATTCGATTTTTTTCCCTTAACATACTTTACACATGTTACAACGACAACGATAATAATATACACCTAATCCTAGACGCAATTTCTGTTTTAAAAAATAAGGAGATTAGAAATTAAACACAATGTCATTAAGTATAATAATAATAATTAAATAATAAAAAAAAAGTGAGATTATACATTCATATATGAACTATATTACACAATTACATTAACTAGAAAAAAAATTGTATTATAACAAAAAATCACAGAAGAGTAAAAGCAAAAAAAAAAAAAATATCAATACATATAATATGTGATATATATTGAGTTACTTGATATTAGAATACACTTGACTGTATATACTAATATAATATTTTTAAACAATATAATTTAAGACAACCAATACATAATATTCGTACAACAATAAGATCAAGTTTATAGTTTGTATATATATTTTTTTCAAAGAATAATGAGCACAAACCAAAGCATAACTCGGAAAAGAGAAACACAAAAAGATGGCTTGACTGGGAGAGAGGAGGAGATAGAGAGAGATATTTGTAGTAGTTTTTTCTTTTTTTACTTTCAACCCAAAAATATAACTTTAAACCAAAATTTAGATCTACGAATATTACTATTTACACATATTATATTGTATATTTATACATCATAAAGACAAATGGAGAACAGTAATCATATACCGTGCGTTTAAAATATTTTAAATGTATACACATTATATTATAAATTTGTTTATAAAAATATTCATATTTTGTAATAAAGGAAGACCAAACAAATCTAAATAACAGAATATAATAGTAAGAATTACAGATTTCCATCATAATAAATTGCAATAAAACAAAATAAAGGCTAGTTCGGCGGTTATCCTTAATCATGATAATGTAAGTTTGACATGTTACTTACAAATTAAGCACTCAACAAATATCGCATGAACACAGTTTTATAAAATATCGACAAATGAAGCGGATTCATACATGCGCATACCTTAAAATATATCACGCCCTAGAACTGTGATGTATAAATGAATGTATAAATCTAATTTAAAGTTTAATTACACTTTTTGTCCTTAAGACATACATATCATCTATAATAATTAATAATAAAAATAATAATAATAATTAAAAAAAATTTGGAGGGGATATCTGAAAATATACAATAGTCAAAAAAAAACAATATCTATAGAACCCACCAATGGTCACAATTCATAAACAGGAATATGGAAATGGCGATACCAACCATGTCTTGTTATGAGTTTATTTTGAAAATTGTATTTTAAGTAAACTCGATTCATTTTATTAAATATACATAAAGTTTGCATTATTATTTTATTTTTTTTTTTAATAGAACACATTCATAATATAGTACACGCCGCCGAACAACAACTACTGCTTGCACCTTTACTTTTCTGTCTTTGATCTGGAAAAATACAAAATAAAATCATTAATAAATAATAAAAATATATTTAATTATAGAATTAAATTATTAAACTATAATAATAATTTAAGTAGACTCTCATGCATGCATTGTCTCTGTCTTTGTCTAATTAAATATTTTTCATTTTAAATATTCTCTGTATCAAATCTGGTAAAAGATATTTAAAACTCTAATTTTATACTAGACATTTCAATTAATATTTTGCACAATATAATTTAGCTAAATCAATTATTAGACAGGCAGAGGTGGTATATGTGTGAATGTTTTCTTATTGAAAGAATGAATAGATTATTAAATATTTTTTAAATTTCCAAAACAAAAATAAAATTGAAATATTAACTATCTTTCTTTAAAAAAATATGCATAATCCGATAAATATATACCATTAGGTATAATAATAACAATTCTAATTAGTGAACACCAACTAATTAATATTTATTTTGCAAATTTCATGTAACTAACCAGTTATTAGTTTCTTTTTAATACACATAATTGTGTAGCTATATGTAAAACTGCTATCACTTTTTTTCTTTCAGAAATGTTTTTATTACTAACCGTTAGTTAAATAAATAATACAGAAATAAATTTAATTTTCTTTTAAGGTTCTCTTTGAATTTATAAAAAAAATGACATAAATTGTTCTATATTTCTGGTTTTAGTATTATATATTAAAAAGTCAATATTATGGCTATTAAAAATTAACAAACTATATACATAAATTGCCTATTACACTTTATTGTCTTAATTACATGAAACATTATTTTATTGTTATTCGTGAATTAAATGTAAAAGAAAAAATTTATGATTTTTCACATTATTAAGTTGAAGATGAAATGAAAAATAATAGTATTAATCTGGAACGACAATGATAAAACATAAATTTATGATGTGGATGGTCAAGGACCTAAAGGATTTCAAGGTTAGCCATCACTAACTACTGTGTGCAGGATCTTGTGCACTGGTATTGCCAGAAGCATCTGATGACCATAACCAGTGACCAGAGGTTGTCCGATCACTGCTCTTCTTCTCACCTTGCGAATTTGGTTCGGGCAATGTTTCCCTTGGCACGAGATGCATTACAGTGGTACGAGCCGGAACAAGGCCTAGAGCGCCCAACGTGACATTGCTGTGCAAAAAACGACCCTGATAAATCAGTCTGAGGATCTCGGCTTTTTCTACCGCTTCGTCCGCCCAATCTGAAAAATGAACACCATTAGAGACTACGTCGAAAAACAACAAAATTAATAAATATATAAAAACAATATTTAAGTCCGAGTCATCACAGAGTATAAAAAAATATTTGAAAATCTCAAAACAATATATAAACTCGTGAAGCGAATTAATTGTTTATACTGTGGTTAAATACGAGGGTGGTTCAAATATAAACGAGACTTTTAGTCAACAGCAAAGTATATATTCGTCAAAAAATCTGAAACAAATTACAGCTTTTCTAGGTAGTCTCCGTCACACGCGACACACTTTTGCCAGCGCTCGGGAAGCTTGGCGATCCCGGCAGCGTAAAAATAGTCACTTGCGCACGAAGTCTTCCACCTCCGGATTCGAAGAAAACCGCTGGCCGCCACCAAACGCTTCCTTCGACGGACCGAATAAATGATAGTCGGAGGATGATAAATCGGGACTGTGCGGAGGGTGTTCCAAGTGTTTCCTAGCCAAGGTCGTACACAAAACATCGCGCGTCAGCCGTGCCACACGCGACCAGACGTTATCGTGTAGGAGGAGGGCGCTACGGATCGGAATATCACGGCGTTTTGAACGATACAACGACATGACAGTGTTTTGCAAAAGTGCGCTGTAATTACGCAACGGTCACTGTACGTTGCCTCATGCAGGAAGTCGATGGCGATCACCCCCCACGCGTCTTAAAACACGTACACAGCACCTTTCCGGCGGATTGCTTGATCTTCGCTTTCGTTGGCGCGACTTCGGCTTTCTTCCTCCACTCTTTCGACGCGCGTTTACACTCCGGCGTGTAGTGGTGGACCCACGTCTCGTCCGTCGTAAATATGCGTTGCAAAAAATCTTTCCCTTCGGTCGCGTACTGTTGCAACAGTACGCGTACATACAGATCCTCCCATCGTATGCATTTCTGTTCGAAACTCAACAATTTTGGCACCCACCTGGCGGAAATTTTTCGATATCCGAGCCGCTCATGGATGATTGCTTCGACACTGCCGATGCTCATGCCTATTGCGTCCGAAAAGCAGCTAACTCGACGTGTTTTAAATTCTCGGTGGTGACACTCGATCGCGGGCGCCGGTTGTGCGCTTCGTTCTCGATTTTTTCTTATAAGCACGTTTCTCTGAGATTTTCGTAGAGTATTTTTTAAGGGTCCGATACGTTTGTTTTGCCTATAATCCTAATTTCGAGATATTATATACTGTCGCACACTAAAGAATACTAAAATATAATTTTATTTTAAATTTATTCGAAAATCTACATGTATAAAAAAAATACTAAATTTTCAAAAGAAATGTTCATTTCGAATACCCGATTTGAGCGAGTAGCATATTTAACTTGAAGTCGATAGCTCGAAATACTTATTGTGCTTAAACAAACACTTTATTCGGTACGAGTAAACGACAAATAGTAAATTGAATTCATTATTTTTAATATAGAACTTGTACTTTTTAAAGATAAGTACTTCACATAACACCGTAGATAATAATAATACGATTTTATACTTGGGATATTTTGGTCTGAAATAGTGCCATGTACGTGTGTGTGTGTGTGTGTGTGAATATTTTGACATGTCTTACCCCACCACCATCGAAATACCCCTTCAAACGCGCACATACCATATAATCGAGTACCCTGAGAAATGTACGGATATTTCTTAATCGGACGTTGGAAAAATGCGATGAGAACTTTTTACATATACGGCATACACAATATAGTTAGATAACCCGCGTAATAAGTTATCAAATGCATTATATCAAAATTATGAAATACAAACAGTTATACTTTTACCTAAAACGCTATCATCGTCAAACAAATATAGAAAATGTAACACAAAGATTTTATTATGCTTAAAAAAAAACAAAAAAAAACCAAAATTAGATATCTAAAACGTGATAGTAGACACGAAAATATTGATTTTACTCACCACAAAATTATATCGACAAATATGAGAATTTCTATAAATCAAAAATCTAAATACTATAAATTTTTATTTTTTTGACGCAGGTGGTTATAATTTATAATAATTTAAATACTTATGAAGTACGTATAGTATATAGAAAAATGAAAGCAACCTGTTCGTCGGTTATATAGAGAAATCTGTACACAGTTCAACCAAACAACGCCAAATTTTTGCATAAGAGCTACGATTTCCTAAGAAGGTTAGTTAGTGTAAATGCGTACATTATAAAATAACATTACAAAAAAAATCTCGTGAAGTCGATCGAAATTCATTTGATTTATCAAGTTCAAATTTACAAAAAGTCATTGCAAAAAAAAACACGATCTCGTGGAATTCACTTCTTTCATAATTCGTTTGATCTATCAAGCCCGCATATATTATATAAAAACGAATAGTAAATATATTTGAATAATACGAGTGTAAAATAAAAATGAAGCGCAAAAGAAATCTGGGAAAAATCGTTACTCAATTTTACGGCAGAGTAAAATAATAACAGCTGCGAGTACACACACATATCATTATTTATACATGTATATTTGACGCGATTCTTTAACGATATCGTTATTTTAATGCCGGAGCTCTACAATATACATGTAGCACAAATGGAACGCGTTGCGTATATTCAAAACAAAGTGAGAGAAAGTCTTCGAAAACTCCGTCGCTATTCGACCGAGCCATTTTTACACGTTGACGACGTTCTATAAAATATGCAGGTAGACTGGACGGTAGGTATCTATTTTTATAAGATAAATTCGAAAAAGGAAAAGCTTTCACTCCGGCGTTAATTGACACGATTTTTTATTACTATTATTATTTTGCGACTTATCGTTTTGAATCGAGAATATATTATTATGTATAGATGTCATATAATCTATAACCGATAACATGATTATCCACCTGGGATCTGCACTCCATCTGACGTATTTAATAAACGTTTCAACTTACAATCGAAGACGTTTATAATAAGAACACATACCTAACTTCGTAAGTACGGACAAATGGTCAAAACTATACTTGGTTAAAAAAATTGAAAATTCGAAAAAGACGGTGGTAAAAAACGAAATTACTATATATAATAGTTCAACTAATAATTTTGAACTTATATTATATCGTAGTAACCGCGTAAAGATTTATATTTATTTAAGAAATGTTATGGACTGCTTTTATATTCACATTAATTCAATAAGACTATATAAAAATATAAACTATTGGTATATAGCGAAATACACACCATCGTAAAATAAATTATTTTTTTTATACAGGCAATAATCATAAAATACATATATTTCCTGAAGAGAAAACACAAAATATACAATAAAAATAATGCATAGACATTATTTTCGATTTAATCATTTTTATAATGAATGTATACGTCATGTAATTATTTAATATTATCTCTACTTGCTGTTACTTCCGCTTTATAATATATATATCATAAACATTATAGGATATTTTATCATCGAATAGAGATAACAATAACATTACATTTTCAATGACAATTAGTTCAAATAATTGTAATTTTTTCATGCGTATTTATTACAATACGACTGAACAATATATTAGTATATAATAATTTAGTGAATTTTCTACAAAACTTTCTTTTATATTCTTATATTTAATATAATGTAATATACCGAATATAACAGTAATATATATATATATTGATTCCCACGCGACAAAAAAAAACAAACGTACATAAATTAATCATCAAACTACTTGTTTTTATACACAAATTATCTGCACGTTGCCAAGTTACAGTTGCAAATAGTTGCGATACAACAAAATCCCCTTTCCCATAATTAAGGAGGCCTCTCGACAATTTTAACACGTGGGATTTTATATGTAAATAAACACATGGTTCGAACTATATATAATAATAGTTTGACTTTATATATATTACGTAAGTAAACAGAAAACTCGCAACGAATAAGAAGCCATGATGAAAATTTAAAAAAGAAAAACCTAACATCGAGCTTACATAATATATTTTATTCTCCTAATGCTCGTATATTTATTCATATTTATTATAACCCAATAATTAAATACAAATTTTTTTTACATATTATCAGTGTTCAAACTATACATATCTAAGAGTAGATTTAAAATTTTAAAATTCTAAAAATTTAACATACATCTCAAGGTCATATATTATCTCAATTATCGGATCGATTTGTTAAAAACACACACACACACACACACACACATATAAACACGTAATCGTTTAAAATTTAATTTACTGCGAATTTTTCACATTTTACGATGACTTATTTTAATATAATTTTTACTTAAAAGAATACTTTTTGGGATAATAGGATTTACATTTTAATACGAAATCAATTAAACAGCACTTAGCTACACTTAAAATATCTTAAAAGCCTGCAACAAACTGCAGGACATCTATTTTTAATTTTATGAGTACTTAAAAGCCGAGAACATAAAAATAAACCATACAGGATACTCATCATAATCGTTTTATGGATACAAAGTTTTAAAATCACTTTAAAATTTAAAAAAAAATAATTCAACCCATTCACATGATTCACCAAAAGTCATACGCCCTTTAGCATGATGACTACAAATTATTTAACAATATAAAAACGTTTAATATCAAAATTTGAAAGTATATGAAGAAAAATACCCGCGATAGACTTTAAAAAATATATAATGTTAATTTTATATTGTTATATTGATACTTCTACGAATAATGAAATTGTAGTTTGATGACGTAAATACAAATATGGCGTGTTTTTAAGTAAATAGTTGTATTGTCTTACGTCATTAACTCTCTGCAATAATAATAAACTGCATTTTTTTAAGAGTAATATTGTTTTTCGCTTTTAGTAGATACACGCACATGCTATTATATATTACCACTATAAATTTAAAAATTATTAATTGAAAATATATGTGCCTAGATATTATTAATTTTAACCCATTTTGCTTAAATGGTTGTTTATATTGTTTTTGTTTATTTTAACTTTGTAGATTACAAAACATTTTTTTAACAGTTTTTAAAATATGTTTACTTTACATTAGTCTCAACAATTATGGTCTTATTATTTATTTAAATAATTATAATAACAAATCGTATATAAACATTATTTTTAGATGTCCAAATATATAATATATTAAGCAGTCATCAAAACAATGTACATTTTCAAATATACAGTAGGCATCTGACATATTATATATAGATACGAAAAAATGAAAGAAAAAAATGTATTCATTTTTAATTTATATTACTATCTATGTAAATATCACATTATTAACAATTGTGTATATATATATATTTTTTTATTTTATTGAAATTTTGTAAATTAACAAATAATTTCCACGATTATAATAGTAATAACAGATAGTTTTACAAAACAAAAATTAGAAGGTAAACAAAATTAGAAAGCTAGAAAAAAAAGGATAGAACAATATTAATATAGATACAAAATTAAATTAATAAATCTGAATCATTAAAGATAATATGTGGATTATATTTTGTTATTGGATTGAGAGTATATCTGGGATATTGAAGGGAAAATTAGAAGAGTTTAAAAGGAACAAAAGTTTATCATGTTGAAGTGATATCTTGGAGCAGTTGAAGATAATATGAGAAAAGATTGCAGGATTGTCATGGAATGTACAATGATGGGAAACTGTGTATATTTAAATGTTGAGTTTTCAATCAAAATAAAAAGTTTGTTGTTATATTTATATTACATGATATGATGATGAGTCATAAACCAATATGAACCACCAATATGAATGAAATATAATATGACAGCCTATGAATTATGGTAACTGTTGACAAATAACTGGTTTTCTTCATAACACAATTTAGGTAATATACTACAATAAAAAGTATGTAAGAATTTCAAAACATTTTAAATTAAATTAATTTCAAAATCGTTTATTAAGATTTATTATTAATCATTACTTCAAAAATACACATTGAAATTTCTAAAACCAGTTAAGAAAAAATATAGATAGATGATTCTCACATAAATATATTAAACACAATATTGTCAATAAGTATTGAATCACTGATGGGTGGTTTGTAACTAAAATAATTTCTATTTATAATAATTTTATATTCATATAGTAGATAATATACATAAATAATTACATTTTTAGATTCGCGAAATGATGTTTATAAACATTAAGCACTTGTATTATTCATAAAGAAGTTTAACTTTAAAAATTTACATTTTTATTATTTTCAAAAAAAAAAAACCATATAAAACTTTATTTAAATATTTAAATACTTTTTTTTTTGATAACGAAAAACTTTAACTTATACAATTATGTCCTAATTTATATAAATTATTATATTTATATATTTCCATATTTTAATTTATATAATATATACTATATACCGATCAAACAATAATTTAATATTAATAAAAAAACTTTTAAATTTATAAGTTAATCAAATTTCTACTGTGTTTACATACTCAATACACAACACACACTTTTCAATAATATTAAAAATAACTGTTTAAAAACGAGAAATTCTTACCTTCTGGCCAATTATCGAAAATTGCTTGAGCTATATCACCTGCTGAATCGTTAGGGCTAAATATGAATTCTTTAGTTTTGCCACTGACAAGAATCAATCGAAGATTTATCTGTAAAATAAATTTAAACATTACATATTATTAGTTTTTCTTAATACTCAAGTTAATTATTAAATGCTAATAATAAAAACCATTGTCTTTAACAAATCTTCTGGTTCAAGACCATTTACTACTGACACCAAAATAACTAATTTATGATCTACACAAGATATATCCCTCTTTGGTGTATAACTGAAAACCATTTTTGTTTATTTCGTTAGTTATAAAGTGTCAAACAATTAAATGGAAAACACAAAACACAGATTAAAGATTATATGATCTATCGGACTGTCCGAAAAATTCAAATAAACAACAACTGAAGACTAGTTGGAAGTATAATTCAATAATTCACATCCTACTCCTATCTATCCAATGTATGCCTTTGTTTATGACAAGGACAATATACGTATACGGATATACCAGAGGTATCAATAATATACAGTACGTGTGTTGAATAAGTCTCAATAACAACTATGTATAAAGATATTCCAAAGCATCATATTGTAATAAAATGAATTGTTATACTTATTTATATAACAAAATAAAAATAAACTATTATTATATTCCCAAACTAATGACAATTACATTTTAAAATTAAATACACAATAAAAGAAATTCATAATCGAAATTCCTATATGGTTGCTTTATATACAAAATCTTAATAGATTGACTTAATATTAATATTGTAATTTTAAGGAGAAATTATTGTCATCTTTATATTCAGTAAAATTAAGAGTTTTTAAAAATATAAATCATTACATAGATATATACTACGCCTGTTGTTTAAATGTTCGATAAAACCCATCAATTACACCCAATGTGTTTGTATTATTTATAGTTTAGGAAAGTTTTAAGTTTTGCCTTAAATATATATTCAATTTAAATAAATTGATCTGAGCCATTCCTTTGTTTCTTTATATAAAACATTTTGTCAAATATCCAAACATAATTCTCAGCAAGTGTATATTTTATTTATAGGTAAACAATAAAATTTGTTATTTTCGAAGGCGGGAAAACTGTTTATTTCGTAAACAATTTCGGGAAACGTGTATTGTCAAATACCGTATTAAAATTAAAAACATCCATTTTGCAAATATCTATCAAAAACATTTACAATACAGTTTAATGTCTAAATTTCTCCATTAAACAAATAACATTTTGTTAATTATTTAATTAAGACATTCATTAATATTTAGGCGGTCGGTTGACGCGTTTACAGTCGCGAAAATAGGACGTGTCTGCTGCAAAAAGGGTGGCCCTGCTAGTGTTGGAAATGGGTCACCGGGGCTCAGGTCCAAGGCGAATGGGAGGGAGAAAGAGAACAAAACCTACCGGGTGAAGGGCGCAATCGATATTCTGACGGTTTTGTGGTAGACCAAGAGACAAGAGGAAAGGAAGGGCAAAACTGCTGATATTAAACAGTAGGCAAAAAACACCTTGTCAACAAGAGTACTATATTCTCAATACCTACCATATGACTGCAAAAAAATACTTTATAAGAACGAAAGAATTCGTAAACGTAAAATGTCATTGAAACATTATTTTATATTACAAAATACCAAATATATATATATAAATATAGATAATTACATATTAATACGGCAACCTTGGTAATTCTATATCGCAGGGTTTAAATAGAGATCAAGTACATAAATTGTATTTGGAAATAATTGAAAAGTAATTCGTGATCCAAACGTTCTTATTTGAGGTTCGCATTTATAAAGTTTCGAACAAAATGAATACACTGATCAAAAACCAATTATTTTAGACCTTCGTAATCCAGATTTAGGTTCAGGAACCCTACTAACCACCAAAATACTATACAAGAACTAAAACTAGATTTTTTTTTTTTACTAAGTATTATATTTAACATTTTTATTTATCTACCCAAAAGTTACGGATAGAAACACAACAAAATAAAAGGTTGACTAGTAATCACTGTGTGCCAATCACTATTTTTTATTGCCAGTTTTAAATTACACAATAGAATTTTTAAAACTCAAAAAATCGAAATTCTTGACTGTTATAAAAGAAAAATAAATCCCTATGAAATCTCATTTACATTAATGTACTGTATTTATTTACTACTTATCATTGAAACAGGGGAATACTGAATACTGAATATTCTGAACAGACGACCTTGAAATTTATTTGGGATTGTTTGAAAAGGATATTCAAATATTCAATTACACTGCGTGTTGGAAAAATGAATGATTTATTATTCTCTATTATCATTGTTAAATCGCGTAAAAATAAAAATCAATATTGCAGAAGTATTTTATTATATCAAATTTGATTTTAGTAACTAAAATTCTAACAAATATTTTCAGATAAAAATTAAATAAATTTTTGAAGACAAAAAACTAGATTAAACATATTAATACCTACCTACTTATTGAAATATAGCCTATTAGGTATACAACACTAAAACACGTATTGTTAAGATACTGTTATAGCTTAATCTTAACATGATAATGTAATTTGTAATATCCATAAATATGAAAAATATCTATTGGCGTAACCTTAACATGATTCAAACAATTTTCAAAAATATTGTAGGCATTGAACGGCTTAAACAAGGCTAAAAACAATCAATATAGTTCTATATTATATATAATTAAATAATAATAATAGATTGATAACCTTGTGTAATTTATATGTAATTAAATTGTTTCAGAGGCAACATTTAAAATGCTACACTAAGTTAAAATGTTTAATTGCTTTAATTTTTACTTCTTAGAATCTAGCTACCTAATTAAATAAACATATTTTTCAATTTTAATTTAAATGCATAGTTATTTATGTATCCGTATGTAATGTATCTGCATTTCTTTATTAATAGTCAAAAAAGTATAATAGAGTACTGTATTTTTATTATTTTTAGATGAAAAAAAATTGTAATTATTTAAATTAATAATACACATATATGTCAAAATTGATTGGGTCAATTAGACATCAATATATTATCAAAATATGCATCTACAAAAATAAAACAATGGCAATATTCTGTTCAATAATAACTATTATGCATGTATAGGAATTAAAACATCTATACAATTTAATATTACAATAATAATCAAAATAGCTAATTAACTATAAAAATTATACTTAAACTATTACAACTATTTTTCTATTCGATAATCTATATAAATATTAGGTATATACTGTTGAATATAGTATATTTATCTAATCATTTTTTGAATAATTAGACAAATTAAATTAAATTAAAATGTACAACACATGAATGTGATGGAGAGTATTGTATAAAATATTTAAGTGATATCTACTTAATCCATTTTCAAGATATTGGCAAAGTATAATAGTCATAAGCATAATAGTCATAGGTATGCCAAAAAGCAGAAAAGTCGTGTAAATACAGCGATTTTCTAATGCATTATAATACACTATAAAACAAAAACCGAAAAGACAAAAATATATCCAAAACTTGTATTAAGTATAATGTTTAACATTTTGTAATTGGAATATTTACCTACTCTTTAAAATAATGAAAATTAAAAATTAATTACTTTTTAAACATCTTTTATATTAAAATAGAAACATTTTTAAAATATCATAAAAAGCATACAATATAAAGATTGACCAAATTGTCAAGATTGCAACATTCTTACATTATGTCACAGTATAGACCACAAAACAATATTCGATTAAATAAATTGATAACGATTTTTATTTTTAGCTCCAATTAAAATATTTTTACTGATGGATACAACCTAAATAAAATAAAACTTAAAAATTATTTTTGTATTTTGTAAAAACATATATATTGGTTAAATTGAAACAAATATACAATTTAGAATATACATATAAATATTGTTTTTCAATGTGAATTTTATAATTATAGGCTCAAAAGTTATATCACAAAATCTAATAAATAAATAAAATTAAAAATAAGCTGGTATAAATTGTAAAAATATGTATAAGGATAACATTTGTATAGCTTGCTAAAACATATGGGATATGAACAGTTTAACTAAGAGATGACACATACATTTTAAAAATAATAATAAACTTCAATGGCATCTGGGTCATTAAACAGGCAGAAATTTTATAGGCCCATTTTACTAGACCTCCTGGAGAACAGTCATGGTATTATATGATTTAAAATAATAGTGATGAATACATTCATGGCATGGGTGGAGTTTTTGTGAGTATATATATATAGATATAAGATATTTTGATTTCAATAAAAATAACTGTACATGAGAAAATAAAAATATCATTATCATCAGCAAGTATTATAGTTTTAACTTAATCATAAAACTCAATTGTTTGGCAACTATCTTCTTTAAACCACACAATGATATTTTATAATTTATATTTTTAATATTAAATGTGGGCATGGACAGTAATTTACTAAATAAATAAATAAATATGTATATATTAATATTAATATATATATATATATATATATATATCAATTGGAATTGTAAATTAGTTTGTAGATTACTGACTGTCTGTGCTATATAACACTATATAGATAGGTATGTATCCATGTATTCTGTCTGTAATTTTAAAATTATTGTTCTAATATAATAATAATTGCTTTTCATTTTAATATGATAATATAACCACCCATTCGATACACAAAAAACAGTGACCTATATGACTAATCAATATGGTAAGGATGTCAAATTTTTTGTTTTATTGGTAGAGTTGGAGTAATAACAACTCTTATTCATAAAAAACAAATATTGTATAAAATATCTAAAATACTATTTATCATTATATGTTTATCTATTCACAGTTAATGTAAAATCAATCATGAACTATGAAAATAATTTACCCATTATTTGTGAAAACATATTATTCTGCACCCAATGTTTTATTATTGTATAAAAACGGATCAAAATTTGTTTTGGTCCTTTGCCATTCAATTTTAAACAAACTAAATCTAACTAAATCTAACTTAAGTAATGATTGCCAACTAGCATATAACTATTTATGAGCAAATATAAATCTATAAAAAGTACTTCGGTAAGTAGAACAAATTAATACTTTTTATAGCAACAAACGGATTCAACTGAGAATAACATTGATAAATAATAAGTATATTATTAAATCATATTATCATATATTTTTATTGAAATAAATAATATCTATGAAATGTATTTTAAGAAGTAGCTAACAAACGACATCAATCCAAGTTTTATTTTTAATATATACTTTTAGACATATTTAAATAACAATATTTCTATAAAAATCATTATACATTATTGTTTCCTAATTCATTATGTCAACACTGATTTTAGATAATATTATTTAAATATAATGTAAATTTTTACTTTACATGGGTATTAATTAACACATTAGCTGCGTTTGTAAATTATAATTGTTATTATAACCAATATCAAATTATTTAATCAAATATATTCTTAAGTATTGACAACAAATCATCTAAAAATTAAGTTGTATTAATAACTATAAACCAAATAAGTTCATAAATATTTCAACGAAAAATACAAATTTGTAAACATAATTTGTTTTTTAATACCTTCAGTAGGTAATTATGGTAAATATATAATTATTAAATTAGTGATACAAGTCATACTGTTTAGTAATTGTTTTACTTGAGTCATGTATTTAAGTCATGTATTATTATTATTATTAAAACAATCAAATTAAGTATATTATAAATAATTCATTATTTTTGTTTTTACTTATTTAAAACATAAGTTACCTATTTTATGATAGTTGCAATATAGTAACAATATTATCCTTCATTATATTTTTTATTTTATGGTCATTATCATTATAATAGATTCAATTAATATAGACATTAATCAATACATATAATTTAATAATATATTGATATAGACCTCATCAATATTAATTATAGGGCTGTTAAAACCATTATGTGTCATTGCCTACTATGTGCATATTACATATGGCTCTTTAATGATATTACTGTTGTTTTAACTGTCATAGGCAAACTAATTTATTTATTTATTTATTGAGGTATCTAATTATATTACATTAAAATATGAAATTTCATTTTAATTGTTTTACTTGATAAAATATAATTGTTAAAAATCAAAAAAAAAAAAGTAATATTAGATCATTAAAACAAATAAATTATTCTTCCGGTCAATAATTGTACATTATATGTAGGTGAACTTTAAATAAGTAATAATAATTTAAAATAGGTATTTACAATCATTTCATTAAAATTGGCAAGAAATCTTGCCAGATATCTATTTATTCTATGAAAAAAATTTCTTCAAAACAATCAGGCACGTATTTTAAATGATTAAAATATTTTCATTTTTTTCCAATAGCATATTATAATTCAGATAAAATTAATAAATTGATGTGGCTTCATTTACTTTTGATCAACAAAAATAATTTCTACCAATGGTGAAAAAATGAAGGTATTATTACCTACTAGACTTTCTCTTTGAATTGCTTTATGCAATTCACTAAAAACTATATACCTATATTTTACATATCTGCATTTACTGTACAGAATAAAATTATATTAATGAAAAAAAATCTAATGTGTTTATGGCAAGATCTATGTATATTGAAAACACAAATATACATACAAACATTATACAAATTAATAAATAACCGGTATCTTTATCAATGCGTATTGGATAATGTGTGTTAAGAGTTGTGACAAATATACTTTCTAAAACAATAATAAATTATATTAGGTAATCGATGAAATGTAATACGATTTAAACGTTAACACAAAAATGACACAATATCTAAACAGTACCTTGTCGGACGGGATGGACCTGATTGATGTAGTCATGTTTGCGTATCGACGAGCAACAGTTCACCGCGGTAGACTACAAAGAACCCACGACGAGCGTTCCAAAATCCGCCGGAGTCATGGAATTCCGTCAATTCTGCGTCGTCGTCACACCGACAACGACGTCGCCGATACGGTGTGTAGTCCGTTTGTAATCATAAGCAGTAAAAGCTGACCGATAACGATCGAACACACGAATACAAGCAAACGAACCGCGAGAAAAATATCCGTTTGCACTACTATAATTATTGTTATTAATGATCGATCGATCGATCGAATTACCGTCGAAACAATATAATATTGCACTTGCACTACACGGCGGCGTCGGCGGCGGCGGCGGCGGCGGCAGCGAATACGGACTACGCCATATTGATGCGATTACGGTAAAAAAAAAAAATATATTAAAAATCGAGACGAAAAACGGGACGGGGGGGAGAAAAAATCACGATGGGACCGCGTAGAGCACGAACGCCGAAAAACGGTTTGAACGACGTCGTCGTCGTACGCCGCGCAGTGATAATATATTACGGTCCGTAATACGGTATATTAAGTACTGTTGTCGACGTTATGAATCGTAGGAGATGCGCGCAGAGCTACGAGAACCCGATCGGGGTTCGAGACACGTCCGCCGAGCACACCACGGGGCCGCGTACGAGCAGAAGCCAAGCGCACAGCGCTAATAAGAATTTTCACATTAGTGGCGCGTACAAAAGAGAAAATAATAATAATAATAAAAAAAAAAAAAACATAATAACAACGTATCCGTAACTACGAGCGCGTACGTACGTGCGAGCGAGTGAGCGAGCGATCGCCGGAGAACGCGCGCGCTGGCGCTGGCGTGCGTGTGCGTGTGCGCGCGCGTATTGTCGTGTCTCGTCGTGTCCTTACGTGCGCGTTAGCGTTCGTGTGCGCGTGTGTGCGCCGCGCTCGCTTGATTAGAAGATGCTAGCGAACGCGGATCCTTTGTGATGACTGGGGAAAAAAACGGTGGGGGCGTGTCAGGTGGTTTTCTAACCCCGCCGCCGTTCCCCCGTTCCAACGACGACGGCTCCACCGCTTCCGTGGCCGCCGCCGCACGTTGCCGCTACGACGCGCAAGGTGCATGCGTACACCGTTCGACAACGAGACTTGGCAACACTGGACGGTGTACAATGTGCCCGCGAGTCGAACGAGAGAACAACGGGAAATTATTATTATTATTATTAACGTTATTCGTTCGGTTTTAATGCGTTTCGGTTTTCGAATAAATTTTGGTTTGTTTTTTTTTCTTTTTTTTTTTGGGAGGGGAAGGATTCCATATCCATAAACTTCGATCGAAACGAGTTGAATCGTAAACAGAAAAAGACGTATATATATACGCGTGTGTGCGTATGTGTGTACACTATACAATATTTATAGATTGAAAATTCACTCGATGAAAATACTTGGACGAGCAATATTGAAAACACTAAAATAATAAAGAATCCGTGCGATATTCCACGTTATTTTCAAAGGTTCTTACCCTTCTCTGTAGTGGCTCATCGAACGCAAACTGCATGTGTATATATAATGAATGTCGGTTGACAATCAAATAGAAAAAACTTATAAGATTAGAAATCGATCGCAAAATTGGATAGTCGGGCAGTGGGGTGTTTAGGATTTGTTCACGGGCATATAATATCAATTGTAAAATACCGATTTGTCATCGCAATGAGCTGATAAAACGACAAGTAATAGCTATACATAAAAAAAACACCAATAAAATTATATAGACGTGTTACGTTGAAATGTGCGGTTAAACTCTTCGTAGTCGGAGTGTCATTTCCGTGTTGTGTTGTACTTGAAATTTTACTTATCAATTTTCGTGCTCTTGAAAAATATTATTTTATGACCATCAGACCACGTCAACCACTGCGTTGGATCGTTCTCGTACGTAACAAGACTTTTATAGTTCGGTTAAGAAAATTACATCGATGTAAAAATGGAAGACAAGAAAAACATTGAATTGACAACTATTTTAATTTTGACGGATGAAAATAATAATAAATAATTTTGGACCGTTAATTCAATAACTAACCGGCATCCGACATGGACGAGTTTTTCCATCGATGGTTTTATTTCTTCGTATTTTGCATTGATTTCGTAAAATGTCGCGGACAATGTATTTATAAATGACGGAAGGGCGTGAAAATTTCAACAAAAATTAAATCGTTTTTTTATAAAAAAAAATTTTAATTAAAAAAAACAAATTACAAGTCTTGGCCAGGTGATACATCACTCGCGTCACTCCTTCAATGTATATATAGAAATATGCCACTGATTTATCTGTCGTACTATTATTATTTATGTAAATTATATTGTATTACGTAAATTCGAGACACGCACGAAAACGGTAATAATTTGTCGATATTATTATCATCCATGTACATATATTGATTTTACATCCGTCCGGGACCGAAACATACGTATGATAAAGATATCGAGAATTTTGTCATGCACGATTCGTGAACACAGCGTACAATACGACGCGTGTACACTATTTACACGAGTCAAATAAGTTAAATCTTCGTGTCGTTACAGCTGCAACGCCAGTAATAGAAGGCATTATACATCTATAAACAAGTACGAGTATTATATAAATAATGTATGTGTGTACGCCGCGTCGATGTCACTGCGCCGTCATAAAATTAAACGTACGTATTATTCGAAGTTTTTATAAACATGATATTTATACTTTATGAATTATTCCAAAAGTGTTTAAAATACAAACGATCGCGTCCGTTCGAGTTTTACGTCACGCGCCATTTCAAATAGCGATGCACGGTGGACAGATTCGACTGCAAACTGCAAGACATCAACAACACACAATTATCCGGACAGATTTAGTTCGATCCTCATACACGAAGTAACGAAAATGCTCCATGTAGGGTGTACGTAAGATTTGACGTTTTTCACCGTAAAATACATCGCGTATACTGTATATACCTTTGCAACGTTCAGCACATCCGTGTCAATGTATAACAAAATGATACAGCTCTACTCGAAGTTAAACGGCAATGTTTCAAAGCTGTATATTATTGGGGACTTGTTACGTCCTCGGCGATTTTGGTAAAACTTTACCTTCGTCCCTTAAACCACACGAGTACGAGAATTTAAACTTCGTATTGCCACCTCGGCGACCTTTCAAAAATGTCCGCGTGCACTGTAAGCAGTGACGTAGCCAGAAACTTGATGGTCCTAAAGTCTATAAGAGATGCCCTTTTTAACACTTAAATGAAATTATAATAAACGTATTAATTATTATATAGTGATTCTGAGAGCTAATAAAAAAAATTTTATAATATATATATTATTTTATTACTTATAATATAAGTCTTATATGTTTATAAAAACATTGAGATAGTAATTTGGTGTTTAATATATACTTAAAAATCAACTTTTCGAGCCTTCCTTTGAGCGAATTTGTCCCTGACTTTTTCCAAATTTAATTTCCGTGCTCGCTTATTTTCAATTGAAATAATTGATAAGCCACTCAACCGTTCTTCTGCCATCGTACTCCGTAAATAATTTTTAATTATTTTCAGTTTTGAGACCGATCGCTCTACTGGTTGACAGTGAACTAAATCAAGTAATTTTGAGTAAAAAATCCATTTACAATGTAAATTTACACTCTTTTGACTTTTTTCGTTATAATGTAGAAAATGAACGATATTTGTTAACAATCGTTTTTTTTCCGAAATGGACCATCTAGTTGGCACGATCCTTTAGAAATAATAAAAATTGTATCCGATGTATTCAATGTATGTGTAAAAAAAGCTTTATTGTTCGAAAAATCTCCTAAGGTTATTGAATGTATCGCTTCTGATAAATCTGTATTTATTGAAAATTCAATTTTATCATTTACGATATCTATAGTTGTTATTTCGAAATTTTCTTGAATATTAACAATTTAGATAGTCGAAGACGTAGATGGAACAGATTGTACTTATTAGAAAAAAAAAGTATTAGCTTTTAAGCTATAATACTAAAATAAATACATATTTATTCAACCCGTCGTTGGTACACATTTATCATTTTCGTTTTATATGTTAGTACTAAATGTTAGAACTATTATAGACAAGAAAAATTAATCTATTTACAAAATCAGTTGTTTCTGAAGGCGTAGATTTCACAGACGCTGTACTTAAACTTGAATTATTTTCAGGAGCATCATTATTGAAAAAAGCACTTATTTGCGGGAGTAATTTTTCTTTTTCAATACATTGTGTTTTTAATTTTCTTTTTAAGCTTCCACTCAAATATACACACGTTTAGACATTATTAATTGACAATAAATACTAATTTGTATTTTTAATCAAAACTTTGCATTGCAGTTCAATATATTTATTTATTTAAGACTTATTCCTTTACGACCCAGCACACAATCATAGATTAATAACATAACAGACGTGTAGCATATATTGTGAATACCGTATTGTGATACTCGACAAAAACAGATTTTGAAAATTAATTGCATTTCAGTATATTTAATCTGATTTCATCAGTAGAACTTAAACATACATAATCCTGGTCAGTTATCTTATTTTAGAATAGTGATATTGGAATTACCACGTTTAAGCTATAATAGTTTATTTGTATAACTAACTGTTCGTTTGAAAAACTAATGACGTATGTAAAATGAAAAACGCCGCCGCTCGTTGTACATTTTTTTTTCATTTTTTAAACCAAATTAGTTTTAACATAAATGTTAAAAAAAAAAAATTTTAGTGTTTTTTTAAATATATTAAGGTCTCTCTGTGCCCCCTCCCAACTTAGACATACTTTGAGGGCTCCGGCCTAAATACACCACCGACTATAAGTACCCGTAGAAAATGTTTTCCCTATAGCCCATACGTATATGATAAGACTGTCGCTAACATGCAATTTTTAGTCGCGCAACAGTTTAATTGCATGAGGGGTTGTTATATAGGATATTATGATAATGCGCTCACATTCAATTGAATAGTTGATCAACAAAACGATATGTGTTTTGTTTCAAACTGTTCGATTGCGCAATTACGTGTTATGGTTTGTAACGTACACGTTTGAACTTGTCTCATTTCACTTGTGATTAAACAGTTGCGTGGATAGATTTTGATTGATGAGTTTTGTGATTTTGCGAAAGGAACGCGATAGAAATTATGGAACATTTTATAATATATTTTATAGAACTGTCCTTTTAACAAGCGCTGTGAAGTTATTATTAGATGTACTCATTTTTTTTTTTCTTTTTCATTTTTTTTCGTCATCTTTATTCAAAAGCGCACACTAGCTAACTAGACGAAGTCCATGATGAAACTGATCAGTTTTGTGGCATGTTAACGTGCTTGTGTAACATGATAATTTAGTTGAGTATATGAAGCGCCACTGTTAAAAAACTATTGCTCAACTGTTGCGCGACTAAGCGTACACTTACTCGTACTTAACAGTTATGGTGGACGGGAGACCGAGCCAACGTGCGATACGGAAGAATTTTTTGAATTTTACACCGGCAAATTGCAGTAAACAAATATGACGATGTGTCCAGGGCGAGGGCCGAAGAGTTAACGATATTTTATACTCGTGGGAAGAATTTCAAAGTGTACTAATTCTTCAGACTTTTAAATGTCATTCGAAAATGAGAGTATTATTTCCGTCGAAATGCGACGCGTGAGTCCCACGTGTTCGTGTACATAATTAACGATCTTGAATCCAATTTGGAAGTTTTGTTCCCAATACGCTAAAAACATATATCATAATGATAGTTTTTTTTTAATCGAAATCGGAGTTTAACACGTAACATTAATATGTACGTGTCGAGTTCACGACACGTCATGTACATTCAATTTACAAATTACAGTGTCAATAAATTTGAATTCACACAAAATTTATTTTTGAGCAAATAAATTACAAATCAAATTTTCGTAAACGCGTAATAATTACGTGAGATTGGAGTGTTTTGTTTTTTAATTTTGTTCTTTTCGTAATAAACTTTTGTGATCATTTTCTCGTTCTTAACTTCATATACGTTGATAAGAAACTGCTAACCAAAATATTTAGGATATTTATTATTTATTTATTGTGATAAATGTTATGAAATCGTTTAAACGTAAACCAGTTCTATGTTCATACAAATCGTTTTGCGGCGGCGGCGACAGTTCTCATTATCTTCCGCTCGTGTTATTTGTGTTGTTTTTGTCTTATTAAATTGTGATATCCGCCATATCGATTTTCATATTACCTATAGAAGTCATATAGAACTGTGAGCTTATTGCGACGCGTTACCTATACCCCGACTTTGGACTTGTATATAAAAATAAACACTAGACGTCCGAAGTTTACTCGATCGTAACCGACGGTGTTGTCGTCCGCACTCCGAGATCGCGAATTACTGTAGAACAGCGACGGTGTCCTACTAAGCAGGTAAGTTCTGTAGTTGTACAAACCACCATTAAAATTCACAAGACCGAAGTAGAATAAATCGTATATATATATATATATACATATGTTGTACAAATGTCTTTGTCACGTTATTTTCACAGGTGAGATGTGTTTGCCTGAGTTGCAGAAACCTAACGAGGACTCACCAATATCAGACGCAGAAGTGGTGCCTCCTGAGGAGCCAAGCGATGAAGACGGAGAAGGCAATCAGTCGATATTCGATATTGATTCGGGGTCAGAATCCAGCATAGGTAAATAAAGTCAAATAACACTTGACTAATTATGGGAAGATTTCTGTTACCTATTTATCTGTTTTTTTTTTCTATTTTCGCTTTACCCAAGTATTAGTCATAAACATATTTTAATGTTTGAATTTTGCCAAAATGTGTTAATTCCATTATATTTGTTATTTTATACTTTGAGATTTAATTGTTTAAATTCAAAGTAATATATAACGGTCTCAAACATTATTAGTTGATGTGATAGTTGTCCAATAATATTCTAATTTTAAATACATTTTTCAAATCTTTAATGATAACTGTTAAACATCATACTTAAATACTATTAATCAATTTATTTTGGTTTTGACTAACAATTGATAACACACCTTCTTTTCAGTATTCTGTATAATATATGTTCTAAGAATGCCTAATTTTTTCATTTTAGATAATTGCAGTATAAATGGTTGGATAAATGATCACGATCGCGCAGAAGTTCATAATTATGATAGTGAGTTTGATCTTTCTGAACACAGCGACGATGATATATCAATGTCGGATGACAGTGATGATGTAGACAATATACCAATAGACTCAGATGATTCAACAAATGATGACATTCCTTTAGAATTACTAAATGGTGAAGATATAAATGATAATAATGTTGATGGTGAAGAAGATGATGGTGAGGCAGAAACAGAAGTAGAAGATGATGATGAAGATGAAGATGTAGATGATGATGATGACGAAGAAGAAGAAAAAGAAGAAGAAGAAGAAGAAGAAGAAGATGAGGTGGTAGCAGCATTTATCGCAGCTAGTTCGGAAAAGAATCGAAACCATCCACCTAATTTGTCTGTTGGTAATGTTCTGATTGGTGGAATTTCTTTTCATCCAAACACAAATGTTCTAGCTCTTGGTCTCTCAAATGGTGATATTTCTATGTATGCACATTTTTTTCCCTCTCAAAACCAAATTAACTCGATTGACAAATAGTAATATTTCGTTACATTTACAGATATAAATATTCTAACGAAAAGAATGAACATTTAAGGACTAATGATAATGTTCATTTAAAAAAAGTAATGTTAGTGGAATTCAATGAAACTGGAAATTACATATATTCTGCATGTCGAGATAACAATGTCTCGGTGTCTGATGCTGAAACAGGAAAAATGAGAGTATACTTTGAAAAAGCTCACAGTGCTGGGTTAGTGCATTTAAACAATCAATTTTCATAAATTAGTAAAAAAAAATTTATTTTAATAGGAGTTTTGTAACAGCCCTTTCTTTTATTGATGATAATACATTTGCCACTGGTGATGAAGACGGTGTTGTCAATGGTATAAATAATCATATATTCATGTCGTCCATAATTTTATATTAAATAATCAATGTATTCTTCAGTTTGGGATATTCGTGCAAATGGATGTAGGTTTTCATTGAAGAAAACTGAAGATAGTATCAATTCAATGATCACCATTAATAACAACAGCAATCAACCCACTTTAGCATATGCTTCAAGTGATGGAACATTATCCATTATTGATTTATCAATGAAAAAAATGATTATCCAGGTATTCTAATATTTAAAGAACTGTTAGGAAAATTACATTTTTTAATAAAATTTGTAAGCATATCTATATTATTATTGTTATTATTATTATTATTATTACTATTTTTATTTTAGTCTGAACCTTACAAATCTGTACTGACTAGTTGTGTAACAATGAAACGGAAAACAAAAGTTGTGTGTGGTACTGGCGAAGGATCGCTGATAACATTCAATGCAGGAGATTACAGTATGTTTAATGATGAATTCCCGTGTGTCGATAAAGGTGCAGCGGTCAACAGATTAGTTCCAGTCACAGAAAATATTGTAATAAGTGCTTTAGATAATGGAAAAATCAGGTATAATGTGTATTTGTCAGTTTGTTTTTCTCATTGACATCAATTGAACGTTTTATTGTTTAGGGCGACAAATTTGTTCCCAAACTGTCATCTGGGTATTGTTGGTCATCATCAAGGGATGTCTGTCGATCTTTTGGATATATCAGACACTGGTCATTTAATAGCTTCAACGTCATATTTCAGTAATACTGTTAAGTTTTGGAACATAGAATTTTTCGAGGATTTTGATATAAAAAAACATTTTAAGAAGATCACGCCAAAAGACTTTAATTTGCCATCTTCAAATGCTGTGAATGCTACAGACTTCTTTTCTGGTCTTTAATAATATCTCGTCTATAAATTGTACATAATACTATTTAGATTATTGTAAAAACTATAATTTGTATTATTATATACGGTTATTATTATTAGCTTTAATTTACAAAAACATGATTAACTTCATGTCGATTCATTTAATTGTTTTCTTTTATATTTAATTAGCTGAATCTTTATGTTACAAAATATTAATAATTAGATGAAATTATATTTATAATTTGACAAATTAAATTCATCAAGATTTTTGTTGATAATTTAATTGAATTGTGATTAGATTTTATTTTCAATGAAAATTAATTTTAGATTCTGAGCAATGCTATAAAAAATTATTTTTTTTACTCAGAATTATTTTTTTGAAAATAATCATTGATTATTTTTTTCATTAGTTATTAATTAATTTTACATTTAAAATTTGTACTAATTTTGAATGTTAACAACAAATCAATAACTATTAAAAAAAAAAAAAAATTGTTAAATTGAGAGATAAAATATATAATTAAAAATGACTGGTGTTAATTGTTAAGTAAACATATATTTTGATCTTCAACACTTATGACTATATAAGATTTAAAAATTTATATTTTATATTGTTTTTAACTATACATTATAACAAATTTTATTTGTTTGAACAACAATTAGGGCTGATTAAATGAAATAAATAAATATTACAATGAATAAATGCCGAATGATGGGGTGTTACACAAGTGAAATTGCTAACTTTTTAATATTGTTATTAGCCCAAATAGGTATAATATAGATTTGCCTTTTTTCCTTCCTACTGATTTGACGAATATTGTTCATTACAATAAAATTTGAAGATATAAGTTGTACTCTGATGAACAAAATGGGGGTAACCCCCTTCTTCACCACAGAAACCCCCCTTTATACCGGCCCTAACAACAATAAACTATTTGCCAATTTTTTGGAATTTGGCTGAGAAGAAAACCAAATACCACTTATATAATAAAATGTATTATGTTAAGAGAAGAAAATATTGCTCAATCTTAAAGACTATGAAAAATTTTATACTTTATATTGTTTATAAGTTAGTTTGAATTTGCTTGAATGTTTTACATAAAAGGCCAGTAACCAAAAAATGACAATGAAAATATTTTACAAATTATTTTATGCACTATAAGGAGTTTTCAGTAATAAAATGTTAATTAAAATAATTAAGATTAATATGTGTTAATATGTCTGACCAATTTTTTTTTTTACTTATTTCAATTAATATAAAAAATAAGACATTTTATTGAAATAATACACAAAATATATAAAATACTGTAATATGTACCATATATATATAACAGTATAGAGCTTATTTTATTCAAAGAACTTTTTGCAATTGTGTATATTATTTGTCACGCTCAACAAACTATGTGATGATAGGCATTGAATATTAAAATAATTATTTTAACAATCAATACCAGTTCAAGGAATTATTAAAGATATTAAAATGAGTAGACTTATACAATAAAATTTAAAAAATGTGTATTTTTACAAATTCTAATAGTATAAAGAATTCCACGTGAGAACTAAATGTTTAAATTCAGAATATATATTCTCATTTGATTCAAGAGTAAACTTATTAGAAACTTATTTTCTTTATCCAAATGGAATGTTTGTTTTAAATCTATTTTTAATAATTGATGATTCGATAAATATAATATTATATACATAAAATTGTGGCTAAATTATATTTATAGCCAATTATAAACTTAATTTGAATTGCTAATAATATTGTTAACCTAATTTTTATATAATTTGAATCCAATAATTAGTTAAAAATATAAATTCAAATTAACATCATTATAATAAAGTAGGTAATTAGTGTTGATAATAATGTAATAAATTAAATATATATATAAGAAGTAGTCAATAGTTTACCGCGACCCAGTCTGATCAGGTCTATAATAGTGAGAAGAAGGATGTGATGGATGTATAGGAGGTGGAAAGCATCTAACATGTTCAACTGCGGTAGCGTCTGTTTCATTGGCTTTTAAATATTTGTTCAGCGTGGCGAATATCTGAGAGTTTAACACTTGAAAGCGACGTATTCTGTCAACCATGCGTTTTAAATGCTGAGACAAAAAAAAAAGGAAATTTTAATATATGGCTACATAGCTCAAACATAATGGTAGGATACGTACGATTCCTTTGACGTTTTCATCTTTGCTATCCACTCTTTGGACACGAAGTATGTGATAGCAAAAGTCAAGTGCTTCAAACCTTCGCTGTTGGCCAAGTAAAACAATCATAGTGCAACCTGCCCAATGGAGACCTTCACCAAAAAGCTCCCTAAAAAATGATCACAATAATGAAAATGTATGAAATTAAATGAAGAAACTTTTTTTATAGATACATACTCAACAGTGAATTCCGTTTCACCGACCGGTATACAGTACACAAACTGTAGTGCTGACCATAGTCTATGAAACTCTGTACACTCGTCTATGTTCATTACGCCATTCTGTGGTGGCGGACCAACCCATATAGGATCATCTAACATGCCGCGAAGCCTTGATAGTACTACTTCGAATATAGAAAGACCACAGCATAAACGTTCGCGTGTTAATAGATCACCATCGCGAGCTATTGTAACTTGCTAAAATGTACATTTAAATTTAAACAAAAATATAGTTCTCTTTATTTATTTATACCACTAACCTTAGCCGTTCCGTAGCGTTCAATATTTGGAACAATTTGCAAAGCTGCATACTTTGCTTCTAAACGTTTTTGTTTACTTTCTGTCTTTTCACCTTCCTTGATAAATGGTCTTGGCAATATGTTCTGGAATGGTGCAGCATGTAGGAGGTCACAAACTTCTTCTTGAGACAATGCTTGTTCCATTAATAGGCAAAATAGAATCGTGTTGCCTAATTCGCGGAAATTATGGAACAACTCGGTCTTTGCGTCAGGATATTGAACTATATCGTTAAGTTGAGCATGATAATAGCCCAGAACACCAGGGGAACCATAATCGTATCGTGGCAATTTACACTGTCTGGGCATAGCTTCCATCAATGTTTTTGCAAATTGTAAGAGATTCCCTTGAATCAATGATTTGACTATTTTTAATAACTCTTCCATAACAACAGCAATGCCTTGATAGCCTAACATTTTGCACATGGTACGGAAATGTGGAGCACCGACAAATCCTATACGGGAACAGAGTAGTTAATTTCAGCAGTTATCAAAAACCAATAGAATATATACCTGTATACTGTCCATAAATAGTAGTGTATGCTAGATTCAGCTGTTTGCTGCCCCACAAATATTGATGTCCCATTTGAGGGGGTTTATCCCTTTGTACAGGTTGTGTAAAGCTTATACCTCGACACTTGACAAAACGATTAGTGGCAGCATTATAACAGTAGTTGGGTAAAAAATCATAATTCAATTCCCAAAATACATGCAGAGTGATACGACCATATGGGGCCAGAACGTTATGATTGGCTTCACGGAACATGGCATCAAAATCATCAAGAGCTAAATATTTACTCAATAATTTATGACACAATCTGTTCACCTGCATAATACCTTCCAATTCCTAAATATAACATAACATTTAATAACAAACGATAACATTCTATAATATTATCAGGTTTGACAAAGAATAAATTAAATTTAACATACCACAATACCAGTTATATCACCGCCTTCAAATTTGGCAATGGCTAGTTCTAAAGACTTTAACATATCTGCGTTAACTCGCTGTGTGATAAGTTTATTCAAATCTACACTGCGTCCCAGCAATTGCACATGACGTTGTTTCAACAGAGTTTCATATCTGTTCGCTCTCGGATATAAGATGAGGTATGTTCCCATAGCAACACACTCTACACGGAACCTCTTATCTAATAATATACTTGATGCTAGCTGTTTATAGTGAGCAAAAATTTGTTCACTCAATTTATAAACAAATTGATCAAAACATAGATTCACTTCAGCTTCAACCTCATCATATAAAAACTGTTTACGGAATACAGTCAGAGCATAATGAGCACTATCATTGTACAAATCTAATGGGTATAATACGTATTCCATCATAGATGGCTCTTTTGTTTTTAAAATATGATCGGTCAAAATCCAAGGCATTGACATTTCAATAGGAAACTGAATTCTTTTTTCCATCGTAATCAAATCACTACATTCTTCATTATGTTGATGTTTGACAGTACATTTCTGAATACGTCTCGCCATGGTCATTTCTAAATAAAACTCACGATACCATAGTTGTGAAAGATCACAAGATTGTTGTAACGATTCTAAAATTAAGGAATAAATATATAAAAAATGTTATACAAAATGTATGTACTTGTTTGTTATTTCGACCACTGTGATTATGAATTATGAACATTCAAACTACACCTGTTTTGATAGCTAATTAAAATGGGAATACAAATTATAGTTAAAATGATAAACGGGTATATCTGTTCAACTTATTATACTAGTATATGTTGGTAGAAAGCAGCAAATTTGTATATATGATGATAGATGATCTAGTGTGACATGAGAATGTAACACCTTGCAATATGGAAGGCATAATCATCAATGAGTTTAAGCATGCAACTGTACAGTTGGCATAATTACGTTATATACACTAGTATGAACACAGTATATAAAAATATTGAATTTATAATTTAATTAACTATATATATAATAAAAATGACATACTTTTGGCAGTTTGGCTAATTTTGTAGTCGTCGAGATAAAAAACAAAACAAATACTGAAATATATCATTTAATAAATTATGTTCACGTACGATTGAATCCAAGGAGATAACTCCAGAAAAACGAAGTTTTATGAAATTGATCAATTTGCATTAAATATTGTCCATCAATATCTTTCGTAAAGTACGTTTACCACCAGATTTATCTGCGATTAACGATTCCAACATAGTTCTAACCATATAAAGTTGTGTAGAAGATGGACCTAAAAAAATAATAATAATAAACAATACTTTGTCATCTTATTTTTATTATATCATAACTTACCAACATTCCTTCTTGGCACTTTAATTCCAAACCCAACATCTGGATCTTTTTTTCCTTTTAAAGCTGGATCTGCAGAAGGCTCAACACCTCTTTGCCAATCGGCACATGTTTCTCGAACAGATACGAGTATACTTCTAATAAGATCACGTTTGTTCTTAATGGCTTTTCTCAATGGTTCTCTCAACACTAATTGAACAAAATCTTGTAACTCTGCATAAATATTACGACGAATAGTGTCAGTAAAAACAGTTTCCATTCGAGCCATAAGCACTTGTAGTCCTTTTATCATAGCTATTACTTCAATAAGTGCAAATTTCTCCTCGTCTGTATAATTGTATCGAGTGGCTCGTTCATATTCTTCAGCTTCAATGGGACACTCTTTATTCTGATGGTGATCAGTAGGATGAAGTAATTTCCAAGAATAAAGTTCTGTTACAACACTTGTCCATTCTGATAATAGTTGTAATCCTCTCAATGCCAATTCGGCAGTGTCTTTGTTTTCAGTATCGGTTCTTGTTTCTTTATAAGTAGTAGTCACTTCGTTACTGTAACGGGCTAGTTCACTGATATACTTTACATGATCTTCTCTAATTTGAGGTAAATGCACCATGAGATCAGCTTGTGGACTAATCTGTGGAGAACTAGATAAAGGCCAGCGTCCTGGTTCAAAATGTTTAGATCGTTTGATGTAATTAAACGGAGCTATCTGCATGTCTCCAAATAAAGGTACAACTTCCAAATTCTAAAATAATAAATAAATAATTTGTAATAAACAACAATAAACAATTAAATGGCAAATTATAATTTTAAACCTTGAAAATTCTGTCAATTTTGCCCAAATTAAGTTTTTTCTTCTGATCTAATTTATTAATATTACAGAGTTCATTATCCATAAGAAACAGTCCAAATCCCATAACCTGTAATAAAATAACATAGTTATTAACTTTACCAAGCAATATCAAAATATAGTAACGTTTACCTTAACAAGCATATGTTTTTCTGATGGAGTAAGGTACATTTTTGACTCAAACATTTGTACACACAAATTGACAACATCTGATAAAAGTTCTTCATATGCAGGAATTTTTTCTAAATTTTCTTTAACTGTATCTCTAATTTTATTCTGTGTAGCTAAGAACATTGATAAATTTTGAGATTCTTGTAAGGTATGAGAGTCTGCCATCACTTTTAAAAACTGAGCAGCTCGACGATAGCTTGAGTAATCATTCTTTACGCTAGATTTCATATTTTTCAGTTCATCAAGTACAGCAAACATATTAATAAATTTTCCAAGGGTTAACAAGTATGCTTCAGAGATAAAGTCCTTTCGTTTCTCAGCATGGCATAAACGTTTAACTTCTCCACAAAAGCGTTCAATTGCTTTTCTCTAATAATAACAAAATAATAATAATTAATTGTGAAAATATGTTCTTGACTAAATATAATAAAAAGTAAAAAATAAATAATCTAATTACCTGAAAATACATAAACTGAAGTAACTTATTGACTTCAGGTCCTAAAACCTCAACAGTCTTTTCATAAATTTCGACTCGATTAGGCTGTTCATTAGATTTTGGCTGTGGGATTGCTCTTGAACAACAGCGCCATGTATAAAGCATAACTGCATGCACTTGACCTTCTTCTAACAATTCATTCTGTGTAACGAAAATGGGAAACATATTACACAAATACATAACCATGTATACAATATCTTACAAGATTAGCATGCACAGTGGCTTCTTCGATATATTTTGCTATGCCAGTAACAAATCCATTACGATCTTCAAAATTAGTGTCAAAATCAGCTTGATAAAGAATTGAACATGGTTGGGCTTCTATACATGGTTGTTCATCAGGCAGTGTAAGCTCGTCGAGTACGTCCACATTGGACAACGCGTCTGTTAGCGACACCTTGTCTGTAGCCATATTCTGAGAAATAACGTGATATCCAATTATAATAAATCCATTGTATTAGAAAAACAATATAATTTTACCGAAAAAAACAACTAAATTACTGAAAAAGTAAGTCTACAAAGTGATTATATTCGATTCTTATTTAAAACCCAATGAACTAGAAAATAGAGATATAAATTAAAAAAGTAGTTAAATCAATTATGTACATTATAATCATATTTCAATTATTTAATTGAATAAGTTATAATGAATCAATGAAAATAAATTGAAACTGTAAACAACATAATAAAATTAACTTTGGGTGAAACATTAATACTTATCAGATAAAAATGCATTCATTACGATACGCAAACTCGTTTCTAACGTCATATTGAAAAAATCAACTTCGTTAACAAGTTCAACACACAAAATTCGAAGTACTGCTTATCTTGGACAACTACCACGGCTATAATAATTTATTCTACCAAAATTACTATATTTATTTCTATAGGATTTGTCGATATTTCTAATCGTCATGACAAAAAATTCTAAAAAAAAAAATCGTTTGTCATGGTCGTCGTCCTCCGGAGGTGCGGTCCATCACACCGGCATTACCGAATTTATCCGTGTCGGTCGGACAAACGACAAAAGACGTACACATCCGTTGGTGCGGCTCCGCCGGTAAAAAACACATATTCCTTACGATCGCGCGCGTGTTCAGTGCGGTGGTGCCATGTTAGAATCATTGTACCCGGACCGTCGAGATCCGCGCGGCGTTGGGTTTCTCGGCGGTCGGTAGACGTCTGCCGACGCTAGAATTTGAAATGGCTGTGGGAAGCGCGTGACGAAAGCCGCATAAATGAGCGGTACTTTGTTGCAAGAAGTATGTATTGCCCGTTGGACGTCGGGAAATCGGGATGGGTGTAAAGTAACCGAACCCAACGGCCGGACGTTTGCGAACGTCGAGAAACGAGCCGGCGGAAGACTGTCGTCACTCCTGTGGCGCCGCGGCAACCGAAACCTTATCGGGGGAGTGAGTATCGACTTCTCGCAGCATCGGACGGCCGTCGTTTGGAATCGTAATTAAAGCGAACAGACGTTCTGTTTTTAGAAAATGTGTCCCCCAGACACGGCGGAGGACGGCAATACGTTGCACTTAATATTCGAAAATATCCCTGATCGTCCCACTCGCGCGCTGGAATTTAAAAATAATCACCAGATGTTAAAATGACTATAAAATGTGTTATTCCACTTCAATTTTTCAGTATGTATCAAAGTAAAAAATATAAGATACGAATAGAGTAATAGTTTTATCCTACCATTAACCCTATTGAGTTGTTATCTGGCCAGTAAATTGGATTATAAAAATAGAAGCTACGTTCTTATTGCATTATATTTTCGTATTCCATTGGACGATACCTTTTCAGTGGACGCAATTTTAATATTATTTTAACAACATCTTACCGCAAAGCGTCTCCCGTTTTGAACAAAAAAATATGTTGGTCCCTTTAATCATAACACGCCTGTTGTTCGTCTCGGTCTATGATTGTAGAGAGACGGCGCAAAGAGCGGATCCTCGTACTTCAGCATATGCCTCCGAAACATGGAGGGCTGTTAGTGGCGAAGGCACGCACAACCTTTAGCGGACTAGGTCTACTGGGGACACCACTAAAAAAAAGAAAAACGTTCCTTATTGCTGTACGTCGACGGGTGGTGTGGAAATCGGCAATACGTTTTTATCGGACTTCAACACGTACGCAATATTAGAAAAATCTAACATTTATATACTGAATATTTCAACAAATGATATTAACAAATCCTCATGTAGTCATGTAGGATCATATAGATTATAGACTCAACTAGAGAAAACTGAAATATAGTTTATAATATATATAATTATAACTTAATTACAAACAAATATTATAAATATGTACATTTAAAATTTTAGAAATTATTTAATTAAAAAAATGTTAATACATATAAAAATAAAATAAAAATAAATAAATATAAATATATACATATTATAATACAATATGTATTTTATTTTAAACATAATATATAATATGTCATTGATCCAGCAGGATTCCTAAAAGCGTAATGACTATAGTTTATATTTGTGATTTGGTAGGCACTGAATGTCTCCTTGATGTACCTATGGCAATGAACAATTATTTCCTCTAATATTTCAAATTAAGTTTGAAATTAACGATGTCTTACCAAATACATCGAGTTTTTTACATAGAATTTTTTTTAATCTTTTGATATTGTTAGCATCGGTTATATATCGATGTTCACGAAAAAATTGCCAACCCTAATTCAAATATAATAAGAATATATGAAAAACATTCATTACTGAATTTGACGAGATGAATATTTGCCAACTAGATGGTGCTATAGTCGGATGTTGTGTAACTGGTGTATTATTTATCTTGATTTGCGATCGTGTTACAATCATAGATAATAATAATAAGCCTCAGACGTAAACAGTATTATCACGTAAAAAAGTAGATTTGAATTTTGAACGCTACGTTTTCACTATTTAAAATACGTCTATAATACAATTTGTTGTTTCGATTTAAACTTTCGAATAAACATCGAGATTACATTTAACATCGTACAAACTTTTAATTTTCTTGACGTATTATGATAACATTCCGGTTCATGTATCTCTACGATTTTATGAAATAACGTGTAAGACCGAGAAATAATAACAGCCGAAATCGGAATGGCGAATACCGAGTTTTGCAATGAATACACTCACGTGTAAATTAAACTATTTTGAAATTGATACTATTGTATTTTGCAAGATTTTAGATCGAAAATTGTATAGCTCAAGTTCACAATGACCATGAAGTTATTAAGTATATCCAAGTATTCTTTCAGAAAACGTTTCGCCAGCAGTTGTTCAGTTAAAGACATTTTAAAAACACAACCTGAAGGTTGTAAAAAAAAATTAAAGGTAATATTTTGTTTTTAACCAAATTATTATTATTATTGCATATGATAACTAACAAAATTGTAACACAATATTGTTAGAATTCGTTAAACGATTGATAATTTACATTTGAACAGTGAATATTCAAATTTTGATCATTTTAAAATTATCTTTATAATAAAAATCTATATTAATATAAAATTCATTGGCCTGATTAATTTTAGTGTTATGTTTTTGTATATAATGTTTATATGCTAGATTATAAATAATTGTTTCAACTTTTAAGACATTATTTGATTTTCAGGGTTGGGCGAGAGCAATTCGTAAAATGAAAGAGAATATATTTGTAGACCTAGATGACGGCTCTACTCATCATCGTTTACAAGTAGTAATACCTAAAACTAAGATTCCAACTTCCTTGACTTATGGATCTTCGTTTGAAGCTGAAGGCGTTATAGTAAAAAATCCTAATAATAAACTTGAATTGGTAGCAGAATCTGTGAACGTTTATGGGCCTTGTGTTGTACATGATGGTTTTCCATTTGCCCCACGGAAGACTTACCACCCAGATTATGTAAGACAACATTTACACATGCGACCACGTACATCGACATTTAGTTGTCTGTTAAGACTCAGAGATAAAATGTCAAGTGCAATTAGAAATAGGTTTTCCGAAGATAATTTTTTAGAAATAAATGCTCCAGTATTATCTTCGAATGATTGTGAGAGTGCTGGGGAAGTATTTGCAGTGAAACCACATAGTGATGTTCTAGTTAAAGAAATGACTTCTAGAGACCACCAATCACCTATGGAAGCATTTTTCGATGGACAAACATACTTGACAGTATCTGGACAGTTGCATTTAGAATGTATGGCACGGAGTCTGACCAAAGTTTACACTATAGGGCCAACATTTAGAGCTGAAAATTCAAAGTCTAGATTACATTTATCAGAATTTTACATGATTGAAGCAGAACAAGCCTTTATTGACAGTACAGAAGAACTCTTAAATGTAATAGAAAAAACTACATCAACTGTAGTTGAGAGACTATTGGAAGGGTCTGACGACGAAATAGACTACTATAGAAAAACTATTAATGCTTCTGAAAACAATGACCCTACTAACTTAGTGAAGGTTCCTTATGAAGTAATTAGTTACTATAAAGCATGTGATGTACTAGAAAAAGAAAATTGCTTTAAAAATCCAATTATTCGTGGCAAGCCACTAGCTAAAGAACATGAATTGTTTTTAGTCAAATATAATGGTCAAAAACCAATTTTTGTTGTAGACTGGCCAAAAGATTTGAAACCGTTTTATACAAAAGTGATACATAATGACAAGTCATTGGTAAATTCTCTTTTAATTCATTCATTATAAGAAACAACTAATTTATCATTCCTTTGTGTAGGTATCAGCTGTGGATCTGTTATGTCCTAACGTCGGTGAATTATGTGGTGGTAGTGTGAGAGAAAATGATTATGATATTTTAAAAGAAAAGTTGTCTTCTATGGGATTGGAAAACAAACTAGATTGGTATTTAGAGCTAAGAAAATTTGGTAACGTATCTACTGCCGGTTTTGGTATCGGGTTCGAACGTTTCCTTCAAGTATTGTTGGACATACAGAACATTAAAGATACCATTGCATTTCCACGATGGCCGCATAATTGTAAAATGTAAACTATAAATTTCACAATAAAATGTTTTTTTTTGTTTTAACTATATTATTGTAGTGTTTCCACTAGTACCTATTGTCATTAGTTTAATTTTATTTTTGTTAATAAAATATTTATTTATGTTTTGCTGTTACGATTTTAATAATTATTGTCCATATTTTCCTTGTCGAATATTCTTTCAGTTATTTTGTGTTATATTTTGAAATTTTGACTAAATAATACAAAAGTTAATAATTTAAATAACTCTTTAATATTTAATCTAGTAAACCACAATTCAGTAGTATAGTAGTTCATGTATGCTCTCATGTATTTAAAAAGAATACTAATATAATAATACAAATTCATATTTTTTACATATAATAATATATATAATTAAAAAAATTAAAAAATTGGATTTAAATTTACTTTTTATCATTTAAATATGGTTAACTTAGTAGAGTTAAAAAAGAAATAAAATTACTTTCATCAAAATTCTTTTTTTAAATTCTCAACTCGATTATTAATTAATCATCTTATCTTGATGATTAGATTAAAATTAAGTACATATAATTTAATGTGATGTTTATTTGTTATTAAAACAATACATAAGTAATAGAAATTGGATCTTGAACTTCATTGGTCCAAAATTAATATCAAAAGGAGTTAAATATCAATTCATCAAGTTATACACATCATCAATTATAAATATTATTTTATAATTGATGTTGAAACTAATTAAGTAATGTACAAGAGTTTGAAATTAATTGAAATATTATTCAATAGTCAACATTATAATTGGTAAGGGTTAAGGATTGATCTGTTCCATAAGTGATAACTATATAATTTTTCTGTAACAAATTTGAGGCAAACAGGAAAATAAATAAACAATAAAATAATCAATGCCGAGCATATGTTTATTGGAAAAACACGAAATCCATCATAATATTAAATAACTGAACCATAATATCCTAATATCAACAACTAAAAAGTGGATACATAATATTACAAATAATTTATGTTATTTGATGATCAAATATTTGAAATTCTTAGCATTTACAAACATAAACGTACATATTATTAACCACAGGAATAAGAGAATACAATTAAATTTTTTTTTTTTTTTTGGTGTTGTTTACTAAATCCACAACTTTTTTTTCTTAACCCTGTAAATTTAAACTACAAAATATCTATTTAAATGATAAAATAATGTTATATGAAATAACCAAAACGTTTTACTTGTTTTAATTTTTCTACTAAACTAGTTAGGAAATATTTTTAAGACAAAATATGAAAAGCAGCAATATTATAAAATTATAATTTATTTTGGTAAAAAAAATCAACAAAGTAAATTTAATCTAGTTTCCTTATATGACAATAATATAAAAACAAATTTACATCATATATATATATATATATATATATAGTATATATATACACATCACATATTTAATTTCAAATAATAAATTTACAAAACATATTTACATACATACCATTTTCAAAGAGTATTAATTTTTTTACACTACTTAAATTTGTTTTTATTTTATAATTTACATAATTGAACACAACCCAGACATTTCTTTGCCTTTATTAACCATAGGATATTCTTTGATTTTTTTCACATTGTGCATGAGTCTCGGTTTCATTTCCCTCTGCACTTTAGCGGCTACTACGGTTTCCATTTCAAGGCCAGGCGGCGGTGGTTGATCTGGATCGAATTCGCCAAATGCTGGAGTGAAGTCTTGTGGTGACTGTCTTTCAACGATTGAAGATGTGTCATTAGAAGGCACAACAGGTTTAACGACAGGGGTAATTTTTTGACTAATATTTATTTTTATCGTTCCTAACGCCGATGCTGCTACAGGAACGATCCCTTCGGTATCGTTATTTCCATCAATAGAACATGTCATTGTAGAAACAGGCGATGGAGATTTAGGTTTGATTTCTTCAGGTGTAGTTTCCTGATCAGCAATTGGTGGGGACGAAGGTTTAATATCTTCAACAAGGGGTTCTTCTTTTACTCTAGGCGGCAATACCTCAGTCACTTGAATAACCTCCATAGTATCAGGAATCTCCAAATCATCAAACATAGTTTCCTTGGTATTTTCTTCAATTTTAGGGTCTTGATAAACTTCTGAATCAGCGGGTTTTTCATCAATTAAATTTTCATCTTTAACTTCTTGTTGTTCTTCATTTTCTTCAAGATTTTCTTCTTTATTTTCTTCAAGTTTTTCTTCTTCCATAACTATTTCTTGCTCACATTTTACTTCTATTTTTTCAATTTCATCATCTTTGACTTTTACATCATCAGACAATTTTAATTTCTGTTCTTCTGCAATTTCGATTTTTTGATTTTCCAATCGTTTAGCTTCTTCAATAGCTTCATTTCTCTTACGAATTTTTTCTTCTCGAGCTTTCTAAAAAAAAATAATAAACATTAAATATCACTATGCACACTTATGGTACCTATAAAATATGAAACTTACAACCATGTCATCATAACACATTGGATGATAGAGGTGTGTATCTTTTTCAACACAATTACGTAATTGCCACTCTTCATCTTTTTCATTATAAAATTGTTCAAATTGATCGTGACACAAATAACAGGCAGCCAGTTCACTGTTCTCACCAGCTGGAAAACAAGGTAAGTTCTCTTCTTCTACTTTTTCATCTTCCTTAGCACCTTGTTCTGCTTGCAAATCAAACCAGCTGGCGGCTTTAAATAATAAAGAAATAATGTATGTTAAATATATTATACAAATAAGTTTGGAGTTGATTTAATTACCACGAGTAGTTTCATCTTCTTGTTCTTCGTATTTACACCAGTCACTAGTATCATAGTACCATTTTCTAGATTGGACAGATTTGCTTGCCATTTTTTCACGTCTATTTTGTCTAAAATGCCAATCTAAATGACTACTATATTTGATGGTAAACTCAGCAGTGAAACGAATACCACAAGAACTACATTGAATTCCTGTGTACAAGTTGTGTATTAATCCAGGTTGTTTTCTATAATAAAAAAATTAATGTATTATAACATATAACATATGGTAAATTTCTATAAAAACCACTAACTGTTTTAGGGAGGAAGGGTCTGAGAAATCTACGGGCTTTATAGTCAAATTTTCTACTTCCTTTTCTTTTTTCTTAATTTTTGGTGGAATAATTTCTTTTGGTTTGTCTTTTGGTACAATTCCACTATCTACCAATTTTTTGAACAACTCATTTATATCCATATTGACTGGTAGAACCGGTGCTACTGTAGAAGCTGGTGTTGTAGATGGTACATACGGATTCTTAACAGGTTCTGATTGTGATAAAACATTAGGGTGTAGAGGTGACACTGCAGATGCTAGAAAAAAAAAATCATTAAATATTAAGGTAATGATTTTTGATATTTTAATTTTACTTGGAGCTAAAGAGTATGTAGACGGAAGTGTTTGTGATGGAGATTGACTCATGATATCTTCAATCGACGTCAATGTATTTAAGTCAAATCCGGTGAAATTAGGCATAGGCGGAGCAGGTATTGGTGGTAAAGATTCAGTAGGTGTATCTTCAGTTAGTACAACACCCATCATTTGAGAAATAGCAGCATATCCTGGTCGAATATTTGATGGTAATCCGGTAAACCTTAAATAATGCTTATTGCCCCGGACAATAATAGCTTGTGGTGGTCCGTTATAGTTGACTTTGAATGGTTGGTCATTAATCATGGCTCTCATCAAACCATCAATAAAACGAAGTATGAGTGCTGTGTTCCCAACATCAATACGCTGCGGTTTTGCATCTAAGTATACAGGTACTGTAAACGTGTTATCAACAACAATAGCAATACGACCAGCAACTAAATCTTGTCGTTTTATGGTACCAACAATGACTGAAGGAGGAGGGCCTTCTAGTTTAACAGATCTTTTAACACCACCAAGATCAGTAAAAATTGGAGAACCGCCAAAAAAACATTCAAAGAATTTTCCGTCTAAATAAAGCTCTCGAGTTGGTGCACCCAGACGTACTCTGTGCGGTTGAAAATCTAACAAAAATTCTCTATCAGGAGTATTGAAATGACATAATACAGAAAAAAGATCGTCAAATATCACATTTTTGGGAGGTCCTTGAAAATATATCTCTCTAGGTTCGTCCCAAGAAACAAAAGTGATCGCAGTTGGACCATAGAATCGTATTTCTCTTGATATACCATCAATATTGATAGTTTGAGTAGCATCATGTGCAATCATATCTAATATTACAGGATCTGAAGGAGGAATAACTGGAACTGTCCAATCTGGTGAAGAAGATGCAAAAGGTGCTGTTGGTCTTGGTACTTCATAAATGGGTGGAGGAACAAGAGATCTTGATGAATGAGAATAATTTGGGCGAGGTCCTCTAGACCATGGTTCAATTCTATTTTGAGGGAATCTAGACCCATTTTCTGCTCTTGAATTCCAACTTTTATTGTTTCTCCAATTACGGCCTTTAGAATTTTCTTTTTCATTGCGTTTGAACATTTTGCGACGTTTAAATACTGGTCGATCTCCAGTATCAGTTTTTTTGTTGACTCTTTTCGATTCTTCTGAACCAGTAGAACCACTTTTTGAAGAACACTCACTATCACTTCCACTGACATCATTTGATTTTTTGTTCCAAATTCCAAGTCCAGGAAAGTTTTCTGTCACAAGTGGTTTTTCACTACTAGCAGCAGCTACTTCAAAGTTAGATTGTAAATCAGTTCCATTTCCATTGATTGACTGATTAATTTTAGGAATAGTATATTCTTTTAACTTATTGTTATCTTCAGTTTTCTTTGCTTCCTCTAACTTTTCCACCTCAGTCATTTCAATTACCTTAACAAAATATATAAAAATAAATAAACAATATTATATAACAATAAAATGTTGCAGCAAATATTATTGTTATTCTTACTTGACACATAATTTTTTTATATTCATCAAAAGATATGCTTCCCGTATTCAAAGCTTCTTCAGCTTGCCTAAGAATATGACTCTTATTGTTTTGTATTGGCTTAGCTCTCATATCTACATCCATCGTATCACTGTCCACTAGTACTTCATTTAATTCACTTGGCATTTTATTTGTAGGCGACTTGTATGGTATTTTAAACGTATCTGGTTTGATTTCCTTATATTTTGCCCATGACTTACCAATCTCTGGTTTAGGAGTTTCAGATATTTGTGGTGGAGGGGGTGGTGTAGGAACAACAGGTGTAGTAATTGGTGGAGCAGCTAATGTACGTAAGTCTACATCTTCTGCGCCAAAAAGTCTGAAAACAATTTTTACTGTAATGAATGTAATAAATATAAAACTAATAAAAATAAACATATTATAAACAAAAATAAATATTAAATTATATAACAGACATCAGTAATTAAAAAAATAAACTAATATTTTAATTAATGTTTAGTGTAAATTTACTAAACAAGTTTATATTTTTATGTGTATATAAATACACCTCTATTAATATTAACAATGGGATTTCCTTTAAATTTATCAAAATTCCCTATCTGATAATTATGTGTTGTGGATAAGATTATAAGTGCATAGTATACTTTACATACTTTATACTCCTAAGAATTATTTATATAATTTGTAGGTATATGAAATAAAAAATTGCAAACTTTCACAAAATAGGTATAACATAATTCACGAAAAAAATTATTCTATTTTTTAATATATAACATATTTTGTTTTGTCTAGAAATATCAGAATCAGACTTTTTGTATATATATATTTTTTTTTTGAAAACTAGAAAATTCGAAAAAAAAATGATGACTGAACCAAAATGTAAAAATGAATAATACAATTGGAATTTAAAGAAAGTAGTTAATTTGCAATGGTGTATGTAGAGAAAATACCCAGTTATAATTATTATTAAATTGATTGTCCTTCCACCTATGATTTTATTTTATGATTTATGACACAACTATGATTTTATTTTTATTCTATAATACTATAAGTATTATAATTAAATTTTAATATTTTTACTAATAATAATTATGAGTTAATGTTGAAAAACTTATTAAATATTAGAAAATATGACCTAAACTGAAATATATATTAAAACAAATAACATATTGGTAAATACTAGTAATTATCAATGAAAATTCAATACTGAACATTTAAAATTGTAGCTGAAATGGTACTTCTCTTTCTATATATATGCTACTGCTTGTCTGAATAACATATCTTGATAAATAATAAAAGTTTTCTATATATCTGTTGATAGTGATTGTAATTAGATTTTTAAAACCTATTGAGGTTTTATCTTCATAAAGTGATATTAATGTTGAAGTAAATATTACTAGGGGAGTTGATATATCTGTGATATAATGTATATAAGAATTCATACTATATTTATTATTTTCTATCAATAAAAGTCAAAGCAAATATTTAGTATTATTATTTTATTTACATAATATGAAATTGTAAATGCACAGAATCTCTAGAATTTTTTTTTGTATAAATCAAAAATAAATCTTTTTATTCTTCTTTTCTTCCTCTCCTCCATCCCAACTATTTGAGGTCGGACACCTGTGTCTTAAACCTTCACTTGACACTATCTCCCACATCATCTACGTACACACCAGCAGTCCTAATATCACACTCATTCACTTCTTCAGTCTTCCTCTTCCTCTTCTTCCTTCCTTTCCATAACCGTCCTTACATCATTCGAATGTTCTCTTCTCATAACATGACCAAACCATCTAAGTCTACTTTCTTTCATCTTAACTACTCGATCGACACTACTCCCTCTTAAATATTCATTACTTATCCTATCTTCTCTTATCTTAATATCCACACTTCCATTGACACTTCATCTGGTCTTATCACTTTTTCCTTTTTCATCGCTCTCATAGCCTCCCATACCTCCTTCCACTAATTAAATCTATTAGATCTTCGTTCCACAAAATATCCTCCACAACCTCTCTTGATACTTTTTCATAACCTCATCATTCGTTAGCATCCTTTATCATCACTTTTTATACACCATACCTTTTTAAAATCCTTGAATCGTTTTTCTGTCAATCTATAAATTTCTTTTTCACCTTCCTTTGTTCCTAACTTATCATACAATTCATCATACCTCTTAAACTTCACTTTGTTTACCTTCTTTGATTCTTTACACAAACTTTTGTATTCTACTAAATCTTCTCTTCTGCTCTTTTGCCATACCTTGAATTTAAATATAAAATAAAATTTTTTTGAATTATATGAATTAACAAATCTACAAAAAAAGAAAAAAACATAACATCAGACTATATTCTCTAAAAATCATTAATTCAAGAATGAATAAGAGATCCTCCTGAAAGATAGATGAAAATATATTTTAAATATTAAACTTTTGTCTAAAAAAAATTGCTAGATAAATAAGAAAAACTTGGATTACACAAAATGGACAAAGCATTTTGTTTGTGCATCAATGAGTAAAAAATTAACTTATTTTTAATATTATGTCTTTTCATCCATAGTCATTTTGATAAATCTGATAATAAACATTCCCTTCCTCCCAATAGTTATTTTTCTAAATTTGTATAGTTATAAAATCTAGTAATTAAAAATATAACATTCTTCGTTAAAATTTAAACTATACCACCAAATAATAAAAAATTGCACTACTCTATAATCTATATATATAAATCTTTTAATATTCTGAAAAAATCATTCCTACAAATATTTAGTATTTTACTGTAGTTAAAATATGAAAATAGAATAATGGAAAATACTGTATTTACAATAATGTGTAATAATTAATAACAAAGATTATAAATATTTAATAAAATATTCATTACTAATTAAATATAGTAGATATGAAACTCAAATTACAAATTCTAAATGGCTAATTAGTTATAAAAAAATTCTTAATGTATCAATATTTTATAAGCAAAAATTATGGAAATCAAAATTGAATAAGTTGATCAAATTAAATATATACTATTAATAAAAAAATAAAAGCAACTTACTCATCAATGATTTCAGATTTGCTTTTTTTTGCTGCAGGTTCAATATCATCAGCTTTGATTGAATCTGAGGTCCTCTTCGTTGTCGAGGCTATAATTCTTAGGTCAATGTCATTTTGTGGTGTGATTAGTACGTCTGGAAGCATACCTTTAATTTTCATAACAATTCAAAAATGTACCACGTACTCTATATATGGCTTATGTAGAAAAACAGATATTCTTAATAAGTAGGTACATCATATTGGTTGGGTGTATTAGCAATTTTAATCACACCCATACTGATTCTGAGCGGAGTTATGATTAATGTATTGTGAATAATGTTAAATTAGGTACAAATATAAAATTTAAATGTATATAATTACAATTAAAACAAAAATAAAATCATAATTTTATCATATACTTTTTTGTTGTAAAATAATTAAATTGTTCATCAATTACTTATCAAACAATATAAAACATAAAACTGCCAAAGTATTTGTATAATGTCTAGTGTTTTCACAAATACAAAACTTAACAAAATTAAACTACCATATATATTTAATTTACAAAAAATGCATAGTTTTTAAGTTAATAGAAAATTTCCTAAAAGGCGAAACTAATGCATATCCTTCATTGTTCCGCTCAGAATCTAAAACAGTCATATTTAAATAACACATTTTTTCTTCAATTCTTTAGTGTCAACACAATTAAAATAAACCTTAATTAAGAATTAATTAAAAATTATATAATGTAAAATATATAACTCAAACAATTTCTTAATATTATATCAATTTAATTTTAAGCTTCTACAAATAAAAAAAATAATACACATCTAAACATGAAATAAATTATTAAAACCTATTAAAAGACAAAAATATGTCTTTATTCATTTATTTTATAATGAATCATGTTCTATCAAGTCTTCAAGGTACCAGGAGCAAGCAGCAATATTTACATTTATAATAATATATATATATATATATATATGTAAACAAAAATTAATAATATCCACCAAAATAACTGTTAGGTAGTAAAACCATTCATACACATATGTATAAAAAAAAAATCAAGATGATAGGACTTTATGGAAAGGTCAAATTTTTTTCATTTTATTTTGGCTTAGCAAAGTATTCAGTTTATTTAAAAATAACAACAAATCGCTGACAATGAATTTTATAGTAAAATATAAATGATCAGACATGTTAATCTTACTTTGATTGGGTTTAATTGTACGAACATCCAAGTCATTATTTGATTCTAGTGGTGGAGTATTTGATGATGGTTCAGGAGATTTCTTCATCGTTTGCATGTACATACGAAGACGTTTCAATGAATCAGAATCTTCTAGAGGTGAATCTGTTTTGGCAAGTTCAGAAGCCATGTTGTTGGGATTATTTGTTTCAGTTTCACTAACTTCTTCGGTAACTACTTCTTTCTCTTTAGGAACATGTGTGTCAATTGGTTCAATTATATGAATATCAGTACCAAGATTATCAACTATAGGTTTATCCTTGATCAATTTATCATCTTTTGGAGGTGTATCATGATTTACTATTAAAGTCTCATTCTGTTGTACTTTCATATTAGGCGATACACTTTTTTTCTTAACTTCTGGTTCTTTGTTTTTCTTTTCATCTCTTCTTTTGTGATATTTTTCTTCTCTCGGACTTCTATCTTTACGATCTGACTTTTTATGCAATTTTCTTGAAAGTTCTTTTTTAGATGGTGATCGACTCGGACTTCTTTCTTTTCTTTTTGAATCTCTATGTTTACTATAACTATCTCTCTTTGGTTTATCAAGCTTTCTATCTTCTTTATTTTTAAGAACTAATTGCTTATCGTCATGTGGTGATGATAGCTTTATAGAATTCTCTCCTTTCTTAAACGTGGATCGCGATTAAGAGTTTGCAATAATTGTGTACTAACTGGGTTGATTTTAGGAATTTGTTGATTTGCATTGAAAAATTGATTTGAAGCAACCTGCACAAAAAATATTAAATCAATATTATTATTACAATGAAATAAATCAACAGTATTACATCCTCTTATTTCCCAAAGACTAATATACTCAGAGATTGCAACCCTTCACATATTAGGGGAGTCGAAGATGATTATTGGGTAAGCCAAAGATGGATGAGTCGGATAATTATGGCTGGTTTGCACCAGAGATCTCATACAACCCATATCAAAGTTCTTGTTGGCTACCCCTCAAGATCGAACCGTAGACCTTGTTTGCCGAAATGTGTGTTTCTACTAACTCGACCATAGCCAATCTCTTAATATAATTAATACAATATTTAAATAATAAAAATAATAATAAATTACCATTTTTGTATGTTGTGGTTGTTGTGAAACAAATGATTGCGGAGGATTTTTCAATGATTGGTGAGTAACAGGTATAGATGATGGTTGATTTTTTTTAGACGGTGAAACAATAACTTTGATTGGCATTGAAGGTGACTCCATACTGAATACTGGTGCAATTTTAACTGGATTTTCAGTAATTCTTCGAGAATTATCAGATAATGTGTGAAGTTTTGCATACATTTCTTCATTTGAAGGAGAAATACCCATATTAGGAGACGAAGTACTAGCATTGGAATTCTATAAAAATAATTTTTATTAAATTACATAATTTAAAGCTTAGTTTAAACTATTTACTTTTGAAAGATTAATCTTATTCATTTTTTTCTTTTGCATTTCAATTTGAGTTTTGGTTTGCAATAATTCCAGTTCTAATTTCTTTTGCTGAAGCTCAAGTAGCTCCTTTTGTTTCTTAATAACTTTTGCCCGTAAAGCTGTTGTTTCATCTACTTCATTAGGTAAGGCACGCTGTTGAACAGGTTTTGATGTATCAGTATGATTAACCTGAAAATTAATTAAAAAACATTTAATACCAATAACAATATTACTGTTGGACCAGGTTTACATGGGATATGAATCACTATAGTTCTTTTAAACTAAGGGTTACACTAATATTTTTATTATTTAAATATAATACCCAATAAGATCACAATATGTTAATGAATTCAGAAATGTAAATTTTAATTGTAATTCATATTATATGTAAACCTAGCTAAAAGAAATAAAATGTATATGGATAAATATATACGTTGTTTAAAAATTTTGGATTAACATGAATGTTTGATGGAGCAGCACTAATAGGCCAATTTTTGTCAATTGCATTAATTTTTACATCAAGGGCATGCAATTTTGTAGGTGCTATCACATCATTCCAAGTAGAACGTAATTTAAACATATTTGCTCTAGTTTTTTCATCCACCTAAGACAAAAAAATAATATTAAAGATTTAAATGGAATAGTTAATAATTAATTACAAAAAAGTGATTACTTTAATAAAAGTGCTAGTGAAAAGTTTCTCAATATTTTGAACGAAAAGTGGTATATATGGTTGTCCAACGTTTTTGATGACCGAGTCAATTAAGTAAAGCACTGGTAACTTGCTGTCTGCCTGCACCTGAATATAATTAATATTAAATGTAAGTTTAAAAACAAACCTGAACATAGTTTCATCCATGCGGTCCAGAGATCTTCTCTATTCTCCAATATGTGCTGACAAAGGTAAACCACCTCTTTGATCTCAATTAATATTAATATAACACAATTGTTATTTACAAAACATAAGAAATAGTTATTTTAAATTTTCTCCAATTGATACCAAAGATATGTTTTGTACAATAAAATTGGAATTGCATTAGTTTAAACTACAACATGAAGAAAGTAGATGATTTTGTTTATTACAACTTATACTTAGATAAATTAATACAAAACAAAATTAAGATCTATTTGATAATACTGTGACTTCAAATAATTCTAAAAAATAATTTAACAATAGAATAATATATATCAGTCAGTCTTAATTATATTTATGTTATAGTCAGTTAAATTTGAACCTAATCTTCTAAACCCCATTATAGGACTATAATACTAAGAAAATTCAAAACTCAACTGAATACAGTATTTTTTACAAATAAATACATGTATTTTAAATACAATTACAACAATTTAAAATTATATAATTTTAATTCATTGATTATATTAAATAAAAGATCATAATATCAATGAAAATATTTAGGATTGATGAAAATATAAATGCATACATCCAAATAACATATTTATGTGAAAGATGATAAAAATATAAAATTTTGTAATGTATGTTTATATATATATATATGTATGTATGATCAATAATATTCTTATTTAACTTAACACATTAATAAATGATGAATATTAATATAACAGAATTTTAAATACAATACAATATTGGAAAAATTTCTTAATAGTTTGGTAATTTTCATTACTGTTATTATTTTAAACTAATTTCCACAACACATATTCTAATACAGATTATTTAAAAATATGTACTGTATGGTTTTCCAAAGTAGCTTATAGCCACTAGTTTATTTAAAAACAAATTTATGCAATGTTTACAAAAATATTTTAAACTTTCATTGTAGTTTTTTTATTTGTTAACTAGATATATTTATACAGTAATATTATTAAAACAGTAATGCCTATAACATACATCTAAACATAATATTTGTCCAAGGAATTTTATATTAAGGAGAAAATGAATTGAGGGTACTCCGCAATAAATGTTTTTGGACAATAAATTGTCTACAGCATATTTCATATTGTTATAAATAAAAACGCAATTGTTCCAATGAGATCAAAATATTACATAAATATATCAAGAAAAATAGTAATAGTGTTATAATTTTTAATATTAATTATTATCTCACATTTAAATTATTTGAGAAAAAACATTGTATATAATAAATACATAATATGTAGTGAAAATTGAACAAAAAGCTAAATGAGATATTAATAAACATTAAGGATGTTTAACACTTTTAGATGTTAAACAGAAAAAAACCCATTCAAAAGAAATTAAATGTAACAAGTTTAGTCTAAATATAGATTATTACATTTTTAACATTTGTTTATAATAATTATACTAAAACATTAGGACCAATAACTAAAACAAATACAACTAGTGATTTAGAATACCTTGGTGAACATATAATTTAAAGTTATATCAATATATCTACATTTTTTTTTAAACACCATTATTTGAAACATTTAGGTATCCAATTTTATTTTAATTTCTGTATTTAAAAATACACTCATAATAATAAACACTATGATTGCTGTTTTTAATACCTACCTTTATGTTTTATTACTAATTGTTGTAAGCAACATAAAGGTCTAAGTTCAAAAACATTTTTTCTTACACCATTAAAATCATGAACACAATATACACAATATCCATCTTCTTTGGAGTATTTGAACTTGAAGTCTTCTGTAGTTGTCTCCCAATACAAATTAGATCAATCATTTGAAAATGGAAAATGATTATCATTTTAAATTTGTATTCATTCATATCAATACGTTCATATTATATTGTATATAGGTGTATATAGAAGTAAAGCAGATGTTAAAGAAACATTATTAACCAATTTTTAGATTTTATTTACACTTCGAAATAAATTATATATTGAATACATTACTAGTATTATAATTTCATTTCATTTACAATACATGTTTACTAAAAACCAATTAATTATTTTAAAAAGCAAACCATTTATTTTTCATGTTTTTATTGAGCTTTTTAAAGTATTATTCAGCAGATATTTAAAAAAAAAAAAAAAAAAAAAAAAAAAGAGGACCAAAAAGGACGTATACCATATGTAGTCACATCATATATTTTTATTTCATGTTTGTTTTAATATTGTAAATATTCACATATATTTGTACTTTAACTAAATATATGTCATCATAACCAAAGGGATGAATTCACCATTGTTACAATCCAAAATCAAGCAATTTCAATAGTTTTCTTTTAACTAGTATCCCATTAAGAAAAAAAATATCCAGGTACATTACATTAAATATATGAAATTATGTAGGATCAATATATTTATTAGCACATAATTTGGGATCATACAGTGATGAATAATATCCCTCTGCTATGAATTTAAAATATTCATTACTATTATAAAGTTTAAAAACCTTATGCAGTTGTCTTTCAATACACTGTACAATGATTGGCGCATAAGCAGAGTTCTCTTCAGCTAACATCGTCAACATGTTTATCAAAGGCTTGCTATTGATGTTGAGGTCGGCTAAGGCATTAGAATATTCTTCTGCTACTTCTTTTTCTTTAGCGGTCATTGTAGATTTTGTTTTGATTAGATTTTAAAATGCCAATACATCCACAACTAAAACATAAAATAAATAATGTATACATTAAACAGTAAAGTACTTTTATAAAGATACAATTTAAGTAAATAATTAAGCATAAATGATTATATTGCTCAACAATAACATCCCAAATTTAAATTAATTGATTAATTATCAAATTATTATAGATATTATTCATGTTAACATAGTAATGATTAAGAGAACACCAAGACATTCTAATATCAATTCCAATGAGAAATAAGTAAAAAATACTCATTGATCAATGCACACACTATTTTCCACCCTAGCATATTTTAACTACATTTGACAAGAAATTGACTTAATTAAGAATATAAATTGCAATATAAAATATTTAGGTTGGTAATCACTAAATAGATACCAAATAAACTATTGTGGTGCTATATATCTACAGATATAGTTATATGGTGTTGTATACTATCTACAAAATTGCAGATTAGTAGGTCAAGCAACAAACCTGAGTAAATAACATAACTTATTGCAAACATTTCAATCAGGATTTTCAACTAAATCTTACAACAACCAATTTGATATATCTTTAGACAAATTTGCCATAATCAGAAAATCATTTACAATAGTCATTTATCAACCCGGTTTTCTTTTATACAATACTATATATTTTATATACAAGTAGGATTTTTTTTGGTTTATTATTAATTTATTGTATTTAAACTACAGGACACCAATATAATTATAAAGGTGGTCAAAATTTTCAAAATAAATGGTATTAATAATTAATAAATACTTTAATGACTAATCGGCATTTTATATTTTAATAACTGATATAGCAAATGCACACGAAATAATAATTACCTAAGGTATTTCTTTTAACCAAAAATGTATTCACAATCACCATACATATAATATAACAGATAAATATAATCATAATATTGTATAGGTACATGAGCTGAGATTATAAAATAATACCAATTTTCATTAAAAGTTAAAACTGATTAATGACAAAACGCCAAGTAACAAAATTTTCATTTTTTCAATGTAATACAATAATACAATTATCAGTTTCAGAATAGTAAAAATTGTTTTTAAGTATTTAATAATCCAACACTAATATGCATACAAATAGCAGTAAGTTTCTAAACTAATATAGAAATATTTATATTTTATAAGTAGCATAGATTTAATCATTTGCCTACAACCAAAGTATACATTGACACAAAGTATACAAATATATTAATAAAACAAAAATTAATATAAAATATTTTGTATTTTCTTTTTAGAGGCCTATAAAATGTTTTCTTTATTACTTAATAAATATAATTTATGTATAGTAATTTAAAAAAAATTGATACACTAATTTAAAAAAAAAAACACTAAAGTACTATGAATTAAATTTATATTACACAAATCTCAATAAATATATACCAAAACATACTGAATTTAAAATAGAGAATATACACCATTTTTATTATTATATTTAGTTTATTAAATGTTTATTTATTTATTTAAGTTTATTTAGTTTATTATGTTTAGTGTAGATTGAGTTTTAAGTTCCTACAAAAATTAAATATTTACCTATTAATAGTCTAATTAGATAAATAAAAATCATTAACTATTGTACATTGTAATAGTAAATTGTAAATGTAGGATAAAGAAAAACAATTTATGACAGCTTACCATAAACATAGAATGTTTAAAAAAACAAATGAATTTATTTTAAATACAGGGGTACCAAAAGGTTATTTAGAATTGTTCCAAAATATACAATTCAATTTTACCAATAATAGCTAATAAATTGAAGTAACAAACATTTCAAAAATACCTACTAAGTACTACTTTAAAAAAAATTTAATTATTCATAAAATATTCTGATAACTCATAATTTATACAGTATAATTAGAAAGTAAGAATTCCACAATAGATAAATTTAAAATAGTAAAAAGAAAATAGAACACTCAATTGAATCAAAAAATAACTTTTTAAATTTTATTAGTTATCACAGACAATTACATAATACTATTTATTATTTTTATAATAATGAACATAAATGACTTAAAAATTCAATATATTACACATTTGAACACTTAATAATCTTTTTTTTTTTACCATTTCTATTTTAGAAATAGTTTATTAAGTTATAACAAAATAAATTTCATCGATTTTACTTTACAATAAATGTAGACTGCCAAAATAAATCTAAAGGTAAACATAACAGAACAATAATACTGTTTCACCCAACGTTTTTAATGGTCAAAAGACTATTAAATAACAAGACAAGTGTGCACGTAGCTACCGGAAATTCCCGCAATGCGTAATTATGTGATATCTGCATAGCGGTAATATGCCCAATACACTGTGATCGCATTTCAATTGTACTCATGACGAGAACAGTAGACGTCCGTACATCGGGTGAAAAAAAAATTAACACAAGCCGTTATGACCACCGCCGCCGCCGCCCGTAACAAACAAAACATCATTGACGAGCCAACGTTACACAACAGCGTCGGCCGTCAATAAGTTTTTTCACTACTTACGCGTTGCGCATTTTCATAATTTTATTAAAAAAAGGAAATTGTCAACTCACCCCGAACGTTCGTGGAATTCCGACTTCGTCCCCGACGACTGGGCGCGTGCGTTATTTTTCTCTCATTTCCGGTGTAGGACAGCTTGAAACGATGCGAGTTTTTATGTACTCGTGGTGTGTAGTATATATATTTTTTTTCGCCCGTTCTTCTTTCGGTCAACGGTAGCGGCAAGAATAACAGTATCCTCGTCAAAGCGTTGGACGCAATCAATATTATTGACAATACTGAACGTATAACGCGCATGCAATTGCAAACGAATGTGAATGAGCAGAATGTGGTACAAGATGGCGGACGCGAGATGGCATATTGCGTTATTATTTTATATTGCGATGGTCCTAGTTTCTCCCCACTCCACAACGAAACCATACGCACGACCGTGAACGCGCACAGTGTCGCCAACGTGACGGCGATTCAAGCGTTTATTTCTTGTTCAAAATGAAAAAAGAAATTAATAAGGAGAATACGACGTGGGCGTGTGTGCGATAACTCTCCACGGTATGTTCACTTATAATAACAATTCTTATCAGTAACACGTTCTTATCAACACGTAGTTAATTATTATTATATTTATTGCACACATTCACACACACGTATTAAAACATAATATTGTAAACATGTACGAATGTATGTGTACGCTCACGCACGCATACATGCAATTTATATAATAAAAAAATAAAACACTACAGGTTTCCATTGTTTAAATGTGTTCATGACTAATTAGTGATTTTGGTGTTTTACGTGTTTTTTTTTTTTTATTTTGAACTCGTTTTAAATGGTCGAACAAAAATCACTCTATTCTAATAGATTTAACGCAAATGTCTCGTGTGTGACAAGTAAGTTTTTTTTGTTTTATTTATTATATTTATGTTTTTTAACCAACATTTAGGCACAAATGTTTATGTATAAAAATGTATGACACAAACATTTGTGTATAAAATAATCACAAGTTCTCTTATATATTTTACTCCATTTAGAGTTGATAAATTTCCTATTTCGTTCTAGATTCATAGACATTCTGTACAATGGAAGACTACAAATTCCTATTTAAAGTAGTACTAGTCGGTAATGCTGGAGTTGGCAAAACTTGTTTAGTTCGACGGTTTACTCAGGTATGTACTAACATTTCGGTTTCACCATAAGATTTGTTGAGGAAAATGAATTATCAAACATTTTTAATTGTGTCCTCTTACCATATAAATTAAATATTATTTAAAATATTAAATGTAATGACTAATGGATTAATACAAGTTGGTACAAATTGTAATTGAAATTAATTATTAAGATTAAGTTATTTCCATTAAACAAACTACTGGTTATTAAGATACATTTCTGTATTAACCAAGTGTTAAATTTTCCTATGATTATGATTCTAATGCATTTCTAGTATAAAAATGATACAAAAATTATCTATACTATATATGTACATTTATGTAAAATTATGTATATACAATTATGTTAATTATTTTTCATAATATAATTTAGTGTCTTTATTTCATTAAGATAAATGATGAATAATTTAATTTCAATCCAATTAGACAAATAAACCTATTTTTATTTTAGGGGATGTTCCCTCCTGGTCAAGGTGCAACAATAGGAGTGGATTTCATGATTAAAACAATTGAAATAGACAACGAAAAAGTTAAAGTAATTTATAATTTGACTTTTATTACACTTTGTTCTTTTGTATACCTTCTGGTATAATTGGTTTCATTCATGAATAAATTCAATTTGTTATTACTGCATTTTATATTCTTATACATTTTTACTTTAATAGCTCCAAATTTGGGACACAGCAGGACAAGAAAGATTTCGTTCCATAACACAAAGTTATTATCGATCAGCACATGCATTGATATTAATTTATGATATAACATCTCAGCCAACATTTGATTGCCTTAATGACTGGCTTCGTGAAATTGATGAATATGCTAATAATAGAGTATTACGAGTTTTAGTTGGTAAATAATATATATATATATTTATTACTAACTATTTGATTATACTTAGTTGACATTCCACATTTTAATAATATTATAGGTAATAAAATAGATAAAGAAGACCGTGAAATTCCCTCTCATGTAGGTCAGGATTTTGCTCAAAGACATGACATGCGTTATTTAGAAACATCAGCAAAACAAGCAGATAATGTAGAAAAATTATTTATTCAAATTGCTTCAGAATTAATGGAGGTAACAATTATACAATAAATTAATACAAATATGATATAATAAAATACAATTTTTTATTATAATTTAAACAAGGTAGTGATAGTAGAAATTAACATTTATTATTATCAAACTTAAAAAATAATCATATATTTTAATCGATTTAAATTGGCATAACCATTCATAAATCTATATTTACAATAATATGTTATCTTTATTTTAGCAAGCTAAATCCAAAGGAATATCTACTGACGGTCCACAATCATTACCATTTAATACTAGAACATCTAAAAGCATAAATGATTTCTGTTGTAATCGTTAAAAATGTATCAGTATTATTTTATTATTATTATTGGTATAAAACTGAGCTTATCACAGGGTAAATTAAATCATATTACAACTTTTCCCTGAAATCAATCCAATAATAATGTTTAAAAAAAGTTACCTGACAGTAACTTTGTGAGCAAAAATATTATTAATATTATAATTTAAATTATAGTTTAACCTTTAACACCAAATTGATATTATTGAATAATAATTTTATTCTTTACCAATATTTTGTTTGCTTCATGGTTGTAGTTAAAATGTTATACATATTACCATGTGTACTTCCGAAAAAAGTGTTGTGCTCAATTGGTATGTTTATGCAATTTTTTTTACCAATTAATCTGTATTTAGAGTTTATGTAATATTAGTTTACAACGTTGAGTGTATTACATTTACAGTTTTACAATTACAAGTATTATATAACAGTATTTTATACTATAAACCAATATTCAAATAGAGATTATTTATTGTTTTTTATTTTTAAATGTTTATATGCTATTGTGTTGGTTAAATATAATTCTGGTTGTTCTTTTTATTTAATTATAGAAGCCAAATTTATAATTTTAATATCATCAATTGAACAAATAATCTTTATATGTGCATTGGATATAAATTATAATTTGTTTTATATTTTTAGTTTTGTTATATTGTGTTAGCTATTAGTACTATGAGGAACAAAAATGTTGTGTTATTATTATTATTTTTGTTTTTTTTTTCAAAATATTTAGTGCAATACTTTTTTAATAAAACTATTAAAAATAATTTTATTTAGTATAATAAATAGATACTACAATTTATTAGTACAATATATTTTTAAAAATAAATGTTTGAGGTACTATTTTATATATAATAGTACTATTAATAATTAATCCCTTTTTTTTATTATAATATAACTGTGCAATTTATCAGTGTTTTTTTATATGGTAAATTATTTTAAATGTTACATGTATTATAAATTATTTGTTATGTTTTATTAATTTCCTCTCAATAAGTTAAATTTTTTTTTTTTTAAATAATTGTATATATATAATTTACTCAAAATGAATGTATCAATGTTTTTAACACATAATTTATTCATAACATACTATAATACTTTGATATTCTACTTAGAAAATAAATATAATAATGTTCCATAATATAAATTGTATTTGTTTAAAAAAATAAAAAAACAGGCAATTTAGTATCCAGGATAAAAATCAAAAATCAACACTATCAATTACCAGATTTATTTTCTAGAATATATCTAGAAACTATCAATAGAAAAAACTTGAAAACCTTTGTTGTTAACATCAGGGAAGGAATTGTTTAAAAAATGTATATATACGGTGGGACGAGAATATTTTTGTTGATGAATAAATATGATGAAAAATAGTAATTAAAAAACTTGTAGATAACCAATTTTATTGTAATCTATTCATTCATTTTGTATTTATTTATATTTCATTTCAAACAATAAATTGTTATTGTAATTTATTATTGTTATAATAACAACAGTACTATTTTCATGTAACTGGTCATAATATGAAATCTCGACATAAAAAATATTAATTTTTGTAGGTTTCTATTAAAAAAAAAATATATATATATATAATAAATAAGCTTTTACACACGTTTCATATAAATATTGGGTATTATACGAATATAAATTTATATCTTAGAAATAAACAAGAAACATAAATCGTATAAAAATTTGAATTTAATACTATACTAAATACACTTGTGAAGTCATGATTAGTACACATATATTTTCTACTTATGTAAATATTATAATAAATACTTTATATTAATTTACTTAAAAGTACAATTGTTGAAACTAAATCAGTCTTTGAAGAGATTCAAATAATACAATATGTCAATGTATACAATAAAAAAGAAAAAATTGCTTAGAAATGATTTCATAAACAAATTAATTTTTTACATTCAAAAAATGCTTTACCATAACTATAGATGTATCATAAAGTTTTTTTTGCACTACTTCATTGTCAACATATGGTAAATACATTGAAGGTTGACAATTAGCATAGTAACCGCCACATCCTTCTAAATCTGGAGAAATACAAACGTAAGTAACACTTCGTGATCCTTCTTCTGGTGTCTAAGGACAAACGTTTAATTATAAAACTATATGAACATTATTTTGGAAAATAAAATTATAATTTACTTTGCAAACATATTTCAACAACCACGGCATGGTAATTTTTAATAATGTACCATCAAATAATTCTGTATTAACTATACCCGGATGTACGGCCAAAACTTGAACATTAGTATTTGATAGATTTTTATTGTAATATTTTGTTAACATTAATTGAGCTAACTTAGATCTTGCATAAGCTGCATTTGTAATGTACCCTTGACTAAAAATAAAAGTTTATAATACACAAAATTAATTTTACATTCTTCCAAATAAATAACATTTAAAATGACAAACAGAAAATTGTATTTAATACAAAATTGTATATTTTTTTTTTTATTGAAGAAAACAAAAATCGAAATTTTAACAATACGTTATACATTTCTACAATTACGGATCTAAGGCTTAACTAAAATTGTAAGTAATTAATAATTAATAGTAAGTTACCTATTGCTAATTGTGTCAAAAAAAAGTTTAGGAGAAGCTTTATGAGCACAAGAAGATACATTAACTATTCTTGTATTTTCATATTCTGAACCAGAAGTTTTTAGAACTGGTAATAATAACTCAGTCAGTAAAAAGTGACTTAAATAATTGACAGTCCAATGTGCTTCGTGACCATCTTCACACTTTTCATACGGCACAAACATAACACCAGCTACAAAATAATTATTATATTAATACACATTTATACTACATAATAATTCTTTTTAAAATGCCTAGATTGAAACTCAAACTTGTCAGTAAGTACAATTATCCTAACTTTTTATAAAATGAAAAATATTTTTGTTACAAAATCAAAAGTCATATGTATTAACCCCTCCCCCCTTCCCATCAAAACAGAAACCTAAAACAAATAGATTGATGGAATTTTATGTAGTTCCAAACAAATCGGTTTTAACACGTTACACTGTACTTCTATATATATAAACATTTACTTCGTAGAATAACTTATATAAAACTTAAGAAAGTAACAAAAAAAAAAAATTAAAATTTCAATCAAAACTTCTTTCTTTTATTCTGAATAAAAATTAGTATTGATACTTTTATTAATATTTATTTATATTTATTAATACTCTCTAAAATATCCTTCATAAAATAATATTATTTTACTTGAAATTTACCATTGTTTATGAGTAAATGAATTTGATCATGATGAGATAATACTTTTTGAGCGAAACTTTTCACTGAATTAAAAGATTTGAGATTAAGTTCATATATTTCAATAGATGCATTCCGTGAGATATGCTGTTGAACAGTTTTTTGTCCAGCCTTCACATTTCGACATCCTAAAAAATAATTACAACACGAATAATATGTATTTAAATGGTTAATTTTTAAATAATAAAAAATCATTATAATATCAAAATACAATATAAAATTTTAATTACATTTCTTTGTAAAAAAAAAAAAAACATAAAACCAAAAACAAATTTTTAATTTTTAATGCAGTTTTTAAACTTGAATAAGGCTATTAAAATAAAGGCGATTATAATAATTTTCATAAACAGTAACAATATGATATGAGATTACCAATTATGACACGCATTTCGCATTGAACTAGTTTTTTAACTATTTCCAAACCGATTCCCCGTGCTCCCCCTGTAATGACGGCTACTTTTCCTCGTTTATTGACGATTTCTGAAACGACATAAAGAAAAGAACAGAACCGATAAATAGAATAATTTAAATGTGCCTTACAATATGTTTCAAACAAGCTTACCCAATTTATTGCGATGACGGTTATGTAAATCGTCAAGAATCGCAACAGCTCCCAAAAAATAATACAGAATTTGGTATTGTATTATTTTGAAATAATTCGACAGAAGACGGAACATTTTGAAATGATTTTACAAGTTTTCGATAAAGGAAAAAAATGGTACTCTAGATATGATCTCAATATCAATTGATTTTCTGGGGAAACGAAGCACCAACAACTAATAATGTGATGCGTATTAACGAGAACTACTGCACAACATTTTCGTTGGATTCGTCTACGTCTACATCACGAACGAAAGAACTTTCTTTTTTCACCGGAGAAATTGCAGCGATTAGAAAATAATGTGACGATACGGTCCAATACAACAGTGGTTCTCAACTTAACACTAGGCACGGACCACTTTTGTAAATTTTCTACCACCACGGACCACTACTTAATTCCACCCTCCTCCCACTATAACTTATTTCTTCATAATATATATACACATAATAATTTTAAAAATTGATAAACAAGAAAATTATTCTTTAGCACCGCAGATCACTTGAGACGAGTTCACGGACCACCAGTTGGGAACCACTGTAATACAACGTTGTATTTTCCGTGTGATATTTACAATTCACGCATAGAACGAGCTTCTCTGAACGGGTGTGAAGACTTATAACGGTCTGTCGCGCCGCCACCGACGTCGTTGGCAACACTTGTATGGATCATTTCTTAGATCGTGTAGAAATATTATGCGGATATTTTATTATTTTATAATTACGATTAGCCCGTACACTTTATACGATCAACGATAAATCTGTGAAGGACTTTGGTGTTTTGTAGACGTTTATATAATCCGTTCTACGCACGCGTGGTGACATTTTCTCACCACATCATATGTTTTCGGTTATCACATCAGTGAATAATTTGATATTTGAACAATACGTAATAAAAATACGTATTTGTTATTTCGTTGTGCCCTAAGAGGTTAAAAATTTAATTTACGACCTACGGTTTTTACTTTTTATTTTAATTTTAAAAAAGCTTACATACCGAAATATATTAAAGCTTATAAAGATTTACAGTTGTGATGTTCTTTCTGTACGTTCGAAATACCAAAAACAAATTCACATATAATAATTTGCATATTACGCGAAATTAAGTCAACAGATGTTAACATAATTATATACGTGGTTTTGTTTTATCTACATTTTATGTTCGGCGACCGGAAGAGAAGTTTTCGTGTACTTTGTATAATTAAATAACAATTTACCCCACTTAATCCGAGTTCAATATACGCAATATAGTTATTTACTTATAATACGCACTGAATAATCAAGATAAATATTTTTTATATTATGGATCGGAAAAATGTGGACAGACTCATTAATTTATTGTTCATTAAGGTATCTAGTACTGAAACGGTCTAAACAAATCAAATGATGAAACATCTTCAGTAGATTGGTCTTAAAATCATTAATATTTCGAATTACTTATTATTAACCAAGGATTTTTTATCTGGATAAAAATTGAAAATGTTCGAAAACGTTCGCGCACGTGATATAGCATTACATTAATACATTTGGAATTCGAATGTATTTGGACACGTGCCTAGTCCATTCACCTCTTATTTATTTTTTGCTTCTCCTGAATTGTTTTACCGTTGACATAACAACGAAAAATAAATACAAGAAGTATACGAGTACACACATAAGAAATGTAGAAACAGTCACTACTTTATATATGGTTCAATGATGCAAAATGGTACGTGCAAAACATGTCATTTTTAATGAAAATCCGTTAAAAAATTGTTATGTCAGATATTTTATTTGTTGGCTTTTTGTTTATATTATATGAGAATATATTTGGATTTTAATTTTATTCAACTATATAGCTATATTTATAGTTTTGGTCGAATTACGTTCTAAATCGGACAGCCAGTATATAATGAGTATGCACGTTGTAGGAATAATGAACATTTATTTTTGATAAAATCAATCGATTATCCATCAAAGGTTTATTAATTTTAATCGTAATTAATGTAATAATTTGATACGAGTAGAATATTTTTAAGTATAATTTGTACTGACCCGTTCAAGTTTTGTTGTGGATGTTTTACCTTAGGTAAAACGACGAGACTAAATGATTTATATCACGTACAATGGCGTAACAATAAAGTGGCATATTGGGTAAAGGCCAAAGGTTCCCCGAATGTTGAAAATTAAAAAAAAATTGTTTTAATTTAGTGTTATTGGAGTGTTTTAATTTAATGTAAAAGTGATTTTTGTTATTTAAGGATTATTATGGCTATTTTGGCGCAAATTATATTTGTCCGGTTTTACACCAAAAATCGAGCGATATATATAACACAATCGGGGCAGTTATACAGGTTTTGAAGGACGGAAAATTTTTTTTTTTTTTTGCCATTAAATCTCAGAAAACAAATGTTTACGTAACGAAAACTATTTTAATTGAACTCGCGTGTTAAATGACAACTAATTCGCAGGTTAATCCAACCTTGACTGCGCGTAAGTACTTAGCAAGACACGTATTCTACCAATACGAAATACCAGTTTTGGGAGTGGGGAAAGAAAAAATACAAACTTATTGCGGTTTTCATTACGTATACAATGTGTAGGCAATATTATAATGACATGCGTTTTTTTTCTCCGTATAACGAGTTTCAGTTGCTCATTGTACACATAAAAATAATACATACGGAGAGGTTAGATCGTGCGTGTTTGTCAGTGATGATCGTCAGCATTGTTGTATTTGTAATAATCATGTTATGCATTGTAATATCATGTTATGTACAGAGTGAGGCGGCGAAACACGAACGGTTTAAAAGATATATTTTTTTATTCTTTCGAAAATGACCGCGTTCACGGCGGACGTCATTTTTAGTAAACGTGAAACCGTCGGTGGTACAAAATCATTTTAAACAAAAACGATAAAATACATCCATATTCTCAGCGGATCGTCTCGTCCTCTAAAGCAGTGTTTGCGACTTTTTGAAACGTGTAAATTAATTCACACACAGCACGATATCGAGAAAAAGTGAACGTATGAAAACAAAATCATAAAACTGAAAACGGTACACCAGCACACTATTTCAAGAAAGAGTTTTGAAACGAACCGGACGGAGAGTCGCCTAGAAGAGAACGATTAAAATTAACAACAACTTATCGATCTGGACAGACAACGATATATTAATTAATGTTTGTATGAATAAATCCATTGAAATAATGAAACCGAAATGAAAAAACCGACGTTTTAAAATCGTCCGTCTTATTGCTCCACCCTGTAAATGTCGGGAATGACCGAGTGGTTATTTCGGCGGCAGTCGGTTTACGGGCGGACGTCAGTCGACACACGACAGTCGTTTCCGAACGCTTGTGCTGGTCGTTCGGCCCGAGTTTTTTGGCGGGTTTTTTTTTTTTTGTTCCGTTCGTCTCTACCTGAAATTTACCGGGCCCCACCATGTTTATATTCGACGTCGACGAAGCTCTGTTCAAAACGTATCTGTTTTACTCGGCCGTGTTGGTGCTGAAAGTACTCGCGATGGCTCCTCTGACGGCTTTACAACGGTTCTCGAAAATGGTAAAACATACATATCGTGGACGAGGCGATTTTATTTTGGTTTTTTCGACACACAGAGTTTCATCGTCATGTCGGTCGAAGCATTTAATACTATTATGACTCGGATATACGTATAATCATTCGCGTTTGTTTGTAATATTCTGAAACTGGAGAAAATGTAAATATATATATAGTTGTTAACATAATTGTCGCGACGTGTGCTGTTGTTGAACGCGTGAACGACCGAGTCGTATTATCGTTTTTAACATCATTCCGCGTGCGTCGCTTGGCTGTATACACGCCGTCCAGCATTTTTTTTCTGTCAGTCTACACGGCGGCGACCTAATGACAAAACGCTTGGCTCGCGGCCATTGCCACCCAGAGGAAAAATACATTTTGCCACCTTATAAACGGCATTAGAGAATTGGAAAGAGCCTACACGGCTAAGATTCTAAAACGGCCTCCCTAAGAGCGTCGTACAATTTACCGCTCCTTAAACGCTTCTCCGATTTCGGCCGAGGGGTCCGGTGTCTTGGTATGCATGCATGAGATCGAGTAATATCCGCTACCACAAGATGTATTCATATCGCTATAATTGCAGATGTTATGCATTTAACGTTCTCGAGGGCACCGTAAATAGTTTATCCCATGAAGGTACATATATATATATATATAGTTATGTTTCCGCTTGTATATATTTTTTTACTTGTATAAACAAATGCTTTTTTCAAATATGCTCTCATTAGGCATTTAATATATTTTTGAAAAATAAATGAACATCACATGATTTGATTAATTTCTAGAGGTTTATTCTACGATAATACAATGTCTAAGCAAAAATGCAGTATTATGTTCGCGTTTTGTGAATTGATTTAATACTTTAATGCAGAGCCGGAGATAGAGTGTACGACATCCTTCTAAACTTGGTGTTAGACTTTTGAGTCAGCAGTTTTAGTATTTGTAGTCAGCAAATTTTTAATCATACCTTCTATTGATTTTTGGTATCGCCAACCATGAATGTATGATTTAAATCAAAGTGCCACGAATTGGTCAAATTTTTATTTAACAAATCAATAAATACGATTATAAAGAATACTTATAATAAATGTTTTATTGACAGGTATTTGCTAATCCTGAAGATGCTAAGATAAGAAAAAACGCCAAAGTTAAATATGATGATGTTGATGTTGAGAGAGTCAGAAGGTAAATATTATTGATACAAACAAAATGTATATTTATAATTTTTTTAATTAAAATTTTTTATTTTCAGGGCTCATCTCAATGATTTAGAAAACATTCCGTTATTCTTTGTAATTTGTTTTGGATACATATTGACTAAGCCAAATGTATTTTTTGCTACCAATTTAATAAGACTGTTTGTAGCAAGTAGAATAATTCATACAATAGTTTATGCTGTGGTCGTTATACGACAGCCGGCTAGAGGTCTGGCATGGGGTATTGGATTTGCAACGACAATTTATATGGCCATTCAAGTTATTTTTAATTTTGTATCACTGTAAAAACAAACCTTTAATTTGAATGTACAAAAAAATTATTGTTGGTGGAAGTCGAAAAGAAAATAAATAAATTATACATTTTTAAAGTTTTAAATTATTATATTTACCTTACCACCTTATTTAGAATTTTTCAATACATTATTTATTATACACAAAATTTAAATAAAACGTTCATAATAAAACGTTTTGTAATGATTCCTTCCCCCCTTTTAAACAAATCTATTGGTAATTTTAGATTTCACTGATTTTTAAGTAGTACATTTTAGGGTAAAGTTTAAAATATGTATTCCTCATCGCCACCTAAATTTGATATCAACAAAATCCATTATAATCAGACAAATGACTGTAAGTGTCAGTAAGCAAGACAAATTTTTACTTACATAATTTTTAAATTTTCCAGCAAAATAAAATATATATACACTGTATATTAGTTTTTATCTTTACTTCAATGCGTTTGAAACAATGGTACCAAAACTTATATAGTTATTATTTTTTCAATTAATTGATAAAAACTTATGAGTACGACACAATGTCACAATCATAAATCTTCAACAACATATAATATGATTTTCAAGTATATGTGTAGCATTTCTAATAACAAAATATATTCAACATATCCTTCTAAATATGATTTGTCTTCTGTAATCTGTAAACATATTTTTTATATAAATAGATAGTAGTTATTTTGTACAAATATAATTGTAGAATTTGTCTTTTGTAATACCATGAAAAACTCCTAAATGTACCACACTTGTAAGTAGAGATAAACATCTAATTAAAAATGAATAAAGAATTTTTGAGTTATTATTAGTTACCATTTTCATTCTATTATTTGAAGTTTTCCATTGTCTTAAAAATAAAATATGTTTTATTATGTTGTTATGTTTTAGAGCCTATTGATAATTAAAATTATATCTTTTCTAGTTAACCTTAATTATTATTAGGAATATAACATATTTTAAAATGATTATATATAAATCATAATTTATTGGCCAATTGAAATTACATTCTGATAATGTGCACTAATAGACTTTAATCCTGTTGTGTGTAATGATGTTTACTTAAAACATAATAATATAATTAAAAATGTACATTTCACTATACATATTTGATAAAATTAATACACACATACATATATTTATGTTTTTAAAATGTAGGTCACTATGTCACTAACTTCAGCATTATGAAACATCTTATATTAATAAAAATAAAATAATGAATCCTATTTTTAGTAATAAAATAATAAAATGAAAAATTAGAAAAACTATAAATTAATACTTCTTATTAATAAATATATATACATAAAACAAATCTAATAAGAATTTATTATATCGAATAAGGTTTATTATAACAAAAAATTAAGAGTGAAAAAGAAAATATTTAATTTTTAATTTTATACCTAATGATTTTAAGTCGAAACCAGTAGTTAATAAACAAATTTTATACAATTTTATATTTTTTAAATTTACTTTATAATACACACACACACATATATATATATATAAATGTGTGTGTGTATGTATTTATTTAAATACAAAACTTTATTTTAATTTTAACTTACTACTAAGCTCATAACATATTATTATACAATCTTTACACAAAACAATCATAGCAATATAGTATAAATCAATAAAGATTTTAATTTTAGGATTATTGTAATTGTATAACAATAATAAACAAGTAGGTATTATCAAATACAAGTTTTCTAGTTTTGAACAGTCTAACACCATTTTTATTTATTATTAAATTCTTAGCTAGTCACTTACATTTTTTATTGTAAAATAAATTTTATAATAATAATTATATATAATTATAATTATAATTATTATTATAATTTATATAATAAATAATTTTATTTTACATAATACACTAAGCGGTTATTACGGATTTCGAACAACGTAGTATATTAACAAAAATAAATTTGTTTTTTAGTTTTTTTACGTAAACTGTTATTTGTAACAATTTGCCGTCTAACCACCGAAATGTTTATATATGTTAATATACATGAAAATAAAACGTTTGTTTTTTGACATGAAAATCGCCATCAAAATATTATCAAACGGACGGCGACGACCACCGACCAATGACGATACGCCGGCCGGCCGGTCCATCAGATAACCCAATTTCCGTGCTCTGTGGCATTATCACCGTTCGTTTTGTTCGCCGCGTTATCATTTCGGACTCTGGCCGATATTTGATAAGTTTAAAAATATTGGAAATTCTTTTTTAGTTTTTTCGTTCATCGCTTATAACGTAATTACATTATTACCGTTTGTTATAATTTTTAACCGATACAGTCACTCGCTGTTAGCAAGTCGTAAACGTAGTCGGAACGACGATAATTAGAGAAAATCCCGTCATTCCGGACGATCCGGTTTTTGCGCACTCGTCACCACTACTTACATACATCCGTTCTAGTGATTGTCGACTCGTCGTCGTTCGGAACGCTATTCACCTCACGACGACGCGTGTGAAATTCCAACGCGACACGTTGACACGAAATTAGCGTCGCGCGTCGACGTACTTGTCTCACCTGCGGCGGCGGCGGTCGGCTGTGCACTCCTCATTCGCCTCAAAAATATACTCGAAAACGCGTGCCGACTATGAGTGAACAAGTCAATAATAAACCAGTACGGGTGTGGTGTGACGGATGGTAAGTGTTCCTACTATTTTATCTACCTGACTTGGTATATTTTTTTATTACTTATCGTTATCATTATTTAATCGTCACTCGCCGGCCAGTATATTTGGAATACCTGGGACGGGCTGGATTAAAAAACGAAAATGTTACGTTCTAAGCATATCTCGCGTACTGTACTACACACAGCTCATTTTACTGATCGATATAGATAATATCTAAAATTGTTGTTATTTTGTTTTCTACAGTTTTGATATGGTACATTTTGGTCATGCAAACTCGTTGCGACAAGCCAAAGCCTTGGGTCATTATCTAGTCGTTGGCATTCACACCGATGACGAAATTACCAAGCACAAAGGTCCACCCGTTTTCACAGAACAAGAAAGGTAATCTAGTTCTATGAACAATACTAATACCATTGATTATGAAATAAACTTATGTGTATTCTAGAATCAATGGTAATACGCTATTTTATTACATGTGCATGTTATTGTTGTGTATCCTATGGCCTCTGATAAAGTAATAGTCTGACTGGAATTTATATATGTTTATGATGCCAAGTGTTAGTGCTAATTTCAAATTGCATTCTTTTTAGAGGCCCTTTGGGTTGCCATTCTTGTAACATTAGCTTAACTGCTAAATAAATATATTTTATCATGTTAGAAGTAGGAATTGCTATATAAATGTAAGTTGTTTGATTGAAAATATAAGATTGTATTAAAATAATATGGTGCCTACAAAGTGTTATACTATACACTATAAACCCAAAATCACAAAAATAATACTACACTTTAACTGTGTATACGTATTTCGACAATTATATTGTTATCTTCAGTGCAAACCAACTACTACTATATAGGTAATAATTGGTTCGCACTGAAGAAGACAACATAGTTGTCGAAATACATATACGCAGTTAAAGTATATTATTATTTTTGTGATTTTGGGTTAATAGTGTATAGTATAAAACAGTCACAAGTTCTCAAGCATATTTTAGTATAAAATATTATGTTGATAATTTTTTTTTTTGATGTTTTTTATTTGAAAAATTTCCACACGTTTGACATATAAACATTTATATCAAATACAGATGTTAGTGTTGATTATATTTTGATAATACTGTAGCTGAACAAGTATATCGCTTAGCTGTAATAATGTTCATGAAATATTATGTATGTATAAAAATTTAGGTATTATAATGAAGTGATAAGATGTTAATTAAATTGAAATATACAACACATTAAACACATTCATTATTTTGAGTATAGTGTATATAATTTTTTATCTATAACAATGATATACGTAAGTTAAAATTAAATGTTGTTTGTAATAAATATCCTTATTTTTTTTTAATTGTGTTTATTTTATTTGTTATTGTTCATTAAGCACATTAATAAACACTGAGTCACAATAAAGAACATTATTGAGGTTGATAACAACATAATTGACTTTTTCTTTATAGTTAATTATTTGTTTACAGTTATAGGTGTAATTAATATGAGCACATAGGTATGCTAACATGTGTTTATTAAATATGTTTAAAAAATTAATATAGTTTGAACTTTTTATAAAATTGAATGATGTTTTCAATGATTTTGCTCACAGTATGCATTTATTTATAAAATATAATTTAGTTCTGTATTAATATTATTTTATATTTTAATTAATAATAAAATTCATTATTTTCCTATTATTTATATTCCCATGTACCTAAAATATATGTATGAAATAATGAGTTATTAATGTGTTTTTTTAAAAATTTTAGGTACAAAATGGTAAGAGCTATTAAATGGGTTGATGAAGTTGTAGAAGGTGCCCCTTATATAACAAATCTTGAAACTTTGGATCAACATAATTGTGACTTTTGTGTTCATGGAGGTAAACAATTAATTTGTTCTCATGTTTATAAATCTTACTTGTACTTAGTAACACTATTTATTTGTTTTGTAGATGATATAACGGTCACAGCTGATGGTGTTGACACATATCATCTTGTTAAAAAGGCTAACAGATACAAGTATATGAGATATTAATAATAACTATAAATATTATTAAGTTATTTATATTTGTGTAGGGAAGTAAAGCGAACTGAAGGGATTTCAACAACAGATGTAGTGGGTCGTATGTTGTTAATGACAAGGAAACATTTCTACAGAGGAGATAAAGAATACAAAGTTGAAAAGACACATTCTTCAGTGATGGGACAAGATAAAGCAGCCAAAAGTCCTTGGACAGGATGTTCACAATTTTTACCTACCACAAAGAAAATTATCCAGTTCAGTGAAGGCACAGAACCTAAAGTAATGAGTCATCATTACTAATGAGTAATGAGTAATGGCTAATGACAATTTAATGACTTAATTATCTTTTCATTGAGAGAAACATTTCTAAAACATTTTGTCCCACATTTTAGCTAACAGATAGGGTAGTGTATGTTGCTGGAGCTTTTGATATATTTCATGTCGGGCACTTAGACTTTTTAGAAAAAGCCCATCAACATGGCGATTTTCTTATTGTCGGCTTACACACAGATCCAGTGGTTAATGAATACAAAGGCTTTAATTATCCGATTATGAATTTACACGAACGAGTTTTAAGTGTTCTTGCTTGCAAAGTAATATCGCTCTCTGATGATTTGTAAAAAACAATATATAATTGATGTTGTTTATATTATTGTTGATTTTCAGTATGTATCTGAAGTGGTTATCGGTGCTCCGTATAGTGTAACAGCTGACTTAATGAAACATTTTCATGTCGATGTAGTATGCCATGGTAAGACACCAGTGAAAAAGGATATAAATGGTGAAGATCCATATGCACTTCCAAGAGCAATGAATAAATTTGTGATCATTGATTCGGAAAATAATATGACAACAGAAAAAATTGTTGAACGCATTATAGTTAATAGGTAAAATCTTAAACGATTTTATGAATAATATCAAATTATTATATCACAATATTGAAAATAATATATATATAAAGCTTGTTTGTTTGAAAGATTATCTGTTTTTGAATATTTGCAATACATTTTCTTCATATCATATTTATTTCATACAAAATATTTAAACCTAAAGTTAGGAATTCAAATAACAATTATATAGATTTTGAAATATTATTTAATTTTAAATCGAATACCAACTATAATTCTATAATTACATATTTCAATGTTATTTCTTATGTTTGATTGAACATTCTCCAAATTCTGTTTTATAAATATGCTAATGTTGATGATTATGAATTTACAATAAATTAGATTTAAATTTAGTGTATAATTAATAATGAACAAGTATTTATAGTATATATTTTCTTTTCTAAAATGTATTTAAATTTTATAGGATGTTAAAAATTGTTTTCCTTTTGTAACAGAAATTTGATTGAATTTTTTTATTTTGGTTTTATAGAATACTTGAATCATGTACTTTAACATTAAAAAGCTGAATATTTGAACAATTAGTTTATTATTTTATAATATAAACATTGTTTGATTATTGTAGACTCGAGTTTGAAGCTAGAAATGTTAAAAAAGAAGCTAAAGAGTTAGCAATCATCAAACAAATGGAAGAACAAATAGGCATAATCAAATTGGAGTCCTGATAGTATTGTGGGAGTTATTATTTTTAATTTGATTATACAATGTGCTGTTAATGAATCATGTTAATTGACTATTCATCCAAATAATTTTAAACTTGTGTTACCAATCAATACATTGATCAATCTCTTCTTTATGTATCTATAATTGTTGTTTGAATTTTGATTTATTATTTAATGTCATTATTGTTTAATTTTGATTTGTTAATGTTGTATTATGTATTTTAATACTATTCCAGTAAATAATTTTTTTTATCTACTTATATTTTGACTACATAAATATTCCGGTATTATATAGAAGGTAATGGGTAATGGATAAATGTGGTACTTGATTAGTTAATTGATTTCATTGTATATATATATTATACATATACAAACATAGTGCCAAAAACTTAATTATTATATTATTAAAAAATTCATTACTCATACAAAAGCATCTGTTATTTTTGCCATAATGAAAGACAGTAATTTACTTTGATATTAAGTATACAAAAATTAGAAAAAAAAAAGTAAATGACTAGTTAAATTTTTTATCACAAGCATGTTTGTAATGAGTCGCTGCACTTTTATTAAATCTTAAATGTATTTAGAGCAGAAATATGTTTGTAATTAAATGTACCTATTAATTTTAACATAAAAATTCCCTAAGTCACAATTCACTTATACATTGTTTTGTTTTCTTCGTTCTTTTATATTGAATTTTAAGTTATGATGGACTTAGTTTTAAACCACATTTTGTTTTTGTTTTGTTTTTAAAGAAACTACTCAGATTTATATAGCATAATTAAAATTATTATATATTCATATGAATTATGTAACTATGGTATACTTGTATTAAAATACGATTTCTGTATACAAAATTATTTGTAGACGCATTAAAATATTGTATTTAGTATTTTATAATATACGTTTTATATGTTTGAATGTAATAATTAATTAATAAACCCTATGTTTTTCCTACATCTATACGTATTTTTCTTTGAATAACAAACATTGTTTTCAACGTGAAATATCTAACGAATTCCTTTGTATAAGTGCATTATAAATAATATAGTGAATTACAAGTGATTACAGTGTAACGTTCCGAAATTTGGTCGGTTGGTCGGACTATTAATAGAACGAGTGATATTGTCTATGGGCCCTTCGCCCGGTCTGTACGGGTCAACCGGTTATACACCGTTCAAATTCCCAGCTAATGTAAATATATCTTATCGTCGGCCCGGAAATCGTTACGCGTGCTTTTGTTCTCCTCTGTCGTATGAGAAACGTCGTACTAAAATATACTTCGTACGTACAATTTTTTCATAATAAAATCTAACGAATGTTCCGAAAACAAAAAACCGTTTGGAAATTTTTTTTATTTTTTTTTTTTTTATTTCTCACACACACAACATTGAGCGCGGACGCACACCGTCATTTCGTTTCATATTTCGTCGTTCCCGTCGTTTCGTTTATTCCCGTACGGAGTAAATTTTTCCCGGTCACGCAACGTCGTCGTCGCTACCAGCCGCCGCCGTCACGATCTGCGCCGCCCCGGACCTGACAGCCGTAACGATCGCACGACGACTACACCGAGTCGTTCTTTCGTTTACCGACTTGGTCGATTTAAAATGACAAAACCCTACCGGTTCGTTAGAATAGGCCACCTACGTCTAATCGGCCGGCAGGTCACTGTCCGGTGTCCCCCCGGCCAGTGGGTACAAAGTAGGCCGATAGCAAAAAACGGCCGAAACGTTACGACGGGTACCGTATTATTATCGTTCATTATTTTTACGATTTTATGTCGGTAAATAATAAAGCGTACCCTATCGGTACACAATATTTTAAAATGATCAAAATATAATATATTAATCCTGATCGTTCCGTATCCTTTAGAGCAGGGGTCGGGAACTCGTGGCCCGTAAAAAAAATGTTAAATTCTCATGATGTTTCGATAATATTTTACCTACAATCTTGTTTAGTTATCAATAAAACACATGTGATGCGGACAGTCGCGGCCGTGTTCTCGTCGATCACGGAAAATTGACGCGCGCCAGGCAGTGCTTGTCGACCCATTAGTACGTGTGCGTTTTGGTGGTACACGTCGAGAACAATTTCAATTGCTTATTCATCGATCGTGGAGTACAGAAAAAGAACACTTCTTAGCGATGAACTGCTAAAACTCACGATGTACATATCATTAATATGTATAATTAAAATGACTCATATTTACACGTACCACACACTGGTGAGCAGGGCCGGCGGCGCAAAGTGGACGGGGGGTGTCACACCTTCTCCCATTTTGTTCGTCAAAGTGTCTTTAAGTCGGCAAATGTTGATTGTAATGGACAGTATTCGTCAGATCGTTAAGATGGAAAAAAAGGCAAATCCGTATTATGCTCATTCGGCGGGCTATTTAACAGGCTATTGAAAAGTCGGCGATTTCACTTATTTGACACCCCCCCCCCCACTCGGCATTTATTCGCGCGTGCTCTGCCCATGTGTTGTTTAGACCGTCGACGTCGACGAAAAGTTGACAAAAAACATAGCCCGCGTGGTCGAAAAGGTTGCCGACTCCTGTTTTAAAAGGTATGGCCTTCCATTTTCGATAGAAAGAAAATAAGTTCAATAATGCCGTTATATCACTCGTCGTCGATTAAAATCAATCGGTCGGTGCGTATGTAATCAACGTGTCAAAAAATATCGTATTGGTCCGTCCGCTCGTGGTATCAGAACGTGTTGCGGTTCTCGCCATTATAACGTATTACGGCGGCGGACTTCGGACGAACTCGCGCGATTCGTATTCTGGACGTAAACCCGGAGCGTGTGTGAGATGCCGAAAATGGATTCGTCAGACACCGCAAGTACGTATTGTCGTGGTCGTCGTCATACGCCGTTTACGGTTTCGTTCGCCGTTTGATTTGGGCGCACGCATGAAATACGAATACAAATCGTCGTACCGTTTGTGCGCCACGCACGTATTATTATCATCATTGTTATTATTATCATTATTATTATTATTATTATATTATTATTATTATTATTATTATTATTATTATTATTATTATTACTATATTATTATTATAATGGAAAGATTACGTTAAAAACGATATCGTCCACACCGCGTTACCGCAATTTTTTTTTCCACATCCTGTCGACACTCTATCTCTCGCCCGCTCCCCTCTACGCACGCACGACGCGCAACAAAGGAATAACCACAGCCGGTCGTCGTCGGTCCGTACCTCAGGGTCTTCTTTCCTTCCGACGCTGACGCGCCGGTGTATAAGCTACAAACGGTAACAGTATGATAATCGTGCACGTTGTGTATACAGAGCTGTAATCGAATATTTTGCTGACGTGTCTGTCACGTATAAAGTAAGAATACTAATATGACACATCATATGCACACCGCCAAATATCGTATTTGTCGAGCATACGAAACCTGTTTAAGAACACCATTGTGGAGTTCGTCACGAAAATACGTTTTCCAAAAAAAAAAAAACCCAATCGCAATACGTATGTCTGTGTGGTAAGCAGGACCGGATTTACCTACAAGCAAAACAAGCATTGCTTACGGCCCGTAAAATGCCCGGTATATAAAAATAAAAAATATATCATATGACTGGCCGACCCGGCAAACATTGTTCTGCCATATAAATTATCAAATAAATCGAACGTAAGCATAAATCATTATCTTATAAATCTTACAAATATACGAAAAAAAATTCAATAAAATCGGTCGAGCCGTTTCGGATAAATACGTTATTTTCGTTACGCGTTTATCGTGCTGTACGAGACAGTGAATAATATTATTATACAAACGCGGTGTAAAAGTGCGTGTTTGGACGGAAGCCCCGCAGACAATGAAACGCAGTGCCGTCAATAACTCGTATAAAAATATGAATAAGTAATAATAATATTCGGACTTTTTTAATTTGTACACCGTACAATATTATTATAACATGATATACTAATTTTATAATAATTTATGTATTTGATAGAATAAAAATTTTCAATTTAACATGGTTTTGTATTAAATCTTATTTACATTCATTTATAAAATAACGAAATATATTAAAATTTTTTTTATTTGTAGTATTCACTCCCTCCTAAATTTGAAGAAAGACTATATATAATAGAAAACAATAATCGTCATACATTTTATTGATGTTACCTGTATTAATTAAATAATTAATTAGGCATCATTTGCTTACGGCCTCCAAAGTACTTAAACCGGCTCTGGCGGTAAGTGACCGCCGGATTATGTAGTGTATGCGTCTCCTATGGTCATTCGTAATCTAGGTTCATTATTATTATTATTTTTTTTTTATTTATCTTCATAAATCTTTTTTACTAATATTCATGAATTTTACTTGGACGTCTTCGAAACGGCCGAACATCGATAACCCGGTTGCAAATACGAGTCGTACGACCCCCCGGCCGGTCGTGAAACGATTTCAATTCGACTAAAAAATCGATTTTCAATCGCCCGCGGAATGGTCGTTCCGGCCACGGCGAAGCGTGCGTCCGCGTAAGTGATACGCTAATGTACCTTACGAAACGTGAATTGTCGTCTGAACATTATTCCGGTCGACGTTCCCGACAACACGCGCGACGACAATCGCGTCGGATTACGCCACCGTTCGTTCACGCGGTGTGGTCCGATGTCGCGGACGCAAGTTTTCCGAACCCGACCGCAGGCGCGGATCCCCCCCCCCCCCCCCGTAGACTCTTGTTAAATTTTTTTATCAGTATAGTTTTATAATTCTAACTCATATCTATGATACTATAGAAAGACAATTTAAAATGAAGTTGTAGCTATGGGATTTTTCGGTGTATCGCAAACGATTTCCAATAAAACGTTTTGGAAAATATTTTATTATTCGATGCGACAAAATGAGGATTTAAAATTGTTTTGATTAAGATGCCCCCCCCCGTAAATAAGTTCTGGATCCGCGCCTGCCCGACCGCCGTCAGAGTCACGCGTTACCCGTGAAACGACGCGCGAGATCATTTTCGACGCGAATCGCATTGTTCGAAATCAGAACGGAATGCTCGAACAGCGCGCGCGCCTGTCGATTACACGTGGCGGCTGCACGTCGATACGACGCGGGCGGGTTGGGCCACCGATGACGGACGACGACGACACCCGTCCGATCGTGAACCGTATTCAGTATTACGTAATACGTGTCGAAAAAACAACAACAGTACAATTGTTGTTTAATTGGCCCGTGGTTTTTTTTTTGTGTACCGCATACGATGATGGTACTACTCGCGGGACCCGAAAGGTTTACACACCCATACGTTTGTCTAATCAATTCCAATTAAGTCGTTGGACGTGAAAACTAGAAAGTCGATGGTCTCCCCTATACCAGATATCTAAATAGTATTTACTATGGAACAGTCGTCGTCGGCACGGTCCGCCGAACAAGTAGCGCGACGATTGCACTCCGTTACATAGATGCACGTATATATATATAGAGTTTACGTTGCCGTAAGGGCGATCAATTAATTATCAGCCGAGCTGCTATAAACATAATTGGTGTATAGTTCCTGTTCGCTCTGAATAACTCGCATATAAAACGCAGTAAATCGTAACTGGGACTTTTTTTCTTTTCTTTCGACCTCCCGAAACAGGATATAATCTGGTCGAACGACCGTAAATTTGTTTATTCGTTTTCCGTATTCTCGACAATCTCCCGTGTTCGTGACACGGCGTGTATATCATCTGTGCACGCCGGACCCATCCGGTCACAACTATACGTAATAACGTTCTGTGTGACCGCGTGACGAATGTTTTTGTCGCGTCCGCCCTACAAACGGTTCGTGTGTAGTCCCGGAATTGTTGCCAACCGTATCACGGGTACGCGGGATTTCGTTCGTATGATACGAAACGATGTGTCGACGATCAATTCGAACAGTCCGTCAACGGTTTTCGCGGACTCGTACAGGCGTGCTATGACGATAACCCGCGAGATACGTCTTGAAAATATATTTCAATCGGTCCGATCATTCAACAAAAGTCGTACGCGGCGCATTCCGTTTGTGTAGGTACATAACAAAAAAAAAAATAATAATAATAATAATAATTTTACGTTTTTCTTTTATGTTTACCCATAGTCGATGCGGATGACGCGCGTTTCACGTTTCAGCGAACAATGAAACGAAAACTCGCGGCGGTCCGGTTATTTATTTGTTCGAGTCCGTTCACACGGTGCATCGGCGAAGGCCTCTTCCTCCGTACGACCATCATTACAAGCTGTACGCAACCCGACCGCCGCTACCGGTTGTCACCGACGAAATCCATTAAGGTGACCGACGAAGAAGAATAACTCGGCGTATACATGAAATGCATAATTTTCGTTTGAAACGTCGTCATCGCTCCGGCGGCGAAACCGTGAGTTAAACGCGAAACCTAACGTTTGAAAAAAACGCATAGAACCGTTGCGATTTTGAAAACACGAATGGATCATGAACACACGCAGTCTACACATTGCCGTCATCGATGACATTCCCGGACGTTCGCCAATGTACACGTTCTTAAGAACCGGGTGAACACAAAAATGACGCGTAACATTTTTCCGGAAACCGAAGTTAAACGCAGCTAGTTTCGAACATCAACAAATAGTTTTCATCCACAAAGTACAGACGTGTTTCGTCGACTTTATTTCAACAGAACAATAGTGTGGCGTTGTATTCAAAACGTGTACGACGATAAAAAACCGTGCATTTCACGTCTCACAATTCCGGTATTGTTTTGTTTTCTAGACGTAACCAGCGCCGTTACCGTAAACGTGTTAACGTCGCCGAGAACCGTTCTCGTCGCGACATAATTACGACCGTTTTAATCGTCGCGAAACGCCGCCGCGGTCGTAACGGGTAAGTGCACCGTCGTCACGTCAAGCCCGGGCGGACGCACCCACGAGTGCAGGAGGAGGCGCCTCGTCTCTTCCGCAGCGGTTATTATTGTTACGACGCCCGCCATATATATATATATATATAAACCAAATGCAATATATACATACACAGTGGAATAGAACGGAAGCACATAGTATGGCGTCAAGTATATACGCAGCGCGCGCACTCGGTGGTAGGGGTAACCGTGTCTGCAAGCGCACGCCGACGACGGAGTGGCGCGGTCGCTGAGGGCTCATTCGCCGGTGCACTTCTCGTCTCGTCGGAAGTCCAAAGGAAGTCCAGTCCAGTCCGGTCCGGTCTAGCGGCGGCAGAACCCGAACCAACGACGAACGACTCTACGGCGATAATCACCGAGGTATACGTTAGCGAAACCGAATTCGATATGCACAGATAACAACAACTGTATACGTATTACGTAAATATTTAGTGTGTTTTAGTCGACCAGCGGCAGCAGCAGCAGCAGCAACAGCATCAATCATGAGGGAAATAGTGCACTTGCAAGCCGGGCAATGCGGCAACCAGATCGGCGCCAAGGTATGTAGTCACGATAATGTTATTACGTTTGTTGGTCCAGGTTTCAATAAGTACGCTGTAATTGTGCGGTCGATCGCCCCCCCCCTCCCTAGGCGCGCGCCTGTTTATAACCGTTAGAATCTTATACGTTTACCGTACTCGATAATAATTACACCCCATGCATTGACGAGAGTTTAATAAATAAACTAGTACACGGTCTCTTTACGAAAATGCTGTATATTAGCATAACAATAATGAGTAGCGGTTCAACGTATATGTGATCTACCAGATCTTACCTATTTTATTTTTTTAATTTTCTCGCCTAATATGTTTGTATTTTCTTACATTTATACGCGTTTTTTGAATACCTGACATCCATATTTGTCCGTCTAAATTTCATAGGGGGGAAAATAGTACTCCGAACTATGAACAATTTGGGACGTAATCGAATAAATTCTTAATTTGTATTTTTTTTTTTAAATGTTACGAAAAGTTTGGACGAGTTGTATACGCAACATTTGATTTAACTACGTGGATTTTTAATATAAATAACAAACATACGAATAACTGGTATACGATCATACTTGAACTCCATATTAGAGCGATATTTTTACAATTATGTTTAAAACGTCAATCGAAAAATTTGCGGATTATTTTGTTATATGTCCATTGTTATATGAGGCTTCTGACGAACTGTCGATATTACAATTGATGCAATACATCTATAATCATTTTTTTATGCGTTCGTTTATGCATTTTAAATAATACACCGTCCAAACAAAAGGTTGTATAAGTAATTTAAGGCCTGAGAATATGGCGATTGTCGTGTTCAGTGGTTTCTATTATTACGTAATTAGCTGATTCGATTAATTATTAAATGAACAATGCAGTAAACGAATAATGAAATAATGATACGATAAGAAAACGCACAGAATAAAAATCAATGTTGCATTTTCGTAAAGATTTTATAGGGATTAAATAACACGTGAGTATAACGAGTACACGACTCTTAGCGTTTTGTAGCGTTATTTTCAGTTCTATAAATATTTATAGACTACAGATAGTCAATTTTTTCTTATAATGACATAACGTTTTTCTCATAGCGAAAATTATCCGGTTTTCGACGATGATTTACCGGTTTCGTGTGTCCGAATTACCATCGAAAAACAACTCCCGTGACGCGTTAGGTGAATATTTCTGGTCTCTACAATCCACACACATATACATATAGCTCATATTATGATACGAGCCGTTTCGTTTAGGAATTTCACCGACAGTTTGGTTTTATTTATTCGTCTTAGTCCTGGAAGATACACGAATGCAGGACATGCACATCAAATAGTATTTATTACTCGCGTCGCGCGTGTAATATTAATGATCATCACCCGGAATCACGAATAATCGATATCGTCGACCTCTTTACATAAACGCGGCGATACGGCGACGGCGGAATACGCTGCAGATAAGCTTATTATCATATTTTTACACGCACATATTAAAATATCGTAAATTATTGCGGTTAAAACTCGCGCAGTTCATCGCCGCCGGTTTGATGCGACAAGACGACATTCCAGTCCGGACCGCCGATTGTTTCGGAACGGCGTTTGCACACAAAAATTTCACTTTTGCGGGAAACAAGAATAACGGACGACGAACCTAACCTCCCGAGGGTTGACGACCGGGGTCATACCGTACGTGTACGGTCGGCGGCTAGCCAATATTACGAAAACCAATACGCTTCGAAACCCAATCCGAGGTACCGCGCGTGTGGACCGGCGTTCGGCTGGACGACGAGAATCGATGCAAGTCCTACGCCGCACTACTGCGCGGAATGTATTTCACGGGAGAATTGTTCACTCGGACGTCACGCGCGTACCTACCGCCTGCAAGATAACACAGGGTGCATGCACACGGTCCGTTTGACCCAGCCGCCGTCTTTGGCCGTCGTGTTCGGCTCCGGGGAGGGCGTTTTTCCGCACAGCGTTTCCGGCCGCGCCTTCAGACACCGGAATCGTGCCGCGCGGCGTACCCCGTCCCGTTTCGTTCGGCCGGCAATACGCGAAACGTCTCTCGTCGCGGCGCGATTCACGGTTCGAGGTCGAACGCAGGTGTATCGTTATCGCGAATCGAAACGCAACAATCCTTTATCGTTGCGGGGCCAGAGCTCGATTTCCGGACCGCGGCGACAGACAGCGTCGTCGTCATCGCGCGCGGGTTTTCTTATTGTTGCGTTCATTCGTTGTGTTCGTTTACGCGGTCTCGGGGATCGTTCCTTGTTTTTTTTTTTTTTTATTCGACATTATTAACGCGGTATACACAAATATTCTCCGAACGATGATGATGATAATAATAATAACGATAATGATAAAAAAAACAATCACGTTTTAGCGTACACCAAAATTTTTCCGTGTACGTTACGTTTCATACCGTGTTCGTCGCGGCGGCGGTTCACACACTTGCGTGTACTAGCGTGCCGGCGGACGAGACGCGGTCTCAGCTCAGGGAAAAAGACCCTGACAAATCGGTATTAACAACGCGCGTCCTATATATATATATATATATAAAGATATTATATATTATCGCGCGAGCACAATAGTCCGTATAATAATAATAATGTAATATCTCCGGACGGAGCGAACGACGACGTGAAGGCATGAAGTTCAACGTTCTGCGCACGTATTTTTCGATATTGTGACGCGTACGCCTGTATATTATTATTATTATTATTATGTATTATACGCGCGTCGTCATTATAGCAGTGTAGAGTAATCACACGACGGCATGCGTGCCGTGGTTTACGTATACACTACACCTATACATATATATATATATATGTATATCATGTTTATGCGTAATAATGTGTATTATTATAAAACGCATCTCCCCGGCGCGTATAACGCTAAAACGCTGTATATAACTGCGGGTATTCGTTAAAAACGAAAATAACGACTTCGATTTTTCAATTTAAAAAACAAAAAAAATTTAGAAAAAATAACTATAATATACAATCGTCGCCTCACGCGCGCGCACGGAGTTTTTTTTACGTTTTCTAATTACTCGCACGCGACTACCGTAATATATACATCGCGCGGGGATCTCGAAATTCTTCTCCTACTCGATCACAACAAAACGATTTATTTCGTATGTATGTGTGTGTATATATACATTATATTTAACTGTACGGATATTCGCATACGCGATGTTTATTAGGCACGCGCGTGTTCGAAAACAAGCACACGATACCTGGTAATAATAATAATTATTATTATTTTTACGGCTACTCGAATTCTGATCGTACGGCGTCATTATATGAGCACACCTATATAATTTATAATATACGGATGCAGTATATACTGTACGCACGACGTTATAAATAATAATAATAATAATAATAATAATAATAATAATAATATATATATATATGTGTTATTTCAATAATAGAAATTGTTTTTCTTCTTTCCGTTAAACAATTTTTATCGCGATGAAAACACGCGTAGTGTCGATATCGATCGCTGTACGCTTGATACGATTTATATGTATGTATTATAGCGGTGTGCACGCAATAAATATATATATATGATCATAAAGCGCGAATGATGTATAAGTTTAGGTATATTATTATACGGTTGTAGTGCTGTACGCACGGGCGAATGGGCATATATAACAACATGTGGTTTAAAATTATTATAACGCGTTGTTGGATCGTTAAAAACCATCGCGGACTGGTAGATTTTCATTTATAAAATAATCGCGTGTAATATACGTATATGCCTGTACATATATATCTGTCTGCGCAATCTAAACATTTAATCTGAAAATGTTCCGGATCGGAGAGTTGTTGAGGAATGTTTTATATATTTAATTATCATCCCCGGTCTGTATAGGTGCATTTTTTTTTCTAGTGGATAATAGCGCGGAATCGACCCGAATAGCGTGTATAACGGCTCTCGGATCGTCATAATTAAAAATAACAATCACAGTGAAATTTTTACATTTTTTTTTTCTTCTTCAAAAGTCGTAAATATTCTTCTGTTACATACGTAACACTGTATGACGGTGCCCATCGCATTGATTTTGGTCGTAAAGTCCGATTTAAAACGTCAAAGTCATGCTCTGACAGCACGTGCACGAAGTGTTATTCGATTAATTAGAAAATATATTCGATTATTTTCCGTTTACCGCATAAAAGACCAACAAACGTGGCTCGATACGTCGCGGTAGAAGGATTCAATTTAGTGAACTGTTTGAAAGAAGTATATTATTTGTGTGCTGAAATCTTATGTATATATAACAACCACCGCGGAATATACGCGCGGTGTAAAGATTGTTTTATCATTCTGTGCCAACGTATGTGTGTATATATATTTATATATAGGTACGTGTTTTCGTCGAGTTATTCTATTATAAGTGGCATCGGCGCGGCGACGTCTGATACACAAATCCGTCTTCGGCCCGGCTCGGTCTGGAGCGCGTCAAAGGACCGAAATAAACATCGCATCGCCACGACATCCTTTCTTCGGCCCGCATTTCCTGACAGCGTTCCAGACGAGTCCCCTGGAATGTTTATTTTTGGTCCGTTCCCCCTGGAACACGCGCTCATCTCGGTCGTCCCGGTCGTCATACGTGACGAGTACAATTATTATTACACACGGATAGCAGCCGTTGCCAATTTCTTTTTTTTTTTTTGCTTCTAAAAAAGGCCGTCGTCGAGCGGGTCTCGGTAATGATAATAATAACTGCAATAATCGCCCGGTCCTAGTTCAAACGCCATACTGAAACGCGTACTCGGCGGCTGCGATTGTACACATAACACGTGACACGAGTCGAATTCGGTAATTTTAATTTTTGATCGAATATTGTATAAAACCAATCGACCAATTCTGCGGTTCAACACCACTTTTTGTTTGTTTTATTTTTTGTACATTTTACGATTTGAAAATCGGGAGTTAGTGATGGTTATACGTTTTTAACACATCGACGAGACAGAAAACATCCATTTTTATGTGGCGATATCAATTAAAAATGTTTGATTTGTCAAGACGTTGAGTGTTATAGTCGAGTCAGCGTCATTATATGCGTAACGACGTTATTATATTGCCGTTTAATGGTCGCTCATACCATATCCATTCAGTTCGTTAAGAGCAATTTTTAAACGAACCTAAATACGCATTTAAATATTCCCATAAAAAAGTGTTTAAATATACATATAAATAGTTTCAAAAATATTTCAAATTCTAAAATAGTTATTTTTTTTTTTTGTGTAAGTAAAAACCTACTCGGAGAATTTAGTTAAATCTTGACAAACGATATTATACATACAATTTTACAGACAATATTATAATATCGTGTTCTGTTGGAGACTTGAATTACATATTTTCACCTTACCGTCGTGCACACGTTATAATATAGATATGTAATACATGTTAAAAAAAAAAGAAATTGAATTATAATCGTACGTTTTGCAGTAAATCAGCCTCGTATACAGACTTTGTTTTTATTCTCTTCGCGTGAAGAATAATCTCCATTTCGTCCGCGATAATAATACATTATATATACGATGACGCGCGATTTACCCGAGCGAGTTTGGTTAAATTAACCAAAGCGCGGTTAATTAAAATTAAACCATATACCATTAACTCTAAACGCGTTTGATTTTTATCGCCGATATGTGTGTTAGAATGTTAGACTTTCTATATAGGCAGTTTGGTCGTGACGTCGGGTATATAGAATATTTATAACCTAATATAAATTTTAAGTATTTTATGTAACGCCACGCCACGTCGGTCCGATCATTTTCGAATACAAATATGATGAAATTATAACGAAAAAACAGTTTTCAACCTCTTTCCGTTTATAATTCTGTTGAACGATGTTGCCCAAAAAAATAAAAACACACCTTATCTACTGAACATATATAATACGCGTCGTTTCCGTGGTCCTATGAACGTTGTCGATAACATATATTTATTATCAAATACACTATATTTACAGGAAACGTGCACTGTGCACACACACGTCATATATCCTGTACGGGTGTTTTGGATTAGATGGGTATATTGTGTGTGCGCGCACGTGCATACAGAGTGCATGGCAAAGATTTTACATCGAAATTTGAAATCACATTAAAACATGTCGGACCTTTCTGATACACTCCGTACAATTATGTAGCTCGCGTTAGGCTAGGTCTGGTTTGGTCTGGTGATTATTTGACATCCCTCGTCCCCGGTATGTAAACATAGTATAATACGTGTTATCATTTGTGACTCATTCGGGTTTATCGGGCCTGTTTTAAAGGGAGGAAACGGGTGGCAACCAACACTCGTAAATATTTTAAATTCCTCGGTTCGTTCACACGAGTACACGTTTCGAGTGTAAAACCAAACGATTCGTGTTGTATTTATCGCATATAACGTAACGTACGAATGTATGTGTGCGTTTTGTAATTTGAAAAAAATAAAATACGTGCCGCAGCAGTAGCAAGAAATCGGAGACAGATTTCATAAACATATTTTTCCGTCTTTATTATGCATACACTGCAGTAATATAATATGTTGTCAAACCGTAAGTCTAGTTCGTTTTTAACATTTTATTTACTACATGTGAATTAGTTTAATAATAATAATAATAATAATAATAAAAACTCTCTAAAAAGTATAAAATAGTACAAATAAGTAATTTGACCATGTCGACTAAAGAACGCATTTATAAATCGTTGTTTTATACATACGTATTATGTATGTAAGGTGCAGTTTTTTCGTCGATCTATGTAAAATGTCATTTTGGTCTTCTGAATTCCCATATACTACAAGTATACATATATTTTTTATTAGTACGTGTAAACTGTATTGCTGAATATGCGTATATACAAACATATTATTATTATATTGTTTTCGTATTATATAGTTACACAGCGTTTCATAAAATATATACCACGTGAGAATTTATACTTAACCTGTAGTTACAGGCTAGAAACTAAACAATTACCATACTATATATGTATATATATCACTGTGAATGTCATTTATATGCGGTTCGTAAAATACAAAATATTGTTCTGAAACAAAAACAACAAAGTGTATACCACACATATCATTATAATGAATCGCATTCCTTAAGTGGTGGTACGTCGTAAATAACGTCGTTTATTACGTCGGTTATCGTAAAAATCGGTTGGGTGAAAATCGACATTCTAAACGCGATATTCACACGTATCGTGTTTTACGTTTGTTGCTATGAGAAAAGAAAAATGTAAACCGGTGTTAAATAATAATTTAAAACATATTCTTACAACCATCCTATTAGACTTATCGTGAAAATTAAAAGAAACCAATTTACGCGAGTAAAATATACGTTTTTGAAATCACAGTTCACCATAAACTTAGTCGTTCTTAAGTATAACTACGGAGTTTTCACTCGCAAAATCGTAGATATTATATTGAAAAATATAGTACGTAATATGTGTACATTATATGTACGATAATCTCGATTTTATAAACGCGTTAATAAATTCAAATCCGGTTTTAAAATATTATGAATATACAACTAAATTAATTATAGCGATATATGTGTATTTAACATTTAAATTTCTCCGCGTGTATCTACACTCACTTCATGTGTTTTTTAAATAATTGTTAACGTTAAAGACCCGTTTATACGATATACGTGTTTGTCGTACGCAAGTCATTTATTTCCATCGTCGTCGTATTCGAATATTCATGTACATATACAATTGCATTTGTGCATTTGTGCAGTTAAAACGACGACACGGTGTTATTTAAATTGCTTATGAAAAAAAAAACCCACCATCGTTATATCCGACGACCGATAAAACATTTACCAACGTTTTTGTCCAAAGACAAAAAAAAAAAAATAAATAATAATCATAACCCATAATAGTGTTTTCGCGTGTATACGCTTCTTTTGGTCTTTCTGAATAATCACATTTCTACGTGACGTCGAATGAAATTGAAAAGGCGCGACGCGTGAATTACAGATAAACGACGTTATATAGTATAAACCAAAAACATCTTCAAACCGGCTACGTATTATAATACGCGCGTAATGCATTATATTATATCGTTTAGACGTGTACAGGTATAGTCGACTAAATATCGGTTTCGCATTTTTGTTCGTTAATCATCAAACATGCCAATTATGAGCGCACACGTCGGAGCCTAAATTCGTGTGCGCCAACACACACTTTGTGTAGTTTAGGTACGAAAACCGGAAACTATTGCATTCGAATGTTTAAACACTCGTGATTTTGATGTTCTTAAATATGTATTTTATGAAGTTGGATGTAGTGTTGTAGTATATCGGTAGAGAGGTAAAAAATAAAAACGATTTTCATTATTTCAAAGGGCAACCAAAAATCGTTCTTCTAAAACAATAATTTTCTCAATACAAATCGTGTCGAATAATTGGTTTTCATTAGTTTTTACAGAGACGAAGTGATGCACGATACCGTAGGGAATTTATATCGCGCAATATAATACATTGCACGCGCTCCGTTCCTGAAATCCGTACAAGTGCTTAAGAGCGATAGAAACTATTGATTGGGGACGTTCGGTATTTGTATAAAACTATCAGATCGAATATAAATGGTCGTTGTAAAAAATGTGAGCGTTTAAATTTTGTTTTGTTCGTTGCGAAAACGTATAGAATTGCACGGTGATTAGGCGCTTCGAACCGCAGCACACGCGTACCAATAATATAACGTGCGCACGAAGGCCGAGAAAACGGGGAGGATTTGAGGAAATCGAAAAAAATCACGATAACGCGTTATGGTTTATTTTTGTGGCACTTGTATTCATCTCTCGTTCGCGTCGTCGGAACAATGACGATAATCGCACGCGCGGCGAACGTTGTTATTATTCTTCCGGTCTGGCGTTCGGCCGTCGGCCGCCGTCGAACTTCTCGAGTTCTCGAGGGCGCAAATATCTCCGACGTACGCGTTTTCACGTGCACGTCAGTTGAGTTTGGACGATTTTATCGATCTCGGACGGTCTTGTAAACGGTCGGCTGGGAAAGACATTCGTGTACGCGCGGTTCTATAGAGAAACAAACACGTGTTTCTTCTAAATTTTAGCGCACGCATTGTGTCCGGAAATCGGCAATTCGATTCGACATTTATTTCGTCGCAGTCACTGTATACAAGTAAACAGTCAGGCGTATACGCGCGTTTTTCGCGGTTATTAGTCGCGGGCCACGGTACTGTTATTAGGTAATCGTCGGCGGCTGTTAATTTCATTTTTGAAACGACCGCGCATTAGGCGTTGCGGCAAGCAAATCTTCGGTCGGAAATCACACGAAATTACTATACGTGTGCTGCGCCACGACGATTTACGATGCTTATCCCGTATATATGTATATATGTATAGATATCTTAGACGCGGCAACACGGGCGTTATTAAAAAGTCGTTTAACTGGCCGCGTTCGAGTCGTCATCGTCGCCGTACGAAAGGGTGCCGTCGTCATCGTCACTTGCAACATAATTTTGTAGTCAATCGTGGGAACTGGTTTAGGTGCGAGTTTTTCGACGCTAGAAATACGAAAAAAAAAAAAATAATAAAATAACGACGTCATCTATACTCCGTGGGGTTTTTTTTGTCTTTCCGCGCTATTTTTTTTTCTGTATCCTCAATCCGTTTTATTGGTTTCTGTGTAAACGTATCGTTGTATTGAAAACACGGCCTAAAGGATTTCGACGACACGAGGTGAATCTAAACTAAAAATTCGTTACAGTTATTTTATGGTTTTATAAAATACGAATTCTTACAGTGTCTTATAGTGCGTACACAGTTTTTGCACATGATTCGAATGCTCGATCGTTTCGATACCTAAAAAAAAGAAAAATCATTTGTACACGACCGTTCACTTAAATATGCGTTAATGCATTGTGAAGTATGTACGTCAGCCAGCAGACGTGTATACCTATGGCGTGTGTTTCGTATAATATAAGACCGTACGTTTCTTTGAAAATATTAGTCTGATAATAATTTTATAACATTCTGCGCCCGTTAAAAACAAAAAAAAAAATCCTAAATATACGCCACCGAACGTGTACTCGTGTGTTATGCCGTCGTTATAACGTTTTACGTTTACAGTTCTGGCAAGTCATATCCGAAGAGCACGGGATCGACTACACCGGATTCTACAAAGGCACGTCCGACCTACAGCTGGAACGCATTAACGTGTACTACAACGAAGGGTCCGGTAAGAACGCGCGCGCGCAGCCGCTCTACGCGATGTTATTATTATCATCATCATCGTCGTCGTCATCGTCGTCGTCGTTAATAAATGCGTTATGAGAAGACGTCGTTAAACTTAATTGATATTATCGCGTTTTCCGTGTAACGCATAATTGTACACGACCGTCTTTGGGTTCAAATCGTTCGACGACCGCCGTCGAGGGGTCCCGCAACAACAAGTAGACTCACGATTAATTATTTTCGTCGTCCGACGTCCGTATAGAAATCGTTACGCGACGCGTATCACAATTCGACCGACGACAAATTTATCGTTAACGCGCGTGTCCGGCGCGCAGAAACGCACCCGACCAGATCGAAAGTCTGGAAACGTTCACGGACCGCACGGAATGGGACGAATACGTTTCGATTGTTTAAAACGTGTGACGGGGACGCTTCGCGTTTATGATATTCGCGCGGGAGCTGGTCGCGGCTACGGGCGACCGATTGAAATTCTCGTCCGACGGGATTTCGTGTCCGATTCGGATCTGGATTATTCAGTCGATTTTTCCGATACAAAAACGGGGTCAATTTATTGACAACATACCGCGCGGTCGTCGTAACGCGTCGCGCGATTTTTCAAAATACTACATCTCAAAGACCGTTTCGTTCGTGTCCGCGCAGCGACACAATACCCGCGCCGCCGTATCGGGCGGTTTTGTGTTCTGTCCTCCTGGTCGGTTACGTTCATAAAACCGAATAATAAACACAGTTCGCGCGGGCAGGTTGGTTTCGTTTCTATTTACGCGGTGGCCGCTGTCACGTTTATAGAGTACACCGACGCGCAGCGCAATAAATGTTTTGCCGCAAAACGATCTCGACGAACGCGTTGAAAAGCACTGACCCGCTGCGGGCAACGGCAGGAAAATCGCACGGGCTCTAAGGGATTAATGGTTTTTCTATCCTGTAAACGTTTAACGGTCCTGAAAAAGACCGAGTACTGTACACGCTGAACAGTTCGCGTGCTCGATACCGAAACACGATTACGGACGTAGTGCTCTACGAACGCGCTGTTGTTTCTATTGGAATGCGTGTTCTCGAATTCCTTAGCCGCGAACCGTTCGGAAGGCGGAAAGTATGTGCCGCGAGCCGTGCTGCTCGACCTGGAACCCGGTACCATGGAGTCCATCCGGTCCGGACCCTACGGCGTGCTGTTCCGGCCGGACAACTTCGTGTTCGGCCAGTCGGGCGCCGGGAACAACTGGGCCAAGGGACATTACACGGAGGGCGCCGAACTCGTGGACGCCGTGTTGGACGTGGTGCGCAAAGAGAGCGAGAACTGCGACTGTCTTCAGGTAAAAAACCGGAAACGTTCGTTGTTTTACGAAATCAGGCGTATCGTCCCGCGGCCACTCGTCCCGTACGCATTTGCCCAAAACTACCGCACGGAACGAACGCCGTTTCCGTTCCATCATCGTTCACGTTGCGCGTACGTCCGATCGCGTCAACCGCGTGCACGGTCGGGATTTTTACGCGTGCATTTACATTTTTAAACATAATAGTTTACTATGTTTCCGTGATATGTACTGTTTGGCATCGGTAAAAAGAACCGTTCGTTTCGCCCCCCCATAGTCAAATACGTCACCGGTAGCTAATATGGGTTGAGGACGAACACGTTTTTCTCACGCGGTTTTGTGCAACAGGGATTCCAGCTGGCGCACTCCCTGGGCGGCGGTACCGGTTCCGGGCTGGGCACGCTGCTGATCTCGAAGATCCGCGAGGAGTACCCGGACCGGATAATGAACACGTACTCGGTGATGCCGTCGCCGAAGGTGTCGGACACGGTGGTGGAGCCGTACAACGCGACGCTGTCCGTGCACCAGCTGGTGGAGAACACGGACGAGTCGTACCTGATCGACAACGAGGCGCTGTACGACATTTGCTTCCGCACGCTCAAACTGACCAACCCGACGTACGGCGACCTCAACCACCTGGTGTCGCTGACCATGTCCGGCGTGACCACGTGCCTGCGGTTCCCCGGCCAGCTGAACGCCGACCTCCGCAAGCTGGCCGTCAACATGGTCCCGTTTCCGCGGCTTCACTTCTTCATGCCCGGGTTCGCGCCGCTCACGGCCCGCGGCAGCCAATCGTACCGGGCCATGAGCGTGCCCGAGCTCACCCAGCAAATGTTCGACGCGAAAAACATGATGGTCGCCTGCGACCCCAGACACGGCCGCTACCTCACCGTGGCCGCCATATTCAGGTCAGTTTGGCTCACCGTCAAGCCTACGTTATTTTTGTTTTCGCAAACAATACGCCATTCGCATCGTTAACGCGCTGTGTAAAACGTACAGGGGCCGCATGTCCATGAAAGAGGTGGACGAGCAGATGTTGAACGTGCAGAACAAGAACTCCAGCTACTTCGTCGACTGGATCCCGAACAACGTGAAAACGGCCGTGTGCGACATCCCGCCGTGCGGCCTCAAGATGAGTTCCACGTTCATCGGCAACACCACGGCCATCCAAGAGCTGTTCAAACGCATATCCGAACAGTTCTCGGCCATGTTCAGACGGAAGGCGTTTTTGCATTGGTACACCGGCGAGGGAATGGACGAAATGGAATTCACCGAAGCCGAATCGAACATGAACGATTTAATATCCGAATATCAACAGTATCAGGTACGTGTTGCGTTATGTTCGCCCTTCTGTCGACTCGATACTAATACTCGCGTCGTGTTACAGGAAGCGTCGGTCGACGAAGAGTATGTAGAAGAGGAAGAAGAGACCGAAGAGAGAGATATGTGCGATTAAATAGATCGGTTATGTTTTGATCTTTATATTTGTATTTTATTTTTCATTATTATTTCTTTTTTTAAATTTTTTATTTAGAAACATGTATTTAATTTAGGCTCGACTAAATTATTAAGTATTTTGTACTTCATTTTAATTTCGTTTTGTATTTTAATAGTTAGCGATTTACATATTATAAACTTTAACTAATAAATTATTTTCGGTATATAAATTTATGCAAAATATATTAATATTAAAAAAAAAAAATTGTATAAAACAGTATTTACAAATATTTCGAAAAAGAAATAAAAACATGTTTTAGTATATTATATAATAATAATAATAATAATAATAATAATAAAGACAAAAAACAATAATTCAACTGAATGTTATCTACAAGACTTATAGTTTGGTTTCATGACGGGCGGTGAGAGCGTTACGATCGGGCAGTCGCAAAGGTCGCGGTGACAACTGCGGCTGTGAAGTGTCAGACTCGTCATCACCAGAGTCCACGTCTCCATCGCTGGAGTTTGTGGACGCAACAAAGTGATCTGATCGTACAGTCTTTCTGGGCCTAGTTTTTCTGTAGAATTTGAATTCTCTTGGAAGTGTGTACGAACGCGGCAGCGATATCTGAGAGTCTAAATCCGAAGGTAATTTATAAGACTTGTACATCAGCGTTAACACTTGGTCGTTTGATTGAGCATTGTCGTCCTGAGCGCTAGAAGCACAATCAACAATTTACATAAATTCCAAGATACTCTCGATTCACACGATGAGTCAATACTCACCTATATGGTGGAGCGATCCAGTTTTGTTGCTGCAGATATCCCCGAGGAGACAACAGTACTTCACCGTTTTCCGTCGGTTCCTTCAGCTTGCCCTGCCTGATCTCCTCTTCGATGGCTCTGAGTTCAGCCAACTGGTTTTGTCTTTTCTCCTGTAACTTTTGTCTGATATCTACATGAGAGCCAACACTCTCGTTTTCGCTGGAACCCTGTTGGCTGTGGATGGACAGGGGCGGTTTGCACCAAAACGCCACGCTGTCTCGGCCGCCAGTGCCAGACGGTGGTGGCACAAACGTAGTCGGTTTCTTTTTCTTGCGCTTCTGCATGGCCGCCATATACGGGTTGGTGAAACGGCAGTTGAAAACGCCTGGAATACCGTTGTGCACACCTGCCGGCAACGCGCTGTAATACCTCTGGTTTCTCTGTAAAGTTGGTGGCGGTTCACTACAAACAGCTTGACTGCGGTAACCGCCAGGCGGTATGTTCTCATACACACTGCTGAAGCTGTGTCTCCTCACAAGGTCAGCCTGTTAAATGCATTCGGTTGGCATTTAAACACATAAACAAAATGGCAACGGGTCATTGTTAACGTACCTTAGGCACATCAGGCTGTTCTTTGTACTTGGCTTCCAATGCTAGTTTGGCCGTCGAGTTGTTACTGTTTGTAGCGTTACTCAGCCTGCCGCCAGATTCGTATTTCAATCTTCTTACGTGAAAAAAATGATAGTAAATAGCCATGAACACAAGACCGGAACAAAACAGTCCGAGGACGATAAATGGTTTGATCACATCACCGCTGCTCAGACCCCACACGAACATCAGGAGAGCATTCTCTAATGCCATCACCACATAAAACATAAACTGCATGGAAAAAAAAACAGAATTATAATTTACAATATTGAATTCAATTGAAACGTGAAGTTATTTAAAAATACATACTGCATTGAGAAACAAACAAATTGATTTTATTTCAATATAATGTAACATATATGTGCGACACACAGCCTTACCATTTTTTCTCTGTGATTGTTTTCCAATAGGTTGATGTATTCAAAAGTATACACGAACGCTAGAAGAGCGAATAAAAACGCTTTGCGCTTGGACGACATGCGTTCTCCGTGAAACACGTTCTTGGGCGAATGTAACCACAATAGCACGGAAAACCAATGCAAGCCGAGTACCAGCAGTACCCAATATTTGTACACGGCGGCATAGGCGGTCAACGAAATAACCCTGGCTCCGACAGTGCCCAGACGCCACAGGAACTATGCGCACGAAATAAGAAAAATAAAAAAATAAAATAAAAACATAAGCCGCGTATGTGAATCCGAACAGCGTTGAAGTATACCTGGAATATGACTCCGAGCCAAGTGAGGACTAGCCTGTGAACGTTTTGCATGCGCACGTTTTTACCGAAAGAGGCCAGGGCCCAGCACACGCTGACTGTGGACAGGGTGATGGCCACTTTGTTCAGGTCACGCGAGTGTTTCAACAGGCCTTTGTCCGTCCACAGCAGATAGGACTGCAGGAGCAACAGGGGCATGGACTCGCAGAACGCGTGCAACAGGCGCAACATGCACAGGTCGCGTACCTCGAACTTGACGTACCGCAGGTCGACGGGCAGGAACAGTTTGAAGTACCTGGAGGACGAAAGAATCGGTAACGGTAACGACGACGGGCGCGCGCAAAAAAGCGGACGGACGGAACACTCGCCTCCACAGGACGCCGAGCTGGACGAAATGCAACGCTTGGACGGCGGAACGTTTCAGGCGGTCGGCCAGCGTGGACTTGTCGCCGACGGCGCTCGCGGCCAGGTACCAGCGCAGCGACATGGTCTGCTCGACGGTGGCGGACGCGCCGACGAACAGCAGGGTGAGCGCGAACGGCACGTACCGTCCGTGCGAGTAGAGCGCGTAGCCCATGACCACGTCGAACACGATGTCGCAGAAGTACGCGGCCAGCGAGATGATGTTGAACAGGACGTCGCACAACGGCAGGAACTCATACTGGGCCATGGGACGGCGATCTAGTGATCATCGTTTCGACGGGGCCCGTTCGTCGTCGTCGTCGGCAGAGACGCGGAGACTTAAACGGCCCGTGCCCAAGTCATGACGACGCCCGTCCGAGTTCGGAAAACAAAGTTGTATCCTCGATAACCGGCGACGGTGGAAAAGGCGAATGACGAACGAAAATAAATCAAACGGAATTCGCGAGAACGACGAACGTTTTCTACTTGTTCTTCTATTATCGCGGTCGTTGTTGTTGTCGTTATCCGTTCGGTCCGTCGAAAGGATGCTGCGGTAGACGAGCGCGCACGCGCAACAACCGCGAGCATTCCGCGGGCCGCGCGCATATTTGCCGACAGGTGGCGCGACAGCGCTGATCAGCCCCCCTCCCCATTTCAACCGTGGTTACAGAACGACGGGCGGTCGCGCGACACGCGGCCACTGACAGTGTACTCGACGGACCGTCGACCGCGTTTCGGTGTCGTGCGTACCGGACGGCGCACTGATTTTTACGAATCCGCCGACGTACACGACGGTATGTTTTGTCGTCGACACGGGTAACGACGAGATCGCAACGAGCTGGCGCGAGAAACGTCAGGAATGTTAAACGCGTTCAAACAAATGATTTTTAGTCGAGAACAAATTTCAATTGTATTAGATTTATATCACAAAAAGTATACGTGTATACGTTTCGTAGATTGTTTAGAATTTAAAAAATGATTAAAAACGTACATACATGCTCATAAAAAATATTTTTAATTTATATTTTGATTAGAAATGTAAGTATATAAATCATGTTATTTATTTTTAAATGAAAATATGAAAATTATAAAAAAAAGAAATTAGGTACCTAAATACTAACTTATATTCGAATATTGCCCAAGTAGAGAAGTTGTGTGTAAATGTTGAAAAATTTTTCAAGCTACTGCTTCCGGATTCCAAGCAAATTTATCCACAAACTCAATATTATTGATTTCGTCCATATATTTTTTCGCGAGTTCCGTGTCAATATCAATATTTGTTTTTATCCTTTCTGAAGTAGTCGATTTTGGAATTATCGCTAAAAACAATGACAAAATATTATTCCAAGTAAAACTCTTGTTATTTGATGTGATAGATATTAATTCAAATTATAATTATTTTGAAGTTCCAACAATCTGTACAAGTACTTACCCCATCAGACAATATAATTCAACATACCGTAATTTCTTTGAACAGCCCATCTTAACAACACTTGAGCAGGACTTATGGAACATCTTCGAGCAATATCGACAATGACTTTATCGTTAAGCAACGATTTATTTCCAGTGTACCCACCCATAGAACTATATGCTTGTAGCACGATTTTGGCATTTCTGCATATTTCATGGAACTCTGGCGATTGTTGGAAATATGGATGGAATTCAACCTGTACGTTTATAGAAAGAATATTGACAAGTGTTTTGTATACCACCGAAGGTTCGATTCGAAATTAACAAACTATATATCTATGTTAAAATATAATGGAGCGCTTGTGACTGTTTTATACTTACATTTATAAACCCAAAATCACAAAATATTATACACTTTAATTGCATATACGTAGTTGTTGAAATATGTATACGCGGTTAAAGTGTATAATATTTGGTGATTCTGGGTTTATAAATTTAAGTATATATCTATGTGTTTAGTGTATATTATAATTCTCACCTGGTTGACGGCAGGAACAACATTAGTCGGATCGGCAAGTATTTCTTTTAAATGTTTTACAGTGAAATTAGACACTCCAATGTTTTTAAGTATACCATTGCCGCTATCGTGCAACTTCATGAGAGTCTTCCAAGTGGAATTGCGAAGTTTAGAATTCTCTGGACTTTTTACATCGATACGGCCAGCTCCTGGCCAATGTATTAAATATAAATCTAGATAACTGGTGCCTAGGTTTTCTAATGACTGCTGTACAGCGGCTGTTACCTGTTTTTCGTCTCCATGGTCTTTAGGAGCTATGAAAAAAAATTAATAATTACAATGGCAACAACAAAATGAACAATGTTATATGATTACTTCAAATGCATATTCATAATTGCTAAACACATTTTGCTTAAAAGCAATTAAATTAAATTTGTACTCTGCTTATTTCAGCCTATTACACTTCTACTGCTATATTTCAAGTTTATTGTTAAAAATTGTATACCTAATTTTGATGTAATAAACAAGTCATCACGCTTCAGATGATACTTTGGCAGTAGAACTTTGAGTGCTTCTTTGATGTCTGTTTCATTATGATATACCGCTGCCGTGTCTGAAAAATAAGACAATTTCATATACGTTCAATATAAATGTGTGATTATTAAAACAATAATTAGAACATAAATACAACAAAAAATTATGCAATAATTTATCGAATCATTAATTGGTTTTCTTAATTTTATTATTTATATTGTCGTAGTATTACTAATTGTTTACATTAATTTATACGTATAACAATGTTTAATAAATTTTACCAATCAGACGATAGCCAGAGGCGAGAGCTACATCCAAAGCGTTGAACATAATATTTTTATCGGTGATCGTGTAAGTACCAACTAAAAATCATATAAAAAATGTTTAATATGATTATTAAGTTTAAAGAATAAGAATGAATAACGTACATCCGATTACTGGCATTTGGTGTTTTCCTCCTTGTGTGTTCAGTGGCAAATACATTTTAGAAACAGACACCATTTCTTAAAAAATTTTTGACTTGCACTTTAGTAAAATTGTTCAATGTAAATCAAACATTGGAGTTAACTAATAAATATATATTTCCAGTTCAGAACTTGTCAATTTTCATATGTTCAGTATTGAATATTGATAAGTATTATCATTATGGTATCAGTCTGAAATAGTTGTGATAAGGAAATAAACCTTCATAAAAACTTGGGTATGCCACTCTCAAACAAAATGGAAAATTAAAATTTTAAAACCTACCTTGGCTGGTTTTTTTTTGTATAGGATTGATTATGTTATGTTTTTGTTTTCAAAGTGAAAGCTTTGCAATACAACTGAAAGGTATATGTTGTAAAAGTACCACATAAAGCAATATTAGGATTTAGGTTTTTAAATTTCGTATCGCTGATAGATTTTACTAGGTACATATAAATTACAGCATTATATTTGAAATAAAATTAGATAACATATAGCATCATACAAATTGTTGTGAATAATAATAATCTTCTTAAAACTGTATGAGCACTTTAATAAAATTAATTCTATTTTCTAACAATATGACTGAAGACACAAAAATCGTTACAGGTTTAGGTAAAGAAAAAAAAACATATCTGTAGTTGTAAAAGTATTTATATACATTTAATCAAAAGCTATTCGGAAGATAATCATAAGTTGAATGAAAATTAAGAAAATTAAAACAATTCTAATGTTTGGCACTCATCTGGCATCGTACACATATGAAACTATTATAAAATTATTTAATTTGAAAAATAAAACAAAACAATTCTCAGAGAAGCTTCATAATATTTTTTAATTTGAAGTGCTCATAAAAATAAAAATATTTCCAATATTACAAATTTGTAATAAATCTTGGACAAATTATTATAGATTAAATTTTAAATACTTAAACAAATATACAAAATTTCATAACATTTAAGAAACGTATATGAATTATGTTTGTATTAAATTTTTAGGTTTTCAAATTTGTTTGAAATATAATATAAAATAACATATTGTTAGGTTAAATTTGATTAAAACACCCACTGGAGAAATAAAAGAAATTGACCTCTTGAAATTAATAATTATTTTCAAAACATCTTTCTATAGACGAAACATATAAACATGTTATGAGCACTTCTTTTATCTAAACTTAAAAGTAAAAAAGAAAAAATATATAACTTAAAATTAATAAATATAAAATCACAGTCAGTAAAAGAACATTTCTTTGGCTACAAAAAATGCTATTAAGAATATAAGTAGTACATATAAAATAAAGTTATTTTTTTACCTGGGAAATTTAATAGTAACATTTTATGTAAATACAATACTATTATACGTAATTACATAAACTATTCATCATCATCATCGATAACGATTACGCCTCCATCTTTGGGGCCATCCTCCCTAAAAGGAAAAATTTATTAAGAATTTTGTATTTTACAACAGTTATTCAAAAACCATGAGTATTACAATACATACTTGAACTCGTCATTGAGTTTTTCGAATTCCTCAGTCATCACACTTATTAAATTTGGTTCCAGGCACACTAGTGAAGCCTTATAGATTTCGTCCACTAAAGTCCGAGAGCCGTACATATACTCGAACCGTATACATTCAATCCACACTCCTGTGGGAAGAATTTCATATGAGATTAATAATTTATACACTGTTGTAATAAATTAGCACTAGCTTACCGACGTCTCTCTGACCAAATGTATTGCACGCATCATTGTATAATTTCCTAATGGTACCTATTTTGGTTATCGACGATGACTGAGTTTTTTCAAAAGAAATCATTGATGTGTATAACTGCTTACATTCTGGTTCTATGTCTTTTAATTCGTTAAACAGTTCACGAGCAGCAAGTATGCCATTGTGAAGTACACACCATTCTAAGTATTCAGGTCTAATTACCAAATTGATTTCTTTGAATGGATAACGTGCACCTTCCTGGTACAACTGTTTGAGCTATAACATGAAAAATTGTTAAAAATAACGTTGTAACAATACAACTTAGAGAGTGGACAATAGAATAACATTTAATTTAAATGAATAATAATAAAACACCAGGAAGGAGGCATATGAAATTTGTTTGCTACATGTTTTCAGTTTTTATTTGATATAGTGAATTGTGGTCGATTGTAAGTTTATATTTTTTATTTGTCTTACCAATTTTGGGTGGGTATTTTGCATGTATAAGATTATAATTTCCCATAGTGGCATTGAATTGCTTGTCAAACAGCGAACTCCTTCTTGAAAAGCTTCAATCGCCATTTCAAGACTGTCAAAGTTTACATAATATGATAACAATTTAGTCCATAGTTCTACACTATCATTCATGACTTCAACTGCTTCGATTAGAACCTTATGACAGTCTGTATTTGTGTTTTCAGCCTGAAAATAAATGATACATTTTTTTTTTTTGCTTTTTTTATTATAATATTATATATTTAATAATAGAGTACAAACATCACCAAAACGTACCCAATAAATATAATGTTCTGCTTTACGCAATGCTTTGTTATCGTGGGCTTCTTGAAAAGCCCTCTCCATAGTCTCATTCATAAAATTCCTAATTGTTTCCTTTTTCATACGATAAGATTTTCGAATTTCTATTACATGATCGATATAAAAATTCCATAGATTATGTTTGTTTTTAGGTAGTAAATTTTCTTTCAGTCCGTCTTCGTAAGTTTTAATACAATTTCTAAAACGAAATTGTTAGCGTTACAAAATAATTAACATTATAAAAAACCAATATTTACTAACCTTATACCACTAATGTAATTTTTATCGTAATGTAGTTGTTCAGTCTCATGGTGATAGATAAAACCATCAAAATGAATTTTGGCCAATTTTTGCCACATAAGTTCACTATGTCTATATTTCTTCACCATATCTCTATACAATAAAAAAATATTAAAAAAGAAACAAAAAAACGTTTTTTGTTTTGTTTAAAAATTTATCTTCTGTACCTTACAACATTGCATTGCAGCTCCCTAACTGCACTTAGTTTGATTGCTCGGTCCAATAAAATAAAATGAAATTCCATGTCTCCTTCAAAACGTTTTATGAGACTCCTATATTTTTCGATCGCAATTGGAAGTGAAGCCCCAGCAGTTTTTTCTAAATGTTGTACTTCTACCCAAAATTCTTCCACATACAAACTTTTGCAGTTTTTATGATATTTCAGCCCCTCAGTGAAATACCGTCTGGCAGTTTCGACATCGTTTCGATCATCAAATTCGTATGTTGCTGCAGTTATGTATACTTCAGGATCGCTATGATATCTTGACATGAGTGTATCCAACATATTACTACATTTAGTAATAAACAATTTCTGTAATCGACAATATTCCAAGGTTGAATTAGATGTTACATAACCAATTGAAACAAATATTCTGTTAACACATACATTCTCAATCGTAATAAAACATAAACAGGTATGTAAAAATGTTATAAATACGTTTTTTCCTTGGGTACAACGATTGTATTAATCGTTTTGTTTTTAAATACTGTATTAGTATAAAGTGAACTTACTTCTATTCATCATTAAAAATTAAAAAAATAGTGATAAATAAGAAATTCCCACTTACATTATTTGAACAGAATTCAATGTATTCCGATAAAGATGTTTTTTCAACAGGAAACAATAAGAACATATTATTATACATGTCGTTGATACGATTTGATAAAATGGTAAGTATCTCTGTGTTGATGTACTCAGAGTCGTTTTCTTTCATTTCTTGCTATAGACAAAAAAGAAACACATTAAATGTCTTACAATTTGTAATTAACCGTCATAATCTTACATCTATTTTCAGCTGACAAGTATCCAGCATATTTAATTCGACTTTTATTTGTTTCAGCAATTCTTCCCTGGTGGCCAATCCATGTGCTATTTTTTGGTTGAGAGATTTACGGTCATCGTTTAGTTTTCTTAAAGGTAATTGAAAATGGTTTACATTAGTTTATTTATTAAATTGTACTACATTGAGATGTCGATCGCTTACATTAGTTCATCCCACTTCATAATACTATAGGTCTTCATGAAATGGATTTCTGGGTCTATTTCGTCTGTCGACATGGTAAGGCAATCAGCTAAACAGCCAACCGGGAGTCGAACAAACACAATGTTTGCGTATTTCAAGTTCAACGTCCTGTATCATCAACGACACACGCGAATAACATAATAGTCATGACAAAACGTTGTTTTTTATAACTTTGACTCAAATTGTTATAGAACAAAAACTAAAAACTAGTTTGAAATAAATAGTAACTTGGCCGGTCTCAAAAGTGATATGGATAATTGTTATTACTTCGGCGCGGTAGAATTTCCACGCGATCGCAATTTATGGGCATCTGTCAATACGTTTCGTTACAGGTACGTTTGAACCGTCGCCATGCTCGCGAGGAGAATCCAGGTGAACATTTTTTGGATTCAAACGGGTTCCTTGTCGTTCCGGCGTCGAGTAGAAACAAAAATAAGCAAAACCAAAGACACACGTATAACAGGCGGAAAATCGACACTTACCGCGAGATAAATGAACGGGTTCCGTGACTTGCCAGTGGCTATACATGTGGAATGGAATGATATTATGTTTTTTTCCGTTCACGCGAACGCAACCACCACGTTCTCGACGGGCCCGTGGAATTGGACGAGACGAACACTCAACAACGAGCTACGTCAACGTCACATACGTGTTAAACGGCTATAGGTTAGCCGACGACACCCGTATTTTCATTTTCGTCGCCGCGTTGAAGTCGGCCGGCGGCAGCCCGTAATCGTAATACGGCCATGTTCGCCGATAAACCGTTGCCGATAACAATAACGATTCCTTTGAACGGCAGTCTTATCAGTCGTCGTGTCTCCACGGTCAAATGTATACAAATCATGGTCTCACTGCGACAGTGCCGCCAACAGATCGAAACCACTCGCGTCTTCGTCGTGTAAATAATGCGGATTAAATTCAAATTATTAACATTTTTCAGCTTTAACGTTTTCAATATGAACGTATTGTTTAAACGCGAGAATACACACCATTTTTTTATATTTTTCATTACCTCGTCGAGTTCTAATCATCTTAAGCCTTGGTTTCCTACAATCGCGCATCCGCGTCGTCCGTTCTACAAGTTCAACGTTTATTGATTAATAAAATCATACGTAACTGATAGCAGTGGCGTGGCGAAGGAGTAATTTTGAAGCGGCCGCTCTTAGTTCAAATTGGGTCGGTCAGTGGATGACGACGTGTAGTAAATGATTATGAATAAATTATTATCACTTGATTTATTAGTGAAAAATGTTGGTTAGAATTTAGAAGATAGAACTTGGAAGAAAACAAAAGCCAGAAAGTATTTGAAAAACGATACACATTTTTTTTTTTTTACTTATTTGTCGTTTTTATAGACAGAGTAGGTGTTAGGAAAAATATTCCGTTCCTTGTCTTTAAAAAGTTCATCACGTTACTGCCGCCGAGAATATTCACTTTTTAAAATTTGACATTCGACGGTTAAAATCTAAATTGAATATTTATCAGACAGACAGAAACGACAAAGCATAAAAAATACTAAAACGTAATTTTTCGCACTTATCGCCGGAAAAATACACGTGAAATTAAACTGCACGGTGTTATTGTACGAAAACGATTGACAGGGACAGGACCGTTTCGCGGCGTCGTTCGTTGTCGTACGTGAATGAAAGAGAAAAATGAAACGTAGCGACGCTCGACGAAGTATTCGGAATGACTTCGTAAAAACAGTTTGGAAATATATTTGATTTTCCCCCATGTATATGTGTGTTATGCGTATAAGACCAAAATCCACGCGAAACGATTGTAACTCGTAGACATACGATTTTCTATGATGGCGTTGTATACGAAATAGGTCGTAAAATGCAACGCGATGCGGCGCGGAAGTTTGTTTGTTTTCCGTTCGAGAAACGGAACGTCGTCCGTCGTATGCGCCATACTGTTCGGCACAACACGGCGCTGCGGATAGACGATTCCGATACAGTTGTGCGCTGCGGGTCAGGTTAGGTCTATCTCAGGTTTAGTGAAAACGTCTCGGCCCGTTCCGTCCACCGTTGCGAGCTGTACAACAACCCAGCAGTGGTGCGACAATTCTGAAACGCCGATTTCGGCGATACACGAGTAACCGTCGACGTGTGTAGCGCACGGCGATCACCCTCGTAGACGCGTCGTCGGACAATTACCAAAATGCCGAGTGCAGTAAATTAATGACCGACCGTCATAAAAAAAAAAAAAAACACATACCTGACACATGAACAAACGTAAAAGCAGCGCGAAACGGTTCACATCAGTGGCGTGGCGAAGGAGTAATTTTGGAGCGGCTGTTCCTAGTTTAAATTGGATGGATGGGTGGTGGTCGGCGGATGGCGTGTAGTAAATGATTATGAATAAATTATTATTACTTGACTTTTTAGTGAAAAATGTCGGTTGGATTTTAAAAGAAAGAACTTGAAAGAAAATAAAAACCAGAAAGTATTTAAAAAACGATACATATTTATTTTTACTTATTTTTCGTTTTTATAGAGGGGTGTTACGAAAAATTTTCCGCTCTTTGTCTTTAAAAGGTTCGAAACGCTACTGGCTGATATTCTTGTAGTCTTAATGAATAATTAAATTCTATATAAATTAATGATTTCAAGATGTTTTCGTTAGGTCAGTAAACATTTTGATGTAATAATCAGTGGAGCGGATCGTGGCTTGGACGACGGAACGACCCACTCCCACCTACTTAAAATCAAAGGAAAGGAAAAATTATAATTTTATTTTAAAACGTATGAATAATTTAAGTGTTTATTCAAATGTCATTGAAAGCAGATCGAGTAAAATAATAACATAAATTTCATTTTGACGTATTCGTTTCTTGCGAGTACCGTCAAATACGCATGAAATGTGTTTAATGAACGAAAAGTCGTCCAAATAATGAAATCACAATTTACCACTGTTAACAGGTTGACTGCCACGCCATTTTTCAGGACTTTTGACCGGAGGCCGTATGTATAGATTTTTGTATACACCTTTGCTTACCATTGTTGGTATTATATCAACGATCATTTTTTTCCCCCCGGCCTATACGATTTATAAGCACGTAAAGCATTATTTCCGGCAGTGCAATAAGAAGATCGGATGATTATTGTTAAATTATTAGCTATTTCGGTTTATTTATTTATTTTTTGATTCAAAGAGACGACTATTTCATATTTAAAGTCGCACTTCCTCCGCAACTGCACATACTAATAAATCGGTACAAGTCGATTTTCGTGGCCTAACTAATGTTCATTTATTAAAATGTTATAATTATAATGATATATAATAATGAGATATGTTTCAAGAATAGATCGCATATGTATATTTTTTATCGAAATAAGGAATACAATAAAGCAAAAACAAAACAATTGTAACATCGAAATGATTAAACATTTAATCGTGTTAAATTAAATTAAGATTATTATATATTAATATAAATTAAAATCATACAACATTAAGTGCGAAAGACGTTGACGTGAGATTTTCACGCGGCCGGTCCGACGGAATTCGCACGGCTGTGTTCGTTCTCGACGAACAGGCGAAAACTTGTTTCGCGTTCGGGGCGCGGGTACACAGTTTTCTGTATAACGGTCCATCTGTCGACGGTCTTACGCACTCGTAGTGCGGCCGACCGACACGCGTCCGTGTCAACGTAGCCGTAAAACGAATACAATTTGAATTCCGATAAAAGGCTTGAACTCGTCGGCCTTCCACTTTTTGGTTATCGTGGGATTGGAAATGAAACCAGTTAAAAAGAACAAGTGTAAAATTTAACAATGTTATATGAAACACCCATTCCCACAATAACCTAGAAAGTAGATTAGTATATTAAAATCTTCAATCAGAATTAAATGTAATTCGTGTTAAGTTGTTGATGATTTGTCTAGCTTTATGTTACCTATATTGGTGTAAATAACACACCGTTTTGATCCCCCTTAACGTTAAAAGTTGATATCAACATATTCATTCAATTATAATTTATCTGAATAGTTCCAATCGTAAAATAATCTACAAAATATGTAAATAATTTATTATTGGACGATCAGCTAACACGATTTCAACTAGACAAATATTGACATACATTTTGAAAACATTTACAACAACGAAATTCACCTCGCTATTTCTCACGGAATATTATTACTTATATATATATATATATATATATATATAATTATTATTAATATACTATATGATATATATAAGTACCGATGTAAAATATTTAGTGGTATTAATGTTTACAAAACTATACCGTCATCCGGATGAAACCAAAAATGTTATTTACCTTGGATAACGGTGTGTTATTTGCTAATAATTTACTTGAACCTATAACCATGGCTCAACCTCTTGGAGCCACGTAGATGTCTTCATCATTTTTAGGTTCGTTTCTGACTGACGGATTTTTTAATAACAGCCCCATAAGGCTTCTGTCCAACTCGTCCCTTTTGTTCTAAGGATACGAGTTTTCGTCGATTTCCAGTTCGTTGTTGGCTAACAGTTGACGAAGATTCTCTCGTTTCGTCAATACACACCATTTCAAGTGACACCGCTGATAGAACTGAATGTGTAACCGTCGTCTCTTCGAAGACTGACAAATTACTTGAAAAAAGTTCACTAAAGCTTATATTTTCTGTGGCCTCCTGTAGTGTCTGTGACGAAAATTCTCTTTCTGATTGGTTCTCATTTATCAAATCTGCGCATGTTGGTAGAGAGATACCAATATGGGTGTTTGAAATATTATTTATTATCAACTATAAATTATTAAACGAAAACCGTGTAATTACTTTCTACGGCTACTAATCGATTTTTCAAATTTTCAAAATTTCCGCTCCAATAATTCAACAGATTACTTGATTTTGAAGCGAGCTCATGGTCAATTCTTTCACTTAACTTCTGTTTACTCTCTACCTTCAACGACGATTGGTCTGAAATATGAAATTAAAACCATTAATATTTATAAAATATTGTAAAGTGTCATTTTATTTATCTACACTCGGAACAAAGATATTAACACGATAGAATCGCTTTAAATAATTTTTATTACCAATTATGAACTATAAAATGGAAAACATGTAATTACTTTCAAAAGTATTCATTTGTTCCTCCAACGTATTACATTTAGCGGTACACAACATCACTCGATCACTAGACGTTGTAGCGTGTTTGTGTAACTGCTCAATTCTTCTATTTAAATTCTGCACATTGTCATCTTTCAACAACGATTGATCTAAAATATGAAATTAAATCATTAATCTTTTAAAAAATGTGTAAAATACCATATTATTTATCTACATTCAAACAAAGATAATAACGTCATCAAATCGCTATAAATTTTTTTTATTATCAATTATGGACTATAAGACGAAAAACATCTAAATACCATTTACGAGATCTACTCGAATCTGCAACAATAAATATTTTTCGTCCAATGCCTTCAAGTGATCACTTGATTTTATAGCGAGTTTGTTTATTTGTTTAATTTGTTGATATAACTTCTTCTCACTGTATACTTTCAGTAACAGTTGGTCTAAAATATAAAATTAAAACCATTAATATTTATAAAATATTGTAAATAGTTTAAATTATAGGTCTACATTCAAAATACAGATTTAAAACGTCATCGAATCGCTATAAATATTATTTATTACCAATTATGTTCTTTAAAATGGAAAACTTGTAAATACTTTTTGCGGCTTCTATTCGATTCTCCAAAACTTCATAATTTCCACCCCAAAAATTCAACAAATCTTTTGTTTTTGAAGCGACCTCCTGTGCTACGTCAATTCTTTGAATTATCATCTGTTCAATATCTACATTCAACGATGATTGGTCTAAAATATGAAATTAAAAACATTCATATTCATAAAATATTGTAAAGTGCTATATTATTTGTCTACACTAAAAATACAGATTAAAAACGTCATGGGATCGCTATAAATATTATTTATTATCAATTATATATCATTAAACGAAACCCGTGTAATTACTTTCAAACGTATTTATTCGGTTTTCCAAGGTTTCTTGATTTTCGGTCCATGTCGTCACTCGATCATTTGATAGTTTAGCGTGCTCGTGTAATAGATCAATTGTTTTGGTTAAATCTTGCGCATACTCTACGTTCACCGATGATTGGTTCAAAATATGAAATAAAAATAATTAATCTTTTATAAATATTATACAATTTAGTCTGTTATTTATGAATATCTAAAGACTACGAGCATCATTGGATTGCTATTAATATTTTTTTATTGTCGATTTGATATATTTTTAAAAAAAACCTTTTTATTACCTTTTGTGTTGTCCACTTGATTTTCTAGAGTTTCAAAATCATTTAACCGTAAGTGGATTTTCTCAATCTCCACTGCAACACAATAACGATGATGAGATAATACGTTTAATTATAGGCGAGTATGAATGAAATATCAGAGTGGCGTCTTGAATAAATTCAAGTATTTTAATATGAATAATTATCGTAGTAATCATTACGTTTCAAGTATTCAGCTAAAGACATGAAGTCTATTTGACTTTTCGACTGGTTGATTGGCTCTCGGATGTTTTCGGAATCCCCTGTAACACCACAACGATAACAAAATACTACATTTGGACACGGAATATTGTGATCACCGACGTAGCGAGGAGTGGAAACGTATAATTTGTTTTTCGTATTATTTGAAATTTACACGTGGACTTTGAATTGTTCCTGTGGGCTGTTACGTACCTGTTTGACGAAAATCGTTAAAGCGGTTTGGTTCGGACGACGCGGTTGAATGGTCGTCCACAAAATCGTCGCGACCATATGGCGTCCGTTGGACACTCAAATCCCTCGTCGCCCAGCGAATTATCCAGCATCCAAATCGGAATGTCCAACACAATGAAATAATCCATGTGATCAACGTCATTGCGTCTTGTATATTGAACATTTTTGATAAGTATGCAATAAACAATACGTTGAATACGATCGAATGTTGCTCGTACGAAACTGCGATGTCTCGTAGGACGTTCGAAAAACAATGACTAATATATAATGTTATATTGTCATTATGTACGGAAAATTTATTACGTATTATAATAACCATAGTAATCCTAACAATGACCTCGCGTTGTTATGAACCGGTATTTTATTGGGTTTTCTGTTCTAACGTATATATAAAATATAAAATGCACGGGAAATAATTCATTTTAAATCACGGTTTTTTCATTATAATTATTATAATTGTAATGTTAGATACTTGATTGGTGACACTTCATATCATTTATAGACTTTTCGATGTAACTATACTGTAGTTTTTTAGCAAGATTTTCAACTGATATAAATACCGAAAAACCAATTTATCTTTTTAGATGTTGAGAAAATTTAAGATATAGAGTTGTTAGAGTAATTATTAAATTTAAGATGGCTTATCATACGAATAACATTTGGACAGATCAGGTAAAGTAAGGTAATAATAATACAAAAGATTTAACCAAATTTAATCAATAAGAATAGTATGACTTATAATAGAGATAATAAAACGATATTATAAAAAATATAAATTTCCATACATCATCTACAAATCTAGTCAACTATTGGATTCTTCCAAGCGTTGAAGTCCAAATCGAATTCATCGTCACATTTCAGTTTGCTGGTAGGGAATAAACTAAAACAAATTTAAATAAAACATATGTCAACGTAAACAACGGAGTAACAAAATTAATATTTACTTGTGATCGACTGTTTTGAAAATGTCTCGTTGCACGCGGTCCACATTTGACGTGGCACATATCACGTGGCCGAGAGTGATTTTCTTGATAGTTTTTAGTTGATCTAATAAACGAAATGGGAGGTTTCTTTTGCATATATTAAATCACGTGTACGGTTTACGTCTACTCACCAGGAGTGAAACTGCCGGGTTGTCCTCGGACGTCGTAAAAAAACCGATCTCCCGCTTTATACCGGTAGAATCCGTCAGCGATTAAACACCGTGTCGTCGGACCTACAATTGCACCGTCGCTTAGTTTTTCTAACAAAAGTCCCACCATCAAGTCAATGTCGTCAACTGAGTGATATAGTTCTTTTAATATTTTAATATCCTACAAAAAAAAAAAAATTGTATCATATTGTTTTGCGAAGCAATTTTCAAATTATTTAGATATATTATAAAATTAAAAAACAATTACGAAAATCATTTTGAATCTCAGAAAACGGAAGAAACGAACGATTTAAAATGAAATCGATTGTACCCACTTTTACGTGTATTAAATTCATTAAGTCTTCGAAATCGTTGGCCAACGGAAGTCCGCATAAATGTCTGACTTGATTGTACGGTTGTAGACCAACATCGCGACCACGTGTAATATCTATCGATAACAAATCAAGTCCCGTGTACGGTGGTTTGAAAGGCATGTGGAACATAAAGTTAGATATCTACGAGATAAAAAACGAATTAAGATATGTTTTGTTCAAATAATCGGGTACGGATGTGTTTACGTAGTAATTGTACGATGGTTGAGGTACTCGGCCGGGCGTCTCCAGAAAACCTTTGAATAATTTGTCAAAATTATCGTCGATCGGTAATAAATCTGGTCGTTTCAACCAGTCCGTAACATTCATAGACGATTCAATTTTGTAATTTTTGTTCATAAAACTAATTTAAGTAATAAATTGTATTTTTGGTAAATTTATATCGAAACAATTGGCACGGAACATACTTGAACTGTACCGGTATAATTTTGTGTAGTACACGATAAGCAGCGCTTGAAAATTCTAGTGACGTGGACGGATTAACGGTAGGATCGTAAATGTTTTCTTCATTTAGGCCATATGATTCTTGAAAATCTTCACCTGTTTGTACGTAAAAACTGATTCATATTTTATTATTTTAAAAATCGTTAATTTATCCTGAAAAAAAAACGCGTACCAATTATTATTGGTAAGTAATTTTCATATACGATACGTTGAATAGTTCCGATGACAATTCTTCGCGTTTCCTGATATGCGATTTCATCAGACCAATGTGGATTAATCGCCATGAGCTTAAATGTGATATAATTATGAAATCTTAAAAACAACGTTTGCATCGCTGTTATTCCTAAATTTTGGTTTCCATTATTAGGATCGCCTGTGGAAATGCGTGAGTTATTATACATATAGCAATGTTTAAGAACGGAAATCGATAAAATGTAAATCTAGGACTACGTAGACGTAAATTACAGCATTTGATTTCGTAATCGTATTAGCTATTCATCTAATGTCAAACAATATTTTGTCTATTTATATTATTATTATATTATATTGTACGGCTCGTCATGTGTTTTATCAATTTGAATGTATCCTTTGCAGTTGTAATGTACAGTAGTATATAGTTAATGTATGTACAATATCTAATGTGATCAAAGCTTTCACGGATGGGGTTATTACTATGAATGTTTTAATCGACTGACTTTTCTGACATGTTTCGGTGTCCACATCTAAAGTTGTCCCGTTTTTCGATGTCTTACACTTTTGAGTTCTGACATTAAAACGTGAATATCAGCGTGTTTTATCAAAATATCCAAAGTCAGACAACTCTGAAGATGGAAACGTCAGTTAATTAAAACAAACATGGTTATTATCCAAAGATATTCATTGTTAAGTTACAGATAAACTTATGCAATGCAATTTTGGTAATAATACGGTATATATAATATAATAGTAATATATATATATATAGTATGTGTTTGATCCGATGTTTGAAACGGAACGGTCATGTCAGTCTGCCACGAGTAAAAAGAAATCTGATAATAATTCGTAACGATTTGAATATTCCCGTCAACTGCCTACTCATAACGACGTGTATTAACCCGTGTCGTATTGAATGTCGGTGTCTGAAATCGAATAAGGTTTGTTTTGTAATGCCACTTGAAACGGGCAAAACATTTGGCCGTCGTTGCTCGTCGAGAAATCGAGTCTTCCGCCCTCCATGGCCCTGAGATGACGAGCGGTACCCTCGCAAGACCCGTACACTTCGGACGCGTCGATGAGCTGCGTGTTGTCGTTCATCTGCGCGATAACGACACGTTGTTATCGCGAACAGCGCTCGCACGAACGGCGTTCGTTTATACTCACGAACGTCGTGGGGCACAACTGGGGACAGCTGTGATTCCTCGACGTCAGTGTTCTGTACACTCCCGTACAGAATATACCGTGTCTGCTGTAAACTGGATCGTCGGGCGGGTCTTTGACGGTCAGTTGACATTGCGAATATAACTCGGGGAAACGTTTGTCGTCGCAACAAAGTATCAGGTCACCTGAACGAATTGATGTATTAAAATAATAATAATAATAATAACAATAGCGCACGCGCGTTTTTATTATTTCGAAATCCTTAAAACTATCATGCGCACGAGGTACAATACAGTTTTATTAAATACCGTTTTCTTTTTTTGGAATGTCGGTAGGCAGACCCGATATGTCGTGTGCTATCAGTTGTCCGAACGGCATTAAAAGAACGTTATTATCGTCTACACGATACTTTTCTCGGCCCAAAAAAAGTTTAATCTGGACCACTCTTGTACTGGGCATTGTGCTTCCATTCGTTTGCATTCGTATTTTGTAAAATCCTAAACACATCATAATGTTATTATAGTGAACGTTTTATGTAGAAATTCTATGAATTCAATAACTTAACAAAAACCGAAGCGTTAATAATGCAATACAATAATCACTATAATAATAGTCGTGCTGGGGCAAAAGGACGTTGTTCTATTGTCTTTTTCTGGTTTCTCGTTGATATATATATCACTCGATTGAATTTGTTTAGTAAAAATACAATTTGATTTTCTTACCGTCGCTGTAATTGGCAGCGAGCAAACGTAAAAACGGCGTTTCTGCTGCACCCCACGTGGGTATATCCAAATTATTGCACGATCCGTTTATACTTCTGTACTTGGAATTCGGATCGCATATCACATGAGGAGCACATTGCCTCACGTAATCGTCGTTGGTCGATGCAATACTCGAAATGTGTAGCGAATTTCTCGTCTGCGTATAAAATAAAACGCGTTACCCCCAAAGACCCTTACATTCTACACACCGCGTTATTAAAAACAATATGTACCTACCTAATTATATTTCGATTTGTTTATATAAATAACGATTTGCTAAATTCGCGTAAGTAATAAATGATTCGAGAATTGAGATATATTATGCAGTGAACACAAATTGTTTGATTAAGATTTAAATCAGTTTTATAGTTTAAAATCTGATATAATATTCTAAAAAGACAGATACGTAAATACGTATATGGGAAATTATTTTCAATTTCAATATTAATTGATTGTTTCGTAGGTGTGTGTTTAATAGTTTGAAATTCTATACGGTTATTAAAATAATAATAGTAAATGTTCCCAATTTATGTGTAAATAAACGATACGTAATTGAATTTTCAAAGAATTATATAGTTTTTATCTATAAATGTCTAATGTGTATAAATAATATGACAAGATATAAAAAATATAGTTTAAATAATCACTTTACTGGAACAAACAATTAAAACAAAAAAATTATATTTTTGATATTTTAAACCCACCTTTATGGCTTCATTAGTGTCCAGTCGAACTTTATTGTCGATGAACATGTACAAAAGATATAAAGCTCCCAGCAACAATAAACAAAATAAAATCGTCTCAAAAAGCGGCCGCCTTCGTAATGGTTTGCGGATCGAGTTTTCATTTTTTATTTGTTTTTTTAACAATAAGCTGAAACGAGAAAATTAATCACACACAATGGCGCAACGTGTGGATATGGAGGTGGGAATGGAATCAGGAAGGGTACAAAATTTTGAAATAATGTGGCACCACAGGTCACTTACGTTTAGTAATTTATCACTGGAAAAATTGATATGTAAATATATATTGATTACTTACTCATATTCCCCATTTTTGTTACCCATCATTAATGCAGTTAGATATTAATACCACTATCGCATTCCAGTGAAAATGTCGGAAAATACTTTTTATGCGCTGAAATGCTGCAATCTAAGTAGGGAAAATATAATATAAATATAATATCATATGTTCGGTCATGTATAACAAAGTACCGTCGTGGCGGATAACGGAATGAAGCCACGTATGAACTATGATTTAGACCGAATGTTAGAATGTATTCTACACACACACACACACACACACACACACACACATATATATATATATAATTATAAACGTCTATTTTTAATAAACTCGATATTACAGGATTAGTTAAAGTGTTTTAACGTATTGGCCATACGTAATCAAGTATTTGTAATATTTATCAGCCCTATATAATTACAATATTATATTATATAGCAGAATATATTTCAGTTTCTATATCACCTGCACTGAGTGACCTTTCGATACATTTTAGGTGGAACTGTGTATAGAAAGAATGCACATCGTAGATTATGAACATTAATAATGTAAATTTAATATAAATCAGTAATTCAAATTAAAATATATAGTTTTGGCTAATTTTTACGAAGAAAACATTAAAATTATATATATATATATATTATAAATAAAGAAAGACATTTCTACTCTCATAAATAGTATTTGGTATTGGGTCCTATACATTTGCGAAGGCCCATTATTTTATATAGTTTGATCGTATTATTATTTTATTATTTGTACGTATACATTATAAAAATCTGAAAATCAACCATGATAAGACGTGTTTTCAAATAATTAACACTCGATAACTTTACCGGTAACATATATAAATATATTTCATTTCATTTATTTGCATACAATGAAGACAGAGGGAGACGGTATTTCTCAACATCTGAACACTGAACAGTTGTATTCCCATTTTATAATCTGGACATGTTTTGATAATAAAAACCACAATTGGTATTTTAAGTAAACAAAATCACAATATTCGATTATGTAATATATATAATACAATATGCGTTATATACATTTATGCTTTAACCTTATCTGCTGTATTTATAACATTTTTCTTAATAACCATTATCGATGAAATAAATTCATCGAGTTTGGATTGTTAAATCTAATGTCACATAATTACTGTGCGTTTTACTGTCATACTAATTTTACATAATTTTTATTTTAAAAATACTTAGTATATATAATATATATATTATTCTTACAGTTTCAGAATTTTCTTTCCTCATAACATGACCAAATCATCTAAGTCTATTTCTTATCATCTTATTTACGATCAATGCTATTCCTATGCTTCCTTTTACATATTCATTCCTTATCATATTATCTCTTGTCCCTCAACTCATCCATCTAAGCATTTTCATCTTTGCTACATTCATTATTTGCTCTATTTTCTTGTCACCCGGCCAACACTCTAAACCATACAACATAGTTGGTCTCACTACACTCTTATAGAACTTACCTTTCAGCCTCATTGGAATTCTCTTATCGTACAAAACACCAGACGCTTCTCTCCACTTGATCCATCCGCACTCAAGAGGACGCTGTGTATGTTTCTTAAGAAATAAAGATATTTTAAAGATGGCTCTGATATTGTATAGATAATATTGTAATTTATCACATTGTTAGTATTTTAGTAGAAATCAGTAATCAATAAATACATTATACACGAAAATTCTATATTTTTTAAATTTATTTTATAACACTTATTGGCTTTGTTTTATATTTATTTATATGTAAAAACTTGTTTTTATTTTATTTTTTTTATTAATAAGAGTATTAGTTTAAAGATTTTTTTTTATTGTTTTAATTAATATATTGTTATTAATATTAACGATAATTTTTTCCCCGGCCTGTACGATTCGTAAACACGTAGAGCATTATTTCTTGTCCTTTGTTTCCTTAATAGGACGATCGAGTGTATATTACTAAGTGATTATCCATTTCGGTTTTAAAAACGTTTGATTCGAAGAGAGACTATTGTTTCATATTTAAAGTCGCACTAGAGACCACGAGCCATCACTGTACAATATATAATATAATATAATTTATTATAGCGTTTTAAATAGGTACATTTTTCAAATTTCCTATTATTTGAAATATTATAGTTAAATTATATTAACCTATTATACAAAACATAAATTTGTTTGTCTATAAATTTAGTCCAAATATATTGGATTTTTGTCATACACGTGGTTTACAAGGAAAATGGTACATATTTTTACCATTATTTATAATCATAGCTATAATTGAGGAATTTAGGACAAAAAATCTGATTTCTGTAATTATTCTATGAAAATGAAATGTCCCCCCAAAAAAACAAAGAAAACATATTGAAACAAGTTATATTTTAAAATAGATTAACATTTATAAACAATATATATAAATAAATATATATTTATATAATACATTCATAAATAATTTAAATATACAATAATTAATCAAAATATTCCATCAATAACCACTTGATTATTTAAATCAGGTATACATATTAGGGAAATTGTCCATGAAATCCTCAAAATAGTTGCGGAATTATTTGTTTAAAATTCAATCTGAAAAAAATCTATATATTAAAATTGATTTTCTGTAATAGAATATTTAATTTATAGGGAAATACGTTTCACATAACTAAAAAGAATTTTATTGAAATATTTAATACTTTTATATAGTTACATATGATATAGTACGTAAATTAAAGTATTTAAAACAGTATCCATAAAACTATGTTATAACATGTTAAAAATAATTATTGAATTAAAAATAATAAACTAAATATGAACTTGTATACTCTTAGTTCACCTTATTACAAATAATTTACAATTCAAACCAACTGTTGGTCTCTTTCCAAGCGTTTAAGTCCAAATCGAATTCATCGTCACATTTCAGTTTGCTGGTAGGGAATAAACTAAAACAAATTTAAATAAAACATATGTCAACGTAAACAACGGAGTAACAAAATTAATATTTACTTGTGATCGACTGTTTTGAAAATGTCTCGTTGCACGCGGTCCACATTTGACGTGGCACATATCACGTGGCCAAGAGTGATTTTCTTGATAGTTTTTAGTTGATCTAATAAACGAAATGGGAGGTTTTATTTACATATATTAAATCACGTGTACGGTTTACGTCTACTCACCAGGAGTGAAACTGCCGGGTTGTCCTCGGACGTCGTAAAAAAACCGATCTCCCGCTTTATACCGGTAAAATCCGTCAGCGATTAAACACCGTGTCGTCGGACCTACAATTGCACCGTCGCTTAGTTTTTCTAACAAAAGTCCCACCATCAAGTCAATGTCGTCAACTGAGTGATAGAGTTCTTTTAATATTTTAATATCCTATAAAAAAAAAACAATCAATACAATAATATAATACATATTATAAAACGAAGTGATTTTCACATTATTTAGACAAGTAAACGGAAGAAATAAACGATTTTATATGAAATCGATTGTACCCACTTTTATGTGTATTAAATCCACTAAGTCTTCGAAGTCGTTGGCCAACGGAAGTCCGCATAAATGTCTGACTTGATTGTACGGCTGCAGACCAACGTCGCGACCACGTGCAATGTCTACTGACAACAAATCGAGTCCAGTGTACGGAGATTCGAAATACAAGTGAAACATAAAGTTAGATATCTACGAGATAAAAAACGAATTAAGATATGTTTTGTTCAAATAATCGGGTACGGATGTGTTTACGTAGTAATTGTACGACGGTTGAGGTACTCGGCCGGGCGTCTCCAGGAACCCTTTGAACAATTTGTCGAAATTATTGTCGATCGGTAATAAATTGGGTCGTTTCATCCAATCCGTAATGTTCATAGACGATTCAATTTCGTAATTGTTCTTCATAAAACTATAGAACGTGTTTAAGTTATACGTTTCCGTAAACTTTATATCAAACAATTGACACGAAACATACTTGAACTGCACCGGTATGATTGTGTGAAGTACACGATAAGCAGCGCTTGAAAATTCTAGTGACGTGGACGGATTAACGGTCGGATCGTAAATGTTTTCTTCGTTTAGACCGTACAGTTCTTGAATATCTTCTCCTAATTATACACGTGAAAACAGATCAATACTCGAACGAGTTTAAATATCGTTCACCCGCCCTGAGACTAATGTATGCTTACCGATTATTATTGGTAAGAAGTCTTCGTATGTGGTACGTTGAATAGTTCCGATGACTATTCTTCGCGTTTCTTGATAGATGATTTCGTCGGACCATTTCGGATTTAGAGCCGATAGTTGAAAAGCGATATAATTGTGAAACCGTAGAAATAACGTTTGTACCGCTGTTATTCCCAAATTTTGGTTACCGTTATCAGGATCGCCTGCAAAATATTCGCGTCATAATAATTATGCATGCCGTGTTTGTGTACGTTTTTCAACGGGTTAGAGCGAAGAGTTTCTCGACCGCCGTTTCGTCGCGTTATCAGAATTTTCATAATGAGATTGGACCATCGCGTCCGCATTTTCATGCGTATCGATAATATGAATTTTACGTTTTTTAAACACTGGTGACCGATATTGTTACTATTTTATACGTTATCGTAAGAAATTGACTACGTATACATACAATTGTATTGATTTCGTAATATTTTTTTTTTCGTATAAAAGTTCATATTGAACTCGATTTTTTTCATAACACCCAATAATTGAATATTCGTTGAAATCGCTTCGTCTCGAAAAAGAAATGTATTTATTTAACTCTGACTGATCGCGCGAATAACGAAGGGAAGGCTTTCGATTTCGAACAACTACATAAATGCCGCTTTGTAATTATTTCGGGATATTGACCTGTATCGTATTGAAAACTGGTGTCTAAAAGTTGTAAAGGTTTATTTTGGACGGACTTTTGGAACGGACAAAACATTTGGCCGTCGCCGCTCGTCGAGAAATTGAGTCTTCCGCCCTCCATGGCCCTTAAATGACGTGCATTGCTCTCGTTCGACCCGTAGACTTCGGACGCGTCGATGAAGTGCGTGTTGTCGTTCATCTGCGGAAACACGACACGTTTTCATCGCGACACGCACGTGGCTTTGTTAAAATACTTACAAACGTCATCGGGTTCAGCGGACAGCTGTAATTCTTTGACGTCACCGAACGTACCGTTCCCATGCAAGAAATATTGTGCTCACCGTAAACAGGGTCGTCCGGTGGATTGTCAATGACCAGTTTGCATTGCGGGTACGTCTTTCTCGCGTTTTCGTCCGTACAACAATCGATTATCTGACCTGAAATGTTTTACATTCGAACAAAAGCGTTTGCAGTATATTAGGTGTGCGCTGATGTTTCAAATCGAATAAATTGAACGCGAAAAATACATTACCGTGGTTTTTTTTCGGAACATCGTTAGGCAAACCCGACACGTCGTGGGCTATCAATTGTCCAAACGGCATTAGAAGTACGTTATTTTCATCGACTTGATACTTTTCTCGGTTCAGAAATAGCCGAATGCTGACCACTCTGGCACTAGGTAACGCACTTCCATTCGTTTGCACTCGTAATTCGTAATAATCTTCGAAATATTATTTTAATTTTATATTGTTTACATTATTTGAATGTACATAGTTTTGAGATATTCTATGTTACTATGTGAATCACTTGCAGGCACAGTTCATGCGATCAGAGTGTTGGAAGAAGCAGCGAAGAAAATTGGTTAAGAAATCAATACCGATAAAACGAAGATAATGGAACTTATTGACAGTGGAGAGGACCTCAGAGAGTTTAGAGGTTTAACTTACGAAAACGTTAATGATTTTAAATATCTGGGAGCAACTTTAAGTACAAAAAATGACTGGTGTAAGGAATTAAGTATTCGATTAAATAAACCTGAAAAAACGTCTTACATAGTGATGAAGTTCTTAAGGTCAAAAATTATGTCTAGAAAAACAAAAGTAACACTGTACGTGACTATAATAAGAACAACTCTCAATTATGGTTGCGAGATCTGGACGAGGACTAAACAGACGGAGAGAAGGTTGAGGACCTTTAAGAATAAAGTATGGAGGAAAATCTGTGGACCCGTTATCGATTAAGTAACGAGGAATTGGCAAAGGAGGTTCAATAGAGAGCTTATACGATTTAGTGGTGTTTATACCAGAGACAAACTTTATTAAAGGACAATAGATAAAATGGTTAGGAAACATAATGAGGAGAGGAGGTAGTGAAAAAATAAAGACAGAAATGGAACGGAAACTCCATGAAAGAAGATATCATAGCAGATTCAGGAAAAAAAGATTGATGTAGTGGAAGATGATTTTAAAAGTTTTGAAGTCGGAAACTGAACAAAGGTAGTTTAAGATGGAGACAATAAATGAAGTATAGTTATAGCGGCAAATACTTTTAAAAAAGTAGCTATTACTTGTTATTATTAAAACCATTTTCATTACCGTCACTAAAATTAGCATTGAGTATGCGAAGAAATGGCGTTGTTGATGCACCCCATGTGGGCGTTTTAAAATTATTACAAGATCCGTTAAAACTTCTGTATTTAGCATTCGAATCGCATTTTACTTGAGGAGCACATCGAATTAAGTAATCACCGTTAGTTGTGGCAATACTAGAAACGTGAAGTGAATTTCTTGTCTGTAACCATATAGACGAAGTAAGTACGATTTATATTATTATTATAACATCAACCAGGTCATTACAGATGGTTGTTAAATGAAAAACTTGATAACAATTAACGTTTTATAGGGTGTTAACGTGTTTTCAAATGATTGAAACACGATTGATTTAATATAGTCTTAAATATCAAACAGAATTCACTATTTATCCGAATATTATTTTATAATAGTAATATAGACGTAGTAGGATATAAAAATAGTTGTGACGTGAACGTGATGAATACGGTATAGTTTTTACAGCTGTGACTCACTCGTTTGTGTTAAAACTAATATTTTTGTTGTTTCGAAAAAAATATTAGTTTAGTTATTAAAATTAATTTTCTACACGTACCTTTACGGTTTTATTGAAATCTGATTGAACTTCGTTTTCGATTAGCATGTATATTATATAAATAGCACCTAGTAATAATATAACGAGTAGAATTATACTGAAATTCCGCGTGAACAGCATTTGATGCCATTTGACATCGTTTTTTTTATTGTTGAACAATGGTCTAAAACAAGAAATATAAATATTAACTATATCATAGAAACGGTTTATATTTCAATATGATATTATTGCATCGCGTACGGTGTTCGTTATTATATTTGTGTGTACATAACGAAATATCGTACTTACTCCTTTTCACCGATTTGAGTGAAGGTACCCATCCCGTAAGGATTTCGGTTATCACGTATAGATCTCCCCTAAACAACGGTCGAAAAGTAATTAATTAATGCGCTTGTAAATAACTTCTACGATTCGAAATGCATCTTTTTTGTTATATTTACCGACAATATTGATAAAAACTGAATATTGTTAAAAAAATACGATGTTAAAAAGTGTTTTTACGTTTATAAAAATTACCCATTGAACAATGAATGACGACGTGTATCTGTGTTTGGTTCAGATTGAACTGCGTATAAATTCGATAACCTGCCGCTGTTTATATTAACTCGATTGCACGAGTTACGGAAAAATCGGTCACGTATTTGAAGAGGAAATAAATGTTGAGAAAATTCAAACTAGCTTTTCCGCTGCAAACGTCGCCATGAAGACTAAATTTCCCGAAGACTTATACACAAAAGTGTTAAACATTTTGGTTGAGACATTTAGTAATAAAATAAAGTAAATAATCTCGTAATGAGTACATTTAATTCTTATTTGTTATATAAAACTTGTACTATGATCAATACTATGAAAAAAAAAAAAATCACAGAGTTCAAAAAAATATTCAACTTTCCACATTATCATCGAATGCATTCATTTGAATTACTTTTGAATCGGAATAATAATAATTAAGTATATGGCAAAATAACCGTTGTTCGATTAATTACTAAGAATTCAAGAACAATATGTACCTACGTATATATACTTAAAACAGTAGTACAGACGTAATATTTTTATCTGTATATCGTATTTCACACTTAACTGCATACATCGAAGTTCATAGTAGTTTGTTATGTACTTGTTATATGATTTATTGCGTTATTATCCGAGTTTATTCACTCAGTCGTACATTTATGTGTGTGTATGATAAGAGTTAATTTTGTTTCCATTTAAATAATTACTTGTGTATACATGTAATTTTTGCAGTTTCGGGTTGATTCCGCAAAACGAGTATATGGGTCGCACCATCCTCGTGTATTATGTTTCACTGCTTGAGAAATTTTTATAATCTTTAATTTTCAAATATGATTAAAATTTAACTTATACCTATTATACTTATTACTAGAATAATTGATCATATATCTACTGAAAATTGAAGAAAAATATGATTGTACAAACTAGTTTCATTGTGTGATAAACTTATTAACCAATTTAATGATTTTGCAATAATATTTAGGCAAAATTTTAGTTTTACTCTTTTTTTCTTATTTTCATAATTATTTTATTAAATATTTTCATAGTCGCTTATGGAATAGAAATTATAATTGTTTTAGATTGCTTTTATTCTAACGCGTTATAGAGTAAATCGAATAATAAAAATAAAAAACAATTTAATTTATATCCACGCACTATTAGAACTATATTCAAACAGAATTCGAATACGTGAATTGTATAATAAATCTGGTATTTATATACTTACAATGTAATCGACACACACACACACACACACACACACACACACACACACACACACACTCACACACAATATACATATCCCTTGACCTAACAGTGGCGTGGCGAAGAGGGTATTTGAGAAACGGCAGCCTTCGGGTTTCCCGAGGTGCTTTTATGTGAAATATTAGAAGATATTGTCCACAGTCATATAATATTTCAACAAAATCAATTGTCATATAAGTTCTGAGCAATAAGCATGATGAGATATTATCTGATTACGTTTAAACAAAGTTCTTATCGTACTTGCAAATCCTGTGGGTTATTGTTAATAACTACTTAAAATACTAAGATCGTCATTGAAAACCTTATTAAACAGGCGTGAGTCGCATTACACGTACAGGTAAAATCGATTTTGAACTGTTATAATTGCTTATTTAATTTTTTTTATTATACCTTTTTTAATATGATTATGAACACAATCCGTCGTACTAATTTACAAAATGTCTATATATTTTACATTTCAATTTAATATCAGTATACTTATTAGTACTCACATAGAAACTTGAGTACTAATATTGTTTAGAATTTTATTTACCATTTAATTTTCGATTATATGAAATATATATTATTTGTGGTAAGTACGCAGATAAACCAAATAAATAAAATAAAATTATCAATTGTTTTATAAATAAAATATATATAAATACATAATTTATTTTAAATACGATTTATTTTGGACTATTAAAGAACACGACACACTTAACAATTTTAACATTTCAAACAAGACAAATAGAGTAAAAAAAAAAAATGAATATAATAAAACTACTAATAAAATACAAATAGTAATAGCTCAAAAATTCTTAAACATAAAAATATTGAGTTTTTACAAAAAGGGTCAGATTTTGTAGACTTTACTATTTTAGTTTCAGTGTATAACATAAGATCCGATTATTATTATTATTATTCTTTCCATGCTGACAAGTCAAGTTTGTACGACGAACAGCTGTATTTGATACTCGACATCCATCTAAAAACAAAAAAACAAAATCATAACACATTTTAATAATATACCGTGTGTTGAAGCGAATTCATAATTGATATTATTCTCCTCACTTGTGGTCAACGTATCTGAACGTTTCCTTTTGCATGTGGTCCAGATTTGACGACGAACACATCACGTGGCTGAGAGTGATTTTTTTCAGTGTTTTTATTTGTTCTGCGGTGAAAACGAGACGATGTAATACAAAAGCGATTCGCATCGCGAACGTCGCTAACCAATACAATCGTTTGTTTACGTACCCGGTGTGAAGCTTCCCGGTTGTCCCTGGACGTCGTAAAAATAACGGTCGCCGGCTTTAAACCTATAGAAACTATCTCCGATCACACAAGCCGCGGACGGACCGACCAACGATCCGTTTCGGGGTTTCTCCAAGAGAGCGCCGACAATGTAGTCTATGTCGTGCACCGTAGAATAGAGCGACTTCAATGTTTCAATGTCCTACGGCGAGATGAAATCGTAAGAACGAACGAACGCGAGTATACGATCGGTTCGAAAGCATTTCGCCGCAGCACGCAATAGTGTGTGTACCACGTTATCGCGCTGACGGTACGCGGACAACGACGCGAGTCACCTTTGAAGATATCAAATCGGACAGGTCGTCGAATTTATTCGCTGTTTTCAGTCCGCAAATTCGTCGCATCCGATTGTACGGCGGAAGACCGTTGTCTCTGCCCCTTTGGATGTCGTACGACATCAAATCGAAACCAGAGTATCCGTCCAGGTTCGGTATTTTGAACACGACGTTCGTGATCTGCAGGAGGACGCGCGTATCGGAACGCATAAATGTGTATAACGTAAAACAATGTCAGCAGTGCTCGAATCGGCAAAATCACAGAAGGGCAGTAGTGAAAAACGTGTTGTAAGGAAATTGACGTTGACGCTACCCTCCAAACACCGTTTCAAGACGTTTGTGAAACGTTCCTAATGCATACGAACGCATACAATTACAAATATAGATTTGAACTCGAACCAGTGTACCCGAATAATGTAACGATATCGCCGACGACACGTAAACTCGCGTTCGAAACAATTATTTCGAGAACAGTCGTTCGTATGGTACAAAAAAAAAAAAATAGATGAAAATAGATGAAAATTAGTCTCCTCCGCCCACCCGATTCGAGCGCTGAACAAATGGCGCGTGACAATATAACCGTACACGTATAACGTTACCAGATTGTTGTAAGACGGTTGTGCGGCTCGGCCGTGCGTTTCCAAGAAACCTCGCAACATGTTGTCGAAGTTGCCGATGAGCAAGTCTGGTTTGAGCAGCACCCTGGAAGGCTCGACCTCGTCGACGACCGTGTAGTTCGCGTCCATGAAACTACAGCGACGCGAGAACGTGTAATGGACGCGTGCGCACGTACGCGATTCGGTTTCGTTACTTGAACTTGGCGGGGATAATAGTGTGAACTGCCCGGAACGCGCCGCTCGTCATTTCTTGTGCTAGGGCCGAATTGATCGTAGGGTCGTAGGCCGTCTGTCCGGTCAGCCCGTACTCTTCCATGTATTCGTGTCCTACAACAACGTCGGACGGGGATGTAGACTCCGGTGCGTTTGTCACCGTCGACCGTCGCGTTTACCCAAGAGGATCGGCAGGAAATGATCGTAGGCGATGACCTGCATGATCGCGCCCATGATCCGACGCGTCTCCTGGTAAACCGTCTCGTCGGACCAAGACGGGTTCAGCGCGTGCAGCTCGCCGGCAAGATGATTGTGATATCTCAAGAACAGGTTCTGGAACAGCGCGATGGCCAAGTTTTGATTGACGTTCACGTCGCCTGCGCAAACACCACCAAATCGTTATCGTCGCTATCAGGGCGAACAACGTTTAACACTCGCGCGGTACCCGCGGTGAATTGGACGTCGGATTTGCCCAGTGGGCCGTTTTTGAACTCTGAATTCGGATTCAACGGACAGTACGTTTGGCCTTCCAGCACCTGCGATCTAAGTCTACCGTTTTCGAACGTCCGCAGACCGTCCGCCGTCTTTTTGTCCGATCCGTACACTTGAGACGCGTCTATGTATTGAGTATTTCTATTGATCTGAAACGGATGAGATTGATTTGACGAATACGTATTTGCAATTACAGGCCGAAAACGTAGTGCACTTATATATTATAAAACACGCCGTTTTTAGAACGGCGGAGTTCGCGTTCGGAGAGACTTACGATCGTTCTGGGCGTCAGCGGGCAGCTGAAATTCACCGAAGTCATAGACCGCACGAACTTAAACAGCGACACGTTATACGGCCCGTACACCGGGTCGTCCGGCGCAATGGGTATGGCGGTTTCGCACTCGAACGGGATTCTCGTTTTGTCCGCGTCGCCGCAACGGTCCAAATCGGCTGGTAAACGACAGACGGGAGTTTTCAAACGGTGTTTGGCGCGGCGCGTCGACGGACGTTCGACGGCGTTCGTTGTTTACCGGGTGTGGTCGCGTTCCGAATGTCGTCCGGATAGAACGACACGTCGTGCGTCAGGAACTGTCCCCACGGCACTAGCAGTTCGTTGTTCTCGCGGTCGACGTGCCGGGCTTCCCTCGCGTAGAACAATTTCACGCCCACCGACCGGGCGCTGGGCAACGGTTTCCCGTCCAACTGCACCCGGAACGTGTTATCGCCTGACGGACAACGAGCGACAACAGTTATTGTCATGAAACACGCGATCGACCGTTTTCGTCGTCTCCGCCGTATGAAAGCCCCCCCCGAACAATGTTCGTTACGAAAAACAGAAAAAAAAATTCCTTTCGCTCGGATTCGTCTGACGATAAAACCCCATAGCCGAACTCGAGCGAACTTGAATTATTTTTCAACGTCACAGTGTTAGCGCGACCGCGGTTATCATTTACCGTCGTCAAACTCGGCGTTCATCAGCCGGTAGAACGGCGTCAGAGCCGCGCCCCAGTTGGGATGTCGCAGGTTGTTGCACGAACCGTTGTACGACCTGTACACGTCGTTTGGATTGCACGTGACGGCCGGGGCGCATTTTCTGAAATAGTCGTCGTTCGTTGTCGCCACGCTCGTCACCCTGACGGACGGACTTCCAGCAGCGACTTGGCCCGGCGAACCGTCCGTCCGGCAAACCCAGTACGCGGCGACGGCCGCGGCGGCGGCGGCGATCGCCAGCACCGTTATCAAACGGGCGAACCACGACTTCCTCCAGAACGGTTCCAGTTCCGCCTTGGCCCTGAGCAGCGGACTGAAACGCGCATACATATCAGTGGTACGCGCGTTAGGTTCAATGATATTTCGCTATCGGCCCTGACGCGAACGAAGATTTGCTCGACAACGATCGAGCGGGTACGATGTCCTTAAAACGTAATGGTCGACACGAACATACAGTTCGCCGACGTGCACACCGGACGATTTTTTGTCATCTAGTACGCTTTTTTATTTTTATACTCGTATATATTGGTCAATATACCTTGTCATGATATCACGCCATAAAATGATTTATACCACGAACGGTAAATGATGTTTATTTTGCCGCCCACGACAAAAAAAGAAAAAAGAAAAAGTACGGTACGAGGTAAACGACTTTTTTATAATTTATTATGAATCTCTACGCAGACTGTAAAAATTCCATATAGTTATTTGAATAAATAACGTAAAACTGTTGACAATTATTGTTACGTTACGTAACAGGTTCGTGTTGATCCGACCAGTTCCATTAGAAAGACCGTATATTTGAACATGATTAGATTCGCAGAAAAACAAACACAACAAGTAATGTGTTTATAAACGCGCCGCGTCGTCCTCGTGAACGCAAGCAGACTCCGAATAATAAAAAATAAATAAAAACAGTTTCATTAGGAAGCGCATATGTTTTAATAATGATTATATTCGAATAACAACAACAACCAATGTGTTCATAAACGCGTCGCGTCGTCCTCGTAAACACGCTCCGAACAAAAATAAATCTGAGTAATCGACACACGCGCGCGCGCGCGCACATACACAGACAAACACATTATTTCTATTAAATATATTTGGAAATCTTTGATTATTTTTGTCGACAAAAGCACGATATACAATTAAATAACAATTATTATCGAAACGGCATATATATTTACTCGGTCTCGTCATCGTTGAACGGATTTATTCTGGTGAACAATTTCATTGTCACGACCGCGAGAACATCCGACAATGTATACCGCCGATGTCGTGGCACCAACTACGAAATCACCACGGGTTTGTGTATAAGCCACTTACTGCGAGTGGTACGTATTGAACCGGGTATGCGTTATACAGTTTACCTCGGACGTAATATTATTATGTGTTGTCTTATGAAACCGGTTTTGGACGAAGAAACGTAAACATAGATAGCCGCCGACGGAGAAATTAAAATTGATTATTGCCTTTTATATTTGTCAACCCTAACGAGAATACACGTTGCGGACGTTTTGAAAACACTCTGCAATGTTATGCAGGTCTTATTGATTTTCTTTTTAAAAAATTACACAGTTTATCGTAATTATTTTCCGAGTTAATACTATACGTTAACATTACGTTAAGTAAATAAAAAAAAAATGCGTTTAATATAACGTGTATTAATAGATATTTATATATATATATATATATCATACAACATACAGCACACATACACATATGCTGTTGAAGTTTTAAAAACTGCAAAGTTGTAATATTATATGTTTTATTAAAAAAAAAAAATGTAACATCTAAAAGATAGGTGAACTTTGTAACAATCGGGAGATTTGACTATTCGTTTACCGTATTCAATATTTATGCTATTTTAATTTGATGAAAGATTTATATTTTAATATTTTCACGGGAACAGGTGAAAGTCCATAAGTATTAATGTTAAAAGGATTGCTCAGTGCCTCGGACGAATAATTCGTTGGACATTGAAACTTGATTATTTGCAATTATGCCATTATTCTCATTATTAATAATCATGTCCTTGGTTGTGTGAGATTATACATTCGAGTCGAATGTACAAGACTTTATATTTGGTCAATAAGAATTCGTTGAACCAATTTTTGTTTTTTTGTTTGTTTTTTGTTTTTTATTAATTATTCAAATTAGATTCTTATACGAATCTTATATCTCTTTCTATCCTAATGGAAAACTGATCACGAACAGGTTGTTGACTCGTTAAACGCGTGGCTTGTTTCGGATTTAAGTGTCTGTAGACGTAGACCGATCAGGACAAAAAGTCTGGAAAGACGCATAAAATAATATTTTAGATAAAAAAATTCCACGAGTTGTTTAACGAGTTCTTTCGATACTGGGTTAGGTTAGTGTTAGGTTATTTTTTGGGCTGCTCGGAGTTTTTATTATTTTATATATATATATATAATTCACCTATAAATACATAATTTATTTTTGTCGATAGTCGAGTATTTTGGTTATTCAAACGATTGGGTGGTTTGATTGACGACAACATACAAAACTACAACTGTAGTGTTCGACTATTTTTCGACGGTAAATCAAATTCAACTCCAGAAATCGATTTTGTTATTGCTTTCAAATGTAAAATTATAACAATAATATTTCTATTAGTTTTATTCTGAAAACGGGTGCCAAGCTATTTCGTATACAATCACGTAATTTTATATAATATGTATTTTTTTTATATTTCACACGGATTTTTTTTTGTTGTGCGAAAATAACACACACATACACACACACACACACCACACACACACACACCTACACACACATCTACACACACACTCACACACACAAACACACACACATGTATATATATATAAAAAAACAATACTCACGTAGTTTGAGACGGCGAGGACTTATCTACATTTTTAAAAATATTAACCATTTTTAAACGAACCGATCGTAAAGAGCCGCGTTATTTGACTGATAAAAAAAAAAGAATTCATATATGTTACGTTAACTATACGCGAAATACGACGAGGTAGTTTCTCCCACCGTGTCCGGGTATAATCAGTGCGTAAACCGAGGGTATGATAACAGCTCTAATAAATCACATACGATATAGTCTATACGTTTTGTTGAAGACGAATCGACGAAATATCGAATTCATCGTGACTACGTTTACTCGGGTCGAACTTTGTAATTCTCCCGTCAGTGTTGCCGGCACTCTTCCGTTACACCATTCCGGCCGATGCGTTCGCGTAGAATAGTTGTTCGTCAATGTCCCGTTTCTTTTAGATCTCACCAATTGGTGGAATTTCGGTCTAACCCTAAACCGATTTCAAACGCTTCAAATATTCAGTAAAACAATAAAAAAAAAAAAAAAAAATGAAAACTGTGTTCTCGATGTGATGAACACGAAATTTCAATCGAACTTTCACGTAATTAAAACGCTTTACATACCAATGGTTTCATAAAAAAAATACAGATAACAGAAAACACATTGTTATTAAAGTTTTAATTGTTTAACAATTTGAACGTCATACAAATATTGTACATATCACAAAGTATTATTCCAAAATGTTAATTCCGTTTTCTGTGTAGGAAATACTTACCATCAACATTGATGGAATACGAGGGTTGGTATTATAGAGTATTAGCGAATCATATTCTCAAATGATTTATTTTATTTTTTACAAAAATATGAAATATTCGAAATGCAAAATATCCAATAAATTGACAAGACACGATTTATACGTTCTGCAATCGGTTGATCAACGGGTCAATGTGATAGGCGCAATATAGGAAAATTGGAAATGTTTTATGGCGGATTTAATAAAAATTGAATAACAGGTCAGTAAAAAAATGTGAAGAAGTTATTGAAAAGTACACATAATATTTATATTTGTATATATTTCCGAGTAGTATACCTGTTACAACAGTGTTTTGAACCTTCAAATTGGTCTATTTATTTGGATAAAAACGATTGCTTTCGAAATTAATAATTTTTCATGTACTCTAGTAGTAAGCTTTCGGAAATTCTGGCTATGAATATTCAGAACGTGCGTATGAATTCAAATCAATAAAATTTACAATAATTTTATTTCGGCTTAAAAATAATACACGTTAACAAGTGATAAATTGTATTTCAATTTTTTTTTTCTTTATAGATAAAGTAACTAACGTTGCTCAGTCTTGTGATTTGTTTATCGAATAACAAGAACATTTAAAACGGTAAAATATATGTACTTGCACACGCGTTTATATCGATTGTAATAATAATTAATTGGACATTATCTAATGCATTTCGAAATGATACGAGACATCGTTGTTTACGGTTCATGTAGACGCGGTATTGAGCGCATCATAATGTAGAATAAATCATTCCGTTCCCATATCGTTATCATAACAATATATATTCGTATGAATAATAATAAGCTATACTTAGCTATATTATTGGTTCGATAAACTGTATTTTTATATACGTCAAGATTTTCGAGAATTATATTCCGCTATGAGACTGACAGTAGAGATTTCCATTTAAAACCGATAAACACTCTTCCCCCCCCCCTCTCCTGCTAAAAAATAAGAATTAAAAACGGCAAAATATTTTAGGAATTATATTAAGTTATGTAGTTAAATACGTCGTTTTTTATGCATTTCGCGGAAATCACGTACAAATTAAAGTCGCTAGTTAAAATATAATCAACACGTATGGACTGTAAGTTAATCGTTAATTGTGTTTTACGATTATAACGTAATTGGATTTCATAAAAGTAACAGACGTGAATCGCGATGCACATACAATAGTAGTATATATGAAAAATCGTTAACGTCCATTATAAAAACTGTACGTTTCGCGAATTCAAGCGCTTCAATTACGCAGTTATCAAAACGTTTGGATATAGTTTGAAAATCGTTTCTTTTTTAAATTCATTCGTCACAGATGAAATTCACGGCAATTATATACATACACTGCGATGCAATCCGTTCACCGGCGAACCTCTTAGCATCATCATAATTTTCGTAAGTATTTTTCTTCGAAAATCCATTTATATTTTATCTCTTTATCTCTCTCTCTTTTCGCCGTGTTAAGGTCATCACGTCATATACGGAATAAATACGTTTTCCTACAGCACTTAAACGCGCGTGTTATTCGTATACTAAGCACATTTAATGCAGTTTGAACTGAACGTCAATACCGATCTGGCGGCAATAAAATGATTGCGATTTCTGTCTACTGCGGCTTAGCGTTGGTATTGCCATTACTGCTTTGTTACGAAAGCACGGTGAGTCTCGTGCGCGCTGAAAACATACAACCGATGTATGATATCGATGCGAATTGTTTAATGATTTTTTTTTTTGTTGAAAACCTAAAGAATCTTTTTTGATTTTTTCAGTTCGGCGAGAGCAGACGGTTCTACATCGACTACGAAAAAGATGAATTCGTCAAAGACGGCAAAGCGTTCCGGTACGTTTCGGGATCGTTGCATTATTTCCGCGTGCCCAGACCGTATTGGAGGGATCGCGTACGCAAAATGAAAGCTGCCGGCCTGAACGCCATATCGTTGTGAGTACATACGTATAGTATTAGAATTTTTCATCATCGATTTGCCCGTATTTTACATGGATTTTTCGCTCAACTGAATATAAATAAATATATATATATATGTGTGTGTAAGATACACAATTAATTTTCTCATTAGACATACAACGTTGTAAGCCAAATCTCCCACTGCCTCAGTAGTACGACTACTATTTTTGTTGAGTATTGTTTTTATGATTTACGTATAATGTATATCGTACGAGTACGTAGAAACGTTGATGTACGATGTATTTTTAAAACCTAATCGGATATTTTACGATACCACGTTAAAATATATTTGCCGATATTAAAGCAATGCCTTATTGAGATTTTTCGAAAATATAGGTTGAGTTGAAAATTAACATACGAATAGAATGAATTTCGTACGAAATCGGTACAATAAACGACCGTACACAACAAATCACGGATACGGTTGAAATTAATACATTTCGAACATCTGCTAGGAATAATAATAAAGAGACTTTCGCTCAGAATCTTTTTCCGAATGAAATGACTTATCTCATTACTTTCAGATTGAAAATAATAATGCGACCCTAACAACATCCGATAGAGTGACCACCTGAACCGATATCCACAACATCCGCGGCTTTTGTTTGTAAAACAATAATAAGAATGATAAAAGTCAATCGTAAAAGAAATAATAATTATATAGCACAGTAAATGAATAACAATTTATAAGCGTGATGAAATATTATTAATATTCGTATACTAATTAACACGTAGATATTATAAAAATGGCCAATGTCATATATACAATAAAATTAAGACCACTGATTGTATTATAATAATATAGTAATTTAGGTATTTCCGTTTCCAGCGTTATAAATGATATACATTTGAAAACAATTTTGAACTAAAATATTATATAGTTGTTATAAACGCGTACGATACATTATAAATAATCACAAATATATTTGGAAGAAGTCTGAAATCAGTGTTACATGTCTATTTACATTTTACGAAATAAATATAACGAAAAAATGGCAGTTTCTAGCTCTTAAGTCGTCGTTAAAGTACATTTACTTATTAAATACAAGAAAGCGTATTTATACAATCCATTAATGTTCCGTAAGCAATATAATACATATATATATATATATATATATATATATATATATATATGCATTTAAAAAACATCGATTTTTATAATTCTTTGATGATTGATTTTAGGATAAGTAAAAATTTACGAAAAAATATGTTTTCGGCTTTAAGTGTTTATAGAGTTTCGATTTTTCGTAACGTAAGTGGTTAAATTAGTCATTAAATAGATTTTTAAATTTAAAAAAAAAAAATATGTTCTGCGTAAAATATATACACAATCGTAAACGAAACAACTCGGGAACCATTGTTCACCACGCGGACAGGTCGATGTGGTACGTTTCGCAGCTGGGCTTGAGTCTCATCATTCGTCTGTAAAACGATTGATAAAATATGCATGAACATTCGAACAACGCGAAGTAATCGTAGTGCCGATGATGTTGTATAATCTACGCGTACTTACACGTGATCGATCATGCTGAACGTGTCCGTTTGAACGTGTTCTACGCCCGACGTGGCGCAAATCAAATGACTGAGCGTGATTTTCTTCAACGAATCTATCTGATCTGAAGTTTGGGAGACGAAACAACGATATTTGTACGCGGTACTTGATACGGGGGTGGGGGTGAGTAATTGATTCACTACCAACCTTGTGTAAAACTTCCCGGTTGCCCGCGGACGTCGTAGAAGAAACGATCGCCGTGTCTAGACCGGTAGAAACTGTCAGCGATCACGCAACTACCCGTCGGACCGACCATTGATCCGTTTGTTCGACTTTCCAATAACATCCCCACGTAGAAGTCGATATCGTCGACCGACGAATACAAGTGTTTTCAACATGTCGATTTTCTGTAAAAAAATTAATAAAAAAACACCCCGAATAGTCGACTACTTTGGATTTCACCAATCTTTCACAACGGATTCTCGAGTACATACACGCACATAAGCATAATGTATAATATGTGGATCAGTGGTGAAATAACCGTACGTGTTGCGCGTGTCAAACATAACTTAACCTAATCAGCCTTAGGCGGCGAATTAAATTCGGCAGGTTTAAATTCGAGTCTCTAAAAACGTCAAAACACGAATTCCATTCGAACGACAAAACAGACAATCCAAATGCGTTCCTTCAATTCGGTCGTAGAATTCGACCGTGTTTCGAGCGAGGGAGGTCTCAAAAGGCACGTGCAAGTACACGGGGCTCGCCAGGACGTGCATAGTCGCGGCACGGACGTAGTTTACTCACCGCCGACGGTATGTGATCCGACAAATCGTCAAATGACTTTGCTCGCGACGACCCGCACAACCGTCTCATTTTGTTGTAAGGCGGGAGACCGACGTCGCGACCGCGTTGTATGTCGTACGAAAGCAAGTCGAATCCTGTAGTGTTTTTGATTTTCGGAGATTGAATGACGATGTTCGTGATCTGAAAACCGGATGTTCACGTCGGACGGCTATAATTAGTATACATGTATATATGTATATTTATAGTTACGAGGTCGTTGTATGAAGATTGAGGTTCACGTCCGGGAGTTTCCATCAAACCCCTGAGTATGTCGTCGAAGTTTCCGAGCAAAGAATCCGGCTTCAAAAACAACTTGGAAGGTTCTTCCATCGCATACACTGTATAGTTACTGGCCATATAGCTTAAAAATTTCCAAGATCATAAACACCAAATATTAAATGACGCGATTTTCGTCGCAAATCGATATATATATATATATTGATTTATTTTCTCGACTCACTTGTATTGAGCGGGAATTATGTTGTGGAGCAAACGATAAGCGCCGCTGGTCATCTCTTGCGATACGGAAACGGCAATCGTCGGATCGTAGTTCGTCTCGCTGTTCAGTCCGTAATGTTTCACGTATTGTTCGCCTGAGATCATACATGTACATATATGTACATATATATATATATTTAATACACCGGAACTGTTCGATTGGCGGGAAATATTCGTTCTGCTTACCCAAAACTATCGGCAAAAAATGATCGTAGGTAATGACCTGGACGACGGCCGCGACGATTCTGCGCGTCTCTTGGTAAGTCGTCTCGTCCGTCCAACGCGGATGTTTTAGTTGTAACCGGCCGGCAACGTGGTTGTGGAATCGCAGGAACAAATTTTGAAACAACGCTATGGCCAGATTTTGATTGACGTTTACGTCTCCTGGACAAACACGGGACCCGTTGACGCGTAAACGGCTTCGACCGCGCGCGATCGTTTAAAATGATATTGTCAAAGTCGTACCTGCGACAAACGACACGGTCTTCTCGGTCCGGTTCCCTTTGCGGACGATTTTGCTCGGATCTTGGGGACAATACTGTTGGTTTCCAATATTGTCGTAGGCCAGCTGGCCTCCGCTGAACAGGCGCAACTCGTTAGCCAGTCGATCGTTGGAACCGTACACGTTCGACGCGTCGACGTAATGCGTGTTTTGATTGAGCTACGCGTGAGAGGCAAAAAATAAAAAAAAAAAAAAACGAAAAGAAAAACGTCGGGTTAGGTTAGGCCACGCGTCGAAAAACTGTGTACTCGTACGAAAAAATAAAAGCCATGTATACACTCACCACGATGACGGGCACTAAGGGACAACTGTAGTTCGACGATGTCACGACGCGCATGAATTTCAAAAACGTCATATTGTATTTTCCGTACACCGGATCGTCCGGCGACAATTTGATGACCGCCTGACATTCCGTCGGCGGACTCTCGTCGTCGCAGTGTTCTAGCGCGTCTGCGTGATGTAAGACGAACGTTATTTTCGACAATCGGTTCGCTCGCGTTTTGTTCGATCGTCAAACATTATAGTTCGCGTTTCCGGAAGGTCAACGCGAAATATACGACGGTATAACGTGGGAGAACAAACCGTAAACGACACGACAGTTGTTAACGATTATTGTTAGAGAATATAATAGAAATCTGGTTAAACTGCTGTACGCACTGTGTGAGAAGTATTTTTTTTAAATTTTAATCGTAACGTTTTACGAAACGTGCTGCGTTCAACTGCGACGCTTTGACGGAGATTTTAGAGTTTTATTATTATTATTTTGTAACGATAACACGTTGTGATCGAAAAAAAAAACAATTGTTTTTCTCGAAAAAATTGTTCGTTTCCAAAACGAATACGTCCACGGTTTTACCGGTTTTTGCAATATTCATAAATGACGATACAAGGGGTCGGGCGAATTGCAAAATATTCCTGAAATAATCGAGTTTTTAAACGGCGTGTTACGAGTGTTCAATACGGTTTACGCCCGACACACGTCTGTATACGGTACTGAAATTCCGCTTAAACGTTGTCTTGTGTCTTACTGATACTGTTTCGAGCTTGTCCGAATCATTAGGTAGGGATGGCGCGAAAACTTTGTGATTGACGTGGAAAAAAATCGTGAAAAAAACATCGCACACTGTGGAATTTGGGGAACGACTGAAGCTTTTGGCAGGAATTTGAATTACCGCGTGGACGTGTGCCGGCCGGCCGTCCAGAAACACTTGTTAATACGCCACTTCAAAAGCTGATTGTTTTATGAATATCTCGCAGTTTACCCCGTCCCGGCATCGTCATTTCGAAAAGAAATACGAATTGTTGACATCGTATTGTATTGTAAAAGTCGAAGAGAATTTCAAACAGAAATATATTCTCAGCATATATATTATAAGTTTCATAAAAAACTGTACACGGCTTTTGTTCACAGGAATATTTCTATGCGCATATATATATATATATATATACAGTAATCATGTTTCGTGTGCATACGTTTCAGATTTCGTCATAGGTGATTTCTAATCAAATATTACATAATATTTACAGAGGAAAACGTAACAATTTGTTCTTATAAAACAATCGAACGTATACATTTGATACGAATATCATGTTTAATTAAATTCACTTTTTTTTTTACCGTTATTTGAAGTTATAATCAAAAAATTATACAAGATAAAATGTTCGTCGGTTTTACATAAATATCGATGACCGATAATGTTATTCAATTATATTAATTGGTTAACGTTACGTTTGAGTAAAAGTTTTTTTTTTTAATAAATAATCGTATTATGACGGATTCGTAATCACCTGGAAAAGTCGAATTGATACTGTTGACCGGCGAATAGGCCATATCGTGTGCGACGAACTGACCCCACGGCACCAGAAGTTCGTTGTTTCTATGATCGCAAACATGACCGGTGTTTTGGAACAACGTCAACGCTAGACGACGAGCGTTCGGTAACGGGCTTCCGTCCGACTGCGCTCGAAACGTTGAAATCCCTAAACGCGTGCGTTCGGATTCAGAATACCCGAACCGGCCGGCCGGTCGATACGAATAATTGCCGCAAATCGAAACAAACACTCACCGTCGCTGAACTCGGGATCCGCGTGCCTGTAGAACGGGGTCATCGCCGCGCCCCAAGTAGGGTTTTCCAAGTTGTTGCACGACCCGTTGACCGTCCGGTACCGCGCGTCCGGGTCGCACGTCACCGGCGGCGCGCATTTTTCGAAATAATCGTCGTTGACCGTCGCCGCGGCCGTCAGTCGCGCCCGCCGCCGCGGAACGTCCGGAGACGGAATCGATTGCGTCGTGTCCGTCGAACTTCCGGGCACTACGTGCGTCCGGCCGAGTAACGCGAACGTTAACGTTACTGCGGCGCACAGCGCGACGAGCGACACGAGCAACAGCAGCGCGACGTTCCGCGGCGCGCACCGTTTCCGTTTCGTTTCGGGGTCGAGTAGAGGACTGAAAATAACGACAAGCGAGTTCAACGCGCGTGTCTCGGCGGGCCCCCGGCGAGATCGGACGGCGCCCGCCGGCGCGAAATCGCGTACCGACGAACGTCGTTCTACAACGTCACGGACGTCACGGACGGAAATAATTAAACGCGCGTATATAAAAAAAAATATAAAAATAAATCAAACCCACCTGTTTTCGTCGGACGGCGATCGACCGTTTCTTCTGAACGCGATTCCCATGTCTGTCGTTTTCCTCTGGCCCGACCGATTACGACCAGCTGCGTCCGTAAACTGAGAAAAACAATTGGCGTGCGACCAAGTGCAATAGACGCGAGCGCGCTGGGCGACACCTTGAGCTGTACCAACCGTCGGATCGGTTGTAAACCGCGGTGCACGCGGTGCAACGCGGCACGGGAACATATCAATAGGAATATTTTTTATATTCATAATACGATCGTTACGATCGTTACGTTACGTAACGTAAAACGCTTGCGCGGTCTGCGAGTCTCATCGCATGATGTGCGTTGTATATATAATTCATTATCGTCGTCGCTTCGTTGTGTACAGTGTTTGGCATGTTTTAATCAAGTACCGCCCAACGATTTCTATTCACAGTTCCGTTGTGCGAACGATCAACCGCGAGTCGCATTATACACATATACGTGTGTGATGATTTATGAACAGTGTCCTAGATCCTGATTAAATGAAAAAAGCTCCGATGATAATCGATAGTCGACAAACGCTCACGGTTAGAAGGGGAAGGGAAGAAACCAATTTAAAATACTTACGTACATTCGACCGATTTAAAGATATGTCGTCAGAACGCCCGGGAAACAGGACGACGGGCTACGATACCAAACTACGTTTTTTTTTTATTTCTTAATATGAAAACGGGAAACGCATTTCATTGAAAACTAGAAAAAAATTGAAACCAAACACGTGACGAGTAAAAAACAACACACTGTACAACGATGATAATTAATTGGCAAACAGTTAAAAGATACATTCATCTTGAAATTATTAATTGCCAATACTTGTGAACATTGCAAAGCGTGTTTACCTTTTTTTTTTTACACCTGCGATTATTTGTATGCGCCGGTCGTCGATCCTGTCCCCCGAGTTGATAAACGCGCCCGAGTCACTTCTCGCGATGAAATCGACATATCTCTGGCATCTCGCCTACTCGTGAGTGTTTGCGTTTCTTTGCACATTTTTTTCATTAAATTTTTTCAATATTATTATTATTATTATTATTTTTTTAATTTTAACTGCGCCGTGATGTTTATGCTACCTTGGACGTGTTACATACACTTGTGCAACCGAGTACCTAAGACTAATATAATGTCAATTCGTATTTAACATAAATGCATTTGAAATGCATGTCGTCGTACATTCCGGTTTATTATTACTTGGCCAGTAACGCTTTTGCATAATATCGCGTCGATACAAAAGTCTAATATTGAATCGGTACTTCTCCTCCTCCTCTCCCCCCCCCCCCGAAACCGGAGTTATCCGATCAAAACCGAAACGTCGATTTCTGTTTTATACGATAAATTTATACGCTCACAACAAAACCCTCTTTGGTTTGTCTACGAATCCCTTCGAAAACCCACTATTGTTTTAAAACGTGTCCAGCATTATTCTTACGTCTCGTACAAATATTTTCATCGATTTCCACTGTCATATGGCCTATTTTTTCATTTCGCCGTTTGTGCCGTGTACGGGACGCATAATCATAAACATGAGATCGACTGAATTATGTACACATAAAATACAAAATAAATCCGACCTCTGCGAATCACGGAGTGATGGTGAAAGAATATAAGTACTATTTAATAATTTATTAACGAACGATTAAACATAGTAGCAGTCATCCTTATACTGATTTAAAAATAATCAATCTAAAAAAAAAAAAAAGAAGAAAGAAAAATGTGACCGTTTTAAAAATCGTTGGTCTGATATTTAATATTCTCTATAATTTATTGTACAGCGTCCAGAACCAAGGAGATACAGTAATGAGATTCGAGATTTGTATTCGTGTAAGACAAACATATTTCTTGAGAAATGTCCGATTGCTCAACTGCGGTACACTGTTAACATGTTGTTATTTCAATATAGGAATGTTACGTAAGTGTGAAGCGATCATTTACCTTTTTATCGGTGGCGGCTCGTGAGCTTTGAAAGTGGGAGTGCGATTAACAATTACTGATTTATGAAAAATATAGAATATAATTATGTACCAATTTAATAGGTATTTATTTAACAAAATACAAATAATCGACGCTTGAAAATGATAAAATTACAAATGAATAAAACTAATAATATTTTTTATCTAATCTAAGTGTATATATTTCTTGTTACGATCAACATTTAACATTGTTAGAGCGTTTAACTTCGCCTCTCCCATTGTTCTTTGTAAACATGTTCTAATCATTTTCATTGTTTAAGAACATCCTTTTGCTTCGAAAGATGTCATAGAAGTTGTTATTTCATTTCTATACTCATAAACGATATTAACAGTACGCAAATTGAAATTCCCGTTCGAGTTCGTACTGTTCGTGGTAACCGAACGTCAACTAATTTGTTCAAATACGACTACTTATTTGCGGTAAATTTGAGAAAAAACCCGGTATTTCTGATAAACTTGAAAAAAAATATCCGAACTTCTTTATTTTGAGGAATCGATTGAGTCATAATTAAGTTTAATTGACGAACATAATGAGCATATGGGTGGTACACGTCCTTACGTGAACTCCACTTTTTTGTCCACTCATGACTGTCACTCCATCATGCGCCATTAGTTTTGCTAGGTGTATTTTTTCAAACAGGATTTATTTCATATAATATTGTCGATTCTGGTATCGTGTTCCGTCAGGATTTGATGAAAAGCCCCGAAAACGTACAAAAACCGAAACATGTTAGAAACGTCGATAGACAGGTGCATTCGATCACTGCGACAACGTGACCGAGGAATTTCTATCGGCACGTCAATCGCCGTGAGCTTTTTCCGGGTCGTGCGAAAGCGTTCACTAAGGGTTGTGTGCTGTTCCGCGATAACGGTTAGGTTAGAAGACGGTGGAAGACCCCGGACCGCGAGACGCTGTTGACCGTCGTCGACACACTTTGGTCGTGCCACGTCGATTTAACAAATACTAACGGATTAATCCGTCAGACACGTTGGGGTTGGCGCGGAAGACGTGATTGACGAGTCGGGCGTCAAAAACGTTTCAGAACGTTCGCGGATCCGATCACAGCGGTTCGTTGTTAACTGGAACGTACATCGTTGATGATTAACTTGACGATGTCGAATTGTCGAATACGCCGAATGCGCCACCGTATTGTGGATCGCGACACAGAATGGTGTCGTCCGCGAGACTATCGGAATCGTTGGAATGGACTGATACTGTGCATTCGAGTATTATGTATAAAAACCATGCACTTGTATTACATCGAACATGTATCGGATTCGTTCTGAAGATGGAATTACACGTTGTGGTCGAACGTGTTTTTTCTTGATTAACTACGTGTTTGCAGGAAATAAAAATAAAACACTGTGAAAAAAATAATTTTGTATTTTGAAACATTAATATTATATTACTGTCACACATCACAATAAAGTTAAGCACTGTGGACAGGGCGCACTGGATTGTAAAGATAACGGGAAAATAAATATCGAAAACGTTTAACCAGGATTCAAATTGTTCGTAGAAGAAAAACGATATCTAACCGATTTTTGAAATTCTTGAAATATCGTTAGTATTATATGTTACACGTTGTATCGTCAGGCTATAGTTCTTCAAATTTCAAGTGTTTCATATAATTATTATCGAAATTACCAAAAAAAAAAAAAAAAAACGAAATTGTTATCCGTATCTCGCGAATTGTCGGTAGTTTTTCGTTACACGTAAGAAAAAACCACCGATAACACCGAAAAACATATTAAACATCATCAATTTACTATTAAGTTTCATATGGTATGATATTGGTGAAATAATTGGGGGGTCACATAATTAACAGTAATATAAAATTTAAAAATTGCCGGTAAACTAAAATACATGTATAACATATAATATATGATAATGTAATAAATAGTCTATATCTAAAGGTGAACATAATAATCGATTGTAGACTTTTATTTGGTGTGTTATTTATGTCGTTATATACTGTCAGGTTCGTGTCTGTCCGTGATTGTCCATCAGAAAGCGGGCATCTGCGCGTGTCAAAGTCGGAGCACTTGTGCTATCTGAAAAACTGTTGATAGACAAACAAAATACACACTACTGTAAAACGGTTACGTTCTTTGCTATCTAAAACTTAATCTAAAATTGGTTATGAAATAGTTCACAATACATATTGTTGTGTGTTGAATTAAATAACATGGTACATATACATCGTGCGTATATATATATATATACTTTTTAAAAAAATTACGTATATAATTATTAAATATTCGTATTTGATCGTTAAATTTCGTTAAGATTACATCATTTAAAACAATTAAATTTTATAGACAAAATAATTACTTAGCTCGTTTCTAGATTTAATACGCATCGCGTTTCCAAGAAAATGACTACATTCCATTTATTTCGTCCCAGAGATCGAAATATACAAATGCGTCTAATTTTAATCACATTGTCGTTTGTATGAACTAAAACAAAAAAAAATTCGTATACACACAACAGATGATTATATAATACATGTTAATCGTGTATAGCATATACATATACAATATTATGTAACGAATATTTTATTTATATTCATCGTTAATTGTTATTCAGATATAAGTATTATTTTCGTTTAAACGGTTAATTTTTCTTGAGTGATGTACATGTCAGTGAACTTTATCATGTATAATATTTTAATGTTATTAAGTCAGTTATAAAACTATAAAGTTACATATGTTAACAGCTAACGCGGACGACAATATTATAAATAAAACAGATTTTAAAATTAAAAACTCAATGTAATATTTCTAAGCTTGTCTTATATAGGTAAACGTGCTTTGTATATAAAGTGAATAAAATAATTTTAAATCAGTACCTGTCTGAAATTACTCGTTTAGTACAGTGACGAAATGGTCTAAATTATTTTGATTTTTTACAATTTCCAATAGTTTTCAGAGATTCCCAGAGAAATATAATATAAATTGTGCAATATTACGCAATATTATAATGAAAATTGTGTAATATTTTAAAACCATCACACCACTGTCTCGTATTGTATTGACAATGTTATTTATATTAACTCTAATATATGTATATCGTATAAATAAACCAAACGTTACGTGCATAAGGTATTATATATTATATATGTGCATATTGTTTTGTAAACAAAATGTTAATATTTACGAATTGTGTGATCAGTCGTACGGTTTTATAATGTGTCGTATACAGTTATGTAGAATGGAGTTTTCATGAACCATATTCGGGTGTTTACAATTTTGAAGAGCAAGCCGACATTGAGCATTTTTTGACAATATCGAAACAAGAAAATATGATGGTACTCATTAGACCAGGACCGTTCATTTCAGCAGAAAGGGATTTTGTGAGTACATATTTATTGCATTCTATTTGTATAGAAATACAATGTATTCGATACGATCGAATGTTAAATTTATAATTATAAAAACAAAAAGCGTTGTTTCGTTAAAAAAAAAAAATTTTTTATTATATGTAAACTACGAATATTTCCGTATACGGATGGGTGCTAATGTATGTACAATCTTGTATATCGCGCAATCTCATAATCGCATTAACAGTGTGGTGTTCGCACGACGAATGAATTCCCTTCATCTCGCGTATCGTTCAAAATCCGTTCAATGACGTTTCATAATACGATGTGCGTCGGGTGATATTTTATACTTTTCACGCGTGACGACGACAACCGTCATCCGATTGCATTGCAGTCGACATTACGTTTCTGTGCTCCGCGTAAATCATATATTATTTCGCGGTGTTGGGGCCACTCACAGACCTCACGCTGCCTCAGGCACGCTAACGCAACCTAATCGGATGCGCGCAGTAAACACAAGTCGTCCGTATTCTAAGTGTAACAAACAGAAAAAAAAAGTATCGTCGAGGACGTTCAACGCCGGGCTGACTCACGGTCGTTATCGTACCACATATAAATTATTGCCGCTAGTGGAAAAGTCGAACAAGGCGAGACTCCATCTATCCCGTACGCTTTTCCGTCTTGTCGCACAGTGATTGCCAATGCGTTCCTGTACGCACTGCGTATGATAACCGGTAACCGGTTTTGTATTTATTGCAGGGCGGCCTTCCGTATTGGCTATTGAAAGAAAAAACTATACAACTCAGGTCTAGCGATCCAAGTAATACGTATATTATGTATAAATTATATTATAATTATATGTAAGATTATATATAATTGGTTTATTAGATGGTTTAAATTTGAAACGTGAAGACTGCGCTCATTTTTAACGACGAATATTCTAATATTGAAAATATTAAAATCGTACAACGATGTATTTTCAAACTCGTCATTATAACGGATTTTTTTTCAAGACTTTTTTATGATAGAAATTTTTATTTTTGTCAACAATTATTGTGTTTGACGGATTATTTAAAATAATTTAGACACACACGACTGTATTTTATATTACGCTATTTGTTTATATGCCTGTAATTATAATTCTTTATCAAATACATTTTTGCAGAGTACACGACGTATGTGAAAAGATGGTTTTCGGTATTAATGCCGAAAATAGTTCCTTTTTTATATGGGAATGGAGGTAACGTTATCATGGTTCAGGTTAGTAACAGTTAATAATCGACATTCGTCATTTTTATAATAATTCGCCGACCAATCTGTATGGAAACTCAATCAATCAAGTAAAATACAAGAGACTGTTCGATACTCTTGATTAGGTTCAAAATATATTCGGGAACGTTGTAAATTACGGTCTCCGGTGATTGCATACACTCGTCTGCGTCCGATGTAATATTTTATGACTCAGTAACCTATTTGACCTTTCTAGCGTCTGTACAATCGATATTATTACGTTTAATTAACATAGTCGTTGACCTGCAAGACAATTTTTATATTTTTTGTGAAGTCCGTGTTATTTCACAATCGATAAAACAGTTCAAACAGTTTCGACACCTGTAATGAATATGCATATTTCGTTTTTTTAGTTGGAAAACGAATACGGACACAACGACTTGGGGAGTTGCGATAAAGAATACATATTATGGCTTAGGGATTTAGTCCATAACTATGTGGACGATCGAGCTCAACTTTACACCACAGACGAATGCGATTTGTCTTACTTGAGATGCGGACACGTTCCAAACGTATACTCTACTGTAGATTTCGCTCCAATCGTTAACGGTATGTTCAAGAGTCGTACCTACATGAAAATTAATTCAAACGTTCAATTTTGTCGTGTATACTAAACAAACGTACCTGTGATATTCGATATTTACGCGTTTATTTATATTACCGTGTACAGGGTGCACATCACAGACCGGCAATTGTCTGCCAAGATTTTAAACGAATTTCATTTTGGTGTTTTTTTTTATTATTATTATTCATTATTAAATCATACGTATAGAGACCATTTTCAAAATAGTATCCCCAAATGAATGTAAACTGTTGATTTCCAAACGGCAGACTATATTCTTTTTCTACACTATCTTATAAAACTTAAATAAATAATCAATGAAAATGCTTTTTCAATGTCATATTTCAATATTCCGTTTATGAATAATCACAGCTTGTAATATGGTCGTAGTAGTCGCTTTTCGTGTAGTTTAGCGGAAAAGATAATACCCGTATATTTATAAAAACAATAAAATATTTATATTTCATAGTATTCTATTAGAAGGGACATTTAATTACCGTGTCTTGAATTTGAATGCTTATTATACTCGGAAAATATTCGTGCGACTTTAAAAATCAATATTTTTTAAGAATTTATAATAAGAATCATTAAATATCGAAATATTAAAATTACAAACAAATTTAGAATGGAACGTGTAAATGACTTTCATCCGGTACGTGTTATTTAGTGAATTGAAAACCGTTGCTTTATGGTTTGCGAATAGTTTATATTATTTTAATGATATTCATGTATTGAACACTGTGAAACCGTGTGAATGTAATATGCAAATCATGGAAAACGTCCGTGTCGTTGTCAGGCGTGATGAACACACCACACACGAAGCCTGACACGTGAGGCCGGGGTTGACTTTATTAAATATGGTTTTGATTTTTGTCCCGTTTTTCTGCTCTCGCCAAACGATAAGACGACGTGCAGTCGGTAATGTACACTCGAATTATGTTTTCTCGACTGTGACAACAATAATAAATGTGATTTGAAAAAACTTGCGTAAAAGACAGTATACATATGTGCAAGTGAATGGTTGATAATAATACGTTGTGTTCGGGCGCAGTGACCGAGTGTTTTGGTTTTATGAGACGAGTGCAGGAAAGAGGGCCTTTGGTCAACTCCGAGTTCTACGTCGGGTGGATCGGATACTGGGGCGAGCCGCGGCCAGTCCGACGCACCGAGGACATAATACGGGTGTTGAACGGTTTTTTGGCGGCCAACGTGTCGTTTAACATATTTCTGTTCCACGGCGGGACGAACTTCGGGTTCACTTCGGGCGCTACGGCCGAGCCGAACGCGACGGCTTCGGACCGTCACACTTACAAGCCGCAGCTGACCTCGTACGATTTCACGTCTCCGCTGGACGAAGCCGGCGACCCGACGGAGAAGTATCACGCTATTAAACGGGCCCTCGGAGCGGCGGTAGCTTACACACGTCCCCGCGCGGGGCGTTCGCGTTTATTCACGTCGCGGCACGGTTCGGTTGCAGGATTTCCCGGTGGCTCCGACTCCGAGACGCGCGCCCAAAGGCGGCTACGGGACGGTCAGTCTGTCGCCCGTGGTCAGTCTGTTCGACCAGGCTTCGCGGCGTCTCAAACCCGTGGTGAACGACGTGCCGCTGTGCTTCGAGGACATGGACCTGAATCACGGGCTAGCGTTGTACGAGACGGATCTGCCGCCGACCGGCAAGTCGGTCGAGCTGCCCCTGGTCGTCGGGTCGCTCAGGGATCGAGCGATCGTATTTCTGAATCACGTGCGTATCTCGGCGGACGGGTTCGTCGCGAACGACGCGTCATTGTCGCCGACACTGTTCGCAGGCGAGGTCGGGGATAATGGTCCGATCGTCAGGGAACGCGACGATGGGCCTGTCGATACCCGCGGGCAATAGCCACAAGCTGGGCATTCTCGTCGAAAACCAAGGCCGCGTCAACGACAAGAGGTTTTTGACGGACAGGAAGGTACGGACGACACGTTACAACGGATATATTCGTGTTAGACGCGCGCGTTATTAGGTAGACGAGTTTTTTTTTTTTCTAGGGGATTTTGTCGAACGTAACACTAGGAGAACACGTCTTAGGCCCGTGGACAATGACCGGATATCCGTTGAACGAAACGTCGTGGTTAGATTCGGAAAACGTCCGACCGAACGTCCAACCGCCGGCGTTTTACCGAGGGGTTTTCGTCGTACCGCAAAATGTCAAACACACAAAACCGTTGGACACGTTCTTGGACACGTCCGGATGGTCGAAGGTAACTCGTCACGTTAAAAACGCACAGGTTTATGCTCCTATCCGACGTATGGTTTGTTTTGTATAAGCACGTCGCCGGTGTAACGAAACAAGTCAATTTCTAAAATATGAAACATAAACATACGATGTTATACTCCGAAATTAGATCGTATTCAGTTCTTCTTCGACAAAACAAGATCCGTTTACTTATTAGGAATTAATAACAAAAACGATTCTACAGTTGTGCGTGACAGAATAATATTTAAAAAAAAAAAACAAAAACATTCCACGCAAAAACTATGAGATTGCGTTCGATTCGCGTTTTATTCGAAACTATTCCCTTGTCGGGAAAAAACGTGACCCTATCAAAACTATACGACGATTTCCTACCGGGAAATGGATCTACACCGGAGATCAAAATAACAATGTTCTTTTCGATTTAAAATACCGAACGTCGCTGTCACGTGTGTGCGTGCGTTGAGGTTCGAACTTTGATGTCCGATACCGTCAATGTATTTGCGTGTCTCGTAATTTTTCAGGGCGTCGCGTTCGTCAACGGCATAAACCTCGGCAGATACTGGCCGGCGGCGGGCCCGCAAATCACGTTGTACGTGCCGGCCCCGTTCATGGTTCCCGGACTGAACGTCATAGTGATGGCGGAGCTCGAACGGGCGCCCGAAGATTTCACGGTGACTCTGGTCGACAAACCCCGTTTGGACTGGTGATTCGAAACGAATACGCGCGTGTTGCCTGTACGGTGTGATGTGCGTTTCATTATAAGTACCAACGAACGGTATAATTTTGTTTTTATTTTCGAACCGTTCACGCCGACGAGCGATCGGTCCGGGGAAACCCGCGAACGTTCACACCTGAAACGGAATGTGAAACGACTTGATCGGAATGTCACCTCGAAATAAAAACGGTGTACTATATTGGGTTCGATGGTTTGAGAGACGCGTTCAAACCCGTTATGTTCAAATTTCGATAGTTTTCGAACAAAAAAAGGTGATGCTGTCTTGAAGATGACAGTAATAATAATGTAAAAAAAGAAGCGAAAACATTTGAATTACTAATTTCATTGTCGTTTTCGGAATAAAAAAAAATTCTCTAATAATATGCAAAAACTAGTTTTGCCTACATATTACTCAAAATCGCCTTAAAAATAGGTTATCAAAGTAAACGCGTCAAATTCCTTTTACACCCAGACGAAGAAACAGTCTTATCATCGTGCTGAATAGTCCCAACCTCTTTCAATTGCGCAGAATGTTCGTTACTCAGGCCTGTCGATTGACATGAGCAACCCATATTCATACTAAATGTCATTAGATAACCGTTCCCGAAAGTTACGGGTTTACTTCCAATCATGTTAATCTCAAAAGTGAAACTATTCCTCATAAAAAATCTCCTCGACCTCGAACATTAATGGAATCCAAACTTCCCCGTTCAAGTGCCATCCCGTCAAGTCACTGGAACACCATTTTACGACATCACACCCTTCACAAATATCTATATTATTTCAACAGTCCGAAATGTAGCCGAAACATTCTACGAGCGTCTGCACTCCAACCTATTCAACCATCGCGATCCATTCATAACTAGGTATAGTTACAATCATAAATAGAGATAGTCGTTCTCGTCAATAGGTCAATAACCTAACCTAATCTCGAAAGACGCTTGAAACACATGCGGTGTCGCGACTTGTTGGACGATTAAATCCAGTCATACGTCATGGATCTCCATTAATAATTGGATTCTTCGCTCAAGTCTTCCGTCTGATTACTTATCACTTACGCTTATTATAAATAGAGTTAACTACAGATTGTGAAACGTTTTATGTAATGTAATGAAAAAAAAAATTCTTTATATTTATAACATAAAACAATGTATTTGATTTACACAATTATTTAAATGAACACATACATAATGTATTTCCTATAAATATGATCGGGAAAAAAGAATAAATGATCGATACACAGACGCGTAGGTATGTCTACTTGACATTTTACAATATATGGAAATAAATATTATGTTGTTGATTTATACATCGCTTAATCGAGTAATAATAATACAGAACAAGTTTTCAACGTCGTTGTGCTCATTGACGACCTTTTCTTTAACGCGACTAATTAAATTATGATATATTGTGATTATAAATGATTTATTATAATTTCTAGTAGAAAAAAATGTGTTAATTATATGTTGAAAATTAGCATTAATAACACATCATATTATTATTATACTGTAGTATTTACTTTAAAAAGTAAATATTTAATAACAATTTAAAATAAATTTCATATAAAATAGTACTGTTTATATATATATTATATTCTTTATGCGAAACGAGAAACATTTCAAATGTGTAAAATCGAAACGAATAAAAATAATTCACATATAAGTACCTACATTTTCCAACACAATTAAAAAGAAAAAATTCAAAAAACATAGAAATATCATCTGCAGATAGGGTGTATTCGACACGAATTACTCGAACAAGTAAACATTGAAACAATAATAATAACGATTTTTCGAAAAATCGATCAAATAAATAAATTATCAGCCGTTTTGTTTATGAATGCTATTTTCTAAACACAATCAATAATTTCGGCAGATTTTATTGTTGTACTGCTGCTGCTGCTGCTGTTGCTGTTGCTGGTCGTGGCGGTGATCGTGATGTTCGGCCGACAACGCTTGTTTCTCTTCGCTGAATTCATATATTTTAATCCGTTTTTGTCGTCTGTACATCCATCTGCGCGACAACACATAAATCGAAAATTCCATTAACCAACTTCGAACAAAACCGTCACTCATACCGTTCAAAATATATTACAAATTAATATGTACAAATAACCCCATCGCCTTCACCGGTGCAAAATGTATTATAATAACAAACGGTCGAAAAACGGACGTTAAACCATGCAGTTCATCGCGAATCACTACTATTAGTAAATGTATATAATACACGTGTGCGTTATAATATTTATCTGAGTTTGTTGTTATTTTCTTAGAGAAACTATAAAAATATATGTAAAAAAAAAAAAATATATTTACCATATATACGCGGCGGTTATATAAAAATTTATGAGAAAATTATTTACGATAATGGTAGGTAAAAGTAGATTGTTTTAAAATAATGTGTGATGTATACACATATATATATATATGTATATATATGTTATCAGTTTTGTAACTTTGAACTTTCGCGTTCGGGCTGTCCGTTTTTATGCTTCTTTCTGTGGACGCTGTACATCCATCTGAATAGAAATAACCAGTTATAAAAATAAAAACAATAACAATACGTTTCATCCATGTTATTTCAACAAATGTATAATAATATTTGCGCGATGCGGACACGCGTCAATTCGCATAATATCGTCGAGCATATAACCTTGGGGTTAGCCAGCAGGTTTCATTTAGTTTAGGTAACAATTACGAGTGGAATAATCGTCGATCTGTTGCAGATATTGGCGATTTTTTTTCTTTTTTTTAATTTGTCGAAATAACCCGAAATAATAAACTGTAGTCAAAAGTCAACGTCTGGTTTCTTTAACGCCATATACATATATTATTACGAAGTGTTCGAAAATGATACGAATCGCGTATTTGTCCGTACACACACGTACGACAGTGGTTCTCAACAGTGGCATAGCTATGGGGGGAGCAGTGGGCCATACCCCCCCCCATATCAACGTGTTCACGTATTTATACAGTTTGCCCCCCTTCGTTTCAAAATCCTGGACACGCCACTGGTTCTCAACCTTTTTAAAGCTGCCGACTCCCTAAGAAACAAAATATTTTTCAACGCCCCCTTTAACATAAAAATAGGTTACTTGAAAAGTGTATAATTGAAATTTTTTGAAACAATCGTGTTGATCAGTGGGATCGTTGTACTTGGTGCTTCTGGGTCAATTTTTTTACCATTAGACATGTTCACCGCCGCCATACCGCCCGAAACTTGCTCGTCGCCCTTCAGCTCACTGGGGGGGAGGGGGCGGGGGCGATATCACTCCCGTTGAGAACCACTGATGTACGGGGTCGAGAATCGTACGCTTGTGTACGCGGGCCGTTGAACCGCTTTGTGCAAAGTGACCGGACGCATAGTCTCCTATACATTTTTGAAAGTTTTCGCTCGTTGCACTATCGGTCGACGACGAATACCCCACATACCCGCGTGCGAAATTCAAGCCTACCGCGATAGCGTACAGGTCGGAAAACAAGAAAAATCACGTTTTTTCGCGGCGACACAATCGTGACGTTTCAAAACGTTTAAAAAAATAGCTATCTCAATAAAAAAAAAAAAGTTCCGGACCAACTAACCACCCCGGACGACGCACGCGCGACTGCGACAAAAACCGTGAATACACCGAAATTGAAAAATCAAAAAATCAAAAATCACGTTTATTTATACAATAATTGGTCCGTCGTGTTTAGAGTACGTTCCACGGTCCTAAAGTACCCCGGCAACACGTCGTCCGCGATTTACGTTTTCAATCGACGTTGAGAGTTGTGTGGACACGATGAAAACACGGGTGGGGCTTTTTTTTCCCCGTGGAGTCTTAACGCGATAAACAGAGTCGACATCCGTAGTGTATGACCGTTTCTCTCGCTCTCTCTAATTAATCGTCACAACGTCGGCTTATATAAATTACGTTTCTCGCACGCGCTTGTCATATACTCGTACCGACACGGTGAGCTCGACAAAACCACGCGATAATTATACTCGTCAAAGCGTTCTCCGGAATCGTAAAAAAAAACAAAACAAAACCAATTAAAATTCGATTTCCAATTACGGTTAATACGTTCGAACGTCTCCGATTTCATATAAATCCGGAACGCCGTTACATGATTTTATCGGGTTTTTCGTCGCGGTCTAAACTCCGAGTCGTTATTGTTAAACAATAAGTACGCGCGCGTACGCTGTTGTCGATGTATATATGTATTATAAAACGAGATTAAAACGTTAAGCGTCGGCCGTCTAGTTGATTACGACTCGATATCGTGTTCTCGTCGTGGAACCGTTTCGAATTTTTATTGCGCGCGTCGTTCGGTTTGAGAAAAAAAAGCAAAATTAAAAAAATACGACCGATTGGGTTTTATCGTTTCATGCGCGAGTACGTCGACACGATTCGAAACGATTAGAAATAAAAAACAAAAACCACGTTTCCTCCGACCCCGCGCCGTGCGCTGTCGTACTCACAGGAAAATCAGCGCGCCCGGCAGGTTGATCGTCCCTCCGAATATGTAGAACGCGCCGGGCAGCCGGTGCAGGGTCCTCTGGTAAATGGCGCTGTACAGCGGTTTGAACACCGCGGGCACGACCGTCTCGACGAGCGAGAACACCGCCAGCACCTGACCTGTGCAACGCATGACCGGTGGACGCGCGACGTTTAACGAACGCGCACGGGATGCCGTCCCGTTCGCCTGCCGCGCAAACGCTTAATACGTACCGAGCTCGTTGGCGGGCACGAGTTTGGAGAGCAACGATCTCATCGCCACGAACGCGGTGCCGTGGAATATGTCGACGATCGGACCTGCGGCGCACAAAACAATATTTACGTCTGGTTAGGCGGGACGTACGCGCGTAAGCGTGTTGCGCGGTCTGCTGTTCACCCAAATAGAACACGAACTCCGTGGGCGCGAACGCGTAGACGAACGCGGCCAGCCCTTTGCTCAGACATCCGATGGCTCCTATCAGCCGGTCGTCCAGCTCGAACCGTTTGACCAGCACGCACAACGTGAATCCAATGCCTGGCGGACGAAAAAAAACAACGACGACAACCGGACGGTCAATCACGCGAGAACGGGGGCGTCTGTCGCGCGGCTGCTCGATTTACCTACGAGATTACATATGAAGTAATATGTGGAGAAAACGCTGTAGTCCACCTCGTTCCAGTTGAACTGCACCCGGGTCAGAAAGTACGTCAACGACTGTTCGCCTGCAACCAACGTTTAAAGGACGTTCCGGATATCGTTGTTCGTACGCGCCGGGTTTCTCTGACAAAAGCCACCGAACGTGCTAAGCCCGTCTCGAGTGCGTTCCGATTGTCAACACACAACCAAGTCGCGATGATCAATTGTCATTGTCGCTTTCGCCCGAACTCGGACGGAAATCGGGTCGTCGACAACGTATTTTAAAAATTATTTTGTTTGATCGGAAAAGGTGCACTAACCGCTCAACGGTCCCAGTATGATGACCACGATGACGAGCAGCAGCGCGACGTCGCGTCTCCTGTCGTCCGTGCCCCGTCTGAACGTGACGCGGAACGATTCCCTCACGTGTCTCAGGTCGAAGAAATTGACGAGCGCGCGCAACGACGACTTGGCGTTGCTCCCGGCCGCCGTCTTGGGCCGGTGGCCGTCGGCCGCGGCGGGCTGCGCGTCCGTGACGAACGCCGCGCCGTACACGAAGCTGCACACGTACAGCGCGGTGGATATGGCGTACACGCCGTAAAACCCGTAGTCGCGGAACAGGATGCCGGACAGCGCGGCGCCGATCGGCACGCTGACCGACGAGCACAGGCTGACGAAGCCGACCCGGAGCGTCCTGTTCTTGACCTGCAAAGCGCGCTGTCACATGAACGCCCATGCGATCGACTCGACGGTCGCGTCTGAACTCTCCGCGCGCACTGCCGACAACGGCTTTATTTTTTATCGAAAACGCCGATACGTTTTCTTGTACCGGTTTTCAGCGTACTCACCGTGCTTATGTCCCCCACGTAGGCGAACACGGCCAGGAACAGCACCGGGATGCTGCCGGTCAGTGACGACGGCACGGATTCGACGAAGCCCGCGACTTCCATGGGCAGCTCGTAGAAGTAGTACACGCACGCGATCAGGCCCGCGTTGCGCACCAGCTCGCCGAATATCGGCATCAGCATGAACGGTTTCCGTCTGCGGTGCCGGTCGCTCCACGACCCGATGAACATGGCCAGCGCGCACGGCAACGTGTTCTGCACGACGTTCTGCCAGACCATCATGCCGGCGACCAGCTGCTGCACGGCCACCTCTTCGGCCTGTACGACGCCGTCCCGTTCTTGCCCGCCGTCTCCAGCGCCCTGCACGCCGTCTCGTCCAGCCGCAGGTTCACCCGGCACGCTTTCTGCAGGTTCAGGTTCTGCGTGGTCAGGTTGGACAGCACCATGGACAGCTGGAACAGCCCCAGCAGCGGTTCCACCGTCACGTTCCTCGCCGCGTGCACCGCCTTGGACGACAGGCTCATTTTCCGCCAATCGTCGTCGTCGTCCACCTCCGTGTCCGTCTTGCCGTGGCCGGCCGCCGTCGCCTCCGATCCGGTCATGACCGCTCGCGCGTTATCCCGTCTAGCGATTGTGTGTAACCCGCACGCGCGGCGTGCGCGAGCGTTCCACGCGATCTGCAAACGACGAACGGTGCGCGATCAGTGCGCGATCGTGGAACACGTCGGCCGGCGGTAATAATTGATCGCGCCAGGTGAGCGGATGAAAATAATTCCGGATTCCGAACAACGCAGTGTTCACGTCAAACAAACAAAAAAAAAAAAATCGTTGAAATGTCGACGTTCGAAAAATAAATAAATACGAATTATGAACGAAACAAAGCAGGGGCGTGTTTATAAAGAAGTCCCGGTCCCCCCCTCGGGAAATTTCAGAAGCGTTATTAAAAACAAGTATTCCTACAGTACTATTTACCGATTGATATCAATTTACTAAATCTTGTTTTTTTCAATAGCACGCGAGCAGTCGTTTTACCAATTTTATAACGTCTATTTTTGGGTCGATAATAAGTAATAACTTAACGACTTAAAAAAAAAAAAAAAAATTCCAAATACGCCCCTTAATCAAAGCGTCGACGAAAATAACTTGTCGTTATCGTTATTCGGATAGAAGGCGTGCGCCTAAAGTCTTACACGGAGATTACCGAAGGCGAAAAAATCCCGACCACCATTCGACCTAATTTTTTCATCCGTGACCGTATAACGTATTCCGTATTTCGACAAAATATCGATAAAAAAAAAAAAAGAACAAAAAACGATCGAACGACTTAATGGCGGTATTTATGTTCGTTGTCTTACCTGTACAATAATTGGTGCCCGAGTCGGACACACGAGTTCTCCCGATACGATTGGAAAACACAACTATACGGTGTGCGTCGTCGACGGTTCTAACTCGTAATGATTCCGATCCGAACCTGCGGGAGAATGGCATGATTTTCGATTAGAACACTGTACTATAATAACACACGCATTTAGTCATTATCTTTATGATGCTCGACTAATTATAGTCCTAACAATCGTAATATCGGTAACGTTACGTTAACGTTCCGACGCGGTTCTAGCCAATTTATATTCATTTTATAAATACGCATAGAGCCGATAACATCCGAAGACCTACGTTGCTGACAAATATTAGAAAGTTTTTACGTTTTTAACGACCGTGCGGCGGGGACGTGTAGGTGAATCGTCTAAAAGCCCGACGAGATTCGCGTCGCGCGAACGTGTAAAACGTCAATTATTATCCGACGTGTTGTAGAGCCCAAAATGATTTCGGTCGAGCGTTTTTTTGAAAACCACATCGTATTCGTTATTATCATTATTATTATTGTTATATTACGACGTACCGTACGAGCGTTTTTCGATTATAGACGATGATATTCCACGCGAACACGGTGATTTATGTTAATTGTTTTGTGTTGTTGTTTCACTAGAAGACCATATCGAGTTCCGATAAAAACGAACTAGTCGAAATCGACCGAGAAAACGATTACGTATTTTTTATTTTTTTCCCCGGAACTAATAATACAAATACAACACATCGCGTTATATACTCACGAGACGGACGAACCAGATAAAACGCTCCGGTTTCGACCGGCGGTGATAAAAAAAAAAATACGTGGGTATTTTTTTTATTTGTTTTCACTCACGAAAAATACGCACGCACACACGCACACACACACACATATATGTATTGTATGTACGTTACACGCGCGTCAACAATTTCCACTGAAACCCGTCGGACGGTTCGACACGATGTCGCGGTCGACGATTCGCGCACGTCTCCCGCCGTCGTCGCGCTATCGCCGGCAGGGTCGACCGCGTCGTTTCGTACTGTACTGGACAATCTCCGTAAATCATGTTTACGAGCAGCGTGTGTAGGCACGTCCGCGCCGGTCTGGAGCGCTGCTGTTACCCGGTCCGGGTTCTCCGTGAAACCGGATTCGTTGCATAACGCGCATCGTCGCGGCGCGCGCGCGCGCCCACGTATTCGTCCGTCCGGGTCCACCGGCTGCAGGACCGAGACCCCGAAAACCTTTCGAAACGCGGTGACGGATTCGCGCTCTACTCACGCGCGGCAACCGGCCGTCGTCCGAGACGAACGCAGACCGGAAAGTCCTTTTCGTTTTTTTTTTCGAAGGGGCCGAACGGGAGAATCGGATGATCGTCCATAGCGTATAATTCGAACAGTTTTTTTTTTTAAAAAATGCACCGGATCCTGACGTTTTTTCCGCGCGTCGACAACAAAAAAACGGAGTTTTAACTGCGTTTTAACTGAACGCGTTTATAACGTTCGGGTTTTATTGACGTTTAACGTCCCGACGGACAACAATCCGAAACGTCTACGCACGCAACGACGTTTTCACGCGGCGTGTGAAATCACAACACCGCGACAACAACCGGATCGGTTAAATACGTAACAAACGACCGGACTCGGGACCGATTGATTACACGCTGGCGAGCGAACGCCGGCGACTAAATAACGTTGATAACTTGGGCGGACGGACTCTACGCCGGCGCCGTCGAAACGCGAATGTCGAAAAAACGGACGCGTTCTCCGCAGTGACCGGACCCGGTCGTTCTTCGACGACGAAACTGATATTTGACCGTAAACCGGAACGCCGTGACGACGGCCGCGACTACGATCGCTTTTTGAAAAATCTCCCGATCAACGGACGGCCATCAACTGGATCGGTTGCGATCGAGACGTGACGTCGTTTCACGCGTGAAAATCGTAAACAATCAATTTACCTTGGTGTGCCGTCCGACCGTCGACGGTTTGTTTTGTTTCGTTTTTTTTTTTTTTGTTTTTCTTTTGATTAAACGTTTTTATAATCGAGAGAAAAATTAATAAATAATCACACAGCATGCACTTCAATGCCGAGAAGTGAACGTAACAACTGAACAAACGTTTCGGCATTGTCGTTTTGTCGTTTTTCTATCTGTTCCGTACCTACCGTGTCCTGCGGCTGACGTATGGGTGGGTTTCGATTAAAAATTACCGTATTTTCTTATCGTCGTATATACCTCTCTACACGATTGTTGGAATTGTTCAAATGATTGCATTTCGAACGCGGATATATTTCGTGGTCGCCGAATAAGAACAACGGTAAATCCAAAGTAATATTAAGCGTTATCTGCGATTTCCTGTAAAAAATTGAAAAAATTTACGTCAATAACTTCTGTCGTGTAGTTATGTGTTTTTTTTTTTCAACGCGACAATTATGATAACAGGAAACGATCGAAAAACCGAGTCGAACTCGGCGTTGGCTAAAACATTTAGAAATCAAAACATTGGGGGGGGGGGGATTTGACGTTTGTGCGCGCACGTAAGCACTCGTATGTGTGCGCATTGACGAAAACCGAAAGCGTCTGACGACGTTATTGTACGGCAAGGGCGACGGACGGAAGGAATGATAATATTATTGCACGCCAGGAAACGTTGTGCGTCGTTCTCGATAAGGACGACGTCGAATTCGGCGTAGAATCGGAAGACTCGCGCCGACAAACGCGTAGGTAGCGCGAACGTACGCGATTTTCGGACGAAAGCGTTATGTCGCGGACGCTGGTAAGCTCGACGATCCGGGAACAGGCGTCCGTGACACGTGTTTTATCGCGCGACGTACGAAAGCGTTACCTGCAGACGGCAACACCGCGAGGCGAATAAACGTTTTTCCGCCCGGGACAAAAAAATGGAAAAAATGGAAAAAAACAGAAACGCGCCAAACGTTTATCGCTGTTATTGCGTCCGAACTGAACTATCGACGCGTAGAAACTGGAAACTGTACACAAACAACATATATATATATATGTGTGTGTGTGTGTGTGTGTGTGTGTTTATGGGTGTGCGGATTTTCTGTGACGAAACTATTAAGACGAACTCGATTTGCATAATAGATTCGATTAAATTATTTTGTCGTGTTGACAAACACGCGCTTGTGTACGACTCGGTCCGGAATGAATACGATTATGTATACGTATCGTCAACGCGTTACGTGAAAAACCTTTCGGAATACTTAATTAATAGCCGTGTACATATATATATTATCGGGACATTAAGTGTATTTGGATTTTTGGTGCGTGAAAATATTTGTACCTCGTCCTGCCGAATCCGCGGGGCCCGGTAAGACGAAAACGTGGTCATAAAAAATAAAAAATGGTAATATCGTAAACAGGCGACCATCGGTTTATGAATAGAAACTGAGTGTTTCACGTACCGAGATTTGTATCACGAGATTGGTTTTTACGGGGAAAACCTGAGGAACCCGAGTTCGGAAGGGAGATCGATTATTATTATTAATCAATTAGTATACGTGTATATCATTTACGTAGCGCACTGTAAACATCCGCGGCGGCTTAAATTTATTCAACCAAACGATCGATTCACGTTTTGGACAAATAAAAGGTTTCGACAATTAATTATACCTAAAGACAGACGAAATCTTGTGTGAAACGCGTTCACGAATTCTTGACACGGAATCGTGTATTCGAAGTACCTATTATATAAGTTTATTTGTATACCTGACCTAACGCATCTCGAATAATGATTAGCAATACGGGCAGATGATAATCAAATGTGTTTAAAATATTTGTGTGATTTTTGCGTTAATACGTTCACAAATAAAATTATTTATATATGTTATAAGCAGTGTTTCTTTCAGGCAATTTTCTCCGGGGGGGCATTTGAAAAAAAATTGGGAGATCATTTATATTACATCAAGAAAAATAGATTTTTTTGATAATAATTACCTTTGTCTGTTATTATGATTGTGAACAATACAATTAAATACACAAAATTTCACAAGTTCAACATACACACATAGTATTATTATATACGACGATTGTAGGTCATTCACCGTGATATCAAAATTACATTTTTCTAATATTCGATATTTTTTTACTATACGTCAAATTTTTTTCCGGGGAGGCCTTGGAAATTCCCCAAGGAGGTTCAGGCACCTCCCACCTCCCGGAGAAACGCCTAAAAGAAACACTGGTTATGAGGTGTGTAACGTGAAGCAGATTTGGAAATAGTCGCTAGAACACACTGATTTCGATTATACGTTCGTGTCATGCGGCCGTAACACGTTTCGAAGTCGACGGTTGGTTATGAAAATAATGTTTCGGGAACACACGCGTCTCGACCAGAATCTGAGAAAGTCTAGTTACATAATACGATGCGAGTATTTTTTCAACGGCATATAATGAAAATATGGCTATTGATTAGAATGTCGGATTAGACATTACAATATCTGAGATCTGAAGACGTGCGTGAACTTCGTCATCACGATGTTGTTTTGGGATTTTCGAGAAAGCAAGGGTCAAGGAAAACCGGCGAAGAAAACGAAGCTTTAGAGACGCCATTGCATGTTTAGATCATTTTGCCTTGGACCGAACATCATTCCTATATTCTTTTAACGATTTATTGGAAAAAGTAACAATTATACTTGTACCGCGTGCAGACGGCCGGTTTTATAGCATGTTATTTTTTTTTTAAATTTTTTTTTTTATTCGTCTTCCCGTGTCTGACGGGTTACACACACTTGCATACGTATTCTCGGTTCTACTTTGGCGTATATGTAAATAAAGTTTTAAAAAAATTATTGTATAAATCGTATAATATGTAGACATATCCTATTAAAAAGAAAACACGCACACACACGCGCAAGCGCATTCTTTAATATACATTTATATATATATATATATTATGGCCTACGCGGTAATCCAAGAACGTGATAAATATTCACTGTAATAATTCGAATATTCAAAATTCAAGGGAAATAAAAAATGTAATTCTAGTTTATCAATTGTTATTTTAGTACACGCATACCTTGTGCGCACTGTTTCCCGGTGTACTGACCGCGTGCGCTAAATTCTAATTCATTTTCAAACATTATTTTTTCTCGCTTTTGGTTTCAATAATAATTTAATCGTCAGTCCACTGCGAATTTCGTGCTATACGAAAACAAACTTACGCGTATACAATTTTATGTTTTGTAAAAATGTTCTGTCTTTCTGATTAGAACTGAAATTTAACCGAGAAAAGATATCTTTTTTTTAGAGTTAAGAAATATTCGTAACGCGCATAACACATTATTATCTTGACACACACAGATATTATGTGCATGAAATCGAGTTTATTTTCTATAAATTTAAAACCCGTATAAACTCATTAGGAATTCGAGTTAATTAATTGATAAATGAATCACTATACATTCTCTCGACTTTGCGCAGACTTTTATAATTATCGCATGAAATCTAGTTTAAAATATACGTATATTCCTATTATATTTAAATTAATTATGTTGAATATTTGTAATGGCGGCAACGGTCTGTAAACCTACACGAGTTACAAATAACTATAAGTATAAACTCTAAATGTTTTCAAATTAAACCGTAAGTTTAAATATAATCGTTTTTCTCTTTAATTATACGATTTCATCACAATAAATAATGTTGTTTACTCGTACTTTTGATGCAATATTGTGCAACGAAGTCAATCAACACTATACGATATTATTGTTGAGTTTAGACCGTCCGCTGTCTCAAGTTTAGAAAGTTAAGAGGTTATTCGAATGGGGATCAATGCAACGTCTTGCACATTTTTGTAACACGTTGGATTAATGTTTACGTTAGGTGAATGTGTATTAATTCGAATGCAATTTCGTTTACATTTCACTGTGCAATAACATCACTGTCCTAGTTATTTTATACATTTTATTGCATTGAATTTCAGCGAAATCTTGTATTACATCAATTAAACGGAAGAAAGATCATAGCGTGTGAAATCCGTACAACAAGAACCGCGGGCCGTCGTAAGCCGATCTGATAACGGGTGTCAAAGTTAAAATGTTGCCAGACGCCGAAGGTTTAAAATGGCCCACCTTGTATACGCACAACGCGTACTAGCAATAATTCAATCGAGAATATCTTCATGTTTGCCAAAAACACTAAACAGGAAATCAACACTCTGCGTTTTGATACTTTGCGGTATGCGTTTTTCGAATCAAAAGGATTTTAATGTATATATACATAATAAATATCATACACGTTTGGGTTATGGTAATTCGATAATGAATTTTATTAAAATACGTATACGGAATCATACCGCAGTTAGAAATGCTGGCAGTAATTGATTTTTAACAATTCAAATCATTGCATAACCGCATAGATATGCATTGAAACTGCACTCGTGATGATGTTTACGTTACAACGGGTCAATTACGTGCACCTATACGAGATGGTACAAATGACATATAACGACACGTGTACGCGTTTGTTTGCGATCGAATGCAAAATAAGCGTTCCGTCGAAACTCGGAATATGTTCAACGAGAAACGCGTTTCGCGCAATAAATAAATACGTGTGGCTATGCTCGGAATAATTTATGTTCATGCTATTGGACAGATAGCACACTGAAATTTGATTTAGTGTAGGAGGAGATTTACGAAATGTCCGTACGGCGTCTCGCAGTTTTATCGTCGATGGCAATTTAACGACGTACGTAATGTGTGTTTGATGGACTTCCCGACTGATTAGACGTCGTATTTGCGTTGTCTTCGAAATCGTTACGCACGAATAACAACGGATCGTATAAAGTGCAATCACGAACACCGACGGACGTCGGGTGCAAACGGTTTAAACGATTCGTTAACGATCCGTTCGACGTACGAAAATATTGTGGACGGAAATTCGCCAAAAAACGTATTGAAAATGTAAAAAGATATTCGCTGGAATCAATAGAATAATTTATGTTGAGAAACGGTTGCCAAAAAAACGGATTGAATTTATTCGACGAGAATTCGTGGAGCGAGAAGGTCAATTTTCGACCACCACGAAATGTCACATTACTAGCCGTCCGGTTAGATCGGAGGAAAAAAAATCGAATTAAATTATTCATCAATAATTTCGTATTAATCCTTCGCTCTTATAAAACCTACTAGAACGTAATACCTATTAACACGTATAAGTTATTCAACGATCACGTTTCGGAATACCGGCACGGTCACGTGCACGTATGGAATGCATAATTATAGGCTCGCGCAACGACGAAATACGAGGCGTTGGCTCCGGAGAAGCAACGCGGTATTTTTTTTAAATTTTTTCGTCCGCTTTGTTATATATCTCGTTTTTATCGGCGTTGACGGTTCCTCGTCACGGCACACAGACCGTCCGTGTCGTTCCGTCGAACGTTTAGAGCGTCCGCGACATTTCGCCGGGCAAACGGTTTCGGATCCGTTTCGCGGCGCGAGTTGAAGTCCGAACGGTCAGAAATGCGGACAGTGAAAACGGCGGCGTTCCGTGTTTCTCAGCGTGCGAGTCGTTGTTTGGAAATTTCTCGGACTCCGTGCGCGCGTCTGCCGTTCACGTTGCTGAGCGACGGAGCCGACACGCGGTACCGCGGTACCGTCCGAGCAACCGGTTTAGAGCGGTAAGCGGTCGCGCCGGTGGTACCAAACCGTACGCGCGGCGCGTGATGCCCGTCGCGGCCGCAACGTCGCGCGCGTCGGCTCGGCCCGCGGCTCATTACACATCCCGGCCGACCGGTGCGGACGTGCGTACCGTTCCCGTCCGATCCCGTAGCCAGCCGACCGGCGTCCAAGTCCGCGCGTTCGTTACGACTTCGTTTTCATTGACGTGGCCAACGCGTCCTAGTGCCGTGTTTTCGTTCGTCGTGCTCACGTGGGTTAGTTACTGCTGACCCGGCCGCGTTCGCTTGTTTTCGACAGACGTTTTTTATACGGCCATGGCGGTTTAGTCGACGCTGGTCTTGGTCGGTCGACGGAGTTTTCAAAAAAAAAAAATAAATAAATAAATAAATAAAAAACGGTGAGTTCATATTTTTCCGTACACGTTTATATATATATTGATAAGAAAAAAAACACGTGCGCGCAATGATCAATCTTATTTCGCATTCCTGACCGTGTTGACGGAACACTGTGCGGAGGGTCTTGGACTGATACGTCGAAACGGGTTTTACACGTTAACGCGACAGTTATAGAAATAATTCCATTTTTCGATCCTCCGCCCGGACGTTCGTCGTACTTTACCCGGCAAAATTACATAACGGTTAGGATTGTTTTTTTTTTGTTTTGCTCGTCTTGTTGTCGGAGTCGCGGCACCCCGACACGCGTCGGCAATTATAAAACGCGTACACGAATGCACGTTTTACATAATCTAAAAAAAAAAAAAAAATGACGCGGTCGATTAATCGGACTGTTTCACTGATACGCGTCAAACGTGTTTGTTAAAATGGCGTTGTTGTTGTTGTCTGTTAATCATCAACGCCGCGTACGCGAGACTGGCCAAACGTTCGTTGTCCAGCCGATATCGCCAATAATACTGATAATACGGGCCGTCGGTTCGTTTTGTTCCCTAAAAAACGGTCGTCGAACATTTGCATAATTATCGTATGCGCCGCGACACGTTTTACCGTTCGGAACGCGATTACGAAAACGTCATAACGTGGTCGGGCACAACACGACGGCCGTCCGGTAAACGCATAGCACCCGCGGGACGGTTGCGTGAGACGGAGCGGAGGGGACGTCTCGTCCGAAGGCAGAATACGACTCGGGCGAGCCTTCGACACATGGCCGTTTACAGTAATAATAATAATAACGATAGCACGTCGTGTTGTTGTGCAACACGGACGGGCGTCGATGTCGTAAACATTATCGTCGGACTCAACGAAACGACGAATATCTCCCATACGTTTAATTACGCTCCGTTCCATTCAATTAACAAACAGTTTTTTACGGTCTTATTCTATACGTGCGTGTGTGTATAAATAAACAAATTAACGTAAACTATGGACTGCGATAAACATAAACGGTATAATAAAATATATATATAAGAGAACTTGTGATTATTTTATACACAAAACGTTTTTGAAACCCGAATCACAAAAATTATACACAATAACCGCGTATACGTATTTCGACAACTACGTTGTCATCATCAGCGCGAGCTACTAACCTAACGTAGTTGTCGAAATACGTATACGCGGTTATTGTGTATAATTTTTGTGATTTGGGTTTCAAACATTTTGTGTATAAACGGTATATATATATAGTTTCAACGAAATTAGGAATATGTTTCATAGATTTATTCAATACTAATAAAACATACTCGTGTGTTGGATATCTTCGTCACGTCTTTTAACTGTTTCTATAATACACAGAGTTTTTTTCTTAACTCATAAACGTTCACAGACATTTATCGACACGCGACATTTTTACATTTATTTTTGACGCGACGTTGTTTTTTCTCTGCCTTTCTTTTTGCTCTCTTTCCAATCCCGAATTTCAGAAGCTGTTTTCGCATATGTGCACACGATATATCAATGTTTTTTTCGTTCAAGCTTTTAGACGCTATTTTAAGGCCTCCGACGAAACCTAACCTTCCGCGATATACCGCGCTGCTGTTACACCATGGAAAACTGTCGACTTTTACTGCATCCGGCCATTTTCGGACCTACGCGTTCTCCGGGTCGTTTCGAATCGGGTTTTCGTTTTTTCGACTTCCACAGACGTCCTGTCCGCGTTACAGTGCCGGCATTGCGACGCATCGACTGCGCTCGCGTACCGTTATTGTGTACATCGTTCCATCCGGTTTGCACCCGTCTCCCCGCCGCTCATCGTTCCTCTTCCATCGGCAAATCCTTCTCGAGATTGCGCCCGCACCTTATAGCTACTGGCCTCGCTAATCAATGTCGTCTTGTACAGCGTTATCCGACGGCGGATCCGAAATGGTAAAAGACCTTATCCGGTCAATACATGTCGCAGAGGATAACGGAGGTCACGGATTTCCGACGTCGGTAAACAGTCTGTGAAAACGTCCCTGCGTTTCGGCCCGTGCTTTTGTGTGCAACGCGTCCGTGGGCGGAATTACGAAAAACGCGTCTCGCGATCATTCGCCAGAAATGCATACGTCGGGTTTTGTACGGTGATTGACTTCCGGTCAGCCGTTAAATGTGGGGATTTCGTCAGAACGGAAGGGCGGTCGTCCAAACGATGTCCGCCATGCCAAGACGGTCAGCGGGAAAAGGTCGCGCGCCAACAACGATCGAAATGTTCTCAAACCGTGGGGGGGGGGTCCTGAGTCGATTTTCGGGAAGTTTTTTTTGTTTTGTTGTCTTAACTTCTTTTTTATCCTGTAAATATAAAACCGCGTGGGTCGCGGTCTTCACTGGTCTAGCGGGGGAAAATATAATCTGACTCGTGCGTTGTTGTTCGGCAGCAGCGTGTCGCAGGCAATACGGCGATGGACGACGACGGCGCCGGCGACAAGAGCAACGGGCCGGGACGGGCCGTGAACGGCGGACGGGTGCCCGCGGCCGCGCAGCGTCCCACGTACAAGTCGATCCTGGACAACGTGACGGTGGAACCGATGCTGTTCCCGTATCTGATCGCGTCGATCCTGGTGCTGTTGGCCAACCAGAACCTGAACATCCAGAAGGCGTGCCGGGTCGACCTGAGCCTGAGCGTGGACGTGTGCACCGAACTGGAGAACAAGGGCCAGAACTCGACCGCGTCCACCGACAGCGAGATCGCGGTGCAGAAGCTGGTCGCCAACATGCTCATCTGGCAGACGATCGTGCAGAGCACCGTGCCCGCCGTGTTCGTGCTGTTCCTGGGCTCGTGGAGCGACCGGAACCGGCTGCGGCGGCCGTGCATGCTGTTGCCCATCTACGGCGAGATGGTCAGGAACGCGGGCCTGTTGGTGTGCGTCCACTATTTCGACCAGATCCCGATGGCCGCGACGGGGCTGTGGCAAGCGCTGCCGGTGGCCGTCACCGGATATTGGACGGTCATGTTCATGGCCGTGTTCTCGTACATCGGTGACATAAGCACGGTGAGCATGCCGACGACGTACACACGTATGTGCGTTAGTGACGTTGCGAACCCGAACTCCGTAAAAAATTTTACAACTCGTCGGACTTAGAAGTTGGCTTGCCTAAACAATCGATCGAGTATTCAAATTTAAAAAAAAATTGAGCACGAATTCGGCATGAATTTGCCAACTACGAGTTCGATTCGGTTCGTGACATCATTTCCTTCCTTTCGTCTGCTGACATTTAGTACTCTTTCAGAGTTTTCGCCGCCGTCCCTGCACTTTTCCCTGTTCTGAACTAGCCGATCCACCACTCTCGTACTCCCGTTTTCGTGAGATCTCCTTCCGCTGAATCCACCAGTCTCTTTCCAGGTCGTTCGCGAGGTCCTATCCGTTTCTGCGCGCTACACGACCAAGCCATCGTATTCGCCGACCACTTATAAAACTGCCAACGCCAACTATTAACCCCGTAGCTGCCGATCGAATTCTCTTCGTTCCGCTGTCGCAAAATTGCTCTCCGTATTCCATTTTCGAACGTTCACGGTCCCCGTCTGCCAATGGTCGTCCAGGCTTCGCGCAACATCACTACAACATGTGATGATATGCACCGGGGGGACGCGAGTTGTTGACGTTGTTTTGCTGCCGTTTACACAGGAGAAGACGAAAACGTTGAGGGTGGGCATCGTGAACGCGACGATGGCACTGTGTCTGCCCATCGGCACCGGACTGTCCGGCATACTGTACCGTAAGCTCGGGTTCACCGGCGTGTACACCATAGCTCTGGTACTGTGCGCGGTCAGCGTTTGGATGGCCCACCTGTGCGTGCGCGACACCAGGCAGATCAAGTCGGCGACGGACAAGGAGCACGACGGGACGTGTTGCGCGCGCGTCAGGTTCTTCTTCGACTTGAAGCACGTACTGGACGCGTTCCGGGTGACGTTCAAAAAGGGCAAGAACAACAGGAAAATGAAAGTCATCGCCCTGACCGTGTTGATAACCGGCATCATGGGCCCGTTGCAAGGTAAATACCGGCCAGCGTCGTCGACGTGTTGCGCGTGCAAACCGTACGCCGTTGTCCCGTTTCCACACAGTCATAACGTGTAATATTTTATATTGCAGTGTCCGTGTCGAATGGGGCGTAAAGCGCCGAACGGGAATAAAAATGTTACCATATATAAAGTCTCATCCGTATCGATTCCTCGACGGTTTTTAATGACGTTTAATGACGATAATTTTCAAATGTCATATTCGTATCCAAACGATTTACGTATAAAACACTTTTGCTCGCTATCGTTTTTGCCAATATAATTTTTATAGTACAGAAAATGTATGTATATATATATACGCATATAGTTGTTCCGGAGACAATTATAAATACACTTTAAGAACATTTTATTGAGATAAAGTACCGTCGGATGGTTAGGTGACGGTTCGACGAAGAACTTGTTTTTATTTTCACGTCTTCGGGACGCCAACAATTATCATAATTTAATCAAGCTGTGGCGTCTTACGGTTGACCCGTCGCGAGGGATTTCACGCTGTTGATACTAAATAACTGTAACCGTAGACATCGATTTCCCATAGGGTCGGAAACGTTTCACCCTCCCCTGATTGCCTTTTGGAATTCTCGAATACCTGTATAATGTGTATACATGCGTATATATGTATATTGATTGATTTAGGGTCCTCTTGAAATGTCTCCGGCCGAGCGTACGTCCGGTGCACGTAATATGTAAACGGTTTTCATCGTTAACGACGAAAACGAGTCGTATACTCGGAAATCGGATAGTATAGATATTTTTTTTTTTCTATATATATACATACGATATAAATGCCGACGGAATGCGACTTGACGGACGTGATGTTCTTTAACGTCCACTCGCGCGTGGTTACCAAAACCAGTCTGGGCGAGTGCGTGTAACAGTACAGAACGCGACGGATAACGGGTTTTGAGTTTTAACCGACTGCACGTGAACCTCGTGCGTTTATATACATATGTGCGTGTAGGCAATTAAAAAATGATTTTTTTCCCGTCTATTTTGGTTGTTTTTATAAGACGGTGCCGACTATTTTTACCCGACGGGCAACCGAAATCAGGTTTCGTAACGTAGACGGGTCGCGTCGTTATTTCCTCTCAGACTTTGCCGACACGATTTGATTATTCACAATACTTCCAAACCCATCGAAACGCCACCGCACGGTCAATAAAAATGTACGCTTCGTACGATTTTTCTATATTTTTTTTTCTTTTTTTTTTTGCTTTTTACGCAGGCGACAAAGGCGTCGCGTATTTGTTCACCCGGGTCAAGTATAACTGGAACGAGGTGCAGTACAGCGTGTTCTCCACGACTTCGATGTGCGTCAATCTCGCGGGTGAGTTTCGTCGGCTCGTTTCGACGTTTGATGGAATCGATCGCAATAAATAAATCGTGACATTCTCGTTTTTCGTACGGGTTGGTACATTTACAGGTACGTTTTTCGTCCTCGGAGTCGTGGTCAGAAAGTTCGGCGTCGACGACGCGCTGATCGGTACCGTGGCCACTATCGGCAAATTCGTCTCGCAGTTCGTCTTCGCGTTTGCCACTAGCGAAGTCATGTTCTATTCGGGTGAGTCTCGCGGAAAATAGTTATTTTCGCGATCGGTCAAATCTAAAATAAATAAAAAAAAATATATAATAATAACTCTGTACGTATGACGACTTTTTAAACCGTCCGTTGCGCGAATACGTCACACAACCGAATGAAAAACGTACTCTGACGGTTGAAATGGACGTAAGATTTGATGTTCACATGCGTGCGGACGTAACCGTACGGCTTTTTGTCTTTTATGACGAAAACTGTATTCATTAATTTAACTGAAAAACGTTCGCGAGTAATCCGGATAATGTTTGTGATTACGAACGTTTCGACGTGCAGGGGCGGACTGAGACCATGAAGGAACGGGTGGGCAAGTTTTTAGGAGGCCTTAAACTAACGTAATCAACTCGAACGAGAGACTTGATGTTACAACTTTCAGTTTTAAATTAAATAAATAACTCGATAACGTAAAAAAAAAAAAAAATGTTTAGAAAAAATGAACTAAAAAGAATGAAATAATTCTCAAAAATGTCGTCGAAGTCGGTGCCGGAATCCAAATCGACACATAGTATCTTGCTCAAATCACTCCCAGACCAAATATTACTTGACAGTAACGCCGACTTCGACACGATTTTTGTGAATTATTTTCTAGTGCATTTTTTTATATCACAAGTTTTTAGCTGTAACGGTTTGATTCAATTTACGTGCTAATACGATGTAGCCAAGTACAAAACGTCTAGACGGCCTCCTAAACCTCCTACCCGTCCTGCCGGTCCGCCCCCGTCGACGTGTGTTGCCGACACGTGCCCACGATTTACACGATTGAATTGCAGGGGTGTTCGTGAACTGTTTACAAGGACCGGCCATCATATCGATGAAATCGATAATAAACAAAATCATCCCGGCCGAAGAACTCGGTTAGTGTGCGTTGTTGGATCGTTTAGACGACGCCGTCCTGTAACGTTTTGTTTTTGTTTTTTCTTCTCCTTCCTACCATCCAAACATCCGGTCTGTTCAGGTCAAGTGAGCGCGGTGACGGGCATCGGCGAAAACGTCATACCCATCGTTTGCGGCCCGTTGTACAGTTACGTGTACGAAGCGACGGTGAGCTATTTCCCCGGCGCGTACTTCCTGGTGACCGCGGCCATCACGTTCCCGACCATCTTCCTGTACATGTGAGTAGACGGCCGAGCGTCGCGCCTAACCCTGTCAGGACGGTTTAGGTTATCCGTTTTCGTTTCCAGGTGGCTCTATTCGCAGCACAGAAAGGAGATCGGCGAGTCGTTCGAAGCGGTGGACACCGACGAACGCGCGGAGAACGGTCTGATAGACGTCAACTCGACCGCCGTAAGTTATGGCTCGATAGAATGAGTCCGGCCCGCTGCGTTTCAACCGTCGTCCACGTCGTGTGTACGCATCTAATTATCATCGCGTAGTTAGTTGTCTGTGTTTTATCGCGCGACGTCACGCAACCCGACGAAAGTTCCTAAACCTAACCTAACCGATCGACGCCCTGCACAAGAGATCGAACGGCTGGGTTGCGCATCGTCGCGCGTTAGAAACGCCGTACGCGGTGCAAACACGAGCAAAACCGAATTTATCATTACATATAACAATAACTATATTATACCGTTCATAAACTATGAATTATTATTATTGTTTTCGTCGTTAACGAATTGTGTGTGTTTTTTGTTGTTGTTGTTGTTTCTAACGCATTATTAATATAGTACACACACACGCGTACTTATATATATATTTACCGACCTCTACGGGAAACGTTTATTGTACGTGTACGACAGGTTTGTAGTTCTCTACGTACTCGAACGTTTCATTCGATTGTATTAGTATTTTTTTTTTTAACTAATATAAATAATAATCTATAAACCCGTTGTATTTTGTTCACAGATTCTGCAATAAATACTAATATTTAAACCTGAAATGATTTGTTGAAAAGGTTATCCTATATAACGATTAACGTTATAATATACGCGTACTGCAGTGAACCATACCAAAATGTCCTTATTTAATCGAATAGAATTTGTCAACCGCGTTATGAAGTGAAATATAATTTTTCCGATTTTCGTCCGGATCACAATTGTTTGTATATTATGATTTGCCTGTATCATCAAAAAGTCCTTTCCGCCGAACGAACAGTAACAAAACCAAAACAAAAACGACATTCGATTACAGGCGTGCGCGCCTCCCATTAAAACCGTCCGGAAAAGCGAACTCGACGAGTAAGACGAATTGAAATCCCACCTAACCTACTAAACCTTATGGGTGGGACTAGACAATATTTTTCACACACGATAATATCGCTTTAAAAAAATACCCCCAGATCGTATGGACGTCAATATGCGATCGTAAATGCGCGTCGTAATAAAAATCCTAATGACGTATGTCCTCTCTCTTTCTCGGCGGCCGAGAAAAACAAAAACGAACTGATTACGAATTGAAGGAACGCTACGAGTTGTCAACAATAATGAATCACGAGAAACGAATCCGACCGGTTTAAATCACAACGTCGAGTACGTGAAATTAAAGTAACACGAGGTGTTATAAACGCCGAACTAAATTTAAATTGGAGGGGCAAAATATAATTTTCCAGTTCCAACCACTACACCATAGACATGAATTTGTAATGTATATATATATTTTTTTTTTATATAAAATAAGTGTAATATTATATTATTATGCGTACTTATAAAATACGACGAGGTACATTAAAAACCCATTTGATTTAATATTGATTACTACGTTACATCAATTGGATATTAAACATTCGATTGAAATTTAACGAAAATTTAACTTAATAAAATAATTTAAATTTCCTTGTATATTTTATCTTGTCGTCTTTAGACCATGAACGTTTAATACATTTAATTCATTATAATTGCTTAAAACGTCGACCCGTTTGCCGTCTCTTGTTACGCCTAGCCGCCTAAATACCACCATTATTACAACTTATATTACGTTATAACTGCTAAACTAGAAATAAATAGGTTATACATTATAATATTAATTTGTAAAAAAAATTTTGTACAAGTTGATACCCGAACAGTCGACCACCACCCGCCTTAAAATAGGTTAAAATAATTAAAATGTCATAAAAACTGATGTTAAAATATTTAATATCATATCGTGTAAAATATCAGCTGCAATCTATCCTACGATAGATATTCTTAGTTACCAGTTGTTTATCAGTATCGCAGCGTTTTACAATGTCCAAAATTTCCACTGACCTCCAGTCAATGTATTATTATGTGTCTTTACCTATGATTACAACTATCACTATTATCATTGTCAAAAAATCATTATGTTCATGTATCGATGTATTTGTTTCAAATCATCGATGTTAACGATACCGGAAGTTGAAATAAAAATCAATGTCGAAAATTCCATGTATTCGAAAAAACATCGATGTATTTGGTAAGATATCGTTAATTAAAAATTTTATCTGAAATATAGAGAAAATAATTGCTAATAATTATGTATTACCCATGGTTCTTACTGCACGAGATTTTAGAATAGGCGCGTAAAAAAGAATTAACACATATTTTAATTTTCAAGATTTGAACAATTTTTTGAAATATGGTATTTAATGTTCATTAAATTTTTGGAGACTTTCAATAAGTTTGTATTTGAAAACAAGTAAATAGAATTGGATGACGGCAAATATTTTGAAAACCGTAGGATAATTCTTTGCATACGAAATATGAATAATTGAACAGTCATTAACACCACTGTTTTTACAACGAGGTGATTCATTGTTTTCGAATTACATTCGATACGTTATTGTTTATTTCGGTACTAGATTACGTTTTGCTTGACCAGTCCGACAACACATTAACACATACTCGCTATAAATTATTCTAAAATGACCGAGCACATGTATTGCGATAATTTGTAATTCATAAGTCTAACGAAAATATTAACAGTGTCGTTGGTTTAATACGATATTATTACGTTAAACACAGTGTTATAAAAGTAATTTCATAAAATATTATTAAATTACCATCAATGACAGTATACAAATTATGTGTATAAAAATACAAACTCTCAAATTATACTTAAAGATCAAATAAAAAATAATATTTTGTCTTTTTTTTTATTCAAATTGAGTACAAGGCATACATATTGGTCAAAATATTATATTGTAGTTAGATAATATTTTATTTGGGTAGGTAACAAAACATGATTGATATATATATATATATTAAACTATAATTATTATTTATTTTGTCAATATACATATAAAGTAGATACATATATAAAAAAAGTTTTCAAACATTCTAAAGTATACAAAATAATATATACTTTCCATTCTAGACACCAAAACTTATCATACATAAGAATGTAGATAATATCATTTCCTTTGAGTAAAAAATAGTATGTCATTACAATCACCTAAATATTTAATAGATACAAAAATGTGTATGCTTTGGTTTTTGGAAATTATACATTGGCACCAAAAAATAATTTTAAATACTCTTACAAATTATTTATAATCTGTGCAATTATTACACTTGTGTTCTGAAATTATGACAATTTAGCACATATCCATAATAATAATAAAAAAATTATGGATATATATATATACATATACACATATAGTTTATATATAAATATATATAGTTTAAATTATACAATTTCAACACATAATTCATTAAAAAAAAATTTAAATGATTCAAAAAATATATTATTGACTGATTAAATTTTTAAAACATTGTATATCATTAAAATTAATGAGCACATGTTTTAACTTTTGACAAATACAATTATAATATGAACGTGACTAAAGAGTTTATAAAAGGATCCTATTTTGACTAAGTATTTAAAATGTTTTATTAATAATTTAAACATCAATATCCTAAACTTAAATTTAAAAAAAATATATATAATTTGCTTAAAGTTTATGAATATTATATAAATATAATTTAGTTCCTCATAAGTGTCATAGTATATTTCGGATTTTGATCGTAAGCCATTTTATAAAATTGTTTAAGTATTGCAGTGAACTACTTATTGATAACCAATACGACCTAACAAGATTGATAAACTACCTAATGCTGTAAAAGAGATCGTTGATTGTAGAGAAGGTGCCATAGAGTTCTGCATTTGAGCATTATTAAATTTTGAACAAGGTGTTGATCGGCGCACAAACTCAAACAAAGACTCAACAATGTTAGCAGGCGTTGGTTCGCCACACTTTTTTAATTCGACTACCACACACAATTGTAAATCAGTCATACTCCTGTGAAATCAAACAATATCATTTATAATATTGTTCAGTCAATAATCATGAAGTATTTTTCTTTGTACATACTTGCATTGATCTTCTTCAAATTTGAATGTTGGTAAGCCACTTAAGCTTGCTTCATTATTAGGCATATATTTACTGAATGATGTATTGAGGCAATGTTGGATGGCTTCTTTTTTGTCCATCAAACAATCTGGGCCACCTTCCGAATAAAATACTATAAAAACCAATTAAATAATGTTAATTCAATAATACACTTAGATACTCCAATAAAAATAATAATAATTATTATACTAATTGTAAAAACATAATTACACATAATCACACTGATTTGTGAAAAATATATGTATATTAAACAAAAATCTTACATGCTATACGATCGCCTTCGTCGGAGCACACAAACGATAATAAAGCTTCAGTGACATTCTGAAGAATGTTTTTGCTATCTTTCTCACCTTCATCCAAACATTCTTCTATAGTAGATGTAAAATTTAACACGCATTCCTTAAAATCTGGCGACTTTCTAAAAAGAAAAATAATTTTTTAATTTAAAATAGTTTAATTTTATTTACCTTTAATGTATTTAATTGTTTTACTTACCTACAATATTTCTTAAATACTGTATCAACATCACCTTTGGGTTTGGCTTCATTAATTTCTTTTTTTAGTTCGTTGATATCAACAAGAGATCTCACACAGTAATCAAACTCCTTCTTGGCATCCTAAAATAAAACAAAATAAAAATGGACTTATAAAATACAACTATTTACTTATAAAAGATAAAAAAAAACCCAATAAAAAAAGATAAGCAAATATTTAAGTATAAACTAGTCATGTTACAAACCTAGGTTTTTGAGGTTGAACCGAACCTGAATCAAACTTATTCAAATTATAACGAATCTAAACCCAAGCTTCACAAAAAGTTAATAGGATTTAAATTTGTTGAAAACACCTAAGTACTCATTTAGTTTAAAAGTTGGTTAACCTAAACAACTATTAATTCATAAAATCAAGTATTTAAAATTAAATTTTTTGAGTTATAACAAAAATTCGGTACAAATTTCATTTTCCTTGTTTTGATATTCAAACCAAACTGAACATCCCATAATCAGTTCAATTCGGAAAACGAACAGTTTGCATATCACTAGTATGAACATTAAAAATATATTGACAATTAAAATAGGACACATTTTATACATTATGTTTTTGCCATCATATGCCATTATACTCATAAATATAAATTTAAATATATATTAAATAAATATAATTAAATACTCAAGTCCATAAAAAAAAGTCAATAGGAGTGCCGGTAATAGCTGACTTCTTCTTAGTTTGTTTTATTTTAATTTTATATGTATCATGTTTTTATATTTACTTATTGTGTTATCAGCACAGATTGTAATTACTTTTTCTAATAATAATAATAAAAACAATATGTTTTTGCCATTTTTATAATGTCAGTATAGAATAATATCAATAGCCAACCTAATCTAACTGATAAATGCTTTAGAATGATAGAAAAATTTATTTTATTGTTTGTTTACAAAAAATTTAATGTCCATGAACCCAATATAATATGATGGCTTCAAGCATTAAGTATTTAGCAATAATACAAAACATGTTAATAAACTTTGATTATTAGATTTATAGTTTCCTTATAATCATCATTATTTATTAGTGTAATAATTACTTAAGTTCAAAATGAACTTTAGTTTTATTGTTAATACCGAATAATAATACTGTGCACTAGTGTATTCGTTATTAATTATTACATTACACTATACGAACATCCTAAATCTACATATAGTATAATACGACTGTATTTAATTTCAAACACATTTCCATAACAACAAATTTCGAATCTATAACTTAAACAATTTCATCATCAAAACGCTATTTTCTTAAAATGAATAAGAGCATCTGATATGTGATAACCTAACATCGAATCTTACGGGCGGAAGCGGGCAGACAACGAGCTTATAAGGCGAGTTTTAATGTTCTATACGCAGTATAGAAACAGAAAATTGATAATGATTACAACGTAGGCCAAAATTCCTTTATAAAATATATCGTTTAAAATTGCTTCAAATTGATCGTCTGACGTGTGCTCCGCATAAATTGAATAATTGTTATTGCTTAATCGAAAAAAATATTTCATAATCCGTCATATTATACGATTTCGAGGTAAAAAGAAAAAAATCGACGTTTCCAGCGTACGCGTTTTGATCGATTCGAACGGCATAGAAATCGAATTGTATTAGCTACGTTATACGAATATACAAAATATATAAAACTCTTATCACAATTTATAATGATTGACAATCATTTAATCTGTTTGGTTTTCAACTATTATTATTATCATAACGAACAGTATTTCATAATAATCGATTGTGAACATGTAAAACGTCAACGATGTTACAATGGTTAATGTCAATAGATAATGTATCTATCGGACATGTAAACACGTTACAGACCACGAACTTTTGTTCATAAAAAATAATAGTAATAATAATAATAATATGCATTAAACGGTAATTACAAAATAACATACTAATTGAAAACAATAATATTTTAATGACGTTACCACGAGGATTAAATCCAATTAACTCATAAAATTTGCACGAAACTGCACAATATTTCGTTGCGACATCTTTAAATAATGCAAGACAGTCGAGGTAACATCGCGTTGGTATGATAAACATATATAATAATAGGTAATTATAAACAGTTTGTTGTCCGACGACGTTATTTTCACGGAAGGTACACGAGCATGACAAATTCAAGAAGCGTTGTTGTTGAAGGACCGTGTTTTTACGGTTTTACTTGTAAATCGTAATCCGAATTCGAAACACAATTGTGCTTTTGAATTGAAGTGTAATTCGATTCCTACACGGGTTAAGAATCATCTACCGCAGTACGCAATTGTTTTGGTTTTCGGTTTTTGACATCTAAAATACTCCGTTAAAATTAAATTAACTTGAAGTCAACATGACATATAAGAAAAAAGTAACTTAATCTTAGTTCGTTGATGCCTAGCCTTGTCTCTCTCTCTCTCTTTATATATATAACATTGATGTTTGATGATAATGACATCGTTTTTACCAGTCCCGGTACAAGTTAGGTTTAAAATCGGACTTTACTCCGACGCCGCTGCTAAACGCATGTTCATTATATTTCAATCATTTGAAAATAGGTAACGGATAATAATATGACCTTCGTGTATAAAATACGTTATAATCACAACCAAACGTTCCGTTTTAAGCGTACTATATCTCAAACGGCGTCTCGTGGTTTTACATATATGTATTATAATCTATAATAATTGTTGTTACTCGTCGTACACTTGACGTATTCACAAGACCACCACGGATTGTCACAAATCGCATTAAAACCGCGACGATCGATGTTCGATTAAGACGCGGCGTTTCGTAAACAACGGACATAATAAATTGCTTGGAAATCTGAAGAAACGCACGTAACATCAATTCGAAAGAAGAACACGATTGACCGGCGGCCCCCCGCCGCACAACAAAATACGATACGATTTCGCGCCTGCATCAGATTTGCACACAATACTTTCGCAACCAAACACGGAACACGGGTTGAAAACCGATCGCGACCGGTACAAAGATCTTCTCCACGCGCGAATTGTTTATGTCGAAATACGAACAATAGACAGCAATATCGTTTAGCGTACTATTTCGCTACCGTCTCTGGTCTCGACCATCCGCGTTCGTACCTCCTTATGACGGTGCCCCGTGCGATATTTCAATCTACCATACATCGACGACGCGCGACGGCTGCTTTTTAATAAATTCCATTCGTAACGTTATTGAGTTAAATGGAACGACGGCGCGAGGGTCCCTATAGAAAATGTCGTTTTATTCGTTCACAATAAGCATGACGTCGTGTGCTTTTATTTTTCTGTCGGCACTACAGGACAACAATTCCGGCGGTGGGAACGTTTCCGTTTCGTTCGACTTTCGGACACATTCCGTGTGACATTCGACGCGCAACGTGCTCGACAAATTATTAAAACAACAACCGTAGGACATTTCCATTGAGTACCCCAACGTCTTAATGTCCTATTGTAACACACACATTCGCGTGTACACGTAGGCGCACGTCAACATTGACATTCTATTTTATCATGTATTGCAATATATACACACATTGTTCCTACGTTATTAATGTTATTACTATAATATGGATACCTAACATGATTATATTACAAATAATGACAATAACGATGAGTCATAGGCTTATTTGATTAGTCAATGTCAGGCAATACAGGTTAAAGAGTAAGTATTTATTTTACAATGGATTGTACCCTACATTATAGGAGTACAAATGCTCTGTATCATTGTAGTAAACTAGGTATTCACATTATTAAAACATTACTTAGAGCTGTAAGCAAAGTACAAAAACTAAACATGGTAGAAAAACTAGAAAACAGGAAAAACATTTTCTACATTTGTAACGCAACTAAATTTAATTAACAATTTAACGTAGATAGTACATTTAAATTGTTATTGAAGTTTTGAATAATTGGTAAAATTTAAGTATCTGGAGGTTAGCCATGAATTTCTGAACAATAACTAACCAGAAATTGGTCGCATACACAATACTAACTATAGTTTCTTATATTGCATGGTTATGTTTCCCATGACTTATGAACATGGTAGACATTGAAAAAAAAAACCCCTGCGATCCACTGGATTGTATATTTAAGTATTTCACAATTACATATAACAAAATAGAGGTCACGAAATACGTCTTTAAATCTTAATGGAATGAAATTGCATAAAACTATAACCGAGTACCTGAATAATGTTTTAAATCTATCCAGCAATAATAACTCGGTAAACAGCATGATCACTAACTTAACATACTAAGACCTGACTAATGTGGACAGATGTGTGTATTCATGTTGTTTGAGTGAAGGCCACAAATAATTTTAGTCTCTAAATAAAAAAAAAAAAAAAATGGTTGATAATCATCAAGGTTAGTTATATAAAACCTATTATTTTAATACATATATTTTTCTATATTAAACATTTCTATTTATTGGAATATATTTAGAAGTATACAAAATATTTAAAACCAAAATAACACATTTACCTTTGGCCTAGGGTTTAGAAACACAAAGTGTCTGTGATTAATAAGAAATGACTAAAGTTGGGAATATTTTTAAACAAATTATTTACCTGGAATCACATGGTTCATTTTCATGACACGCCCAATATGTATTCACAGTATTATATAAACCTATTTACTTATAGAGACATTTTAAAATGTGAGTATAATAAGATATAATTACAATTGATATTTTTGATAGATGGATTATCAGAGATGGACTATCAGGCTAAATTATTTCAACTGGTATTTCATGACTTTGATTTTTAATTAAATGGTTTGTATTCAATTAATTTTTGATACTTGGATTTAGCTATAACTATATATATATATATATATATATTTCCCTGTTTATCAACACATTTTGTACATTAGGTGCATTAAAATATTTGTATTTATATAATTAAAAAAAAATTAATACTTACATGATTGTATAATTATTTTCATCTACTACCTATTTTATCAAGTATGAAATGTAAGAGGTTAGCTACTATCAAACAATTGGTATATAAATCAAAACAAATTTCTAGAAATCCTAGAAATTCAGTCATTTAATAAGGTACAAAATGTCATAATAGTTTACCTGAGAGTTTACACTTGGATAAAACAAATTAATTTTGTGAATTGCATTACTAAGCTACTAGTAAACCAGAAACAATATAAATATTATTATTAGGTACACGAAACAAAAAGTACAAAATAAGTACTAGATTTTGAGTAGAGTTTAAAGTTTTTAACAGATACATATTTGAATATACGATATCGATCAAGAATTTATACTCTGTATACATTCAAATAATATTTTGACCGGAATTTAAACGTAGTTGTACAAACTAATATTACATTTAGCTAACGTTTATGAAATAAATAGATATAAATAATTGAGGTATATCATATAATTTAGTACAGAGTATAGAGGTTATCAAGTTTTTGTATGATAAAAAAATATTGTGTACCTATAATTAATTTTATGATGCTTTCATAAACACTATGCATGAATAAAATCAGTTTACTATTGATGTACTACTGCATACAAGTTTTGACAATGAATATAAAGTACAGAGTAAATTACAATTTTCATATTTATTGGAAATAAAAAATTGATATTGTATTTTTTATCATAACAGATCTAAATTGTTAATTTTTTACCAAACTGGGTGTATTGTTTTATTTGATTGTAAAATTGATTATATGTAGATAGAAAAATAATAACAAATTATTAATAAAAATCATAAATAAATATTTAATAATTAGGTTGTTTGTAATTTAAAAACAATAAAAATATTGTGTTAATATTTATTGTCAAAACTAAAATTGTAGTCTTTTAAAACATTTATTTAAGTAATGCATGGATATTAACTGATAAACGACATTAAGAATAAAAAGTTATCTTATTTACGAACTTAAATATCTTTTGATTTCATATCGATTCAAATACAAATACCTATAAAATTAAATAGCTCACCATGGTCAGTTCGTAAGAGTTGTTCAGTTGGCTGTTCTTCATACATTTTTCTTTCAATATTCTTTCGCCTTCGTCCAAAGCCGGTATGGACGAAGCGTTGAACTGATCAATGTTGGGCAAATCGGGAGCAAAAGTGCCAAACTTCTTTTTCACGGTGTCCTGTAAGTCATTCAAGTCGGTGTTCCCTTCGATACCATTGACGCCCCAGTTCACGTTGTTGGCAATAACTGAAAACGGTGAAAATCAATAAAAACGAAAACGTACGAACAGAGTCATACGAATCCTCAAAACAATTCCGTAGTTTACCAAAAAAAAAAAAAAAGGAAAAGAAAACACAAAATTCTTTCCTACTTTCTTCTCACTCTCTCCGATATCACTACACGTTAGATAACCTCATTCGACAAAACTTCCGCGTTCGTTCCATCGTCGTCATACTGAACATTTACATTCCATTACCGTTTTCCCGACAAAGCGCGTTTGTACAAATTACAAAAACGAACGGTCGCACTCACCCACACAGACGAATATCGCGGGCACCACGAACGTGTTCATGTTCTTCGAACGGGTCGTGCCCGGAGAGAATATGTCTGTTTACTGTCACGGGGACGGTACGCACCACGGGAGTCGGCTTCGGTCGCGGACGGGACGGCGAGACCAGGGCGATCGCGTGAAACACACTAAAAACCGTGGCGACGGGATCTCGGACTCGACGGCCGGACGGACACACGACAACGGCGAACGGCGACGACGAACGCTATTGTAATAATAATAATTCGGTGGGAAAGGACACGCGCGGCCGTAGAGAACGGAAAGCGGCGGCAAAGCGTCGGAGAGGGAGTGAGTGAGTGTGTGTGTGAGAGAGACAACCGTTATTGTTATTCTGACGAGTGACGACGACGACGACTGGCGGCGAGGCGAACCGGATGCGGTCCGTGCGTCGATATTATTGCGTGCGCGCGTCCCGTGCCGGAGAGCGGAAAAAACAAAAAAACCGTACGAGGAACGCGCCGCCAACAAACGTACCGGAAAACCAACAAAATTTTTTTGGCGTCTCTGACCGGTTCGACGTCTGCTACCGTGTATAGGAGACCGAAGGAAAACGTGTGATATTTTATTACGTTTGACGCGTCCGCAGAGCGTTCGAGTGACCTTTTGACGGTATCGAACACAATTCGCGCCACAACGCGCCACAACACAATACGACTCGCCGTCTCGACGCGCGTTTGAACATCGCGTTCGAACAACAATCCAAACGCTTTTCGCACAAACCTCTCGCCGCACGACGATAACGTCTTATCGGTTTTCGCAGAACCGTCGCGTTATCGTTACCGTCGTTATCGCCCGACGTGACGGTGTTTCAGTCGACATTTTACAACGGGCGAGACGTTTGAATCGAACGAATCGCGCACAATTGTATTTTCAAAGTTTTCATTCGACTCGGACACGTTCCGTCGCGGATGATGTTATAAACGTTGTTCCGTACCGAGCACGATATTTTTTTGTTTATCGTATTCGTACGTGGTTGTACCGACGAAAAAACGACCGTGCACGTATCTTACGACGACCGTTGTGTCGTAAAAATAAGTTACGACGTTTTAAATCTTTTTTTGTTTTAAGTAGCCATAAATATTCATCGTTCACGACCGACGAGTTTCGAACTGTATGTTGTTGCGGACGCACTGTGTGGAAAATAAGTATATATGTATAATTATGTTAATTAAATACGATTTTAACCGAGGTAAATGATTTAATCGTCAAAATGGAATAAAAACGATAAAAGTCCGAACAAATGGATTGGGAGTTTTGATGTCGCACGCGCTGTGGCTAAATATCGTACGTATAAATAGGTACACCACGCCGTACAGTTTGCGAAGTAAACATTTCGAAATCAATATAACAATACGTAAGTGGTCGAAAACGGGTATAAAACATGAAGTATGAACTACGTGTTATTTATTTATTTGTCAGTAATATATTATTTCGTGATAGTTTTTAATAAACTCATTCGGAGTACATTTCTTCTTCTAATAATTTGCGTAGTAAATATGAAGTAATGATCCATGAAAGACGTTACAAACGTCCTTTACGTTTTGCGATTTTATCGATTTCGATAGCCCAATTGTCATATTCGTGATAAAAAACTCGTCTTCACAGCGCTACGCTTTCCCCTTATTTGTGCGCGTTCCGTTTTTCCCGGATAAAAATAACTCGATATCCCGCTGGTTTTCGCCAGACTATTAAAACATGCCGTCCGTGTACTCGTCGCGTTTACAACGGTCGTCAAGGGTAAACGTAGAACATCGTCATTATGTACGATTGCACATCCAAGTCGTCGCTTTCCGGGGTGCCGTCCTGTGGATGATGATGATGGCGGCGGCCACTGCTGTGCGACCGACCGAGTTTATCGCCGTGTGCTTGTTATACATACGGAGACGGGCTCGGTAAATATTCGCCTGAACGACATCACGTCGTTTTTGTACAACCTATATAATACTAAAATATCGTTTGGTCTGTCTCTCCATGTCATCGTTGATCATACACATTACGTCCGTTTGGCTGACGTAAAAAAACATGTACACTAACTCCCTGTTGAATTGAAACGAATTTGAGCACGCGAAAATATTGAGTTGCACACGGGTGCCCGTGAAAAAAATTCGTTTTTATTTGTATAAAGCTTTTATTCATTAAGAAAGAAAAAAATCTTTATACGTAGAAGCTCGACGATTATACCTAAAAATAAATACAAAATCCAAGTAGGACAAGAGTAAAAAACGTCATATCAACTGACCTAAACTTATTATTAAAAAAAAAAAAAAAAAATAGCGGGCGACTAAAAACGTTAACACCGCTGAACACAAAGCGTGTATGTAACGGGCGTACATGCCGATGAAATGACTCTCCGCTTGTATACAAACGGTTATAAATTCGGATCAGTCGTACCCTGTTCAACGAGAGAAGACGTACGACCAACCGCTAGTGGTACGCAAAGGCGGATGACGTCATCACGTTGTCGGTCGGCCGCGGCGGTGTCCGGCGTGCACGCGCAAAAGTAGCCGCGCGTCCTCCCGTCGAACCGGGCGCAGGAACACCTTGGGCCTTGTGTGCACCAAACGCGTAACGAGCATCGCATTTGAGGACCTCGTCGCAATAAGACGACACGATGCTGTCCGGCACGACCGTCATTCGCTAATGGAACTCGGTGGCTCGTCGCGAAACGTTTTGGTCTCCGGAACCGCTTTCCTGTACAGAATGTGTGTGTTGTGTGTACGAACAATTGCGCACACGCCGGGTTAGGTTAGGCCAGGCGTTTACACTGACCACGTGAATATCATCAGCAATACGGTGGACCCGATGAACAGGGAGAACGAATACTGTTTGAGAACAATGTTGACGAAAGGGAACGCAAGTCCGACCAAGAAATTTCCGGACCAATTGGCCACGCTCATTGCCGACATTACAATAGGCCTGGGTCCGACGTCCGACAGTTCTACGCAAAACAATCGAACGTGTGACGGACATTCGCGCGTTTACGTTTCAAATTATATTGTTCGCGCGTTACTCACCCGACCCGATGAAAAACGGGATCGGTCCCAGTCCGAATCCGTAGAACAGAACGTAACCGAGAACGAATGCTATCAACAAATACGACACGCCGGGCGCTGTACCCTGTAAACGACATTTTTATCAATCACCGAACAACGTACGCGCGTATTGCGCGATGTGGGATGCCAGAAAGCGATTCTTACCGCGGACGTGATGACCATTGAAACCATTAACGCCGTAAGCATACAAACACAAACGGCGCTGCTAAACAACAGCAGCGTTTTGCGTCCAAAATTATCAATAAACGTGCTGGACAGTATTGTCACGATGAAGTTTATCAGTCCCGCGCCCAAATTCCCGTACTGAGCTCCGGCCGTGCTCATGCCTGCGTCTTTGAATATTGACGTAGAATAATAAAACACCTGAACGATTATTCGATTATTTAAATTTGCACGGTAACGCGCAGGCCGAGGTCTCGGGAACCCGACGTTTTTTCTTCATTTTCTAACGGACAGACATTGCCAGGACAGGATGAAGACTCCCGGAAGAGGAGACGGAGCGAACGGTATGTCTGAATACCTACTGTAATATTATTTACGTATCTATCTTTTATATATACGTATAAAGAGTGTCCCACGGAGATCTGACAAGTGCAATGATTTTACAACTGAAAATAAAATAAAAATTCGAAATAGCTCGTAGACTATTTTTTTGATAACATAAAATTGACGTGAGACTTTTTGATTAAAGATCAGTCGTTGGTTTTCTGTAATTTTTTTAAGTTGATAAAAATATCAATGTTTTTCATTAATGATAGAGATGACCATTACTGAATAACATCAATTTATTTGAAAACCATTTGTACTAAAATTAACCGTAATTCAATAAATGTTTTTCTAAAAATTATATTTATCCATATTTATTACAACGCCGAAGTATTAACAATCAATTGAAGAAAGAAAACAAAATCATTTGTCATTTGTCAGATCACCGTGTGACACTCTGAACACGACGATAACGATTAATACGTGTAAAATGCACAACTCGAATGTCTCTTTTCCCAAGTTCTTACTATCTGTGTCAACCAAGTAGTACTAGCCGGTTCAAAAAAACGTTCGGTTCCCGCGACTCCCACTTGTACGCAATATTCACAACAATCGCGTATTACCGCGTTGATACCGGACAGCTGTTGACCTATCATTATTATGCAGGTGATTATTATGGCTTTACGGGTGGACGGTTCGAGCATGGCCCGTTTGAACGTCCACGTTTCGGAAGAAACGAGTAGATTTTCCAACTCCCAACTAATATCCGATATTGGCATCCTCTCAGATGACTCAATTCTGAAAAATCACATACATATACGGTTCTCGTGTATGTTTCTTGTTGCCTACGCGAGCCTACGGTTTTCGTTCAAACGACTGTATACCGGACAACGCTTTGGTGTGTTCGTTGCGCACGGTGTATAAGAACTTGGGACTCTCCGGAACGAACGGCAATGTGGGAAGCGCCAGTATTACCAGACCGGCGTAAAAGCTGAATAAGTAAGTCCACAGCGATTCGTTTCCTAAAAAGAAAGAAAAAAACACGTTACATTATTATGAATTTCATACGTTTGGGAAGTGACGGAAATTCGAATTTCTCGTCCTAATCGAAATGAAACATTATTGGCCGACCTAAGATGTAGTCCAGGCCTAACAACTGGGAGAACACCACGCCAAAGTTCAGACCGATCGTAAACATTACACCGAACACGCCACCTTTGTTCAGCGGAGACAACTCTAACAAATACATCGGCACCATAGCCATCGTGAGTCCTAAAGAAACAGAAATATTGAAAATTCGATGTAATTTACACTTGGAAACAAAACACGTATTTATACAGATATTATGACGTATTGTATAAACTCACCGGCAGCTAGACCACATAGGAGACGTGCAACGAAAAAAAATTCTACTAAAGCTAATGACTTAGAACTAAAAAACATGATCCCAGATAGTATATTTAACAGATATATCAGTTTTAAAGTTCCTTTTCTGCAACAAAAAAAAAAAAATTCAAATAAAACATTACAATAACACCAATTATTATTATAATATATTTATCATCGACGTCAAGTGATCTGGCGAGTATTGGTCATTATATATATTTTTTAAACGTCGCGGGGAGTTTTTTTTGTTTTATTGGTTAAAACTATCCATATTTTGTATCTAAAGCAACAAATAACAATACGCGAGATTAATCGTTTTAAAAATAAAAATGATGCGTTTTATTCGCACTTATTTTTCGATGAAATTAATAATGATATTATGAAACTTTATTTTGGTTTATTCGCAATAATGTGTTATACCAATGTTTTTTCTAAAAATAATATTTCGAGTAATAATAAATTAAACATTTATACGCCACACGTATTAAATGGACATTACATCAAGTGGCCGGATAAAAACGTTGAACTTTCATACATACAAAACAAACAAGTTATACCAAAAAATATAATTTTCACCAGGTTTCAAATCTGTGGAAATCTAGTGTTTTTGGTTTCACCGCGTTACAAGTAAAATCTATGTTTCGTAAATACACACACACACACACACACACAAACACAGAGAGAATCATAAAATAAATAACAACATTTTGAATGTGTACGTCGACTGAGATGAAATACATGTTTTAGGGAAGGCGTGCCGTTTACATTAAGTCATGTGACGCTCAGCGGCGAAAATCAATGTTACAACTACGTTGCAGCCGTTTCCTAATTTGGAAAAAAATGCTTTAAGCAATCAAGATGCTATTATAAATGCCGTAGATATCTATATGGATCAAAGCGGTATACTTTGGGTATTGGATACAGGAATTATAAACACGTTGGAAGAAAAGTCTAAAACAGAATGCAGTGCAAAAATATTAGGGATTGACTATGAAAACGGACACGTACGCTACAAAATAATATTTGATATATAATTATAATATTTGTCGTATTTATCGAAACTAGATCTTTCTTTTTTTGTTGTATTGTATTCACTTTAAGAAAATTCGTTTTTTTTCTTTTCGAGACGATGAACACACGCGTACACTTATAATTTCAACGATTTTTTCTCTATAAACCGTATTTAGGAGCAATATTACTAAAATTAAATTTTCGATTTAATATATTTTCAATATCGGTCTTATTTACACGTTGATAAATGATTATCTTTTCTCGTCTGATTCTAGATAATACACAACATATTGCTCGGACATTTAGTGTGTCGCATACGCAGTCGGCTAAAATACATAATTGTCGAGTACGCCAATAACAAACCAATTATTTACGTCGGAGACACGGGGACCCGATCAATTATCGTGTGGAAAGTCATAAGCAACGAAGGCTACAGAGTGAAAATCCCACGTTTTTCTACTGCCACGTGTTTAGATTCGACTAAGGAGGACGTGCTCTACATGGTTCTGGTCGAAAAAAATAATTGCAACTTCATATACTTCACTTATTTGTCGAGTTCGGACATGTTCAGGGTACGCACTATGGACCTGCGAAGGCGAATCAATCCCAAATGTATCGTCAACTTGGGTCGGAAACCCAGCAGTATGATAATCATAGGCTCTGGATATGGATCGATCATATATTTCCGCATCAACGGAATAAACAATTTATACAGTTGGGATACGAAAGAGAGTTTTTTAGAAGAAAACATGATGTTGGTAAATCCTCCACGCCCAAATTATTTTGGAATTACACAACACACTGTTAATAACAATAATAATAATAATAATGAATGTGTCAACAGAGTTGTTATTATTATTTATAGGTAAAAAAAAGCTTGGACTGCCGCGTGATAACACATTTAGACGTTAACAACGATGGCGTACTATGGGAATTGCAGAGCAACATGGACGATTACGTAATCAACACGGTCGGGTGTTTTGGCGCTAACGTGATACTCCAGCCGATCTTCGGGCAATCGAAACCAGTGTCGTCTTTCGACGAATGGTAAATTTGTATACATCGATTGTGGACAGTATTTCGCAAAACTAAAAATACGCGCTATTTTACGAATGCGAAATGATTATTTGACATTCGTATATGCGGACGCCGACCGCTACGTATTATATGTGTAATTATTATTACCTGCCTAATACGTCCGCTAATTTTCCACCAGCCACGCCACCCACGACGCCGCCGACTAAGAACACTGAAACCAGTACAGACCAAAGGCCGTCAAGTTGAGCCGAAGTAAATTGTATAGCATAGCGATTCACAATTGTCTCGTTGCACCATTGTTTCAACACCTGAGTATCATTGTTATTATTAATATTGTTTAGTTTCACATATTAAATGCGTTTGTAGACTTAAACAAACCATCAAATTTTAAAACTAACTTCTGCAGGAGCGTTTACAACTCCGATGTTGTACCCGACGGGAATTGAACAGCCCAGACTAGTGCTTATTGTCGTTAAGACTAGAATCCAAGAGACTTCGGTTTTCTAAAATAAAAATTAATTCATGCCGTAATACATTATATGTACAACTAAAAGTATGACTTTTTAATTTATTTGTATTATTAAAAACGTGCATTTACCTTGTTAATTTGCTCATGGTGTTCGTCGAGCAAATAATTTGGACCGTATTCTTTTTCTTGAAAGTTATTACTTTTGTTTCCCATTTCGTTATCTGTATTAGACTCGCCTAAAATAAATATACATATATATTATATAGACTAATAATACCTAATATATCAATTACAAATTAGTTTATTTAATTAAAATAAAATATTTTTAAATATAAGTAAAAAAAATAACAATGTATAGTTTAATTGACGATTTATATCTTATTCATTTATAAATATTTTGAGCACGAAAAATGCTTTTAGGCTGAACATAAATATATAGTTTTTATTTATCTCGTATAGATGCTAACGTTTTTACTTACCATTTTCTCTTGTAGCGTTTTTTATTATTAAAGCATAAGACATGTTTTTTAAATTTAAATTCAATAATAAATTATGAAATATTTATATATAATAATATTATATTTAGCGTTGACTCAATAAACATGTTCCTCAATTCGATCTGGCAGACGAATGTTTATAGGCGCGAATATTTACTAAGACAAACATATTTTAATAGAGGTCGAAATCGAATTAAAAACAGAGAATATATATAGTTAGCGGAGTCGAGCATTATAATGTGGGTTTAATTGATAAGCGACTTTGATTGATATTCGGCAAGTATACAAATAATGTTTAACATTCGTTTTTACCTTATCGCGTTCGTTTTTAATAGCTTATAAATTGCGTCATGTTGATTAAAACATATGTCCGATACAAGTATGAACGCGCATGGTAATACCACTCGTATACATTACCTATGGGATGTAACGACGTACACTGACGTCAAGTAAAATGCAACTCGGTCGTCCAGTAAATCACTAAAACATGTTTCCTGTCTGTTCGAACAATTATCCAATACGATTAACGTGTTTTAAGCACTAACAAATCTTTGAACGAAAAAAAAAAAACAATAATTTTATAGTATCGTCGAAATTAACCACGAAAACTATTTCATACTACTGACAGTAAGCACTACTATATCGAATTAAACGGGTATTCGGCGCGTACAAATGAGCCAAATACGTGTGTTACGGATCCATCCCTATTGGAGTTCATATAAATAACTATTTAGAGGGTTAGATCTCGCATAAAATAAAATATATCTATAATAAAAACGTATATTTATAAACCGGTATGGGTAATACGTTAATTAACAACAATAAACGAAACAAAAGTGATATTTTATGCAACTTAATACGGACAATACTACGTGTAACATAACACATATAACACTGTGGACTCACAACCGGGATACAATGACCAGCAATGTCTGGCAGCGCGGTGATTGACTTGATCTGTTGGTGTACAATTGGATACAGCTGTACAATCCAGTGGATGGTGATGTGTTGAAGATACTTGCAACATTCACCGACGAAACCGTCCCACAAAGATTAAACGACGAAACCGACAGCTACACAAACTGTCTTAATTCTTCTGCCTTATGGCGATACCGTCATAGACAAAAAAATGTATTTCCAAACACACGATATAAACATGACGACACAATGGAGCGTTGCACTTTTAGACGTCACACGGCGGTGATTCTCGGCGGAGTGGTCGTAATTATTGTACGCAAAATTAATGAAGACCGCGAAATCCCACAACGTTGATTATTCGCGGCCAATCATTAAATGAATATATTTAATTAGACGATGTGCACCGAACAACGTGTAATGGAGGGAAACCAAATATTTTTGTACGTCTGGACAAAAACTGCATAGTGGAAATGACCGCGTCTTATTTATAACGAATCCCGCAAGTAGAATAAGACAAATTCAATATACAACTATCTTCTTAAGGGTCTTGGCCACAAAATTCCCATTTTTTTGACCGTCTCACACGCTCGCCTTTTCAATACGGTTATATTATATCACCTCGTTGAACTCAAAAACCAATTGTACATTTTATAGAAAATAGCACGATAATACATTACGGTATCTGCGTTTTACCACACACGAATATTTTTTTTTATTTCCTGTTTAACCACGATAATAAAAAAAACCTACCCCTCCGGAAGGACATTATCAGGCATTTGTACAAGTACTGGTTCGTATTCCCAAAGTCCGGTTAAGAGAATATCGAACTTTCGGATATCCTGAGCGTGCGATTTAGGCTCCTTTTTAGGTCTCTTAGTCTTACGTGAAAAATCAATAAACTCGTTAAACGGATTATACACATGGTATTAAAGCGGTTCCGAAGCCTAGCTATAATATTCTACCAACGGATTACACGCGTGTTTATTGTTCAATCTAACATTCTAGCGGTTTGTGTCGAGTCTCTCTACGAATATTGGTTTTAATTTTGTGCCTGTAAAATCATACTCGAACGATTGCGATGTTTATAAGCGCCGGAAATGACGTAAAAATGATGTCTGAGTGTCTGAAAAACTCGAATTTATTATTGTTTTTACGGTAACGATATTTGATAAATGATTAACAAATACAAATATGTTTAAACCGTTCGAATAATCCGACGGGCAATCCATCAATAATAACAGGCAAATTGGAACACCATAAAGTCGCAACTCTGAAATCTCATTAAATAACGTTATATAACGAGTACTCGATCTAAACACGATAAGACATATTTACACGTTTACGTTTGCAAAGATTGTTGTTACGTAACGATTTCTCAACAAAACGCACCTATCCTGTAATACGAAAATCACATACGTTTTCACACTATCCCGAGAACACGGCTGGATTCGCTTTAGATATTAGAGACGGATTATCTACACGAGTCGTTGAAATCGTTCAACGATAAAAAAATAGAAATAAAAAAATAAAATAAAATGTATTATAATCGTCTTACGTCACGGGATATGAATATTGATGTTGGCGTATCCGTTCGACTATCGCGGTGAAACTATATGAAGATTCCGAGAGGAGAACGTCGGCCAGACGAAGAAGAACAATTGAAAATAATCGTCAATTATTGCTGAATGTACGCGACGGAAATCGAACGCGCACTGGACTGAATAATTGTCGCGCACGGACAGACGACCACCGCGAGACGAATAAAACGGTTTTTTACCGTTCACGTTACAGAACGACCAATGCGGACCGTTCACAATCGTTCGCGAACGACGGAAATAATCTACGTGCTTTCAATAAACAATTAAATGTCGTACGATATTTCTTGGCCACGACCTCGATAATGCACATCGGTATTGTCGTCAAACGTGAAGGTACTATTCCGTCAGTTATTGATTTATTATAACCCGCTAATCCCCCCATACATTCAGCGCAATCGTTGCGAATCGATATCGTCGGAAGCGATACCATATTTTATAACGATAAAATATTAATTATTTACTTATAAATCTCGTTATAAACGCACATGTTCCGTATACTTCGTTTGACTACTTCGTTTTACTCGTGTAAAAAAAAAATTTTTTTTTTTAATTGAAATGCATACAACGTAATATACATATTACAAATTCTACTCAATACACGTTCGGGCTAAAGTTCATCATTGATCTACGATTTCCTAAGAATCAAGTACGAATCATCTGATAATACAATAATTAACAACAAATACACTATATACAAAACTAGAAGTTTTATTTTAGTTTTTTTGATACGATTAATAATAAATGATTTACACATAAAGTGAATGGCGTTTGTATTTAAACAAAGTTTATATAAAATAATCATACTTGTATTAAGAGTGCTACATAACGTGTTTATAAAATCGTATTAATATATTATTGTTTTATTTAATCATACGTGACTCAAATAAAAATACACGAATGAATTAGGACACAATGGACTTGGAACACGCAGTTTTACCTAAATATAGACATACTTTCGAATATACCTGTAGTGCATTTACAACCTTAAACCATGATACAAATATAGATAAGAAATTCATCATTTTTTCATTATAAACGAATAGCTTATCATAATTAGTTCGATGCCGCACGGCAATACGCTGCACGAGAAAAACACGGACCAAAACATCCCGCAACTCCACAAATCTTGAAGGAAATAAAACATCATCGTGGTAGCCACCCCGTGGCAAATCATAGCTGTAAATAGCGTTTGGTTAAGAAGAATGGACGAACGTAATGTACGTTTCCAGTTAACGTGTGCCCCATACATTATAAATGCAGACAAACCACGTCAATATCACTAAACTGAAAAGGATACATATGAAACCGTTTGCAGGAGCAAACATTGTTATGCCACTTATGAATCCAAACATTTCGATACCGATGAAGCCGATCGACAGTGTATAACCAATCATCAACCTATATATGGATAACGAGAAGAATAACATGTATTTAGAGTATATTTAAAAACATTGCGACGTGTATATTGTGTGCATAGACACGGTTTATTTTATCTATAAACATACGCTATATATACAATGTGTGAATTTCAATTACCGTGACCATTTTACGTGCTTATTGTGACTTGATATGTGCGTATGATGTGCCTATTCGCGGATTAAAATGTACTTTGAATTAAATGTCCAATCGAAATTATTATTGTCATTCATAATGATTTTACGAAACGAAATTCCGGGCTTTTGTATTGAATACATTTTGAACTATAGACATGAATAATATTATATTTACGCAATGACACATATACATAAATCCAATAAATTCCTGTCTAAAATTCAATAACCCATGCATTGTCGTGAAAATACGACGACACCTGTTGTTTTAAACTATAATAAGTAGATATTAGGTTTTTATGTGTCTGTAGGAAGTAGTTATATTAAATACGTATGTACAATTATAGGCGTATGTTTTTTTTTAAATTCATAATACGATAGACACTAATAATTACTTGTGTCGTATAAAACCGGTGCTTTCATGACCAAGTTGAACTGCATAATAATTAAAGCATTCAGGCACACGTCATTGTCGATCGACGTGTAACTTGCAAGTGTTGCATACTTCGTACTAATAAGGCATACCAATTTTATTTAATTGAACATTGGAATTATTTACTATATATTACATTACATAAATATAAGAGATAAGAAGTATATAAATTAAAAACAATGTGCATGGTCGCAGTGCTTATTGTGCTCAACGGTAAAATACCAAACGTGCCTAAGCTTTATTAGATCAACATAACTAAACAATAATTAATATTACGTTTAAAACACAAAAATTAAACGTACCCTTAATACCAAGGCACTAAGGATATAAATACATTTTATTATAATTTAGTTTACCTTTTGTCTTGTTCCAGGTAAAGAACTCTGTCATAATCGCTCGGTAGACAAGCTTTTACGTTTTGTTCCTAAATTTAAAAAAAAAAATCGTTCGTGTAGAGTTATAAATGCCAACACGCACAATACTGAATTACTGATAATAATAATATAATAATCGATTTTACGTGATTGAAATGAAATGCTGTAGCGTTGTCATAATGATCGAAATGGCGGGAGTAAAATATAACAATAAAAATCATTCCCATTATTTTTTTTTATTAAATATAGCACATAAAATTATACGTCATAATGTTTAACATTGGAATTAAATTAATTTTTAACCTCTTATTTTTCATATTTTTTATATAGCTTGCACAATAAACTACATAAATGAACACGCACGTACATCAAACTACATTTGTAACGTCTATTTTTGAGACTGGATTTGAGTAGTTCTTATTTTTCTAAGCAATTTTGACTTATAACGTTCTAAAATCTTGATTTTTGTAATTCAAATTCAACTAATTTTTTTAATAGTTTACTCAAGGTTTTGTAAATTTCTATTTGATTTCGCGTAAATAATTTTGAAGGCAGAGAAAAACTTTAAGAGTCAAAATTGATTAGACACAAAAGATATGTCCAAGTACAGTCTCAAAAATAATGGGTTTATTTAAAAAAAAAATGTATCTTACTGTGCGTGCGTAGATAAAAAAGAAACAGTTGCAAATTAAGGATTTTTATTTGAATGTTCTACATTCAATGAAAGAAAAGAATCCAAATTAAATTCAAGGTCATCCATCAGAAATATTTACCATTTACCATATTATAGTGTGTATACACATGCCGAGATACTATAAGGACTTTTGCAAAACGCGTTTAAAAGTTCTAAAATTTAAACAAAAACATATTTTTAAAAAAAATATATAATACATACTTATAGATATGTCAGCAAGTATACAATTTTTGTTTGTTTTTTAACTAAAACGGAACATAATATATAGACGTGTTATATATAGCTTTAAAGGTACTTATGTAGTAGGGTTTGTAATTTTTTAGTGTTATTATTACACCTGCACATCCAACCAAATGTTGACATTATTTATTATTTACACAAACTGTGAGTTATGATTATTAGGTATTAATTATTTCAATATTCAATATATATATATGTTACAAAGAATTGGCTCATGACTTCGTACGTCACGAACGGTATTTTATTTTTTTCATTTTGCAGACCCTGAACTCTACGAGAAGTCAGACAACTTATATAAATGGATAAACGTAGTGTTATATGATTGTGTACTGTGCCAGCGTCATCGAATTAATATTATTATGAACATCTTACTACATTTTCAATACTTCGCTCGAGCGCAATCATTAGTTACGGACTTTTGAAAACGTATTTCACATAAGATACGGAAAAATCGACGATTTAAAAATAACGAATAAATAAATGTAAAAAAATCATTTACTGTATTATATATAACAATGTACAAATCCGAGTGTGATTATAAAGTGTAATTATAAATGATCATATTTATTATTTTGATATTAATATGTACATAAATGAATATTGAAATCACACATTTTCCTCTATTGAACCATTATGACAACGCTAGAGTATGTATACAATTTAGGCAATAATTATATTTCGATTGATCGTAAATAGTATATGCAATTTTCAAAAACTTTTTAATACATTACCCTATAATTCAATGCCATGACAAGCATAATGAAATGAGCGACGAGACATAAAAATCTCGCCGGAATCAGCCCATCAGCGCAAAACGTCGACATTTCGGTTTGATTGTATAGATATGTGTGTTACCTTGTATTATCCAAAATTCGTCCCTAATGGATAGACGATGACTAATTAAATATTATTTAACGTATATTTATAACATTTGACATGTACATGTTTCGTTATCCTCGACATTATCTTTTACTGAAAATGAGCATATTAACAAACATTATACAAATATATACACCGCTGATATTCCTCACTCAGACAAAACCACTGTGGTTACTTTTGCAGATAATACTGGCATAATTTCGACTAATGTCGACTTAGCTCTGACATACTTCAAACTCACCTAAACGAGCTATGAAACACGTTTAGTCAATGGAGAATAAAAATTAAAAAGTCAGCCTATATAACTTTTTCCTGCGGCCCGGTACCCAGCCCTTTAACGCTACTTAATGATAAAACCTTATTCTACATCAAATTTTCACTAGATTAAATATATCTGATTTAATCTAGGTAACTGTTTAAGCAAAAAACTCACATAGGCCAACCGTATAAACACAAAACAAAAATTACTCAGCATAAGACTTTACAAACTCAAGAAGACACAAAGACATCTTCTTAAATCCAATATCCCACTTAATACCATACTCCTATAAGATGACTTACGGTATCCAAGTATGGGGTTCTGCTAAAACGTTATACGTCAACAGCTTTCAACTCTTCCAGTCAATATGCTTTCGTCTTATTATAACTAATGCTTTGTTAGTAACGTCACATTACACTCGGACCTTAAAATTCAAAACAAATATTCTATCAATCTCCCTAATAATCCACTTTGTAAAAAACATACCAGTTACCGGTAATAGGTGTAATGAAGAAGAAAATAAACAATTCGGTTCGGTAGATTTACGGAAATTGCGATCGCAGACGACATCGTATTTACAATTATTATTATTATTATTGTATAATATAATACACTTATATGAACATAACATCAATAGTCAGAACGTATAAGGCAAATTGTAATTGCGTAAGTGACAATACTTTTCAGGAAAACCAAAAACTATACAAGTGTCGAAGGACGAATTTGACGATTGCGTCCATCCCTTATATATCGATTCACTACATAAATTATTATTTGATATATTATTATAATAAAAATATTATCTGTACATTTAATAACTTGCGTACGCGTATGTAGCGCACGACGAATAACGAAAATGCTAAATATTGTTATCGCGGATTTCATACATATTATGTGTTGTAACGACTGTCGCAGGTAGTTAGTTTTAAAATCTTTTCTTTTTAATTAAAGTGTCTTATACGACAAGATTATTTATTTCATTATTAATGGACAATATGTTATTTTTTTTTCAATAATTATATAAATTTATTAATTTGCTAAATAAAAAAAATTACAGATTAACTTGAGACTGTTAAAATACGTTTTAAATTTTATAATAGATATTTTTAGAATTAATCTAGGTTACTACGTCACTTACGAATTTAGATTTTTTTTTGTGACCTACGTATTTCAAGAATTTGTCGGGCGGACTTATTCTCGATGTTCGCCAATATATTATTTATTACGCACGTTTTTAATATAACGCGGTATTGCGGTATCGTGCTGGACGTTGGACTGTTCAAAGCTGATTAGACCGAAAAAACTTTCAAAGTTTCAATTTAAATGTTGAACTAATAAATTCTGATTGCACCATCATTTTTAACATGTTAAAATACGTAGTTTTGAAAAAAATCGAACTTCGTGACTAACGCGCTAAACTAGAGATTTGTTCCTCCGAGATAATAAATACGATAAAAAAACATTTAACGTACAATACAATAAATATTATAATGTAGTGTAAAACGAAACGGATTTTACATAATTAAAAATGTAAAAACATATTTTCTGCATTGTTTTGTTACTCGTGATGACATAAATATAATTTTTCTTCCCAACCATGGTTTAATAACCTAAATCTTAATAGAAAAATATTTGTTTCTTTTTCTCGTCTCCGGATCGGTCACACCCTTTTTCCTTCCCATGCATATAAGCTATCGTTAAACGACTTCCCTCTTTGCTCTCTTTATAACACCGAGGCTATTTGTAATATTTCTCATTAGATCTTTAGTTGCAATTCTTTCCTCCCGCAACGTCAAGCTTTTTTTATACTTATGTTATGTCGTTGTCAAAGCCTCTACTGTTAATGGTGGTACAAAATATGTTTCGAAAACTATTAGATAAAAATTTAAAGTGTACTACCAATAAGTTAGAAAAAATGTATTGAAAAATATGCATGATAATGTTTTCACGATAATAATTTTTGAGTCTTTCTGCCCTCAATTGTGAACACAGTCTAATCTAGCTGTAGTGAAAATTTAATAATTTTTATATTTTGACAAACCCAAAATACACAATATCAAAGCAAAATTAAATTTATTAATTATTATTATTGAAAAAGAAAAATTAACTGAATAATAACTGTTAAATATTAAAAAACAAGAAGTGTTTTAACAAATTATTAATGTAATTTTAGTTTGTTTGTATAATATAGATTATGGACGTTAAACAATAGATAGACAATAATCATTAAAAATTAAAAGTAAATTTTTAATTTTTTAAAATGTTTTACGTATACTGTTATTTATAACAACCATATTATACCGATCACACGGAATAATATTAAATTATTATTACTGTGCACCACTTACCGAGAAAATATGATAACTGTGCACTACTTACCAAGAAAATATGATTACTTAACAAATAAATAGAAAAGATATGACATTTACATGAAAAATAAATAAATGATAATACAACAAAAATAAAAATTACTTATTGTAGGATATTTTATATTTTTATATGAGATAAAAACACAATAAACTATGTTACTTACTTGAAATACGCATATTACAAACTAAACAAGAATAATAATTTTCATCAAATATGTATAATAAATTGTACTTATTTTAATTTGACAATATATAAATTAAAAATTAAAAACTGTTACTAAATCGTGTAAATGTCACCAAGAGAAAATATTAATAACGTTTGTTTTACCTACCAAATAAATTTAGTCGTTCATAATCGCTAGTGTTCATTGAATGGGTCGCCATGGTAACTTGTCGAATACAGCTAAACAATAAACAAATTATGCTTTAACACTTTATCACTGATAAAAAAGCAGGGTAATTGCGTAGACCTTAGACTAATGTCTATGTAAATGGAATGTAGTAGTTTCGGGCTTTGGCGGGCACAAGTGGTTCCGCTGTACGTAGTGTACAAAGGGCTTGGGATTTTGTGATAATTTAAAATTTTAACAATACATCCCGTTATGTTATTCTCCAAGGGGATTATTTCTAGTTCATCAACTTCGAACACCCTTGCTCACATACTGATTACTAATGAGAATGATGATTGATTTATAATAATAATAATAATTGTAAATGATTTAAACAGTATTTATAATTTTATCTTATAGTGTTTATGATAATAATGTTAATGGTCGTAATGGAATAGAATCACTGCTGTAACGTCCCTAGGTAACACTTTACTTAAACACGTTTCTCGGATGATTTAATAAGTGTAAATTGTAAATCATTTGGAAAATGATCTAAAACAAAACTGCGTTACCCACCAAATTATATGTTCTGTCGATTAGTATAAGGTCTGCAGAGTAAGTCGGAAAATATTTAACAAGTACATAAAACACGTAAATCTTCCAATGTCCATTTAAGCACCGATTCACGTAAAAAATTTGTCTAGAAACAATGGAAAATTACGGAAAATTGTCATTCTCCGACGCTGCTTGCCGTTCACCGTTGTTTCAAAATACGTTATTGATAAAACGCGATAACAAATTGATATAGCCTGATAACATATAGTGATTATGGTTGATAACACTGTAACTTTTGTAACCACGATATAGTGATAATAATGCTTACGGACGAGATGCGATTATAACGGTATAACTCCGGTACTGTTGGTTACATTTTTAAATTTTGAGGTTAAAAAAGATGAAATTAAAAAAAAAGAGAGACTATTATATAGTACATAACTCTGATAGTCGTATTCGTATAACCCCTTTTATTTTATTACTTTCTCCGAATACATTATTCTAATAATAATAATAATAATTATTATTAATATTATTACTTGTGCGGTGTGTTTACTTACTACTGAAAAGTCTGTCCCAGTTTTGCTCGGTCCAAGTATTTTGCGTCGATCTTCCCTTTCTCTCCAGAACAAGTTTTGATCATGAACGTCGCACAGTCAACTGCAGGTAAATTCTATAGTTACCAGTGCTCTTCTGGTTACCTCAACGCCCCGTTTACGACGTGTACACCCGCCGACCCTAATGCGCACGTATGTGAATTCCAGCTGTCTTAAAAAAAATTTACCATTATTGTTTTCATGTCGGCAACAGTTTTAACGCACAATGGGCTATCAGAGGAAAAATCGAGAAAACTACAAATGCAGTTGATGATGGAAAAACTGCGCAGCAAAGCGCTTCAGTCACAGTACAAACCGTTGACTGACTCTATTAAAAATATCAAATTGGCCTTGTTGGTAAGTTAATCACTGTCAATGTTGATATAACGGTATTTCATTAGAAAAATTAATTAATATTACCTTTTTATTTTGGTATAGCTGTATAACTTACTAATTAGTTAAACAGAAGTTTATTATTATTTTGTCTATGAAATGTAATTTTTATGCTGTATAGTATAAATGTATAATAAGTATTAACATATACTAAACTATTGTAATCTAGGAAGCTAAACTAATGTACGCTTAACTAGTTAATTTTTGAATTGAATATATTTATAGTCTTTAATTTAAAATAAAATCAAAACATTTTACATTCCATAATTGATAATTTTTTAATAAAAAGGAGAAGGCTTCACTGAAAAATGGGCCACTCAAAGTTATTTGAGAGCCAATTTTTAGATTTTTAAACTAATGTGAGCCACAGTATATATTATATACATATTTGCGCTCTTATTTAATAATATATAATCAATTTAGGTACTGGATTTATATAAAATAATAAATTATTAATATTCATGTTCATTTTATATCTATTAAAATTTTAAAACACTAAAATATTTTTAAACAAATGTATGTAAATATTATTACAATTTTTTAGTAATTTAATATGTGCATTTGACAATGCTTACATAGTAAAATCAAGTTAAATTTCTAAAGAGGAAACATAAGAGCTGGTTAATGTTCATTAATAAGACAATTTATTTCTTTAGATTTAATATGATTCATATTAGTAAATGTATATTCACAATTTTGTAAATTGTTACAAACAAAAATAATATTTCCAATGCAAAGTATATATATTTTTATTATCAATATTTTTTGTTAATAATAATTGATCTCTGCAATTCACTTAATTTAAATTTAAATGTAATTTGTATTATATTTATTTCTTTTTCTTTTATAAAATGTTAGAGTATTCAATTTTAAAAGGTAACACAAGCCAGATAAAAGTGATGTTTAAGCCAAATCCAGCCCAATGGTCGTTTTCCCATCCTTTATCTAGTTCATATGGTTCTTATAAATACACTTTTTTTATATTAGGCACAGTGTATAACGGAATTGTGTAAGATTAAAAAAAGTTCAATTTATTATAAGTTTTACAGAAAAGTAAATACATATTAAATTTGATTTTAGGATTAAATTTTTGTTTGTTTTATCAAGGTCTGTTTTAAACAGTTTTCGTTATTGGTTTATAGAATACATTTCATAGAATAATAAATAATACGTATTAATATTAATATTATAATAATTAATAAGTATTGATATTATGAAATTAAAATATATTTTTAAATAATCACATTTATTTTCATAGTTTATAGTCATCTAATTTATGATTTATAATAAATAATTTATTTAATATATATATAATTTAAACATTTATATAATATATTATATTATTCTATAATGTTAATAAATTTGTATACTTATTAGATGTTTAATTCTGTACTTAATTGAATATTTTTTATATATGTTTAGGATAAACGAATTAATGTTGACCCAAGTGAAAAATCCCTTGTTCAAAAATCTCTTGATCTATTACAACAAAATATCAAAGTGACGACGTTGCAGACAATGATTGAACGTTTAGATAGCGTTAGCAGACATTTGGGGTAACTATAATTGCCTTTAATGACAAATATATAATTGTTTTTAAAAAAAATTTATATATTTATTTCGTTATTTTTTATTAGATTAAAGTTTACTGTAGGACCTTCTGGTAAAGATATATTTGTATCATCAGATATGTTTTATTTGGAAATAATATTAGAAGACAATGGAGGAGTAAAAGATGTGAAAATTCATCATGATGGAAAGTCAGAACCACAGGTACATTTTACATTTTATTAATTTATTAAATTACTTTTATTTATTTATTATTGCAAATTTATGTTTAATTAAGGAAAAGAAATATTCTAAAAATATCAATAAAATTCAGTTTATATTCATATATGATGTTTTTAAATTTGTTTTAGAGTTGTGCTGATCTGATAAAAAGTCTGGCCAATTGTGATTTTGCTGATTTTACATCTCAACTTGAGGGATTAGCATCTATTTATCAATTAAATGCAGATAAAATTGTTAAATGTCGTGCTTTTAATGCTCTTCAAACTCTAGAAGCTGATTTAGAAACTTTTGCCCAAGTTCATTATACTTACCATAAAGATTTAATATCAATGGTACATAAAACACCTTTGGGAGTAGTTAAAACTAGAAGAGGAGGTGTGTAAAACTCAATAATAATTGAAGATGGAGTAATTCTTAAAGAACCATTAGCTTCAATACAAAAATTTCAGCTTTTATTTTTATCACATTGATATATTCTATTTGAGTTTTATCACATGAATATACATAGATTTTAAAAATAAAAAGTATTTTAGAAAAGGAATAGATCATTTTTTAAGAATCGGCTCATTTCTGTATTTTATTAATCAAAACTATTACAAATTTATTTTATTTTATTTTTGTTTTTTTTTTTTTAGGACACCCGATGAAATTAATTTTTTTTGTTTCTCCATATGATTTGTTGGATGTCGAAAATAATACTATAATGAATTTAGACAAAGAAAGTCTTGATGTTGGATGTTATGCTACTGTGTGTATTGAAGCAGCTACCACAACTAATGTTCAATCTACTTCATTGTTAAGTGCTACTAGAAGTGCAACTGGAATAAAGTAATTAATTATTTATAAATATGTATCATTTAATAATTATATTTAATAATTTTTCTTTAGTTCGCCAATATTCGTGCCATTTACCGTCCAAAACAGTATTACTCTTCCAGCAGTATTTATATTGAGATTAAATGAACCAATGCCAATTTGTCTTCAATTAGCAGAGAATATAAAATCTGTGATTGAAATGGATTTAGAAATGTCAACACCTAGACCTTTACTTAGAATGATCATTGAACCAAGTTCACAACCCCTCAGTGTTGTAAGTTTAAACAAAAATCATACCATTACTATAAAAAAAATTCTTTATTATAGTATAGAATAAATAATTATCAACGTATTTGTTCTTATTCTTATTTTCTTCTTGACAGACATTACCAGATCAGCAACATTGTTATTTTTTAACTGATTCCAATTTGAAGGGTGTATTTATACAAAACATAAAATTTACCCATCCATCTCAAGTCACCAGAATCATAGCATATCTCCGACAACAAGCATTGTTTAATTGTTTGATTCGTTCATGCGTACGACCTGAATGTCAACAGGGTAATTTTGAGCAATACCAAGCATGACCCATGACCCCTTTTTAAAGTGTATTGATTTTTAGAAATTTTTAACACAACTGTGTTTGAAATCGCCGCATATGAAGAAATGTCTTGGCAACATTTAGTTGTGTCATTTGAACATCCAATTGAAGAAAGTCTAGCGACAGCCGAATTTGATCTCTCTGACATATCTAGACTGCAGTGTCAAGTTTACACATCATCATCAGAAACAAATGGAGAATCAGTTTTAACTTCTCCTGAATTTGCAAGTAAAGTATTACAGAGGTAATGTACATGTAAAATATGAAATGTGTAAATAGAAGTTTATATTCCAAATTGAATTATTTTAGGTGTTTTTCGATTCCAATTACAATGCGAAGTCTTATCCAAACATGGGAACGAGAAAACCAACAATGTCTTGAAATTAACATAAAGAATAATTTATCTGGAACTGGAGGATCAACCAATTTAGGAGATGGTTCTGATTTGAATCAACACTTTGCAGACCCTTCGGCCGGTCCAGATTTCTCGTCAGATCTAGATGGGAAACTTGACCCTTTAGATGGAGCTAGTTCTCTCGATTGTTTTCCAGCATCTATGATTCAAAGAGATTTAGATCAATATATTTCTGATCCCTCGTTTTTGCCTGATATAGATTTTAATCAATTTCCAATGGATGTTGATCAAGAAGAACAAAAAGAGCAGTCGTCTTTTAGGGATGCCAGCCTTCAAGAAGACCCACCTGATCCAAAAAATTCACCAACCAAGACCGAAGAACTGTTAAGCATATTAGCAGACGACAATGGCAAAGGAGAAGACGAAAAACTTCCTCCAGACACAGGTCAAACAATTATAGAAACATCCAGTGATGATTCGGTTGAAAAAAGTAGTTCCACAGTTTCTGGAGAGTTTGACACTATTAATGAAGATGTTGAACAATCAAACCAATCATTATTTGAAATTGATGATGATGGCCCAGATCTTCATGATCTTAATGATGTTAAAGAATTCATTAAAATGACTTCCAAAGATGTAGCATTAGTTTCAATGAAGGATGATGACAAAAAAGATATTTCACTGGATAAAGTCAATCAATCTCCTTCTGTTAGTATAACAGCTGTGGATTTAAGCTCTATTCCTTCTCCACAAATATTGCCACAAGTGACTGTCGACAGAAGACCAAATATCGAAGTCATACCTATACCGAATGTACCTAGCTCTATCACCATAACTCCAATTTCCGCAAAGACTATAGCCGAAGAGAAGTCTAAGAAAAGTAAAAAAGATGTTGATGGTAAAGTTGAAAAAAAAAGAAAAAGAAAGTTAGAGACTGAAACCAGTGTACCTGAAAAAATAAAAAAACACTCTGGATCTCTTAAACTGTCTGATTCCAGTCGGTCATCATCACCAAGTGATTATGCATCAAACCAGTTACCTTCAAGTACTATGATGATGAAATTAGGAGCTGCTCAAAAATTAAAACAAAGCACTTCTCCCACTTTATCTATTAGTAGTGTGTCGTTAACTAATTCTAATAAGTATACCGTAACTTCACCAAAGTCAAATTCTGGTAAACCTAGTTTGTCTGCATTAAAAATGGCTGTGCACAGTCCAAAAAATGAATCAAAACAAAAAAACAAAGAATTTTCCAAGGACAAAGAGAAGCGGAGTTATTCTTCTAGTAATTCGTCATTAAGCCAGAGTCCTAAAAGCTTAAAATCGAGTTCTAAGAAGAGCGATATTGAAGATGTTACAATTCCAGTTCCTGCAGACTCGAATAAGGCACAAATGAAATGTCGTAAACTAAGCGCTGTGATAGATCGTTTGTCTAAAGACAAAACTGCTCAACATTACTCTGTTGATTCTGAAGCACCTAAGAACAAAGAATCGACTCCGAAAGCTTTTGATAAAGCAATAACGTTGAACACAAATATAAATATGAAAAATCCCGAATCGTATCAAGTCAAACATAGTTCCGATGGTATGAAGATAACAATAAATAAAACGAGAACAAAAGAATCGAAACAAAAGAGTTCGTTAGCTGGTTCTCCTAAACCTGGCCAAAAATCTGGAAGCTCCAGTGGTATGAATAGTAAAAAGGTTGCATATTCAATTCCAAAAGCGGGTCCAAGTTCTTTGCAATCGAAACAACCATTTAGTGTGCCAAAGACTAAAACTAACTTGACTGTAACCAAAGTTAAATCCGGGTCAGGTAAAATGAGAAATGATAAGTCGCTTTTTGCTAGGGCTGAGATGAGAAAATCTAGTCCAACATCGAAAGACGAAGAACCTTTGAAAGTAGTGAACCCTGTTGAGAGCATTATAAAACACAAGTTAGATACAAGCAAGTTTCAGATTCCAAAACTTTCTGCTAGAGCTAACGCCGATGAGAAAAGGTGTATTGAAACAAAGACTGATACTTCGAAGCCGATGGACTTGGCCAAAAAGAGTGATGTGGATAAGAAGTACAATCAGAGCGATTACATTTGTCAGAAAAAAAGCACTACAGAACGATTGAATTCATTACCAGGTATTACAGTTACAACAGTTGAAGAAAGACTTAAGCCCAAAGAATCTGCTCTGAGTAGTCTAAAAATCGACTTGCCTTTAATATCATTTCATACTCCAAAAGCGGATACAACTGTTGAAATGTCTGAATGTAAAGATTATTCTCAAAAAAAGGAGGAATTGCCGAATAATTCTGTTTACCAGCAGAAGCCAACAGTTACTCCCGTCACGACGTATGCAACGACACCCTCGGTTTCGGTACATATTCTCAAATCGCCCGTACCATCTCCATTATTAGTGCCTTCGCCTCATTCAGCATCTCCTTCTATTACGGACGAAGAGCTCATCGACGATGCATTCGTGCGTGTTGGTAAATGATCGTCAGCTATACAAAAGCCTAAATCCGGCTTTTGTATTCAAAGTCATGATCAATTTCCAATTTGTTAATAAGTTATGCGATTAATGTATTATATTATTTCTGTGATCGGATTATATCATGGAGTATTTTAATTGTATGACTATTATCAGGCTACTTATATATTTATTGTAAATATTATTTTTTTTATCGCATTATGGTTTGTTTGTTTTTTTTACCTTCTAACACATTATTATAATTGTGAAATAAAAACCGTTTTTACTTATCGAAATTGTATCTAAACAAAACGATGCCACTGTATTTTTTTTAATCTTCAAGCGGATTCTCGACTAAATGTATTTTATAGAAAATGTGATATACTGTACATAAATAAATTGTAATTTTAGAATAGAAAGTAAGTCATTAATTGTTTTGTATTTTGATCTCAAATACTTCAAGAGAACAAATATGTTAAATAATTCTGTTTGTGCGCTTAAATAATATTATAAATGAATTTTTATTCAATGTTCGATTATCGTCTCAAAATAAATATTACCGTCTTTTAGTTCTTGTCACTTAATTGATGCCCATTGATATACTATCACGTTGGGTGCTATAAAAAATACACGGTAAGTAACCTCTACCTATGAATTATAAAATATATATTATAAATAAAATTCCTATCCGGACTGTGTTTAAAGTCGTTTATCGTAATTTGATATTTTGAGGAACGTATTGAACGTTTTTTTAAATGTACGCAAATTCTCAAGTAGTATACACGCGTCAGGTTGGCCGAGCGGTCTAAGGCGCCAGATTTAAGCTCTGGTTCCCAAACGGGAGCGTGGGTTCGAACCCCACACCTGACAAACTGTATATTTTTTTTTTCCAAATATATTAATTTTTTTAAACGTGTTTGTCAACACGCTTCGAAACGAAACTATTATTAATGGGATTAATTTAGTTTAACAAAATTAAACGGTCCTATCCAATTTTCGATTATAAAAAATGGAGTTTTATCAGAACTATCAACAAATATTCGGTTTTTATTTAAGAACGCGAACCGTATGTTCGTTTTGGAAAGGAAATCCGTGTAAATAGTCACGACCGAATGTTTGTCGAACCGTTTGGCGCGGAAAATAACGGTAAGCCGATATCTGTCCGGAGTTATATATATAATTTTATTGGAAAACCCACAGACAAACATTGCGTTACGATTCGTTGTATGTCCGTCGGACAGAACTTTTCGACGGGTGTCGAGACGACCAGAACCCGGCGCGTTTCAACGTACAGACGTAGGTATTCTTCGGCCGGCGAGCGGGAACAAAACGTATCGCGGTGAGGAGGTTTATTCAATTATCGAAGTAATTTCTGCCGTACAGAAGCCGCGTCTCCCCAACACACACACACACTATACATAACGAATTCTCGCGAAGACACACGTTCGGCATGGCCCGTCAACAACTCTATCGAACGGTATCGAACGGTATCGAACGGTATCGAACGGTATCGAACGGTATCGAACGGTTCGGGTCCGCCGAAAGAGCGGTACAAACCGAAGGGATTGTTTTTTTTTTTTTGTTAATAGCGCGGACGAAATTTGGTCCGATTCAGTCGTTAACGGACGTCCGACACGAATCGACGACGTAATTCAATAACGGAAAAATCGGAGACGCCGCGACCGGACCGACGGAAATTGTTTGAAACCCGTTCGACATTATCATCAGTACCGGTATAACGCGGGACCCAGAACGTGCAAAATTCGAGCTGACAAAACGGTAAATACGATTCTTGGATGGACGTGTCCAACGAAACGAAGTAAAAGAAAAAAATTACAAATGTCGTAACGCCTTAAAGCGTGTGAACTCGACGAGAACAACGTTCGAATTAAACTTGTTAAGTTGAGGCGACTCCTCGGCAAAGGTAAGTTATCGAAAAATGACTTAAACGCGATCGAACTTGTCGGACAAAGACTGATATTTTAATGTGTTACCGAACGACGCAAAACGTTCAGGCGTGTTCGCCGTCATGGACGCGGCTTTTTTTTGACGACGACGCTCGTCGACGGAACGTACCGTTTCGCAGCGTTCGAATCGGAATACGGTCAAGTGGCGGAGCTCAATTTGAGAATAGCGTTTCCAAACGGTTTACCACACTAATGTATCTAACCGTATTCTTTTTTTGTCCTCTCACGGTTTTCAACAGATAAAGCATTCCGCGACATTTTATTTAAACACGCCTCTCCGGGCCTTTAACGGTAATTAGGAAAATCGTACCTACCCTAACTGACGTCATACTCGCCGCCGCCCGATACTCGAAGTCGATGTAGCATACAACCAGTCGTGCGACGCTCATGGGAAATACCATCGCGGAATAAGTTATTTCTATTGCACGTCTAAGTTAACGTAAGAGCCCCGGCTAGTAAAATGGGATTTTCAAAACGGTCGGCCGATCGACGACACGGTTTTTATCCTGTACATCTGGAAATAATTGTCGAACAACGTACGCATAACGTTCTTGCGTCAGGCGCGATAAACAAGATAAACGAATTGCCGCCGTCAAGCACACGCTTGATAACGGCAATAACGTATTGATGACATCAGGCGTACAATTTTTTTTCTTGATTGCTTCATCCGTGGTCCCCAAGTATATACCGGTTATAAGCGCTCCCCCGCGTCCTTTTGAAAAATTTTTTTTTTTAAACCTAATAGTGTAGCTCCTCCGTCCTCTTTGGGTCCCCCGTCTCCGAATTCGGACACTGACCGTTACTCGTAACGACGAAACAAAAAAACACGATAAAAACACGATAAAAACGAAAACGCGAACGACCGGCGAGATACTCACGCTATCGTAAACGGACACCGTTCGTCGATATGCGCATAAAAATTCCTAGATAAAATTATCACGTTGCCACGTAATTCGCGTTAAACCGTTTCGCGAACGATATTTCGACGATTACGCGTCGGGAAATGTAGGTCAGCCAATCTGACACACACACACACCCGTTCAGGCCGATACGAATATCCTATTCGGGCACGTCGAATTGCCGATTGTGACGTTTCGCAATACCGTATTATTATCTTTTTCCATGGTTTTTTTAAACATTTTTTTTTTATTCGATAATCAACGAAATTTCGTTTAACAACGTCGTACACGACGTAGATACACGAAGGCATTGACGACCTCTTCAAGTTGATTATTTGTACGAGGGTACGTTAATTGCGTTCGTGACGACACGTATCGTCGATGTTCGGCGTTGATTTTTCAAATTTGAAAACGAAATCGTACATCAACAACTCAGTTCGACGGGTAAAAAAAGGGTTATATCAACCCATCCTCGTCCTATCCAGCGATCTTCTCCTCATACCCACGCGGGTTGTTTCGCCATTTTAGAAGCTCTAAGAACTACGTCAACCTCAACTCTTAACAAATTTCTCGTCGATTCTTTGGTATAGTCTGCATGGCCTCTGTTCCGATTTGTTCGATTCTCAACCATCTTCTTTTTCCCTCGGACAACTCCTCTACGAGCTCGACCTTTCTGGGTTTGTTGTACAACTCCTATGGGTATCCAATGCAACGAAGTTGTCGATTCTTTAGCTAAACCTTACTTACTCAGTCGTCCAACCCACTTTAATCCCCTGGACCGATTCCTTTGCTAAATTATCGACTTACCTACCTCCTGATTTTGCCACTCGATACAAAAACATCTCCCCTACGATCCCCGCTCGGCTTTGGTTTCATAACTTAAAACTTAGTAGGTTCTTTCTTCTCGCGCTTAAGAGTAGGCCACCACACTTTACTACCATCCAACGCGCACAAATTGTCACTAAACGCACCCTTCACATTACCGAGTCCATCCCCCAACGCAAAATCCTTTCCGATTCAATAACCTCTTATGCAACGTACATGTTATATCCACACGTAATGTTCACTCACTTGTACGTAGATTATTACAATTTGTCGTGACTAATCGTTTAATTACAAAGATACCAAAAAAATAAAAAAATAAAAAAACTCCCCAGCCTCGGACGCGCGTCAAAATCCGAACACGTCGCGCAATCGATTCGAAATAGGCCAACGCCGCCGGTAGTGGATTATCAACGCGAAAATAAGCCCACGCCGACGAATTTTCCTAGTGCGACGGTCAAACAGGATGCAAGCAAAAAAAAAAAAAACCCTAACCTTTTTATCGGCGGGTTTTATGTGTGTGTGTGAGTGTGTGTGTGTGTGTGTGTAAATTGTTCGACGCGACGCGGCCGACAAAGTCGTCGATGCGCGAACAGTGGTGGACGTGCGTTCGTGCGAGAAATACAATATCGCTGCGGTTCCGACACGAAGACGATGCGTGTGTCGCGGACACTCCTGCTGGCGGCGGTCGTCTGCTCGGCGGCGGCCGGCGAAGGGTCTTCGGGCCGCGGAGACGTGAACGGCGTCCGGTACACGACCGACCCGCTGGACGACGACGATACGAAGTGAGCACATCATGACGGCGTTACGCGCGTTGTATCATACGTGTTTCGTTTGTTTGTTACTACTAGTCTGTTTTCCAACGACGATCCCGATCAACGGTTCGAATCGAGGTAAATATTTATTATTTGATTTCCATTAGAAATCCGTTATGTTAATGGCAATGATGATAATCTAAGGCCGTCAAGTTATGGAACCAAGTCGTCGAAATATACTAAAAAAACGCAAGGTCAGTACATACATTAAGAGGACCGGCACACCCCCGCATTTGTTGTCTTCTCGTCGTGGCCTTTTCGGTAACGTGTCGCCGGGTTGTTTGGAAAAGAAAAACCCGTGTTTTTTTGTATTTCTTTGTCAGAAACCCAAACATTTAGTCGTTTCGCTGTATCGTCCGTTCGACAGATGGAGACAACAAGTGCGACTCCTATCAAATTAAAATATATATTATTAACACAAAATACTATTTGGGATGTACAGTTTTCAATGAAATAAGATCATCAATACCGTTTAAGATTTATACTAGCTAAATAAATAGTCGGACGATTTTCCACTGAAACGTATGTTTGACAATTTTTCTTAGACAATGTAGGTACCCAACGTACTGTCAAGATATCACATAGAACTATTTGAAACCATCCGTAATTGGAGATTCTCGTTAGACGTGTTTCTGGTCTTTTAACGCAATTTCGAATTACCTATATTATGATTTTTGAGCTAATTTTCATGTTGCTTTATACGACTGTAGACAACTCCGAAGCGTGTTTCTCGAAGTTTGTGTCGCCCGCTAACTCATACGCGGTGTGCTCGAAAATAAGCAAGTGAGATAATTGGACCCGGTCACCATTCCGTTCTTTTTACAATGCGTCGCGGCTTTCTTTCAGAAATTGTCAGGCCACGTGCATAGAAGGTTACAGATTCCTCAACGGCATGTCGAGAATGACGTTCGTGTGCGACGGCACCAAGTACAAAGTCAAGGGGTCCTCGTCCAACGACGACGTTGTTCCGTCCTGCGTCGGTGAGTGGTACACGGGACCCCAGTCCGTTCGCGAAACCGTCTTTACCGGAGCTTTGAATGTCGATTTAGCCGTCTGCGATCCGCCCTGCGAGAACGGCGGCACGTGCGAAAGACCCAACAAGTGCACCTGCCGGGACGACTACGACGGGCCGTCGTGTCAACATCGCGACCCGCCGCGGCATTGTCACGGGTTTCCCAACACGCCGACGAATTCGAAAAAGAAGTGCAACTCGGAGTGAGTAAACGTTTGTTTCTTTCTTCTTCTCCCGACCAATTCGAAAACTCGAAATCACCGCCGTAGCGCGTGCACGGTCAGCTGCGCCGAAGGGTTCCAGTTTCCGGACGCGTCCACCGTGGCGAACGTGTTTTGTAGGAACGGTACTTGGACACCGGGGAAAGCCGAATGGTCGACCGTTCCGGACTGCAGGCCCGTGTGCGACCCGCCGTGTTTGAATGGCGGCAATTGCGTCGGTTATCAAAAATGTCAGTGTCCGACCGACTACAGAGGACCCGAATGTCAATACCGTGAGTCGTTTGCGCAGCGGTTAAGGCACGCGACTGTTATTAAAATGCGTTTTTTCAATAATAATAATAAAAAAGTATTTCAAAATTATGCACGTAATACTCGCGATATATAGTGTACAGCTGTATTTTAAGACGGCCAGCTGGACAGTTTAATTATAAGTAATTTTTAAAACAAAATGTGCCAAAGCAGCGTTATTATTATGTTGTTTTATAATATCAGCACGTAATATATTCGATTCATTTAAAAACGGTTTGTTAGCGCACTCGTACGTTTGTGTTCATTTACAGCCGAAAGTTCATGCGACGTATCGAAATTGAACTTCAACGGAAACTACAAATGTTCCGACGACATGGAATTGAACGCGTGCACGCTGTCGTGTCCTCAAGGGTCCACTCTTGAACCGTTTCAGACGGCAGACGTCCAATACACTTGTTCGTATCGAACCGGACGGTACGAACCGAGACAAATACCTCAGTGTGTCTTCGGTGAGTGAGTCGGCTGCAGGCCGGAATTCCTCATTCATTGTTTGTGTTTTCGAAATTCTCGCAGACGGGAAACCTTCGCCGATTGTGAACGTCGTCAGCACCGTAGTCGAGGTGATCAACAGGTTTAAAAGCCGCGCGGAAAGTTGCGCGCGTTGGGGTTTCGGCAACTACAAGACGTTTGACGGGAAGGTGTACGGGTTTCAAAGCGATTGCACGTACACGCTCGTCAGCGACGTCAAGACGAATTCCTTCCACGTGCAGGCGCGTCACCGCCGCGGGACCGTCGCGTACATCAATATTTACGTCGTTGACAATCTGTACCAGATAAGAAGAGACGGTAGGTCGGTGCGCGGACGGGCACGAGCGTCGTTGAACGGCACGTTTCGGTTTCAGCCGCCGACGGTGTCGCGACGATGACGTACAACGGAAAACCGCTTTTCGTACCGGTCGAGTTGACGGACGTCGGCGTGGAGGTCGACGGCGGCCAAACGGTGTTCATTCGACTGCGCGCCGCAAATTTGAAAATCGTTTGGAGACCCGACGTAAGCGGGGACAACGCGAGAACCGTCGAAGACGTCCGTAACGTCTTTGTTTCACCACGAGCAAATTTCAGGGCGCGTTACGGGTGGACGCTGGCGCGGAGCTGTGGAACTCGACCGACGGCCTTTGCGGACGAATGGACGGTTCGCCGGACAACGACTTGCCGCACGACGGTGTCGCCAGTTTCGCCGGCAAATGGTTGGTGAACGGTCCCAACGACGCGTGCGAGTCTCCTGTCGCAGAGACCCCGAACGTGTCCCAGGACGTGGTTCGTAAAGCGTCGGGATTTTGTTCCACGATCGAAAACGATCAGTTCGACGTTTGCGACAGTAAACGTCTCAGCGCTCAGGCCTATATCGAAGCGTGCGTAATGGACTACGCGGAATGTCACGCGATCAACGGAACCGATTGTGGGTGCGACAGCGTGTCCGCTTATGCCGAACAATGTTTCGGGAACGATCAAACGGTTTCGTGGAGAAACGAAAACCTATGCCGTGAGTGGTCTCGCGGACAAGGACTATTTGTACATGAATAGATTTTTCAGTCTATTGGATTTAGTTACTTTTTTTTTCGTAGCTTACCGATGTCCTGCCGGAAAAATATACTCACGGTGTTTGCCAGCCGTACAAGAAACATGCACTATTACGGCTACTGAAGTAAAAGCGAAAAACGTTAACGCGTATTGCGAAGAGGGATGCGTTTGTCCGCTCGGAACTGTTTTAAACGACGGCGCATGTGTCGCCAAAGAAAAGTGTCCATGTAAATTACGAAATACGTTTTACCGACCCGGAGACGAGATCACTAAAGATTGCAACAAATGGTTGGTGTTGACATTTCGTTTGTCGAACAACATTTTTTGTAAAAATCATTTTTTGTTATTAAGTACCTGCGTTGGAGGAGAATGGAGTTGTACGAATGCCAAGTGCCGAGCAGAATGCTATGCGATCGGAGATCCACATTACAAGACGTTCGACGGCATGAAATTCAATTTCATGGGATCGTGTTCGTATTATCTCGTGGTCTTGCCCGAGTTCTCTATCGAAGCGGAAAATGTCCCGTGTGACGGTACAATGTCACTGGAACGTGGTTTCGACATGCCGACACGTCCGTCGGGAAAGCCCACGTGCACTAAAACGGTCACAATACGCTTCGGCAACAGTACAACTATAAAACTGGGACAAGGAAAACTAGTGTCCGTTAACGGAGAGATCGTCGACAAGTTACCGGTTAACGTGCAGGGTGTAGCTTACGTCAGGGAACAGTCGACGTTTTTCCTACAGATCGTGGTGACGAACGGAGTGGAAGTGTGGTGGGACGGCGAGACCCGCGTGTACATTTACGCCAGCCCGGAATTGGAAGGACGGCCTAAGGTGCGCGACGACGACCGTGGCGCGGAGTTCGAAGCGCGATTCGCATTGCTCGGTGATAAGTGTTGTTATCTTTTTATCGCAGGGTTTGTGCGGAACGTTTAACGGTAACCAGAAAGACGACATGTTTACGCCGGAAGGTGACGTCGAGACAGACGTAGTGTCTTTCGCGAATAAATGGAAGACGAAAGAGAGCTGCGCGAATAACAAATTAGAGACTGTCGTCAAAACGGCTCACCCTTGCGACGAGAACGTCCAGTACAAACATTTGGCCGTAAGCTATTGCAGCAACGTCACCGGAAAGTTGTTCTCGGATTGTCACGACCGAGTGGACCCGATACCCTATTACGAGGATTGTCTGTACGACGTTTGTTCTTGTGGCCACGGCCAACTGTCCCGTTGTTACTGTCAAATATTCGCGTCCTACGCTCTGGAGTGTTCTCACCAGAACGCGGTGATCGACTGGCGGAAAGACGCGAGGGAGTGCGGTAGGTGTATCCACAAATCAATCGGCGTCCGCATATATACGTTGTCATCGTTTTGCAGGCGTACAGTGTCCCGCCGGTCAACATTACGCCACCTGCGGAAATTCGTGTCAGCGGACGTGTCAAGACATTGCGACTATAAACGCTTGCAAGTCCAATTGCGTCGAAGGCTGTTACTGTCCCAAAGGGTTTACCCTGTCCGAGTCCGGCGAATGTATACCCGTCGCCGAGTGTCCGTGTCGTAACAACGGGCAGAAATACAAATCGGGTCAGAAAAGAATCGAGGCCGGTGCCGGGGGACCACAACTCTGCACTTGCAAGAGCGCAGCGTGGGAATGTCGTCCGGCCGAGAAAACCGAAATGGCGCTGTGGAAAGACAGCTCGGAACATTCGTGTAGTCGCCGGAAACATTTGACGTTCACGGAGTGCGAGCCGTCGGAGCCGGTTACTTGCCGCGTACGTTCATATGTTATATGTTATGTTTTATTTCCGAGTTCTGAGCGTTGCGGGGCTGAGTAGTCGCCGTGTTCCGACGAAACCAATTATGTTTGTTTGTCGAATAAGCGTGCACGCCGGAAACGCTGTCATTTGTCGGCAGCGCCGTCGGAACAGCGGACCGTTGTTTTGAAATGCTAAATTCAATATATTAACGAAATAAATCCGGAAAACTAACGCAATTAGCGTGCACGTTTATTTTTACAGAACATGCACGATCCCCCTCAGTCGACACCGGCCGTTTGTTATCCCGGGTGCGTGTGCAAAAAGCCGTACGTTCTCGACTCGTTGGCGAAAGAGTGCGTCCCGTCCACCGAATGTCCGTGCCATCACGGCGGCAAAAGCTACAGCAACGGCGAGACGTTTTATCAGGACTGCAACACTTGGTACGTGACGTCCGATAAAATGCGAAACCGAAACGCGTACGTAACCGGTTTGTTCGTGACAGCGAGTGCGACGCGGGGAGATGGCGGTGTACGGACAACGAGTGCGCCGGGTGTGTTCGGTGTGGGGAGATTCGCATTTCCAGACGTTCGACTCCCGGCGCTTCGACTTCCAGGGAGCGTGCGAATACGTCCTGTCCAAGGGCGCATTCACCGGCTACGAGTCTTTCGTAACTTCCGTCGAGGCGAGTTTGTGGGCGAATCCGGGTTGTCTGGCGCGCCGCGTCACAAATCGCGCGATATTCTAAACATGCATCACCGATGTATTCGCGGTGTGCGTTTTGTACGCGTGTTTTCGGCACGCACCGCCGGTTCGAGGTGGTTCGTAACGCAATGTTTTAGACGGTGCCTTGCGGTTCGACGGGAGCTACATGCATAAAATCAGTGATGCTGGTGGTTGGAAGCGGCGACGAGGTCGAATCTGTACGGTTGACAAATAAAGGCCATCCTCGCGGCACGAAAAGGTGATATTTTTTAAAAAAAAAGAACTTACAACGACGATTATATTATTATTTGGTCTGTGAAACACACGTGTTTCAGGATACTAGTCAAAGAAGTTGGACGTTTCGTAGTAGTCGACGTACCCGACCTAGGAATACAAATATATTGGGATAAGGGCACGAGGATAAATTTACAAGTGGACCGAAAATGGAAAAATCACGTAATACGATACACGTATATTTTGGGGATTGTATTGTAATATTGGAAGAAAAACATTATTTTTATTTTTTTTTTAGATCAAAGGACTGTGCGGAAATTACAATGACAATCAAATGGACGATTTTCAAACGCCTTATGGGGGAGTACCTGAAGTATCTGCATTATTGTTTGGCGATTCGTGGAAACTCCAGTCCCATTGTATTTCGCCGTCTGAAATACGAGTGAGCGCTTAGCTTCAAACAATTTAAATAAACTTCACCGCGTCTAATTAATACAATTTCAAACGTTAATTTATTGATTAAATGGTTATTTATTCCATACGATCATTGTACCGTCGCGTTTGTTCAAACCGTTTTAGGATGCTTGCGTATCATATCCGCATCGTAGACAATGGGCAGTGCGCCAATGCAGCTTGCTTAAATCGTCTGTGTTCAAGTCTTGTCACTCGCAAGTTTCCGTGGACAACTATATGGACAGGTGTATTTTCGACACCTGTGCTTGCGATCAAGGAGGTGATTGCGAGTGCTTGTGTACAGCGATAGCGGCGTACGCGCAGGAATGCAGTATGCACGGCGTTTACATTAAATGGAGGACTCAAGACGTTTGCCGTTAGTGTACCGACAATAAGATAATTATTGCGCTCGTCGTACCGTCCCAGTTAAATATATTTTATGCGATTTCCGCAGCCATCCAATGCGAAAATGGCACTTCGTACGATTCTTGTGTACCGCGCTGTTCTCGGATTTCGTGCGACGACTATGCTTCGCAGACGACCAACTCATGCGACGACAAATTTTGTATCGAAGGTAAATTATTTGATGGGCATAAATTTTGGTATTTATTTGTGCTTATGAGCGCCGTACCGCGTCTCTCGTGCCGGGGTATTTTAATGTCGTTGCATACTGCTGTTTATACTCGTACGGTTTCGACATACAGGCTGTGCTAAAGACCATTGTCCATATGGTCAGGTTTACATCAACTCTACATCCAACATTTGCGTTACCAAAAATAAATGTAAAATTCCTTGTGAAATTGAAGGCGTCGACCGTTTATTCAACGACGGCGACATTGTTATTGAGGACAGTTGTCATTCATGGTAAGTTTGAATACACATTTTCGTTTTAGTGAATTTCATCGTTTTTCATTGTGTTTTAGCTATTGTTCGAGAAATAAAAAAGTGTGTAAAGGCCAACCCTGTTTCACCACGACAACTACAACAACGACAACCAGCAAACCAATATCAGACCAAAATACCAATACAACTAATAAACACACGTGTTCGGATGGATGGAGCGCTTGGATAAATGTCAATAGATTAAACAGCAAAGGCCTAACGAAACTCGAGTACATGCCAACGTTCGAAGATCTAAAATCTATAGAATTCATTGACGTGAACGGCTCAAAGAACAATGTAGGTTATTCAATTTGTTTTTGAAATGTTTAAATTTGAATTAATGAAAATTATTATCCTTAGACGTTGGGAGTGTGTGAGGCGGAACAAATGACTGATATTGAATGTCGTCCGTCAAACAAAAAAATAGGCATTAAAGATAACGCAGAAAAAGTTGATTGTAGTTTGGATAAAGGACTTGTGTGCAACGGTAAATGTATTAATTATGAACTGCGCGTACAGTGTAAATGTACAAAAGAAATAAGTAAGTATACACTTTAGATAGACCAGAGAAAAATAAAAAAAAAAACCGGAATAATTTTGTATTTTTTATTTGAAAGGCGATGAAAATCTTGGCGGAATTGTCGATGAAATCGAATAATCAATAGAACGCGCATAGGTAAAATCGATGTTATGAGTTATTGTTTTTATACATTTTTTTTCTTAATACCGTTATTGTTCTATTAGTTTGCCCGAACGGATTTAGATGGCAAGACTGTAAGGTGATGTGTAACCAGGTGTGCCATTCGTATGAAAACCAACTGAAGACCACGAGCATGTGTGTATATCCACAAAAGTGTGTTGGAGGGTGCGCGAAAGAAAACCAACAATCCATGGCATGTCCGGTCGGATCGATGTGGAGAGACAACAATACGTGCGTGTCCAAGAGCGACTGCACTTGTTTTTCTCGAAACGGTACCCAAGTAAAGGTAAACACGTCGTTACATGTTATTGATTAATCAGTATTCTACGAGGGGGGTTCGACGGTTATCATTTTTGTTTTAAGCCCGGCGGCGTATTCAAAGAAGATTGGTGCACCGTGTGCCAGTGCATGGACAATGCCTACGTTTGCGACGATTCTTCGTGCGCAAATTGGCCGACCACCGAAAACGTCGGGCCCACCACCGCCACCGAGTCTTCGTCGTATCTAACCACCGCATTCGAACAATTCCCTACGCAAGAAACCGTTTCGACGGAAAGCCCGCAGACGTATACGACCGAGGAGCTTTCGTCCGCGACTGAAACGAAACAACGATTTACCGCGGAGTATACCAGCACGGTGAAATGGCCCGAGAGTACTACACTGAGGCCTTCGACTACTGCGTTCGGCAGTTCACCGGCCGACGAACCATCTACCGTCGCTGTCGACACGACGACCGAAGGGATTATCTACGTCCCGTCTGCGACGTCCCCGCCGACGGTCCTCTGCGATGTCCACCAGTGAGTGTTCGTCCGTCCCGCTGCGCTAGTGGACGAAATCGTTTATCGACGCGTAACTCACGGGTTTCGCAGGATCAAGCCGATCATTCCTGGCTTAGGGCCGTTCTCGTTCAACGCTAGTTCGTGGCTCGACGAGAATACTGCACCGCACCTCGCGCAGTTGTATCCGCTGGAAAACGGATACTGGAAACCGTCGAGATCCGGCGAAAACGAGTATTTACAAATCTACCTAGGTTTCCCGGAGACCGTGTACGGCGTAGAGGTATCTGGCGACCCGTCGGACGACGAATACGTAACGAGTTATCAAATTGCGTACAGCATGGACGGTACGAGTTTCAGTCGCGTTTTATATCACGGGCAACCCGAGGTAATGACGGCCAAACGACTAGACGAAAATGCGATTTCAATGAGTAATATTTTTTTCCGTTCGCCGTAGGTTTTCCGCGGACCCTATTCTCACGATAAAATTGAAACGCAAATGTTTTTCACGCCCATCGAAGCGACGTACGTACGACTGATACCTATGACCTGGCGCAATGGCGTTGCAGTGAGATTAGCTTTATTAGGATGTCCAGTTACGTCTACCACGCTCGGTCATGAACTACTTCATTCCACCGCGAGACCCACGATTAAACGTGATTAAATTTTCTCAGTTTGTATTGTTCAAGCCGAGGTCGTTTCAATTGAATAATATTCGAATTGTATTTTAAAGCCGTCTGTTCCGATCCGATGGGAATCGAATCTGGTTCGTTAAATAATATGATATCGGTATCGTCGTCCACATCTGAACATTTTAATGCTGCAAACGTGTCACTAAACAGTGACACAGCGTGGGTACCGTTTACAGCCTCGACTAACCAATGGATACAAGTAAATTTTATTTTAATATCATAATAAATTACCGTTTTTTTTTCGAATAATTATTATGTGTATTTTATATATATATATCTAGGTTGATTTTGTGGAGCCAAGAATCATAACTGGTATTGTGACTAAAGGTATATCTTCAACTAGCAAAACGGGCGAAGCGTGGACTGAAGCATACAAAGTAGTGTATAGTAACGATATGATAAACTGGAATAAAATATTGGATTCAAATTCAGACGAACAGGTTCGAAGAAATCTGAGCCTATATATGATATATACATAATATTGTTAGGTGATCATTTGAAATTTCTAATTTTTATTGTTAGGTATACTCAGCTAATTTTGACGGACAGAGTTCACATACGGTGTTTTTCAATACTCCAATCAGAACAAGATATATTAGAATTCATCCAGAGAAATGGTATAACATGCCAGCACTGAGATTAGAAATTCTTGGGTGCTTTGAAGCATATGTTACCGAAGAAACGATTGTTCAGACAACAGTCAAACCGATCGTACATCACAATAATTGCAATGTTTGTCCCGGTATAACGAACGACGACGACTGCAACTGTTCGTCAGACACGTGGTGGAACGGAGAGTCTTGCGGTCTACGTTCCGAGTGCCCATGTGTTTTGGGAATTATGACGTATCAAGTGGGTACAGTTTACGATCTAGAAAACTGTCAACAATGTACTTGTACTCTCGGCGGACTGCCCAACTGTGCGCCTAAAATCTGTGCCCCCTGTCCTCCGGTAAGTGACACAAGTGCACGTATTGAATAAAACGTCCAATTAAATATGCACGTTTTAGGGAGAGGTTTCCACTACTTCAGTATCGAGTTGTAAGTGTGAATGTCAACCATGTAAGAATGGCACGAGATTATGTCCAACGTCTAATGTATGCCTCGACGAATCATTCTGGTGCAATGGAGTTCAAGATTGTCCCGACGACGAGGTCAACTGTTCAACAACCACGACAACAACAGCTACGACTGTTCCGACTACTGCAACAATTACTACAGTGCCGACTACAACAATCGCAGAAGAAGTTACGACTTATATTCCAATCGTACCGCCGAAAAAGAGAAGTCAAGGCCCGTGTCCTGAAATTAAATGTCCCGAGGGACAAATAGCGAGGATTTTGAATTCGTCACCGGTGAAATCGAACTCGATTAAATTCGCTCGAAAAACTAGAAGCTTGGAAATAATCGAAGATGACCCTTGGCCGTCGCCTTTTAGCCCTATGACTAATTTGGCAGCATCGACAAAAAGAAATCATCACGATCCACTCTTTAGTACTAAAGGAACTGTTGTTCGACGTAAGGGAGGTATCCACTTTGGTATCAAAAGCGGAGGTGTCAAGAGTGATAACCAACAGCCAATATGTAAACAATGGATTTGTGAAGCGCGAGTGGAACAATTCGAATGTAAAGCGCCGACGACGAAATGTCCGGAAGGATATTTCTTACAAATCACTCCGAATGAGAACGAAATTTGTCCAGTGTATACATGTGTATCGAATATACTGGACGAGAGTGAATGTGAAATCGATGGCAGAGTATTCAAGACTTTCGACGGAGTCACGTTCAAGTATGAAGTTTGTGATCATATTGTCGTACGAGATCGGGTACACAAAAAATGGATGATAAAACGTAAATACAAATTGTCTCGATTAAGTATCGATTATTTTTGTCGTGCTAATTTAAATTATATGTTTCTAGAAATTCGTCGTTGTCCATACGTCGGTGTTTGTCAAGTGTCCTTGCGGATAGAACATCTGAATCACAGTATAGAATTTTTCCCAAATATGACAACCACTTACGACGGATATTTGTACACCGTTAATCAGGTGAAATACATAACGTTGTGAAATAAACTAGAAGTTTATTAATAACGTTATGGTTTTGTCCATAACTGTTTTAGCTCCAAATTATTGGTAGTCAGACCACGCAGTTTGCAGTAAAGCAAGTACAAAATGATTATATTATATTCGCAAGCACTTTGGGTTTCAACATTATTTGGCAAATCAACGGACACGTTAAAATAAAGGTATTTTAAATAATATACAGTAGATAATTCGAACCCGATTGGCTAAACAATTTTTTTTTTTTTAAAGGAATATGGTATATATTCAAGTGAATTTACCATCATTGGGTTTTTTCCTTACCTATCCAGTTTCAAATTATCGTTTTTTTATCGATAGAAATTTCGTGTTGCCACATTACAATTATCGTTATAAATTATTATTGTACGCGAGTCATGTTACAAAAATGTTTGTAAACTATTATTGGATATTTGTTATAGGCTAATGCTTATTACACTGGTAGGCTTGATGGCCTCTGTGGATTTTTCGATAACAATCCTAAGAACGATAAGCTTAAACGCGATGGACTTATTTCTACAACAACACCAGAATTCGGAAATTCTTGGGCTGATAGTAAGTACACGGTGCGAAGCAAAAATATGTCCAATGCACGTACAAAAGACGGCTCTAGAAGCGTGTAATGTTTTCAGGTTCGTAACATAATTGTTTCAAACTCGATTAAATATCATTAAATCCATATTCTATAATGCGATGGTTCGTTTCAGATCGGAACCTTTAAACCAGTGTGGACACAATGAAAACATCGAAGAATTTGTAATGAAATGCGTAGAAAGCATTTGTTCGTGTTTGGAGAATTCGGTAAACGACATATCGGAATGCCGATGCAAAGCGATTTCAGGATTAGTCACTCAGTGTTATATATCAAACTCGTCTGTTGAGATTTCCGATTGGCGAATCTTGCACGATTGCCGTAATTATAAATATTTAAAAAAAAATCTGGATAAATTTTAATTAAAAATGTGTTTGTTTGTTTTTTTAGCTGTAAGTTGCTCTGCACCATTGGTGTACAAAGAATGCTTTAACAGAGTGTGCGAACCTAGTTGCGATTCATTACTTCAAAACGATCCGTGTCCGAAGTTGCCCGGCTTATGTTTCCCGGGATGTTACTGTCCAGATGGATATATCAAAGAATTGGACTCTTGTATAAAACCGTCGAAATGCAGAAACTGTAAGACAATTGAAACAATATAGACTTAATTTCAATAAAATAAAAATGTTACTTTATATTTTTGACGTTTTATAGGCGTATGTGAAGGATCGGGCACTAGTCAATATACAACATTTGACAAGGTTGACTTTACTCACAAGCAAAATTGTTCTCATGTCTTAGTAAAAACTACAAAAGAAAATGATTCGTCCAGACCCGGATTCAGCGTATGTTCATATATATATATATATATTTTTTTTTTAAATCAAAAAATTATAGATTTCAATGACAATTTTAAGATCATATTCGATTCCTTAGATCGTAGAAACTACCGGAAAATGCTCTAACGAACTGTTTAATAATGGGATTTGTGTTCAAAATCTAACAATCATCCACGCTGCTCACGTACTGCGCCTGTATTATAGTTCGAATGCTTCTAAGGTAGTTTTTAATTATAATCATATCGTTGTCAACAGCGATATGAAAAAAATGAAACGGTTTTAACATGCGTGTATAGATAGAAGTGTTCGTCGACGGGAGTGAAATCAACAATGTACCATTCGCGAATAAATGGCTGACAATTACAGAATCTCCTGGAAAGTCTGTGACCGCTAGTATTCCGATTCTGGAATTGGATGTGATATTCATGACGTTTGATCAAGGGTTCTCGATAAAAATGCCATCGCATTTATATTACGACAAGACCGAAGGCCTGTGCGGTAGTTGTAATGGAGATACGACGGACGACATGGCTGCTCCCGATGGAAATATTCCGGTTAACGCTGAGGAGTTCGCGAAAAGCTGGAAAGCAAACGGAACCGGTAATCGTCATTTCCGCCTGGTATTTGATTAGGATCAATTAGTTTTGATGTCTCGTTTTCGATTTAGAATTCGAACAGTGCGAGGCTATTGTCGACGCGGTTAAAGAAAAAGAAGAAACGTGTTCCATTCCAAAGCCAGACGTCGACCCTTGTCTAAAGCTGCTGGACACGAAAATATTCGGCCAATGTCATGCGATTGTCGATGCGAACTTGTACTTGAAAAAATGTCATTCGATTCTATGCCAAGGTCTCGAAGGATCATTTTGCCATTCGCTAGAAGCATACGTCCGCGAATGTCAGTCGTTCGGGATGTGTTTGGACTGGAGGTCTCCAAACCTGTGTCCGTATTCTTGTCCAAAGGGTACGTACGGCCATTTCAGGCACGAGAACGTGTACGTCGTGAACGCGAACGGTTTTATAGGGTTACTGTACAAGACTTGTTCGTCCGGTTGCGAAGAGACGTGCGACAACTACAGGTCGCTGAGGTCCGGAGAAGTCCCGTGCAAAAACCTGCCGACGGAAATGTGTACGTGCCCGACCGGACAGGTGTTTAACAACAGCGTGTGCACGGACGAGAACCGGTGCGAACCGTGTGACAGCGAAAATCATTTTGTCGGCGACACGTGGCTAGCGGACAAATGCACGACGTGCACGTGTACCGCGGGCTCGAAAACGGTACGGTGCGAGAAGAAACAATGCGTCCGGTCGCCGTTCGCCGATTTGCCAGACTGGGTTTAAATCGGTCAAAGACGTGGACGGTTCGGACGAGTGTTGCGAACAGTACAAATGCGGTGAGTGAAACTCGAAATCGGTATTATACGACGGTGTGGAGAAGGGGGGGTTTTTTTTGACCGTCGCGTTTAGTTCCAGAAGAAAACGTCGTTCAGAACTGTACGGACATCGCGATGCCAGTGTGCGCAACGGACCAAGTGGTGAAAATGGAGTTGGCCGCGAACGGCTGTAAGAGGTTTATTTGCGGTGAGCGTGCTTGTGATGCTCGTGCTGTGTTCACGACCGGCGGCGTGCTCGAATAGTCAACACTTAAACCGGAATGCTCAACAGAGTGCAAACCAAAGGACGAGTGCGTTTCGGCGTCGCCGGACAAGGACGTGGATCTGTTGCCCGGCATGATCAGCGTGATGAATAACCAGGGCTGTTGTCCGTCGTTCCAAGCCATCTGCGCTCCAGAAACGTGTCCGACGCCAAAGCCGTGTCCCGCGTACCACGAGAAAATCAATATCGACGATCACGGTTGCTGTCCGCGGTTCAAGTGCGGTGAGTGAACGTAACACCCGTTCATATAAAATATTAGCCAGCGTGCGAACCGTCGGGCTTTCGCCCGGCTGAAAATCGGGAAATCTCGGTCTGTTACGAGCGGTCCGCGGCAAATCCCATAGGAAACGCGGCGGCGAGAGTCCGAAAATACGCCGCGCTATTCGAAAACGGTACGATTGTTTGCAATGCGATTGTTGTTACAGTATTGCCGAACAACACGTGTGTCCACGAGTACGAATGGATCGCCGCGACCGAGGGCGGCGAACGCAGGCGGACCGAGAACGAGAAGACCGTAGATCTGAAGCGAGTGAGTGCCGTTGTTCGCTACGGACAGCGACCGAAAACGTGCAACTATCGAACCAACAACGACGTGTCGTGCAGTGGCGTCATTTCAGTTCTTGAGAGGGGGTGGCGAAAGTTTTGACCGGCCCACATAATGCACGTTTGTATCGGGATACTGCAAAACTCGGTTTGTCCTTTGCACAAGTCCAAAATTGTGGAAAATCATGTGCAGTGCAGCCATCGTTGACCGCGTGAACTACTACCGTGCTCCGTCTATTAGTACAAGATGTATGCAGCCTTCTTTAGTCCTACTCTCCATCACTGCCTCAAAATAGCAGTGACTTGTTCCAAATGTTATCAGTGTAGAACTCATTAATTTATTTACTCTATTAATCTATGATACCGTAATCAAGGCGGATTTATAAAGAAAAAAGTTCACTTTGTTCATAATAATTAATATAACAATAACGAGCCCCTATGTCGGGCACCGGCCCACTGTTAACAAGGGGGAGGGGGGCAAATGCCCACCCTGCCACCCCCCAAAATGACGCCCCTGGTGTTGTGTGTCGCGACGACGTTTAACGTGAAATCGTGTGCCCGCCCCGAAGGTAGACGACAGCTGGGAGGACGGGCCGTGCCGGACGTGTTACTGCGACGTGTCGGGGGGCACGTGCAACAAGATCGAATGCACCGCTCCGTCGACGAGCTCCGACTACGTGATCGTATCGCACACGAAGTACGGTCAGTGTTGTCCGAGTTACAGAAAAGGAGTCGTGCATTGTCGACGGGACGGTACGCGACGTCGGCGCCGAATGGTCGTCCGCCGCCGACCCTTGCGTCACCATCAGCTGTAAGCTCGACAGCGGCGGCGAAGCGTTCACGACCGAATCCGTGCAGAGTTGCAACACCGAATGCCCGTCGGTGAGTGTTTCGTGTCGGGTGTCCCGCCGCGCGGTACGCACAACTACGATGCCATGGAAATCGCGCGCGCCTTCAAGGTCGTAGAAAAAAGGAAAACGTCTTGGTTACGGTACCTAACCGATAGCGTTTCGACGTGGTTGTGAGCGTGGCCCGTATGTCTGAAAATTCCGTGTCCGTTCGCCCGAACGGATAGTTGAACCCCGGGGGGTTTTCTTTCTAAAGTTTCATCACGGGACGAAACCAACGTAATTCCAAGGTCTCTAAATTGGGTTTCCGTAATTCTCGACTGTTTGTAATCGGTCTTCTTTTCGGTTTTCTTCGCTGGAGTTAGAACTGGAATGTGCGGACGTGGAAATTAGATGTGGATTTTGGATGACTAACCTCTCCCGATTTTAAAATTGCGCTATTGCTACATCTCAGAAGTTGCAGGCATTCATTACAACTATTCCATATTGCATATATTTTTTTTCTTATAAAATCTCAGTTTATTGAGAGTGATATTTATAATCACATTTCAAGAAAAGTGCTTAAATAATTTACAACGTGGACCGTGTATATGTGGGCTTAAGCACGAAATGTGGTTAAAGCAGTCTAGGTATATCGTTTGCAGTTCAAATGTTTTGGTTATTATCCTGCTGAACTAAGATAAATACGGATTATAATCGCGTAAAAGACTGGCTAATGATAAAAGTTAATAGGTACGCGTGCGTTAGAATTTATTATTTAGAGTACATTAAAGTCTACCAGGGAAATAGCTAACCGACGGTCTCGTCGTATTCTCTATTATTGCGATGGCGTTTTTTGTTATAAAGCTAAATATGTGAAATGAAAATAATGTAAGAGTAAATTCGTTGATTTGTTTTGCGATTCGAAATGTCACGGTACGTATTACGCGTATAATCATGTCGTAACAAATAAAGTATAATAATGATCGTAAACGACATCGTACGATTATTGCAACAATATTAAAGAACGAAATCTAAAATGCGTATGTTTAACAAATGTATTCGATACGTATAGCCGTCTACATCGTTTATCGTTTTTTTTTTTTTTTTGTATATAACGCGCGAAATCGGATAATATCGAACTCGCACTTTACCTCCGTAACACGATATAACATGTTGTACTAAAAACATAAACATTATTTTAGGGATGGGTGTACATGCCTTCGGCGAACGGTTGTTGCGGCACGTGTTCGCAAAAGTACTGCGTCATGCAAAACAAAACGTACGCGGACAACGCCACCTGGACTTACGACAATTGTACATCGTTCATTTGTTCAAAATCCGAATTCAACGAGGTAAGCGCGCGTACGAATAACGGCAAAAACAACCGTACACAAATCCTGATTAGGAGGACATTTTAAGATAATAAAATATAATAGAGCACTTGTGACTGTTTTATACTGAAATGTATAACCAAAAATCACAAAATGTTGTACACTTTGACCGCGTATACGTATTTCAACCACTACGTTGTGTCATCATCAACCACTGAACCATAGAAGCTATAATAATAATACACCCGTATTTATACAGTTTAAATTAATAATTTTTATAGAATTAACGTTTTTGTAATTTATTTTCTACAATTTACGTATTTATACAATTGACCGTATAAATACAATGTGTATATGACTTCTATGGTTTAGTAGTTCGCGCTGATTGATGACAACGTGGGCATCATAAGGCTTGCCGCATAAATGTATGATTTTACGGAAAGGGATTGTAAAAAGATTTACGTGTTGTTTCACGTATTTTCCTCGCACTCGAACGTCGATAATTCGCTCGTGTACTTGCGAAACGCGAGAAAAAGATCGCCGAAACGTTCTTGGCCCCGAAGAACAAAACGAAATTTCAATTTTTTTCTTAAAACTCAGTTTAACATTTTGCCGGTGTACCACACGTGTCCGAACATCGGAGATTGTCCGGAAAATCGGATCTACTACGACGGATGCTGCGAACAGTGCAACGTCACCGGGATCCCGGAGACAGAAAACCACGGTCTGTGCGCGCCCGAAAGCTTACCCGTCAATCAGACGGTCGGACTGGTGACGGAGGACAGTCCGTTCCACGACGTGTGCGCGAACGTGGACCCCGTCGTCGGGTTCACGGAATGCCGGGGCCTCTGCGATTCGTACACGTACTTCAACAAGAGTGAGTACAAACGCGGTTACCCCCCTTCGTAAACACGGTTTTACGTTTCGTTTCCGTTCGTCTCCGTAGAAACGACAAAACACGATTCGAAGTGTCAATGTTGTCAGCCGGTGCGTTACGACAAACTGTCCGTGACGTTACAGTGCAAGGACGGCTATCGTTATCAAAAGTCCGTCGCGGTACCGTCGGCCTGCTCTTGTACGGCGTGCGGCGGCGAAAGCTTTTCCATAAAAAAATCTGGCAAACTTCAAAACGCCGTCCGGTATACGCGCTGACGGCCAACGATAAGATCGCTTCGTAAATAACGCAGACAATTTAACCTTCGCGTATCAGGCAAAACGTTTTCTTGCGAAAAGGTAGCGTGATTATGTTAAAATATTTAGCGATTTAATTTTGTCACGTTGCTGCTTTAAACACAAATATATACATGTTAGTAAATATATCGTACACATTTGCTTTCATTAAATTTGATATAAAGAAATTGTTGACTTTTTCTTATCTAATAATTAACGTAGAAAACACTAAGGATGTTTTAATTAGGAGTAAAATTAAGATGGTCTATCATCATTTTGTCAGCCGTATTCATTAACATTTATTTTTTTATTTTTTATTTTTCTGTAAATCATAAATTACATCTTCCACATTTATCATGTAACATTTCGCAACAATGGAATAAAAACGTTTTGTATTTTTTGTTCTTCAAATTCGACTTTTTTTTTAACGTACATAAGTTATTTAGTTCTACACATGGCGTATATTTTATAATATATAAATGAGTTATATCCGTTTAATGACTATCGTGTACATTAATATATGTATTATTAATTAGATTACTGTCGAAAAATATACACATTTTATTCTGATATATAAAACCTTTTACTAACCTAAGACTACAATTTGAACAAAATCTTTTTGATGCGGTAAATGGTGTATTTTTATAGCACGATAAATAGTATAACTGCTTACTGCCTAGTAATGATTAAAATTTATTATTAAAAAAAAAAAATAATAAATGGAATTATGAGAATTCATTTTCAATAACATTTAAGTTGTTTGGACGTATAATATAGAATAAAAACATGTTTCAACTACTCATTGAAACTGGTCGGGTTTTTAAAAACTATTCTCGACTTTCCAAGTTAAACACGACAGTGGTAATAACTAATAATTCGGTTGAATACTACTCAGAACTTCAGTGAAACATTCAATATTGTGACGTGGATACATTTCCAAGTGGGACACTTGAGACGATTGAAATTATCTCTTTGAAACGACTAAAGCACATCGCACACCAGTACGACTGCGGTACAGTCTATTAATATAGTGATGTTTATGATGTTATTATGTGAAAGCAATACTTTGGAATGTCCCGTCTCGGCATCGAAAAATACTTTAAAGTTTCGAAACTTTGAAACATAACATTTTTGTATTTAGTAAACGTAGCAAACGTCCTCGTACGAGTGGAAAAGAAAATAAGTTTTCACGTTTGCAATAAGACGGAGCAAAATTGTTGGTAATTCGTTTGTTTGTTAATTTTTTTATTATGTCAATCGGCGTAAAGAAATATTGAACAACGATTTTTGTATTACGTTTTGGTCTTAAAAAAAAAAAATAAAAATAATAACGTAATTAAATACATCAATTACAGCGACATTGTTATTACTATTTATTCGTTAACTTTCAGGAACGTCTGTTGTGATGTTTGTTCAAAGACCGCAGTATTTTCTTTGCCGACGTATAGCATGGAAAATAATCACATTTGCTATTTATTGTACTGTGAAATGTGAACAGCGTATTACGCACAATGCGTCTGGCGTTAATTCTACATTTTGCCGGATTTTCAAACACGGATCGAGTAATTTTTACGTGTTCACGGCGTACAAATTACGCGATAATATATCGTGCGGCGTGCAGCAGCGTGCGTGAACAGTTAACACGTTTGCGGACAATATACCGTTAGGCCCTTTTCGCACACACATACGGTTCCCGCGCGGCACAGTCGTGGTACTTGTGCCCGTTGTCAGTTGTTATTTGCTGTCGAGGTCGTCTATTCGTTGTATGTCGTCGTAATCGATGAAATCACTGTTCAACTCCGTACACACTTCTTTCCAAGCGTTCTTTGTTTCAATCCTGTCTTTATATATTAATCAGATGTTTTGTCCCGCAAAACTACCGGACGACTTTCTACGAGTGAGATTAACAAATCGACATGTGTGCTCGTAGAACGGGCAGAATGAAATGACGGAAATCGCAGAAAAAATTAATCGATCGTGTCGTGTATCGTATAACACAATGCATTACTGATACGTGACGGAACTTTGAACCGTGTGGACTTGTACGGACGCAACACGGACACGGCACGGTCGAGATAACGTGTGAAACCTTCCATAAATAACCATACATTAGTGAACCGTCAAAAAACCGTGTGTGTGTGTGTGTGAAAAGGGCCTTAGCTATAGCAGTCATTTAAAGAATTGATGTCGGGGGACACTTTCAAATATTACTGTTATAGCAGTAATATAAGAACCGTAAAAAAAATGTCATTACTGCTTGAGCAGTAGTTTTACTCAATTGTCTTTTCTGAAAGAACAGGTTTTACCGTCTCAGTACGTTTCAAATAATCATCGGGTATTGACAAAATGAAGCAAAAAAAAAAACTAAATAGTACATTTACATTTGCCGGTAAATAAGAATAAAAGTTTTTTCAAATACCCCAATGACGAGCGTCTTGCGACGTGGATAAATAATTGTCAGACTGGAGACCTAACCGAAGCACTCGATGAAAAAAATAGTTATAAAATTTGTCAGGAACATTTTGAAAATAAAATGTTTTTAAATGCTACAACCAAAAACAGACTAGTTTACAATGCTATTCCAACAAAATTTTAACGGTAAGTACTATTCAAATAATTTTAAACAGACTAGTTTTCAATGCTATTCCAATAAAATTTAATGGTAAGTACTATTCAGATAATTTTAAATGTCATTCAATACAATTTATTTTTTATATATAAATTAAAAAGATATCATAAATTAATTTTGATCTTAATAAACTAATTCTTGCTTTATTTGTAAATTTCAGATGAAATATTGTTTGCGAGAAAAGAGGCAGAAGAACAGTGTAAGGTACATGTAGAACTGACATCTGATGTTGGTTTGAAAAATAAAAGTGGCTGTAGTAGTTCAGTTCCAAGCAGTTTTAGCAGATCCAATGACGTTTTTGATATTTCAAATGAATCTTGTTTCTCAATTGCAGTTAACGATTCTTCAAACCAAACACCCATGTTCCTACTTTGATAAAGAATACTTATTAAAGTTTTTTTTTACGGTTTAGAATTTATGCTTCAATAAAATTTTTAAATAGAAATTTAGTATCTGAAAAAAAAAATAAAAATAGAAAGTTAGCAATTTCGCAACATTTATAATCTTTACGTTATAATAATATTATACAATTATTAATTTAATAATAACTATAAGTTTACAATTAAATACATACCAACTAGGCGCAGATTCAGAGCTGTGCCTGCCATTCATATTTGTAAATAGTAATTGAAAACGGCAACATAATTATATATATATGTATAAACATTAAGTATTTTAATATGTATAATGTGTACTTGCTTTGTTGAACTTGATCATTGTAATATTGTAATAATGTTAAAATATAAATACTAAATTGTAATTGTTTTATGTTTATGACGACACATAGATAATAAGTATATGCAATAATATTTTAAAATGACTGTACAGTAATTTATTTTCGCAAATGTTACTACATTGATAACGTCGCATCCGATCATTTTTCATATAGTCTGTGGTAATGGTGTCGGTGCGTTTTTCTCCTTCCCGCCTGGTCGCGTTCGTATACATCGTTCTCGCGTCATTCGTTGTCCGTTTTTAGACGATTTATTACGCCGACTCCAAAACGATCGGAACCGTTTTACCGTGTTTCACGTCGTGTAGATCGCGACGGATCGGGCCGCTAAGGACCGAAAAGTTTTGCACGCGCTTTGGACGACGCGGGACGTCGTCCGGCAGTCGGTACGTGCACTTATTGTTTTATTTTCGTTTATAACGCAATAACGCTACACGATTGTTACGCGGACGGGGCTGTAACGACGCACGGTTACGAGTCGAGAAACGCGTCCCGCCGACTCGTAACGGCCGTTAAGTCCACCTACGCGCGTCGAGCGAAAATGATATTCTATAATAACGTAATATACAAGTGTCACGGCGACGTGCGTCGAACGTCCCGTCGGGGAGAGTTTAAGAAAAAAATACTATATTCTTCGCGTCCGTTTCTCGTCTGCAACGGGACGGAGGGAGGTTAGTTTGAGTTTAGTTAGGTCGGTGTTTCGCGGCCGGCGGTACGTTATTGACAACGATGATTCGTTCGGTATTTTCTCGTTTGCACAACTGCACGTTTTTTAAATAGAAATGCGTATAACGATAAAAACGCGTGAAGTTAAATGTGTCGTTGCCGCCGTGCTCGACACGGCGCAATAACGTTAATTAAATAATTAATGCCCCCGCGGCAACTCCGAATTAAAATCGTTCGCGCGGGGACGAATTATTTACGTCAAGTGCAAAAGCGCGAGTGTTAAAACCGAGTACAAGAGTTGTGGCCGTTACGACGGGTTCATTGTACGCGCGCGCGCGTGTGTAGGTGTGTTAACGTCTGTCCGCGACACTCCGTCCGGAAATGTCGCGCACGCAGAGTTACACGTTATAAAACGTTCGGCTCGGCCGGTTCGGAAACGTTGTTCGATACGGTTTAGGGTAGTCGTCTTTGTCGTTTCGTCCGTCCGATTCGTTTTCGGAGTTTTGTGTGTCCGGTGGGTAGATCGCGTTTTTCCCGGCCGTCCTTTTGTCGAATGTCGTCAGAACTCGACTGAACCGCGAGGGAATAAGGCGCGAGCGTACGTTTCGCGTGCGTTTTGGCCGTGTTAAAAATAAGAAAATTTTATTTTTCCACGGTTCACGCCGTCCATTGTTTAGAAACGTGCATATGTACGTACGACTGTTTTATGATCCGTAAAACTGTATGATCAGTAAATTCCAGATTTTGTTGGCCGCTATCAATGCGAATCATTAAACGCCGTCCGTACCAAAGACAATATCTATTTTCCAATGCGATAGCTTTGTTTTTTGGCGTTTGCGTATTTCGGGCGCTTTACTCCGCGCAGGTAAATCAATCAATTGCGCGCGTGCGTTATTATCGCTATTTATACGTCGGATGTCGCTCCCAAAAAAACAAAACAAACAAAACGATCCGCATTATTGCGACACGTTTCCCAGTTCTAATCTCGCCAGTGTTTTTCGTTTTCAATGACGCTGGAGCGCATGCGACCGAAACCGTACCCACCCGCCACGTGTCGGCGGCATATTCTATTTGATATATGTGGTATCGAATAATTTTTTTTTATTTCGCAAATTCGTTCATTGAAAGACAAAGGTCTTTGCGAATCGCAGACTGTGATGTTCGGGAGGATCGCGTGATCTCCAAGAGAAGACGTGTGCACACGTCGGAATGGAAACAACAATTTATCGATTAGGACAGCCCAGTAGTGCCTACGAAGTACGGTCGTGTTATACTCGAAAGCGATTTCGGATTTATACCGGTGGGGGGGGGAGCTGAAAGGGTTTTCCAGCCCTCCGAAATTTCGTGAACGTTGTCCGACGTGAGTATTCATAACAGCCCCGAGATCTTGTTTTTTGAATAGCGTGGTTTCGCCGATTTTCAAGGTCCGATCACGGGCCGGAAATGAGAAAATCTAAATACGTCCCTGTCGGATTGTAAAACAAGTCGACCATGATAGAGCGGTCGCCGACGGATCGCCGTGACCCGTGCACGGGGGGGTGGGGGGACGGACCTAACCGGTCAGTTTCGGACGTTCTGCACTCGTGTTATTTACCGCGGAACTCGTACGTCGCCGTGTTATCAAACGTCTCGTGTTCAGACGCGCATAAAACATTCAAGCCGCGCGGCGTATCAACCCCCTCCCCACCCCCTCACCCCTAAAGCCCCGGCCTAACGTTTCCGACCGCGTCCCCGAAACGCGCGATATGCCCCGCGAGCGAACGACTCGCCGCGTCTCGTAAATATTCTCCGACCGTCCGTCCGCCCGCCCGTTTAGGCGCGCGCGTTATTGAATAGGTCTTGAGCTCCCGACAGGATTCTCCGATACGGTGTAAAATTCCACGCCCGGCCGCGTTCGCCCGTGAAATATTAACCGATTCACGTCGGAACTAATACACCTACCCCACGTTTACGCGGACGGGCGGAAATGTTTTTTCGAGACTGCGAAGTCAATTCGCTTTTGTTTCGGTACGACGACGATTTATTGTTTTTCTTTTCTATATTTTTAAAAAAAAAAAAATAAATAATATTTGAACGCTATCGTTATTTTTTATTACTCCACCTCTTCTTATTTTTTTTTTTTTGCAAAAAGAGTGTTTTAAAAGTGTATCGTATAGTTCGCGTCTGTTTTAGCCGAGTGATTCAAAACCAGACGTGGACGGAATTTTAAATAAAAACGTTTATTCCGAAACCCATAAAAAAAAACAAAATGTGACATTCACCGCGTTCACTTGTTATAAGTGGTTATTACTATTTGCTGAAATTCAAAGTTTATTCCCTTGATTATTTTTAGATTTATTTTATTGAAATAAAAATTCTGCAAGTATGAAACTACGAGTTTTAATATGAGATTACACTTTTATCACTACCGTATTATATATATGATACGTATCAAAAATAATATTTCGTTTTGTTTTTTGATGATCGCTTAAAGTTATTTCACGCATAAAACTCGTTATAGTATATTGAAATGACCGTAATCCGATCGTCGTCGTTTTTAGATTTAATAAAACAACGACAGCGGTGTGCGCCACGTGTGTTAGTTGCGCAAAACGAGATTTTCCTAATTGCAATTTCAGTAACAATATCGTTGCCGTCTGTACGCTGTTGTACACTTCATCTGACTTAAGCTGTTGTATGAATGCGGTAGCTTTAGCAAAGCGTTATTCCGGTTTAGTTTGAATTTTTTCCCCCACTGAAAAAAACCTCTAACGAGATACAGACGGTTGACATTTTTATGGTCGACGAAGGAAAGTTGTCGACGGACGCCATTTTAATAACCAAAGCGTGACGGTTTGCTAGTGTGCAATTAAAATCGTCGTCGACAAGTTCAACTGCACGTATATTATTATATCGACTGCGATTGACGCTATCGGAACGTTTCCATATGTCTTCTGGAATCAGTTTGTTAAATAATTGTCATTTTTAGGTCGTCGGACTACTGAAAAACAAAAATCGAAAATTGAAAAAATTATTAACTGCGAAATCGCAGTTTTTTTAAATTAAATGGTTATTCAGTTACATAACGCGTACCTGTTTGTATATACGGGTATCATTAAACAAAATTCATGATAGCTATATATATTTATATGATGTTTTCAATATCGTCTTCGTTAAAATTTTTGCTAAATCGTCAGTTCGAAAAGCAGTTGGTAGATATTGAGTCATATTTTTATACAAATAATTGCTATCGTTATTATTTTTCTTTAATACGCTACAACTCCATTAAGGATTTTATAATTTATTGATTTAAATTATTTATTATTATTACATTTATTGTCGCAATCACATAAGCACGTTATTAATGATTTTCAGTTTGTGTTTAGAGAAAATTACAGTTATTTTTGTTTTGCTTTTTGAGATACTAAATAACATTTCCAGTGGAGATTTACAATGATTAAAATCGATATCGATACAATAATAATAATAATAATAATAGTTAAACTCGTATTATTATTTACGGTCCAGCGAACACGACAAACTATTCGAATAATGGAAATCAAACCCTTAGGACGGCAAGGTATTTACGTCGAAGCGCAGTGTTATTATCTATTTGCCGCGCACGATTCGCGTTTCGATGTATTGTACACAATCAGCAATGTCCTTTCTGTCATTGTAATTTAATTTGTTAAAAATAACTTAAGTCTTCGCGTTTAGTAAAACACTTGATCGATTTTGACGTTGTTTCCTATGTCTTTTTAAACACCGTGTTAGTATTATTATTATAATTTATATAAGTAATAATAATAATAATAATAATGATAATATATATAGTGTTATATATGACAATACATACATACGCAGACTGTACACGGATGGAACAATAATATAACTCAGCTAGTCCAAAAACATTTCTTCTTGATTATTTCGCACTAGCGCAATGGCCAAACGTAGTAACAAATTGAATGCATTAAATGGCTAAATCATAATGTGCCACGGTACGCGTGTCAGTTAATCTGTTTAAAATGTATAATTGAAATAATAGGTTAGGCAAATTAAAAATTTTAAAAATCTATTTATAATTACAGTGAGCAAGAGATGTAAGAGTAAAAATATTGAACGTGCAAAAGACTTGCTAAACAAAATATAACAACGATTATTTGTATTTCTCGAGATGTAGCGTGATGAAAAAATCACCCCGTATAGTGACGACAATGTTGCGACTCGACGTATGAGAAGTATCGTATAATTTATCGATATGACGAGCTGTGTCGGCGTGTTTTCTTATATTGGTAAAAAAAAAAAATATAATATTTTATATAAACAAAACGCATGGTAAATACCTGTATATCGATACTAAACGTTTTGTTGTTATTGTTGTCGTTATTGTACGGCCCGGAGAAGTTTGTCGAATAATTTTATAGATAGGGGGAAAACTACAAAACTTACGTTCCGCCAGGGATGCACTCGTCGCGTGCGGCACACTCGAGTCCACCGTACGTCTTAAGATTTCGATCAACTTTTATTCAAAAGTTTGGCTGCTTATCTTCTTATTATTGCGACAATAACAGCACAGCTCACATAAATTACTGCGACTTTTAAAACTTGGCTGGTGGTTTTTGTAATCGCCCCCGAGCTCTAAAAAATAACGCCGTCACCGTATAAACATTTATGCAGTGATAAAAACGTCGGTACGGACATTGCGAGAGAAAATCGTTTGTCAGAGATCGAACGACGGCGACAACGTCGTCAGCAGCTATAAAACAGCGAATCTGCCATTATCTCACGTTTGTACGGTAGGAAAACTAAACTATATGTACGCAGCACCGTATCGATCCCGCGGGAACGACGCGCGTTACGTATCATACGATCAAATTGTACGCGCACCGTATTCGGAAATTTATTCCAATTTTTTATGTTTATTTTTTCCCCCTTAGAAGTTAAATAACGATATGCCAGAATTTCATTGTATGAATGTTTGAAACGTTATCACTCCATTCCTATATTTTACTTTTAGTACATCTGCATACAACGGGAATGAACGGGGAGGGTTAATTGATAAATGAGTTAACATTAGATTGCGATGTAATTTACTTGTAAGCGTATTAAATCTGAATGGAGTTAATTTTTTTAAACTCGAAGATATTTTATTAACGTATATAAACGTACGTAGAAGTCGTAATGTTGTTGTTATTATTTTATTGGAAATAATAATGATTTATGATTCAGATTCGCTGTTAAACTATACCACGTAAACTTTGTTTTCTAACATACATTGTGTATATCGCGTGAACCGAAAATCAGAACGTAAACGCGAAACGGACTATTACGCTTTAATAGAAAATTATGTAAATTTATTTATTTTTTTACGTTTTACGCGTGCGCGTTTTTCACCATACGACCGTTACGGATTTTATATAACGTACGACACATCGTTTTGCAAGAATTTCAGCGATATTTCGCGTTAAAACAATCGTGAAAATAACGTATTCCTTTTTTTTTCTCACGTCACCGATGACGGCGGCGCCCGCGGGAACGTTTGTATAAATTTCCATTCCGAGTCTCCCGGCCTAACCGACCGGAAGCGTTAATCATCGTTGCCGCTCATCAGTGGCCATAAATAATGTCGGGTGTACATTTTCCTAGGGTCCGTTCTAATTTCCCAAAAGGTTACCGCCTTCAGAACGCCTCGAAAAACATCACCGGCAACGGACATGTGCAAATATACATATATATATGTATAACGCATGCGCTTATTCTTCGTCCTCGACGTTTTTCCAATTTCGAAAAGACTAATTTTCGTCCGGTCGGCGGCCCAGGAATAATTTAGAGAGGGTCCGACGGGATTACAAATCGACTATATTTTCGGGTAGGAAAACGAACGTGTAAGAAACTCGAAATGTTGGCCGGTAATTGTTTTCGCTAGGTTTTAACGAAAAAAAGCGGACAAAAAACGCTTCACGATAACTCACCTTTCGGTACGCGGACGTTGTAGTCGCGTCTGCCGATATTTTTACTGAAGTCAGGTCAAGTACGGTCAGGAGCGTAGTTAACGCCGTCAACATTCGTGCGGTATAATAAATTATATATGTAATTCAGAAAAAAACTCGATATCGTTCTTCGTTCGTGTGAAAACATCAACTGCAAATGACATTAAATAAAACCGTTATCATCACGTTATATCGGCAGAGGAATTGTCCAAATGATCAAAACTAGCCTTTCTAATGTAATAAGTCGTAATAATCATGACTGTACATAATAAGATTACAGCTGCCAATAAAACGCTACAGCGCGTGTAATGTCTAATATCGTAAAGATTACCATACAAATCGTAAAATATAAGAAAAATTATCGCGAAAACATGAATGTAATTTTCTTTTCTGATAAAATATCTCCGACGATTAAATATAATTTCGGGAGGCTTTTACCATGCTATTAGTCGCGCCATTGTAATAAATCATACGTTCGAGTGTGCAATATATCGAGTAAAAAACGGCGAGTGATTTTTTAATATAATGTGATATTTTCATGAAAATGATTATATTGTTACGTCAAAAACATTGTTTAAAAAAAAAAAAAAACCATTTCATCTAAAATATTCAGTGCGCAAACACGCATAATAATACGATATATATTGTACATATTGTAATTAAAAGAAAAGATTGTCGCTATCCGTCCATAGTATTTCTGATCGGACCTATGTACATCAGTTTCGATTAAATCCAAACATTTGCGTTGCGACGACAGTACGATAAGTATTTTTAGGCGAAATTTTTGTCGATAATCTTTTATATTCTTGTAATTCTGGTAATTTCTAAGAATTATTTCAACTTAAGTTTAATGGTGTACGATTATGCGTATTATGCACGTCACTATGTAAATGAAGAGTAAAGAGTATAAAATAATACGAGTCAAACGAGAGGGACATCTCTGCGTTTTGAGTAAACAGCTAAAGAGTTTGTCATTATGTTCGAGAGAAACAAAACGCTGAAAATTAATTTTTAATAATAATTTATACATATTTATTTAAAGTGGAATAATTAATATCCAGGAAAATATTAATTTCGACATTCTCTTAATAACGAAACGATGAGTTTATTAAACGTCTTATTCATTAGTTGTATTTAATTCAGAAAGGTAAAACGTGTGTTAAGTCTTTGATATACATATTTATGCATTAACTTAAGATTATTTAAGATAGCGTTTTATCCGAATATTTTTATAGCACCATATTTCTCATTTTTTTTTTTTTTTTTTTTACTTTGTTCCAACATTGCACGATCTTTCCCTTTGAAACAATTACTCGTCTCGAAGGATTTAAATTTGCATACATTTTAATGGCATAATCTGTACAGATATATGATATATACATATACGTTTCATTTCATAATTGTTTACATTTTAATTATGGGACGTTTATTGTTGCAATCGAAAGAATATATTTTTTATAATTCGGTTATATGACGTTTATAGCGTTCGCGTGAAAAAAAACCCCTTCGTTTGATGATGTATAACACTTGAAAAAGAATAAAAATAAATAACAAACTTCAAAATAAATAAAAAATACGAATAGTGACGCCGTATGTTTTAAATGGGTTGTATAGATTAATTTTAAAACTGTAAATCACGTCTGTCCGAAAAGTTTCGGGTATTTATAACGTTTTGTTCTATACGATGTACATATAATGTAATATGCATACGTGGTCGTTTAGCGTGTGAACAACTTTTACCATAATATGACGCACGATTAACATAAAACTGTATTTAAACGTTCCAGTTTATACTCGTACGATATTATTGAAATTCGTTAAGCACAAAAGCGGCTTCTTCGTTAAAGATTAAAGAAAAAAAAAAACAATATTCACGTGAAATCTTCGAATAATTTTAAACGTTCATAGAAACGTCGAATTAAATCGAGTTTATAAAAAAACATTTTGATTTTCATGCGATATTGCAATATGTAGCGAAGAAAACATGTACTTGTTCAAGTAGACACTAAAACACGTACTAATAAGTCGAAATTGACTCGAACGAAATTCTCTTGGTTTGATACTGACTTAATATTATGTTGACAAATTTTAACGTATTTTGGAACAATTACTTGAATTACGAACGTTTATCGACAAAGGAATAATCATTATATTTTATCTCGACAGATTCGCGACACGAATGCGGCTCGCGTTTCAGTTCGTACGAACGGAGACGTTTGCCGTCAATATTTTGTATTTTAGTCTTTGTCGAATTTTACAAGAGTCGATATAAATATTAGTCTTAAAGTAAATCGGGTGTTTTAAAAAGCGAAAAACAAATAGCCGTTAAACACAACGCTTTCGTCCGGTACATTTATAAAATGCAAATACGCTGAAGAGTAGAAAATAACTTATAATGATTACGAGCTTAATAAGAACGCTGAACCAATTTTCCGATGACAGTATTTAATATTATTATTAATAACTTTACGTAGTTGCGTTCGAACATTTTGTTGTAAAGCACGTCCGCGCGCCGTTCAATTTCGTGTTATAATGTTCGTGCGGTTGTTAAACACGACAAAGACAAACGCCTTTAAATTGCATACAAATTGTTGAAAACATATTTATAAAAGTTAACGATTTTATACGAAAAAATCGAAAGTCCGTTAAAAAAAACTGTATCAGTCAACTAAACCGAAACATTTAACTCCGTTGAAAACAATCTGGCTCGCTTAAAACGAACGTCGATTTGACTGGATCATAGACATTTTCGCGCGATCAGTTTCAAAACGTTCAATTTTCCAGAACTGTACGATTGTTCATAGTTGTGCGGAACGGCCAAGCTCCGTTATGACAATCGGACCGTTTGATTTGTTTGTCAATATCGCGACGGCAGTGTGTACGTGTGTAATACGCATTTTTCATTAGCATCGGTCTTGACCGGTAGAAGTTCGCGGCGGGTCTCCGACGCGATTACATATTCACGAGGTATAAACATGTTTGCCCGAGGAATCGCGTTCGGTAAATTAGTAAACGTAATAATTCAAACGAAAAATGAGTTCCATAACGACGTCGGAATGAACGGGTTTGTGCCGGCGAGGAATATATATATATATTTATATAGATGACGACGACACGCTGTCCGTTGCAGCCGGCGCGGAGACGGTAATAATATTAACGTCGTTATATTGGGATGTTTGGAGAAATCTCTGCGGGACGTTGCTGTCGACCGTTTCGCATTACTGACGGACAGACAGTAGGAAGCTGTAAAAATAATCCGTTTGGCGAGATAACGACCGTCCGTGTGGTTTATTTGCGTGGAAAATTATTCGCCGCCGGCGGGTTTGTTTGTTTACGCCTTACGTTCTTACGCCGACCGGATAAAACCGACGAGGACCGTTGAAATTATCTCGCGTGCCGACAAACTCGGGCAAACGTTTGTTGTGCGTTTCGAATAATACGTACGTGCGGACGCGATCACACAGTTCTGGTACATCGTTCGGTTCCGGTTAAGAGCAAAGCGGTCCTCGTACAGTTATGGAAATATAATTCGGCTTAGCCGAATATTTCGAATCGAAAATTATCGACGAACACGTTAAAACGATAAACCCGACGGAGCATTAACCGATAATACCAAATATCGGTGCAAATCAATTTTAAACTGATCTCGTTCGAACTGTCCGTTCGGTTCAGTCCACAAAAAAGTCGTGCACAGCTCTACTGGAAAAAAAAAACACTAATCATAAATATTAATCTATTGTAAATTAAGACTCTATTTGTAATAATAATAATAATAATAATAATAATAATGAAAAAGTAAGTACTAGTTATTCTTCGACGAGATTATCTATAAAATTAAACGATTGTTCAAGTTGCGAGAAACGATGAACTAATATCGTTTTAATTAAGGCTATATTACTATTATTATTATTATTATTACCAAGTAAAACTTTTATTTATTTATTTGTCTTAATGTATCCAAAAGAAGAAATACTTGTTTTAATTTTAATCTTTATTATCGTTCGTCGTGCTTCGCTTAAACTAGCTATTACTCGACGGACGCACGGCGCTCCGGACAGGCAATTCGGATACGGTTGCGCGTTACGGGTCCTCCGATTCGTTGGTTTATATTCGTGGAGACAGTAGCAGTATTAATATCGGTATTCGATTTCATAAAATAAAACGATTATCTCTTCCGTCAATAAATAGTATTTCCAAACTACACCGTAGTAGCGATTCTTATTCATATATATACCTGTAAACGTTTAATTTACCGACACGATTTAATAACGACACGATTTTATATTATTATATTTATATTATGATATTTTTCATCATCAAATATCACACAGCGCGATTTTAAATTTTATACAAAACAAAATAAGAATTAAATTGAACGTGACGTATTGATAAAGTGAATAAAACGACGTGTAAAAAAGCATTGAAAAAACCAGCTGTGGGTGGTCAGTCCATCACGCCTACTGGGTCAGTTTGAACGGGCATTCGGAGTCCGCTCCAGATGAGTTCATATAAGGAGCAGTCTGCTCGGATTTTGGATTAAGTGTTTGGATCACGTAATGATTTAGTATTTTTCTTCTTCTTTCCCTTCGATTTTTCTTCCAATTATTTGGGATCGGCCATTCTAGTCCTGAACATCCAATCGATTCGATCTCCCGCATTCTCAACACTTGTCACTGGCCGACTTCACGTCGCTTTCAATCACATTCAACTGCCTACAGTTTTCTACTTTTCCATGCACATTTCCTATACTAATTTCACCATCTTTGTTTCTTCTCTCTTCAAGACATGGCCGCGAGCCATCTAAACGTTTTCTCTCGCGTTTTGTCTCTGTTTTGATTTGTAATAGGTTGCAAGCGTAACAGTATAATTGGGATAAAGTGTTATAAATTTAATGTTATAAATAAGCGAACAAATATTTCTTTGTTTCTTTCTTACACAATTTTCGGATTTCGAAAAAAAAAGCACTACTAGTAAGACGTTAATTTTTGGAGATCGCGATTCTCGGATCCATGACCCGGGTAAGTCCCCTCGACAACAGGAATGTAAGGTGTATCGTTCAAATTGTGTATCGCATAGAAAAAAAATGGCCGTTTACGCTGCGCACGTTAACGAAACGTTCAACCAACGCAGCAATGGGAAAAATGAAAATAATCCAGTAAAAAGCGGGCCGTCACCGCGTGACCCCGCGGTCAGATTCATCCGTGTGACAGCCGCGGGTTCGGGCGGTGTATCCGTGCACGTGGCGTCGAAAAAGCTACGCGTTTCCCGGACGAGAGAACGTAACGCTCTTCGGGACGCCGGAAACGATTTCGACTGACACGCCACACCGGTCCGCACCAGACAAATGAAAGTCGATTTGCGTATGGACGTCATTAATAACCACCGTGGCCCTCCACCGTCCGTCCCGTCATTTCGACGACTCTGACCCGACCCTTTCGCGCGTCCTCTGGACGATCGCGCGTGTGATAATATATAATACCGGTGGCTGACGGGGTTTTCACCGTAAGTATACCTGAAATAGTGAAATGGACCCGATGATAAACCGCGTATGATTCCAGATATATAGGTCTGTCTATAAGTTAACCCCCCCTCCCCTCACCCGATGGGACGACCACAGAATTATTACCTATTCCATATATACGTAAAGAGACAAAGTTGTGATCGTGAAGCTACCGAGTCGATTTTTGCACGGACGTTTTGCTTATGATATCTTGAGTGTTCTACGGACGATTGTAGAAATTTTTCAATTCACTGTCTTATTATTGTTGGATTGACGAAACTCGAAAATAATACCGTGCGCAACTGTATCCATGACAACTAATTGTAACAACAATAATATTTCCAAAATAAAATATCTTTTTGATTAATGATTATAGTTTATATATCATATGCCGGGCAGAGTTTAATCGCGTTTTTATTTCGGAAAATATTTTTAATTTGTTGAACGAATGTTTTTCAAATTATAAAAAAAAAAATTGTCGTGCAAGAGATTTTTGTGTAGTTACAAAAATTTTGAAGACTAAATAGGACCAAAAACGTGGCCGAATGAGTTTGAACAAATCTGTTATAGTTGGTCTTTAAAGACGATTGCGACTCTCGGGGGATTTTATATTCGTATGTTCTAATCCGGTTTTAATTTCTTATCGTCACGACTACCCACGTTATCGCGCCGACGGTCGTAACCATGGCCGTCATTTCACTATAATGATATTGTATGAGCCAACGAGGATGTGGACGTTGGACAATTATGTTGATAATGGTATTTATTATTTTCCACGTAATTTATTTGTTTCAAATGTTTGATCTACCAGATCTTACAATTATCACAATAAAGTTCTTAATACAACTACCGTAGTTATCTATGATTCCGAAACCTCTTGATATTACAAATAAAATGTATACAATTTGTAGATATTGAAAAATGACTTCAGAAAAATAAGTAAAATGTCTTATGGTTATGCCTCCTCTCTTCAAATGAAATCCTATACGAGTGTCCATATACTCTGTCCCAAAAGAGAAGGACGCCAGTTTGCCGGTCTAAGTCACTCCGTACTCGTGTGCAATATTATTCGAATTTATATCGAGCACGATCTGACGCTGTCGACATGCGTACGCAAAATTGTGACAATACTAGAAACAACGATTTTATGACGTAAAGTTACAGACGATAACCCATTCGGTCGGCGTTGTGTTTTTCGAGCGACGTTTTCGTCAGGTATGAGCAGTGGCGGATTTACGAGTGGGGGGGAGGAGTTAGGGGTATTGGATCTCCCCAGAGACTCTGTAGTGTTCCATATTCTAGTACCAAAAATACTAAAATGCTTTTTTTATATCAATTTGTTGTACTGTTTTTTTGGACGTTTCTCCCCAAAAAATTTTTAAAATACACCATTGGGTATGAGAAATGAGAACCGGTCGGCGTTTTCTCTATCGAGACGATGTGTACATATATATCAAGGGTGGTCAGCGTGAATATGTTTGCGAGCCGCACGGATAAATACAATGATATCAATAGCTCAACTAAAATTCCAATCATTACTAATATCATTTAATGTCATTAATACTAGATCAAGTTATACAAAAGTAAAATAGTAAATAATTAGTATATGTTTGTTTTCGTAAATAAGACGCGTAACGACTATAACATATATATTATTATGACAGATATGTGGGGTTACGCGTGGCAGTCGTTGGAAACTGTTGGAGACGTTTCGTCGAAAACTGTTTAGCCCGTTATAGTTGAATGTCCGTCGTAATCGAATTAGTCGCTTTCTAATAATGTTACCGTTTCCCACCTAACTACGCAAAAATCGACTCCTACAAACAAATTTCCAATTCATTAACGGAATATTGAAAGAGCGTTTTCATTTATTCATTTTAGTTACATAAGACAGTGTGTACAAAGTATATAGGTCGCCATTTTTTTTATGATTTTTTAAGCTTATATTTGTTTATTGTGGCAAGAGTAGTGGCTTTAAAGAATAATATATCAACAATATTATTTGATAATAAATAAAAAACACAGATCGAATTTGTTTAAAATCTTGGCAGATCGACTATGGATTTCATTGTACGAGTTTCGACTAATGTCAAGTGAACTATAAAAAAATCATCGTGATGCAAATATATTAACATTGAATTTTGTTTTTCTGAAAACATGCCATGATATGTATGTAATTATTAATAAAAAATTATATAACCATGAAATATTACAGTTTGTAAAGTCACTAATAGTTTTATCGATAAATTTACGTTCTATTGTTCTCGATTCGGCTCATAGACGCACAAAAAAGTTTTAATTCAAGTCGGCAATTCCGACTTCAGTACCTAACCCACGTAAGATAATAAAATAACGTGATATTTTGAATAATTTTGTATGCTTCAGCCAACTGCCGTTGTCGTTTTAAAACACAAAAGAAAAATCGCGTCCGGGTACCACTATGCGCTGTTCGCGTTAACGTGTAACGACGTACAGCCATATGGCTGCATGTTCAGACGGAATAAACCGCATAAAAGTTTGACAGGTTTTACGGCCCGATGCTTTAAAACTTTGTAACGACGGACGACATCTATTATGTTTTTTTTTTTTTATAATAATCGTAAAATTAAAATACCGAAAAATAAACCGAATTATATATATATATATAATATATATGAACGGTTTTACGTCGGAAAACCTATTCGGATTTTAACGATGCTCTTCGTCTGCGAACGTTTAGTGAATTTATAAAATCCCAAAAGCTCGTAAAAATAGAACCAGCGGGTTTCAAACGTTTCTTCGAACGTCATTCGTTTAATAAAACCGTATCAAAAATCGTGTTTGTAAACTCGTCGCCGTAAATAATTTAGTTTTTTCGATTGCGTCGATAATCAACGGGTTTGGAAACGTAAACGCTTCGAAGTTATTCGAGTGCCTATATATATATATATGTTTTTTTATAACGATAAGAATTTCGTCGAGCGTCGCGAACTTCTGATAGAGGTCGTTGTCGAAACCGTGACCATCCGTTTTCGCCGTGTTGTCGGATTTACGTGCGTTTTTACGATTCTCGAAAGGAATTAATTTTCTCGTTAACCGTCTACTTGTTCCCCTCCCCCTCCCCACCAAGTACATTTTGAATAAACTCGATACGTTTCTCAGTGCGAGTGAAAAATCAACGATTCCAACGACGCATAATATTTGTGCGCGCGGTACAATATTATTTGTAATTCGCGTCGTTTCGTGAACTATCATTGAAGTTTTAAATAATTACACGAATAATGTTTATTCATCGTTCTCGCGTCCTTAGCCGAAAACGGCATTACTGTTTGTTTTATTATTTATTCATTGCGAACTTTACGACTTTTACCGTAAGCGATGTATATTATTATTTATTAAGTACTAATTTATTGCGGCAGACACCTGGTACCACGGCGTTTAATACTTTTACATCCGGCACCAATATATATATTATATCAAATTCGCTGTAATGTAATTCATTAATATTTTAATATCTCGTTTCGGTTGTGCGAAAAGTAACATATCTCTCGTCCGACTGTGGCTGGTTAGGTTAGGTCGTTTAAAACGTACCTGGCGGCGTGCCGTTCATCGTATCGTACGAACGGACGTACGCCGGCCGGGACGTGTGTTTCGATTTTGATTTTTCACAATGTCGAGGTCCGGCGACGGATAAAAATGAAAAACGATTTTTCGAAGTAACGTAGGACGATCTCTTTTGCAAATCGATCGTTGGCGATGTCCGATAATTCCATGCGGACGTACCGGCGTGCGCGTTTAACGAGGCTTACACGAGGCTAAACGCTTTTTCGTTTCTAACGAAACAGAGCGGTGTGCGACGAGACCAAACCAAAACTAACAGGGTTTTTTTATGGAAAAAAAAAGAGAAATTTGAATAAATAATTCTCAGATGTTTTCGATTCATTTACCGTGTTCTATTGGTACGCTATATTTAGGCTCAAGATAACACCGCGTAATACTACTATAAGACCACACAATAGGTACAATATGAACGTTGCGAGTTGTGACGGAAAACCCGTAAAAGCGAAAGGGTATAGGAAAACCTAAAAGTGTAAAACGGTCGTTTTCCATCAGTAATGGACAATGATCGCAGTACAAAACAAAAAATCTTAGGTTATAAAAACACGTCGCCGTAAAAAAAAAAAAAAAATGCCAATAGAGGCCTTAAAGTTATAACGTTTCGGTGATCTCTTCTATCGGCTATGATTTTACGAGCAAAATTATTACTAAACAAAGAAAAAAAAAGTGTATGATGTGCGTTAAATTAATTGTGTTTAATTGTGCGATTACAAAATGGTGATATGACAAATTTAGTCTTACGATTTCACTAAAAAATAAATACGGTTATTTTTCAAAAGATTTTATAACATTTAAATAATGTCGTCATTACTTTTTTTTCGGTGATCATTATGAGACTATAATGAAAAAATATCGTAAAATCATAAATTATAATAATTTATGCTGGCTTATTACAAAACATAATGTCGAATCAGTATTATACCGAACAGTTAATTCGGTCATAAGCATTATAAAACTATAGATTAATTAATATATTTTCGTCACTGTGTTTTAGCGCTTAGGGTTTAAAACGGTTTTCAATCGATAATCAGAGCTCTGTGGCGATTTTATTATTATTATTATTATTATTATTGCTATTTTTATTTTATTTTATTTTTTGCGTACCGTAAACCGCGAATAAACACTGATAAAAAGAGTTGCGAAAATGCACGGGATATGTTTTTGACAGTGTTGCAAAGTGTTTCAGTAAAAGCGTTCGAGTAAAAGTATTCAAATGTATATTTCGAGCGTTTGTACGCGTTTTCATCTCGTTGTATTTTACGTAAACACTTAGTAAAGTAGTTATACAGCTGTAAAATCTGCGACGAGCGACAATTTACTTCGCCGCCGCGCACGTCGGTATATTTTTGATTACTTAAATTCGTTGTATATATTTAGTAACACACTTGAAAATTATAATAATGACGTTTATGTGATAATCGATTTGACACAGGAGAACATGAATTATTTTATATTGGCATTTAATTAGTTTGTTTTTAATGCGTGTGATAGTCTTATTTCAATAATAACTACGCGTAATGATGTGCGAATGCCAGACCGATATATTTTTCAGGTGTCCCGTCGACTTATATATGTCCGCGAATTAATGAAAAGACTATTTTAATTTTGTAATACGCAAATGAAAAGCGAAGAAAGCGTTTTCCGAATACTTTTCAAAATTATTTGCATAGTATTCAAATACATTTCTAAAACCAGTATTCAAATAGTTTTTTTAAAATACTTGAAAAAATATGTTCTAATAGAAATATTTGAAAATGTTTCAAGAGTATTTTTTACAACATTGGTTTTTGGGTTTGGTTCTCAGTCGAATCGCTTGAAATTACGAAACACGTTTATTTGTTATGGCGTCTATACAATTTCACCGTACTACATGTAAATTATAAAACAACATATTTTTCAAAAATTCTAGGAAAACAAACTTTCGAGTCGCCCATCATTATAAATATCCGTCCGTGTTTTTTGTTTTTTTCCAATTTTTTATTCGTACCTTCCGAAACACCCGTGCATTATTAAACCGAGGAGAAACATTTTTGTCGAATTCTTAAGATCGCGCGAAATTCAAAAGCCTTTATATCCTCAATATGTCCGATTTGAAACTTGAATACAATTAAGTAACGAATTAATCTTTTTATTTTCAAATGACCGAGTCTGGTAACCAGATTGGTTCAAAACTTTATTTTTTAATGAACGAATTAAAAAAATTAAATTAAATTACAAACTTTTTATCGCCACTGTTCATGTCGCAGTTTTGTTAAATATTTTCATAAATTTTGTTTATATTAAAACGAAAAATAAAACAGAAGAAAAGTCGGTTCAACTATCGGAAATTCTTAACGCTTTGTTAATCGCTAAACAACACACTATTGTCGGTTAAAAATTATTTTGGTGATTTCTGAGCTGTGTGTTTTATATTAGGTTATATAAAATAAAATGTATATTATATTTACCCGAGTTGATTTTAAATTCAAACAAAGTTATTATTATTGTATGACGTCAAAAACGATTAATGATGATTAATATATTTGCGCAATCTAATATTAAATAATTTTCCAACATGATTTTTCGATCGAAATCTTTTCCACTAAATGTTTGAATAATGTAATTCATTAATTTTTTTTTTTTTGACAAATCTAAATGTATATTATTTCGCAAACAGAGTCGAAAATGCGACCAGTTTACAGCTGGTGCTTGTAAAATATAAATCTTTTGGCGGAAAAACCGAGCGCGGTGCAACGCGATAAAAAGCTGCTTTTATTTTGCGCCCCTTGTGTTACTCCTGACCGGTAAGTCTTAGCAATAAAAGCTTTCGAACTTTTATAGCCATTTTCGTTGCGTGTAATATTTCATAACGACTGGCTGAAAAAAAGGAGGGAGGGATTAAAATAACAAGTATATATATGTATAAAAATGAAAGCTGTTCTTTTATTTTTTTTCTGTTAAAAAAAAAATTACGAAACAGAAATAAAAAAATTCAAAGAAATTCTTGGCCGATATTTAATATAATCGAAAAGCAAAAAAAAAATGTCTATTTAGGTCTATTTACGCTTTCGACTATTTTTAAGTCAACATTTACTGTTGTTGAAACAGTAATTATCAAAATTACACAATTCATCACACCTATAGGAATATATTCGGTAAAAATTTACCCATTTCTATTTATTTATTTTCATTTTGTTTTTATTCGCTTTTATTTCGTATATAAATTTCGACTAATTGCCTATTTGACTCTGTAAACGCAACCAATTTTTTATTGTGTAATTTACATTACCGTTTATTACCAGCCACTGATAATATATATTGTGTGGTAAATGGAAGTAAAATTTATAATTGATCGAGAAAAATAATTCGAAAAATGAAATTTTTATTCTATCATTATTAAATTATAAATTTTAAATGCATAAATTATTCATTCATTTATTATATATTTGTGTAATTTGGTAAAAACAAAATATGTATTTAATAAAATTAAGTTGGAATATTGGAATACTGCACGTTTCGACGAATGAAAAATAAAAAAACCAAATGAACAAAAACTATATAATTTACAATTCACGTTATTTTAAAACGTATGTTTGACAACATTAAACGGTGTACATAACATTTGACTAAGTATAACTACTAACCATGTAATAGTTTAATATTTCGATTTTCGACGTATGAACTTTATCAATCGATACGGATTCGGTGATTTGACTGCATTAAAAACACATACGATATCGTATATAAACATACTCTTCGGTGACGCGTCATAGTTATTTATTCATATGGATCGTCGCGGAACCGTTCGGCGACACAATATATTATCTCTTTTATTGCATATTATCATATACTTCGTTCATGTGATGTATCACGAGTTAAAAGGTCAATTATAAAGAATACTGTGCGCGAAATCATCAATCAGTTTTAAAAGTTTTTCGATTTTCACAAGTGTCACATTTCAGACATATCAATGAACTACATGTCATCGCGGATAACATAAATACGCGTATCTAATAATATCGTCTCGTCATTATGACGACGAAATCGATACACGCGTTTGCCGGTTTCGTTTATTTGCAATATAATTCGGAATCGTACGTATTATTATGAGTCGCAACTATACACGAACTATTTAACGGCGAAAAAAATTGTCCACAAAACTATTGTCCGTGTTTTTCTAAAAAAAATAATCGTTTTGTCATTATTGATGGCGGGAGGGGAGGGGAGTTTGTGTATACGCACATTGAACGCGCAAATACGAAGAAAAGGAAAAACTTGAGTATTTTACAATATATATGATGAATATCATTTCAGTTCGGTACGAGTATTGTTGTATTATTACCAGTACTTTAATTATACGAGTTGGTCTGGAGACAACGTTGATCAAAGACGATCTTCATTAACGTCACAAAAGGAATAAAAACACTCAAAGACAAGTGGTTTTCAAATAAAGGTTCGAAGACTTTATTAAAAATCATATATCGAATTAAAATAATACTTTTACTGCCCGTTTATTATTCACAAGTCACTCCTTTTGTCACTTAACAATTTCACTTCGACATATTTTGTTGATTTTATATGATTCAACATGTCATAGTGTAAAATTCCGTAGGTTTATAAACTTTGTTAGATTTACAACGATAGTTATATTATTAATTTATATTTTATATATTTATTTACAATAATCTCCTAAATCTTGTTTTTTTTTTAATAGAATGCGAGTTGGGGAGGTTTTACCAATTTTTGAAGGTCTAGTTCTGAGTCAAAAATAAGTAAAACTTGACGGCACTTTTATTCAATAAAAAAAAAAAAAAAAATATTCACCACTGGTACCAGGCGATACGATTGTTGTAAAACCGTTCAGTCGCCTATTGTGGACGCGGTATGTTCGGTAACCGGGCGACGATTTTCGTTTGTTTTCGTCGGTAATGCGCCATCGCGTAACATGTCCTCGGACTATAATCGGACAAAAGAAATGTCGGAAACGCCGCTAACGAGTACGCGAGCCCGGAAGTCGCTTGTACTTGCCGTCAAAAATTCATGCCTCACGTCGAACCGATCGCTGGCGTTCTGAAACACGTAGCGCGTCGTTCTCGCGCGAGACGACGTAACCTTTTCGTTTCGGATACGGGAACATGATGGTGGATACGTTTGATTCGGATATATTTAAAATCGTGTCGCCGCGCGAACGGGACGGACGAACAAGTCCGCGCGTCTGGAAACGCGTAACCGAATCACGGCGTCCTTTGTGTACGCACACGCGCACACTACACGCGCGGACGGCGGGCGATCCGGAGAGGTTTGCGGATTGAAAACCAATACGTTTTATATATATATATGTATATATATCGGATCGGGACGATACGATCGTAATAATATCCGCCATGATAATATATTCCGAGGCGCGCGAATCGTTTACGCTCCGAAGAGTACGATGATATATAAGAGCGAGAAAATAAAAATAAACGGGGAAGAAGAAAAAAAAATTAGAAACACGCACGTATCCGCAATTTCCCCCGGCGTGGTCGTCGACGAAAAATCGTTTTAAAAAATATACATATATCAGACGTGTCTTTGTGCGCTCGGGTTTATATAGACTAGGACGCGACGACGATTTGAATTCACATCGTCGTGTATGAGCAACGCGTTGGATCGCATTAGCACGTATAACGTACGCAGGGCGTCCCGCGGAAACGTGACGAATAGCTTTTGTACTCTGAACGTAAACAGATTTGAATTTAATTTGGAATTTTTTCGGACGTTTTCGTTAAAGGTTATTCGTCGATCTTTTACGATTTGTCAACGTTTACGAAAACGGTTCTCTCATATCGGTCTACCGGATAACATCGGTTTATTCGAGAAATATTTGAATAAACTTAACAAATTAACTACGTAACGCAGTTAAACGTTTTATACGCCGATGTCCTTGATAAATGTTCTGATGAAATAAAAATTTTTATTATGATTTTCTTGGAGTTAAAAATATGGTTATCACGGCGCGAAAAATATAACAATTATTAAAAAAAAAAAAACAAAAACAACAAAAACGACGATATTTTAAAATAACTGATAGAACAAAAGTTATTGCATTCGTCATATCTCCGTGGGACATCCCACGCGTGGTAGAAAAGGAGAAAAAACTTTCTCGTACCCAACACCACGCTGCAGTCTTGGTCCCTCGACGCGTATCCATTCCGTCGTACGGACAAAACGACGGGATACGAAGGCATCAGGAAAAACCTGTAGGATTTATACGCGTGAACGGAAAATAATATTATTTGGTTGTCCGTCAAACACGAGCACGTTTCAACTGTTATTCGTTTATTTACGAAGACGTGCATTTTGGAGACCGCAATGCATTTGGGCGGACGGGAAGCGCCGAAATCGTTTGGACGAATTCACGTCCAGTGTTGAGCGTGTCGTGGTAATAAAGTCTGGATGTTATGTAAATATTAAAAAAAGAAAAAATCGTAGCTAAACAAATACAAATTATTTACTTGTCATAAATATTTGACTTCGATATGATTTCATCAATGTCAGTGAATTTTATTAATTATTCGATGCGATAATAATTTCATCCAATAACGCGTCGATCGACATTCAATTTTATTGTTATTATTAGCTATTGGACAAATTCTAGATAAGGTGATGTCAGAGATAGTCTTAAATACATTATAATAAACATTATGTATACATAAATGTTCTTCTATAAGGAATTCGAATGGAAAATTTAGTTGAAATCTATATACATAATACCGTAAAGGTACAAAAGAAACTCGAGATTAAACGTTACAATCTTGGAACGATATGGAAAACGAACAGTTTTAAAATATATTGAGGAAAAAGGCATGTGATACGAAACCAACAAAAGAATTTAGTAAAATTAACACGAACCGTGTATTATTAGCATTCTATGACGAAACGACACATTTTTAAACATACCGAAAATCCTAAATGTTTAATTGTGTCGAGGAAATGTTTCTTTTGCAAAACTATAATAATAAAAAAAATCTCTCCTAAACGATATACTTCAATTACGAGTCGCCCAAACGATTTACAATGAAAACCGGCGGAACGATAAATATTCAACAAATTATATTCGATAAATTAACGGGTGCGAAAATCGTTTCACAATAGATCGTTCGAAAGATCCTAATGTGTATATAAATGCCATTGGACGGGATAGCGTCTTAAAAGCGTTTTCGATTTGTGAGACTGCAGCGAGCGGACTTTAAAAAACGTGCGTATTGCCGTCCGTCTGCCACGGGTGTTTAAACCGAAATAACGATTGCTGTGTTGTGTGCATGTGTGTATATACACTAGAATCGTATTATTCGACAGTAACTATGAATTATACGACGGACGTTAAATTTCTCCGTAACAGTTATTGCTTCTTATTTATTATCGTTTATTTTCTATATATATATATGTAATACGTATATAGTTTTCGTACTTTGTGTGTAAAACGTAATGCCGTTTTATTACGCACGGAAACAAGTCGGCAATATGAAATATTATTATCTTTTATCTGCGAAAACTAAAACAATAAAGATAACGTTTGTATCAGGATCGTTGTAATACGTTGATGAAATCGCGTTGGCCGACATTGTATATGTGCTAAACGAATGCATTACACGTGTTATTGAATGAAACTGTTCAGAAAAATCTGGAAAATTATTCGGAATTCTATTACGAATGCCGTTCGAATAAAAACATCGATAAAAAAGCGGGAAAAACCAACTATTTGTTGTGAAATATAACGTACGCGTGATTCAGTGCGTATTATATAGGCACGCGATATTCGAGTACAGCTCCGCTAGGTAAAACATATGAAAACAGACGTCCAAAGCACAACATATTTATCTCGACAATAGGGGTTTTCACGCGTTTTTTTTTTTTGGAAATTTGAAAAATGATTTAGGACACGTTTCCATTATCAAACATTCGTCGGACGTAAAAATGCGTTAATTTTTAATAAGTTATTTATTATAATAATAAATTTCTGTCGGCCTGTAATAGTGTAACAACGTGGACGCGAAATTACGTTTTAACGTCGTCTCTCGAAACACGATGATAAACCATTCTCAATTATTATAATTTATTAATTTAAAGAATAATGATTCGAAAAATGTACATCCCTCCGTACAGAACGTCCACGCGAATTCACGAATTTTTTCATGGCAACGCAAAAAACGTATGTTTTGTAAAAAAGACGAGATCTTCCCGTCTTCCGATACGCCGCAAGGAAAAACGTAAAAAACGTACACGAGACGATCTTGTCGCGCGTGCTCTACGGGAAAAACTGCGATCGCGATATTTAAAATTCGATTCTCAACCGGAAAAACATGATCATTTCTCTACGCCTCTATATGCGTGTAGTCGATTTGCAACTGGGTCGGTTCGTGCGTGTGTCCTCGTTTCGCGTTTACCTTCACGTTCTTACGTGCCGACCACGTTTTGAAATAATCGTCTCAAAACCGAATGTTTTAACAAGTCGCTACTAAGATTCAAACGTCACCAGAAACGGTTAAAATACGCGAATAATAGTTTTAAAAACGCGGCCCAAATCCCGTGGAAAGGCGTTAGATCGCAGTCTTTTGTTTCGGACATTTTTAGTTTCGACATCCGTAATAGTATGCGCGTCAGCGAAAGTTGCCGGCATGACTTTACTTCGCGATGTATCAATTATTAAATCAGATACTTTGCCGAAAACAATGTGAACGCGTACGACTTTAATAAATAAACAGATTTCGCGCGTAGGAGCGTTTCACGGCAAATACAATTAAACAAATATTAGTTTTAATAATTCAGTAGAAATAAATGACAGAAATAGCTGTCCGTTCGATTGTCAACATTTATTTTTAAAGTGCGTGTATACTTATATTGGTCATTGTATGTATTTTTGAAAAACGTTTATTGTTTTTGTTTTGTTTTTGTCACGTTAACGTCGTGCGCAATACTGTTTACACGCACATACAAAATAATTACTTTGGAGTTGTAAAGTTACTAAGGATTACTATATATGGTTTGTTTGAAAAAAAATGTATATTTTTTTTCTTTTCAAAAAATCACAAAACGCTTCGTGAAAATCGAGAAGTTTTAAATGTTGCTCTAATGAAACCTTTTATCACGTTTGAATAACCAGGTACGATAATTTAAAGACTTTAAATGAACATTACGGAAAGAAATTTATTTATTTACTTTACGAGTTTGAGCAAAAGATTAATTTTTAATAATATTGCGTTCCGTTATTGTATCTCGCGCACAGTATTCTCTTCTCAGTCCATCGCTTAATTATTTCACATTAAATATTGATTAAAGTTATGGTTTACCTTAAACCCGTTGAAAATTTCATGTGGTTTTGAATAAATTATTAAAGTTTAAAAACCGTGAAAATTACATAGCCAGACTATTAATGAAATATTTTTCTCAATCGACACGTTTTGATATTAGATAACCACCGAAGACAACAATTTGTCTGTATTTTTATAGAATAACATAAGTCTTTATATTCGGGTGATGACATAATATAATATTGTTAACTATATTGGTCCTAACCTAACGTTATAAACTAGAACATTTTGATTTTTAGTCCAATACGTTATACTTGTGGTACACGTTCTCCTTTATTTCTAGGTAAACGTCGTAATAACACAAAGAATTATTGGACGTTGTAAGTCAGTTGTCCTGGCAACCGTTGTTAAAAATTTCGACTACGATTTTTTTTTTTTATCTTTTCGGGTGCCAGGACGATGTCGTCGCGACAAAATTGAGTTTTGTGTTTACGATTTAGGTCACTGTATATATATATATTTATAAAAACTACGTGACAAATGAATTACAAAAAAAAAAAAAAGAGATACTGGTCAGAAGTTAACGTTATTATTTATGGATGCCAGAACGAGTGACCCGAACGTCATGAGTTCGTTATATGAATTGGTGAGACTCATACAGGTTACAAACCTAATTACTATTTACTACATTTTATTATGTACAAAGACGAACATTAACTAGTTGTTAAGATAATTTCTGTATAACTTTTTTTGGTTAAATTAATTCGTCATCAATCAATCAACTTAGTACAAATTTGCAAAGTATGAACTTCACTTTTTACAGTGTAATTTATCCGATTTAGTTGATAAAACTAAAGACATCGAATACTAATATTATAATATTCATAAAGACTGAAACAGTTATAACTTCATACTTTGTGCAGTCAAGTATAACGAAATATTAATAATATATAACTAAATGACTAGGCACTTTATATATTAGGTATATTTAAAGTTCTAAACAAATTGATTTAATTTATTACTTTTTTATTTTCATAAGATAATTTTACATATAAATTCAATTTCTGAGATAAAAAATAAAATAAAACTTTTTTATAAACCGAATTGGTAAATATTTGTTTTCATTTTAACTTTATACTTAACTAATCGATAATATCTATTTTTAAAAACTTTTCACTGTGTGTTATTACATAATATTTTATTAATTTAGCTTAACTCATTCGAATGTATTTTGTTTTTTCATTAATTCGCCCATATTTGATTATATATATATATATATATATATATTGAGAATTGCTTGCTTACGAACCGAAAACATGAATATTCGAATTCAAACGCGTGTATTTTTTCTCCCCAAGCAACGTTTTCATTCGTCGGGATGTTTTTCAGTTGGAAAATGTTTATCCGGAATTGTTTTTTAGACCAATACTATACGTATATATTAAGTATACACTACACTAGTCGCCCCGTCGAAAAGGTTTAAAATGAAAACCGTGTTGGCCCGACCCAGTGTATTTCCGGTTGGATACACTTGAAACGATCTCCCAACGGCCGTCCGGTCCAAACCGACACAAAAGCTAAAATCTATTAAAATTATCCTCGACGGTATTGAGACATTAAGATTTAATAATATCCACTGTTTAACTGCGTTCGCGTTTATATTTCGTATTATATTTGCGACCGCGTGAGTATAATAATATAAAATCGCGTAGAACGATTCCAATAGGAAATTTTCATTTTTTTTTTCGTCAATCGTAATAATATCTCGTTAACGCTAATGATCATGAGGATACGAATAACGTCTCCTTATAAAGCGGTACCGTTTCTTTGACGTTATCGCAGCTGCTTTCTGTCGTGATATATTAACATTTAAATATTTGATACATTGTGAACATGTTTTCGTGATAACGCGTGTACAAGTGTGCAAAACGGTGAACATATTTTATGAACAATACACGCAAATATCTAAATTTCAATCGTTCCTCGTTTTAATTTCCATGTGAGATGTCTACACGACGTTCTTAATAAAACATATTTTAAAAATGGTTTACATATCATATAAATTATGTATAATATATTCGGAAGTTTTTTCGTTCAGAATTTAAATAGATATAACATAAATATATTATATTATTGTTTTGACTAAAATGTTGATACTTAATAATCTGATATGTTGTAAATCATTTTTTTTTTCATAATAAAAACGTCGCGTTTATTCGTTTAGCGAAATTAAATGTATTTGTCGTCTTAAACATCTTTTATTTGAGAAAATATGATTTGCGAAATAGTCAACATTGAATTCAAATATTGGAAGATACGCGTAGACTAATAAATGACATTTCTATTTAGATAATAATTACGTAATAGATTACATTTTTTTCTACCCAACAAACGATTATTTTTTTGTGTATATATATAGTTTGACGAAACAATTCAGTGCGATCGAAAACTGTCAGTTAATTTTTCAAAACAAACAATAATTATTCTATTATACCTCGGAACTCCCAGACGAATGGATCCACTGACCGGATAATAGTACTCGGTTGTTTATTGAAAATCTAGCCGAGTGCATAGAAATGTAAGACAATATCGTAAAATCGATTACATTCGACAGCGAATTATGAGATATCAGTCGAAACGATAAATCTATTGGGTCTGCGTACGATGTCAGAAGCGATTTATTTTCCGACTTTGAGGTCAGACACTGTAAAGTACCCGTGTAGAGTCTGTCCGCTTACTCTGCTGCGATAACAGCGAACGCACTTGTGCGCGGGCCGAACACACGAGAGCGTGAGGCGCGTCGCAGTTGATATCGATCGCGTGCAAGAATAAAATAGCAATATAACGAAAAATTAATTAAATTTAAGAATAAAACAACGTTATTGAAATAAACTGTCCCGAAAATTATCGGTCGACGGACGGTCGCTTGTCGTCGCTTACGTACTGAGAATAATATATGATTTAACATTGGCTGTTCTAAAACACACTCGTTATCGTTAACGCTGAACACGATCGGGTTTAAAACCGCGTCATACAAAATTTGTACCGACCTATCTACTTGAAGCTATTTGTCTTTAGATACACTGCGTTTTATACTACTTCGACGACAATTCGATATTTGTCTAAATAAGATAATAAGATACAGGTACCGATTTTTCTCACTAATTAATTTATCTAGTTATCGTGTTTTCCACCCAGTGACTACGTACACAATATAAACCCTGTCTTCCCGTCGGCAGACAATTAAAATATAATAAATATAGAACTTTCTCAAGAATAGTTCCGAATTCGATTTATCGACATAGATATTGTTGCCCGCAAAGAGTAAAATATTTTGGTGAAATATGGAGTTCTTTTGACTTTCATTTCGATTTTTAATTTATTTATTTTCACTATAAATATACGTATTTAAAAAATATACATATAACATATGTTTATATTTCGTTTGAACGCACAATCATTAAAGTATACGGTGTATAGTAATTTAAACCGAAATTGGTTTTTCTTTAATAGTAATTTCAATAAATTCAATATTTCAATGCGAATTGTGTGCTTTTCAATGTACAGACTACGAACAATTTGATATTCTTTTTATGTGCAAATAAATAAAACTGTATATATATGAGTTTTGTGTTAAAAAAAGTTCTTAAACATAAAATATGTTCTCAAATATGTTTATTAATTTTGAACTTTTTTTAAAATTGTTATATTGTAGCGTTAGTAATATTATTATATTAAATTGCAAACGAATGGCATTTCAATTTCCTATAATGAATAATGAAATTGGGTAATCCCTTTTTTTTACTACGCGTCAATTTAAAGTACTGTAATAAAATTTATAATAGTTTTTAATATAAAATTTAAATTTCATTAACATAAAAATCACTTATTCTCTTAATTAACGCGTTTCAAACCAAAAGACACTAAATCAAAAAAAAAAAATACACCATAATATATTGTTGAATATATGATTTGTTGTAAAACATTAGTAAATATAGATAACTTATAGATCAGTCGTAGGTATCTTAAGAATGATGAATAAAACAAAAAAAACCACTGAAGTCCCAATCAAAGTTTAATTATATAATATTACCGTCGTAGCCCATTTATAACATAATATATAACATTCTACGAATGGATGAAAACATTTTATTCGCCTATTGTTCTCTTCCATGTTAATTATCTAAGTAAATGTTATTTTTGCAAAAAACCCCTATTTTTACATCAATTATCTCGTGACATTGAAATTGCACTAATATCGCCTGCATCTATCAAATCAAAATCAAAAACATTTCGTTTGATTAAAATATAAATACAAAACTTTATATTTTTATTTCACATTCATAAAAAATAAAAAATAAAATTCTACATATTAAAACGTGACATTATTATTTTTCTTTCTTTTTACGCCATGACGATGAAAGTGTCTACACCGATGAGTTTTTAACAAAATTGAAAAAGACTTTTTTTCGTGAGTGAATCTGGCGAAATGTTTTCAAAAAGCGAAACAGCTCGTGCACTATACTTAGCGGCCATCACAATAACAAAATAATAATAACGATTCGTCATCACTAATATGTGGAACGAAGCTTTTGGAATGTGGAGCTCTACCGCAGAATTTCAAACATCCCACGGACAGATCGTGTTAATAATCATACTAGCAACAATCGGAGAAAACAACAAGGTTTTAGCAAAGAAAAAAGTTCGAAAGCCAGAACATGCGAGATACGTATTATGAGAAATAATAAACGATACAAACGATTGCAGCTTATATTTCGGAAGAAAATTAAAGGCAAGAGGAGAGTTTATCGGTCGAGAAATCTCCGCGATGACATAACGTCAATTGATCTATTTGCAGTATCGATCGACAGGATTGCAATCGCGGTGTCCAACACCCGAAACGGGTATTAGAAGAAGGACATGTACTACCTACACAAATTATTTACATTCGATATAATACCTGTTATTATTGATTTCGTCGCGCGTTTAGATTTGAAATATTCGCATTGGGTATACTGTATGTAATAATGTTTTCCTGAAAAATAAAGTTTCCGAAACGTTTCGCAAATATAACAACATACTATATGTTATTATTGTTTTTTTTTCGACCCGCAAAAGGACCGAGAACAAATTCGCTAAAGATCGCTACAGTGTTTTGGTGTAGAAACAAAAAAGAAAAAAAAAATACATTCCCTCGGAGTTGAGACCGTATCACGTGGTCGTACGGAAACGAAAACAATGCATAACAAATATCGTACATACCTGTTTTGGGCGGACCGCGAGGTCCCTGAGGAGCAACGTGTCCCGTGCACGACGGCGGTCAAACTTTCCGTGTCCGTCGTTGTTTTCTCGTTGTCCTGCCATTGTCCGATCGGCGGGACTATTGTTTTCGAAAAGAACGTATTCACTCTCTCCGCCGTGTCGCGACGCCCGAAAAATTGCTTTTGCCGCCGTAGACACGTCCGCCGTGCGTTTCCGATTTACATCCGATTTACAAGCTCCGCCGCATTGACTTCGCGCCGCGTGAAATGAAGACTGTACATGCCGACGTATACGTTTAAAGAACGGGTCTGCGTGTTCTTACGCGTCGTGTTTATCGGTGTGCGTAGGAACGACATAGAGGTCCGGGGGGGTTTTCTCTGCCCCGCGAAACGCCGTTAAAATTGTCCGGTGGCCGTCAGAACCAGCAACGCACCCAGGATTTTTTCAAGGGGAGGAAGGAGAGAGGCTCCTAGAACAATATGAAAACCCGATTTATACAGTAAAGATAATTTTTACTTTTTATTATTAAAATTCAAATATACAGTTTAAAAAAATATGTACTTTATTTGATATTGAAAACCATAAAACAAAAGAAACCATAAAATTGGTTATGAAAACTCTAATCTGTTGTCAATAATTAAAATTATCTTACACAATTTTATTCAAGGGGGGGTCTGGAACCGAGGTTCACCTCTCCTTGGTTGCGCCACTGGTCGAAACACCGTGTTTTCGAGCACATCACTGACAAACGATTTGGTAATGAATACGTAGCGGCGATTTTGACTACATTTCGGTATTTTCAGCATGTTTGTTCAAATACACAAAACGATCGATATTGGGCCTTGGAAAATCCTCGTGATTTACACGAAAGAAAACAAATTATGGTCCAGTTTTAATAATATTTCAATAAACAATTCAATTACACACAATTATATACATAAAAATTTAAAAATAAAATTATAATATTTCCTTTCGATTGATTTTCAATGTCACCCCAAGTAGACGATCGTTTTCTGACGCGCCACTACCAAAAAACAAAACTAATTTCCAACGTAACGTAAATAATTATTAGTTATAAAGTCGAATGCGGTATTGAACGGTCGTGAGTATCGGTCGACGAAAAAAAAAAAACAAAACAAAACAAATGAAACGTGGGGTGGTCAACAACCATAAACCCGGCGGTTTTGTATAGCGCGTCGTCGTTAAAACGATTCGTTCGTTATCAAACGTTGTTCTTTTCGTGGCGAAGTGTGTGTGATTTTCGAATAAAAGCGCCCGACACGCCGAATAATAATAGCTGTTACAATAACGATGATGTATTTACGTCATTCTGCGATAATTTGTTTACGGATTAATCGCGCGTAACTATTACGTATTAACAGATTTACGTTTTGGGAGAATAAATTACTTGACGTGATTTCATAAGCGCCGTTTGCCGTCATTTCCGTATAATGCGTTCGTTAAACACGAATAACTAACGCAATTAGCGATCATTTTACATTATTATTCCGGCGACACGGAATAAAACGCATGCGTTTCGGATTCCGAGGCGGAGCGAATGTGTTGTTCTTATTTTCACGACGACGTGTTTTTATTATTTTTTTCTCTGGAACGATCTCGACACGGTTTTCGACTTGTTCAGTAGTTTCCTCGGCCGTAATTGAAAATAACCCGAAAATCGCAAAAACACCGGACATTTGTTGTGTTTCTCAAGAGCTCGTAGTAGTAGTAGTACGAGACGTGTATAATATCCGAACAATATTTTATACCGTACGACTAATTTTACTCGGTGCCTACGAAAGTCGATATCGACGACGCGAAATTACTATATATACGTGCACAAGTGTGTGGTATACGAAAATATGTATACGATCGTGGGCGAGTGGTAAACATGATTGTCGACGTGTTTCAAATAGAATACTGCTACAAAATGTCGAAACGCTTATTAATAATAAATTATTATAGTAATGAACTTTCTAAAGAATCGTTATGTATTCATTAAGTAATATTATATTAGTGAAATTGAAATATTTACTTTAATATTATATTTGATAAATGACTTCAAAGGAAAATACACACAAGTCGATTAAACGAGTTTGCTAAAATTTAATAATCATTAATTTTATTTATGGAATAAAAAGGTTTATAAAATCCGATAGATTAATTTATTTACCATCACGTGTATTTCTTTCGATTTAACAAAATAAAAGCTATTTCATACAGAAATCACGTCATTCAAACATTTTCTGAGCACGTTTAAAGACATTTAAGAACTTGAGATTAACCGTGTTGGCTACAACGTTAAGTATAACAATTATAGCATACGTAATATATGTATCGTCATTTTCATAGTAATTCTCGAGTCTCAAAATACATTTTTTTTTTTTTTTGTAAAAAACATATATGTCCCCTCCTTATAATATATACTTCATATTACTAAATAATTAATGTTTCGTAGCTATTAGTTTAGATTCGTAGAGTATTTATTCCGTTTTATAACACATGTTGTAATAATATTATATTGAATATATATGTATATACGATATGTTTTATACTATTATAGAATACAATCGAATGGTTGAAATGTCTAATTATTGTATGAACACACATATAAATACAATCGATGAAGTATATATATATATTCCCTACAGTTCCGATATTCGGTAATTACATCGCGTTGATCTAAATTTTTGGATTGTAAATTAAAATATCCACCATTTTATATTGTGTGTAGTCAACGGCGGGCGACATTACGTTTCGACAATAATATTTTACGCGTATTATTAAAATGTCAAAGTTATCTACAGGTGCTGATGAATCAAATTTGTATAATGAAAGAAATGGCCGAACAAATTTTAACGTATTTATACTATCTTTACGGTATTAATATAATTTTTATAGTTCTTTGAAGAACAATCTTTTGTAATAAACTTTTTTTCATATTTGTTTTTAAAGTTTACGAACTAAAAAAAGAAAAATACTTTTATAACAACAACGCGAAATTTTATAGATAAAACTTTATATTATTTCAAGAGAATATAAAGTATAAGGATTGACAACACGGTATAGTTAATAAAGGTTTAATAAAAATCGCTATCCCGGAACATCGCGAAATATTTTTTTCTTTTCACATTCTGTTAATTAGTTTTGTATCGTGTACAATTAGATACGAGATGGAATAATTTGGATTTCAAGGAGCTTATTTCTATAATGTTTTCTAATCTAATAACCGTATCGTAACCGAACTGTTTGAAATTTCGCGATGGCGAAACGTCCGGACTCGTTACAACTGGAAATTACAGCTGTGAATGGTGACAAAATAATCCGTTTCAAACGTATAGATTTGTTCACACGGACGAATCGTCTAGCCCGGGCAAATAATGGCACTGTACACCTGAGTCGTGTAATGAGCTTCGAACATTTCGCTTAAATTTAGCATCGCGTCGGGTGGTATGCGGCACGTCCCCGTTGTATCGTGTAATATATTCAGACCGTTTTTTCGTCGTCTTCGTCGTTATCTATAATAATAAATCGAATTTTCTAAATAAAACGAAATGTGTAAACACAATGTATACGCGCGAACGCGTATATGTCGAACGGCCGTCTTCGAGATAAATCGCACAATGGCTGTTACAAAAATAATACGCGTATAAAACGTATGAACGCGCGTGCGTGGCCGTTGTCGCGATGGTTTGGACACAAAAGCGAATTCATAAATCAAAGTTAATGACATATATTATTATGCGAATAATTACGAAATGATTTCTCTCCCTCTAATGGAACAGCTCGTTAACGGTACGAAAACATCGTAGATATTATATTATTGCGCGACGCGGTGTTTCGGGTCCCCGTGTCAACGCGGCTCCGAGGGTTGAGGTAAACAGTAGTCGTTCGCGAAATATTCAAAAATGGCGAGCCGTCGTATATAATACTTAATACACGCGCGCGCAAATGTTCATTTCGGTTTTTTCGGTAACGAAACGATTTTCGCAGTCGTTTCAACCAGAGAACGCGCATATTGAATGCCACCACCGGGTAACGTTGTATCTAACCTAACCTCTCTGCGCCCTTCCTGGCCTATTGTCGGCGTGTAAAAAGAGGAGGCCGCCCGACGCGTTATCTCGTCGAACCGGATGATAATCTCTGGCGCGTGTTGAGGCCGGTTCGCACTTGTCAGAGTGGCCACGAATTCGCGTCACAGTTTCTATTGAGATAATCCGTGTCGGCACGTGTCTCGAAATTCTTGTGCACGGTGCATATATTTTAATTTTCAATTAATTATATTGTGACTTGTGATCGTCATTTTCGATAGTGTAAACACTTTCACTAGTGGTCGCATTCACCGATTCATGACTCACTTTTCCAATGTTACTAATGATTTAAATATTGGATTCGAACCGTTTTGCGTTGCATTGAAGCGTTGACATACAACGGGCTATGCGACTATTGCGTTTGAAGACTGCATTTTAAGTACAAGGAAGTTTTCTCGTTTTATTGCCATATTTTTGTATATAAAAATGTATGTAAAATATTCGATTTTTTACCTGATAACACCTAATAAATGTACATTATTCTACAACAGTGTTGATTCAAAAAAAAAATCTCAAAAATCCGTCGTTTTAGGAAATATTTTAGGCACATTGGAGTCATGTACACTTACGAATTACGTCACAAACTGCACTTTCTCACAAACAACGTCTCTGCTATGATATGATAGTTTTTGATCGCGTAATTTTATGTCTTCTAATATAATGTTGAATCTGTAGAGTAATTATCGACTATACTGCGTAAGCCAATTGGTTTCCAGCTAGACATTCGTCTGTGCACGTAATTGCTGCCAAAATACGCGAGTTTTGAATGTACATTTATGCTTGACTTATCACGTTTAAATTAAAACTCTTTTTGAAGCAAACGTATGTACTTTGGCAGCCACCGAATAAAGCGATTGATTTACTCCCCGCGTGGGTATTCAGTTTATTTGATCGGTTATCTAAACAGTATATACAGATACGACGACGAATAACGGAAAAGCGATCGTTTGTGTCGCGATCGCATTTATTTATGTCGTGTAGACATCATATCCGAATGAAGGGTATCACAAACAAATGTCGAAAAGTGCGCTCCGCTCAAACTGACTCCCGAATATCATATCCATTTTATATCCATTTTACCTAATATTTATAACTATTTAATTATTACTTCTTGTTTGTTTTTATAGTGATGTGTTCAATGTGCTTTTATTCGATTAAAATTATAAAATCTGATTTTCTTTTGGAGTTGAAAAAAAAATCATGAGGCAAATTTGATTGACCCTCAAATCTCACCATCCTTGTATACGCCTTTGATCGGTGCGTTTTCAACGAAAGAGTCTATTTCGTTTTGGCGAAGACAATGTACTTCAGTAATTAGACCTGTCTGAGAAAAGAATACATAACGCATAAACGCCAAAATGAAAATTCGTTAGAAATGGGAATTCATTTTTTTCCTTCTAGGCGTTAAAAATACGAAATTCGGCTTTTCGTCATATATGGTATTGAACGTTTCGAATAGTTTTTACAGAAAATTTATTTTATATTAATAAATATCAATTTACGAAAGATAATCGACTCGGTGAGGTAATTGCGGAGACAAATTTAATCTCTTGGTCTTTGGTTATATTAGAACTACAATTGTTTTCAAGATTTCGCGTGAGCGTATAGAAAATAGGTATTGAAATAAATAAATAAATAAACATTTCATGACGATAATATTGCACGACTAGATGAAATGTGTACATTTAACGAGAAATTATATTTATTCGTAACAATGTGTTATTATTTATTGAATATTGTATTATGTTTGTTTAGATTTATTATTTTAGCTCAATGTGTTATTCACCATTGAGCGAAATAATATGTCAAAATATAACAAAAAATAACGAAAGTCGAAACAAAACATTTAAATAACGTTATATCAAATCTATTGATCATTCAGCAGTCGTGGCCGAGCGGTTAAGGCGTCTGACTAGAAATCAGATTCCCTCTGGGAGCGTAGGTTCGAATCCTACCGACTGCGTAATAAAAATTCATTTTTGTGTGTTCGTACTGTCAACATATTTTTTTTCTTTTAAAATCAATTTTAAATTACTTTACAATTTCCATATGAGTTATAAATCTAATTTTTAAATATCACGTCATTTTTCATTTTATGAAATTTGATGATTTTTAGGCGCACAAGAAATGCGCGAATTCGTAACATATTACACGGTTTTCGTTAAACATTTTAGTCGAGGACGTTGTATAAACAAGAAAAATAAATCGATAAACAGACAATGTGTATGAATAATATATTTCCAAAAAAAACTCAATAGACCGATTTTTGAACATGTGTTTTTTAAAAACTGTTATACGAAATTGGTTGTTTTATACGATGTTATTTCAACGAATCGAACACTCTATTTAATAAAAATGATCGCTCCTGTCCAAAACAAAGCTATTTTATTATTTTATGTCAACAGAATATCGTAAATTAAAATTAAAATGTCGTCTATAATATATATATATATATATATATATATCTTGTATAGTAATTTGTAGAGTCTTAAAACATACCTTATAGTACACGCACTATAAATTTAATTTAATTTCGGTCGGTTCACGTTGTGAATAGATCCCTAGTAAATTACAATTATTTTTACAGCACAAACATAGTTGAAATGTCATCGTATAATGTTTTTAGATTGTCGTCTTTAATCAAAGCGAAACGGTTACTATACTATACGTTACTATACTAATAACATACTTTAATTAAATTATCGTTAACATTCCTAGACTCGCTAATTAAAAGAGTAGATGACAAACTGAAATTTGAAATTTATCGAAAGAAAACACACATGTTTAGGTTTATTCCTAGAAATTTGAATCGCCATTGGCAACAAAAAATGGCAGCATTTAATAGTATGGTTTTTAGATTAGTTTATATCCTCTTAGGTAAAAAGGATATTGACCAAAAATTAAAATTAATAACTGAAATCGCTAAATTTAATGGGTAGGAAAAAGATTTAATTTTAAAAATGGTTAGGAAACATAAATGGTCAAAAGAACTTAAGATGGTCACTCTTAATAATGGATTAGAGAATAAAATAATAAGGTCAGCAATGGTATTTTATTCCAAAATTTCATATGGGTCAACAAATATTTTCATAAATTACGGGGTTAATATAGTAACAGCTAAAAATAATAATTTAAAAGCACTATTAGGAAATACAAAGGATAAAATAGAAGAAGGAGGGAAATCGTATATTTATAAAATTCAATGTGAGAAATGCGATAAATACTATGTAGGCCAAACAAAAAGGAGTATAGATATTAGGTTCAAAGAACGTTTGAGAAATATTAATAACCAAGAAGACGAAAAGTCTCCTGTCGCGGAACATTTATTAAATACTAACCATAATATTAAATCAGCAAAACATTAAAAAAAATGTAGATGATTATGCGGAATTAAACATAACAAAAAACAATAGAAATGTCAAAAAATAAAAATAACTTGTTCAATTGGGACTCAAGTCCATTACAAAATTCATTATTAAAACGAATTCAATTGGACTCGTGACCAAACTGGCCGGTCCGTGGTGACGTAATCGGAGATATAAACTGTATGAATACGAGTGTACATAGCGTACAACGGTTTAGTAGCAGTTGGTTCGCGCTGTAGACGACAATGAAATATGTACACGCAGTTAACGCGTATTATTATTTTTGTGATTTTGGGTTTTTAGTGTGTAGTATACTAACCGATGTATGCTCGAGGTTAAAGAAATTTCCAACGGAACGAGATTAATACGACGTTAAGGAAAACGACGGTTTTTTTTTTCGTACCGTTTTAATTTTAAAAACGAGAATTCGACTGATCGAAGTAAACCGAATTCCGATAACAACGCAAACGGTGTGTATGACCGGTTTCGCGTATGAATTTAATGGTATTCCGTAGTTTTCGGCCGTGAGTTTCATACAGTCGTTTCGTAGAATATACCATTTGATTTCGTCTTTCGATACGAGTACGTTTTGATAAGAGATATATACGTCGCAAAACGACGTGGATTTATTGTATAGACATTTGTCAGTAGCGAGTCCGGCAGTGGCGTTTGTACACGATTCCCGAGAACGGTCGGGAAGGAGCGAACGATTCGATTTTCATCCGACGATTATTATACATTTTCTACATCACTCGCATTACACGACCGCACCATTGCTCCGAACTAATAATGTACATTTTTAATAGTTAACGGGAGGGGGGGGATCCGTCTTATTTTTATAACAAATATATGTTTATTGATTTTTTTTTTCCGTTACATACAATTCAATAGTCGTACAATGTATATTTATAAAGCAAGTTCTAAATGTCTTAACTGTAAGTCTTCGTCGTACGATACACCGCAGGTGGTGCAACAGAACGAAAACGCGCTAATAATATATGTCTCGTTCGTAACGCGAAATAGGCTATTGAAGTATTATGTTCGACCGAGTTTCTAGTGAAATCCACTGCGTAGAAATAACTGAAATCGCAAATCACGGTTTTAAAACGTACCCGCAATAAAGTTCCGTACGTTTTCTGCGGAAATTAAATGATCAAAGCGGTATAGCGCGTAACGTTAATGGGCTGTGTGTAGTACGATGCGTACGGTGCGGATAAAAGGAACGGAAAAGTCGACGCGTCCGAAAAGGAGTTCAGAAATGAAACGTTGATTGAAATTCGACTTCCGAGAGTTGAAATTTTCATACAATTATATTACTGACAGTCCTAATTCAGTCCGAAATATGTTTCGAACATTAATACCGTTTGATAACAACCGACGGTCAATGTGTATACGTACATGTAAATAATATTGTATAGTATTACTTACATTGATAACTCACCAGATAACAATGTTTATTAATACGAACGACTACTGTTTATACTCCGATCATTATTACGCTTGTTTGACTCGCGACGTGAATTCCGCACAATCTATAATATCGCCAATAAAACGCATAATACCATATACCGTTAACGGGGTCGATTTAAAGTAGAAAATACGCGATAGCATATAATAATAATTAGACATTATTATTAATGGCTTCAAACTACTATATATATATATATATATTATATGCGAGCTCTCGTACGCGCGTAGTTCACGTGTATTATATATATGTTCGCATGTAGTCGAGCAGTAAAGTTTTTGGTCAAACACTGTAATTGACCGAGTTCAAATGGAGTTGTTTACCTAAGAAAATCGAATTTTCACATTGATCACATTTGTTAGATGAAAATGTCGAAATATTTCAGAAATACGTTCAAACGTTTTACACGTGTTTAACTCGATCACACATGTTATATAATTATGTATTTTTAGTGTGCCGTATTTAATAATAAAATATTTGAAAACTATAAGTATCTATACTCCGAACACCTGATTATAAATATTGCAAGAAAACTATCACTCTAAACATTTCGAACGATAATTAATCCAAAACATTTATAAAATTGGAATAAAAAGTGTATTTATCTTTTATTTTGTCCGTGAACCCTTTTTTGTGTAGAAAGAGTGGTTCGGGCGATCTTTATATACGTATCCATTCGGCACTTGATTCGTTTTTCTATTTTCTCAATAGTTTTCGCAGGCGCGATGGACATTTTCTCGAAGTCGCAGAAACACTGGTAAAAGCGTTTCGGACATGTACGCTTTAAGCGTGCGATATTTGAACGTCGAAAAACTACGAATGATAATTACAATAAACGCGGTTTCGCGGAGAACCGTTTTTCGCACGCGATGCTTCAACGTTGCTTTCAGATTTAAAATGATAATAACGCTATTTGTAACGAGACCCAATCGAGCGATCCACTCGAACCGACTTCCGCAACATCCGCGACACGTTTCGTTGTAATTATTATAAATCGCCAACGTTCTGTGGACGCACGCTGTACAATATATATATACGTATACAATAAGATACAGCCTGTATGATACGAAGATTGTCCCGAGAGGATTTACTGTTTTCAAATGATCGGTTTTTAATGAAGTTTACATTATTTCCCTCGGTTTGAATTACAGTGAATGTTCGCGGGTAAACGGATCGACGGAAAAATCCAATATTTACACGTATTTAGTCGGGGATTAAACGTAATTCGATCCCATCGATTTATTGCCGAGTGCTTAAAAATAAAATACACATCGATTGTAATTAAATTTTAATTTGTACGGATGTTGTCGATCGCCATGATATGCACGCGTTTACACGCAGACGGCATTTTATTATTAATAAGCACGATAATTCGATTAAAAAAAAAAAAATGTATATATATACAATATTTTTCGAGTTCGAAAGGCGGTCATTATCGTTCAAAAAGTCTGAAACCACTCTTTCGGTTCACCACAATCTGTGGAGCCGATAGAGAGTGCTGCTAGTGGAATTTATGCGTCGAGATGAAACATTCGATTCTGCGATACTCTCGAGAAATCGGGGGAAAACGTCAGAACTACCTTCGCGACAACGACACCCATCCCAGGAATTTCTCCTTCGGATTGAACGTTGTGCGGATCTCGTGGCCTTCTAACGACGAAGACAGGCGAAGAGACGCGGTTGAAATGTGGCTCGAGGAGAGCGAGTTCTTCGACACCGGAACACAAAAGCTAATGCCTACAGGAATGTTTCGACGTGAACAGTTTATGTAGACACCAACTATACGTCTACGGTACAATATATCTGTTCGTTTTATGAAAATACATGAACACACTTCGATTATCGAAATCAGAATTTTTGTCTGATTTTGAATATCATCAAAGCGCATGAAAATGAACTGACCAAACACCACGACAATAGTTTCATGTGCCATCGTTCACGAAAAAATCGCCAAAACGTTCACGTGTTTGTACGTCGAGCGAAATGACTGCAACGGACCATTATTATAATAATGTATATACTATTTGGTGAACCGCGCACTTAAACAAACATCTACTTTTGCAGCCGAATTCATCAACAATCCGGTAAACGCGAACGAGTATATACATATATACATGCGCGCTATTATACAGCGCGCCGATGGCATTAAGGAACTACAACCCTTTTCGTTCCCAAGTGTACAATAAACTCGGCGCAGACGCTTTAAAATCCCAAATCCGTCTTAATACCTCTCCGTGTAGGATTACGCCGTCGCCGTTCGTGAATAAATCTCAATTTTTTATACTTCGAGAAAGAAAAGACAAAAAAAACAAACAAATAACACGGAGAAATCCTCCGCACCTACCTCTGTACACCACTCTGCTCGTTCCCGCGCGTTATAGAACATATATACTACACGCGTACCGTTTCCCCGGTTGTTCGTCTATTAATCAACTTCTCCCCGAACACGTCAGTGCCAGAGTTCGGGGCGCAGATTAAAACCGTTTCGCTTTTAATACCCAGCAGTAAGCTTGTGCGCGAGAACGATAGAATTAATTTGAAAATAATTCGGCACCTCACGGAACGGTTTTGGAAAAACGGGTATTCCCGAAGGATTCGTGCACGTTGTTATGAAAACGGACGGAAAACGCGTCCGGTTGTCACATGTACGTCGCCGATATCCAAACGTCGTTTCCCGTTCTTTCGTTATTAAGTTTTACGCGCGACCGTAGATGAGAAGGTTCGGTTTCATTACGACCGTGTCGCCACACGATAAAAACGAGAGAAAAATCACGTCTCCTCTGTCGTGTGTGACGAATAATCGAATTGCATTCAAATGGCTATTATAAACGTTTTCAGCCATACAAACACGTATTATTTTCGACTCTCGGTCCACGCCAAAAATGATCGTGTCAACACTTGTAGACTGTACTCCCCGAGCAATAAACTTGTTCGAAGCTCGCACGAAAAGGTTTTTCTAAACTTTAGTCGTCTTGCGTCGTCGCCGTGTTAGATTTTTTCGTGTGCTTTATCGCCACGTGCATTTTCGCCGCGCGTATATTGTAAATTGTTGTTTGAATGACGTTTTTAACAAAAAAATATTCAATATTTAAATCGACCGAATCGAAAAAACGATTTTCGACTTTGTAAATATCGAAAGCATTATCATATAAGTAAAAACAAATCACTTTTAACTATACCTGTGTTCAGGGTCGCATTGGGAGGTCTTCAGCCCACTATTCTCGATAAATAACGGATTCAAAACCCACATTTAGCGACCCAAAATAAATTAACCAATCATTACATTTTTGTAAGTAATATAATTAAGTACCTTAAATTTGTTGTATAACATAAAATTATAGAATTTATAAATTTAAATATTTAATTAAATAATTTCAATATTTCAACTTGTTTTTTAGATGGCCACGGCCCGCGGCTCACTGTGGTGTAGAATAGTAGCCCAGTCCGGCCCTGCCTGTGTTTTGTTCGGCTATAAATCACAGACAGTCCTAAGTCCGTAAAAGCGGGAAGGAAAATGTCTTGCATAAATTCGGACCTAACTAGTGTATTACCTAAAGAGAAATCTAAGAACCGAATTAGTGTAATACCCAAGTTAATTTTGGACCCGACCATTGTAAAAATCACTCGGATCGGTGACCCGACTCGGACGTAGCTAATGTTTTTTAACCTACTAAAAACCGATGTGCAGCAACGGCGCCTGCAGGTACCGCTCGAGTCCGGTAAAAGAAACCGTTACCGTTACCGTTACGAAAACGGCGGTTAGGCCCGAAAATATGATTTTGTCATTCCCCGTGGTTGACTAAGGCTGAATTCGTAATTTGTCGTTTGATTTACGAACATTCAGACGTTAGTTTCCAGAACTTCACGTCGTACGTTTAAATAACAATTCATAACGTAATCGTTTTTACGAATATGATCGATTCGAACCATCAGACATCTTCGTTTAGCATTTGAGCGCGACGATATTTTACCGAAATCGTTCGAAATCAGTATACGTATATTGATTTTTACCCACTAGAAGCGGCAACAAATTTTAGTACGAGTGTTTAAATAGATGTCCGACTGTGGTTTTTTTTATTTTGTAAGTTATGAGCTTATACGGCAGTAAGCGTTGCGAATAATATTACTCACATAATATGTATAAAGAATTAATTATTCTTCAACGGACGGGTCGACGACTTGTGAATGAATGTATGGCGCTCCTTAAAACATTGACAAAAGCTGCCTGCGAATACGTTCGACGTTTTTAAACTTAAAGATTTGTCTGTTTTTCCCGTGAAAAACAACAATTGTTTGCGCCCGTACACGAACGGGAAACAATCGTAAAAAAAAAGAAGGAAAAAAAAAGTAACTAATCGTCTTGACGGCGGGAATCGTCGGAATTCGTGCCGGTACGGATAAGTCGGTTTTCGGCGATTAATCAACCTCGCGGCGGCGCCTTCGTCAGTCCATATTAACGCGACGGCCAATTCAATCCGAAGAGAAGCCCTTACACCTTTGCACGTCAAACACGCGTCTCTCGTGTTTCCGTCGTGGAGTTGCCCGAGGACGTAATGTATAATATCGGGTGTTAACGCGTATTATCGGGTCCGTCCAACGCTTTCGTTGGATATCCTGATTATCAAACCGTCGGCCGTTACGTACGCGGCGCCGCGCACATTCTCGACTGCAGACTGACGCATTCGCTTTGGCGGCGATAAATCGCGTTCACGAGAACATTCGACACGATCGTTTTCGCGTTCTTCATTTCAGTCTTGTTGCCGCCTACGATAATATGATTAAGTCGGCGTTTATAAACACAAAATGTGGATTTTACGCAAGCTAATAAATAGTGTAAAAACGAATTGACGAAATCGAACAAATACGTCAACGTGTTAATTACTAAAAAATCGTTTTTTTTTAAATTGTTATCATTAAAATCGACAAACTGCAATATTATAGACGTGATTGTGAAAAAATATTCTCCCAGTGAAAACACCTCTCTCCTCTCCCACCCGCCAATCGACAATTTGTATACGGGCCATGTTGTGGCTCGCGTTTTATTTACGTAAACAAACATTCACCGATCTAATCGATAACAACGATTGAAATTCGCGTTGACCGGAATTATACCGTCGATTTCGATCGGTTTTTTCATCTCCTCGGAACGTTAGTAAAATGTCGATTTGGTTCGCGAGAAAACGAAAATCGGTCTTGAAAATAATTTTCTTCCGCGCTTCCGTCACGCACGCGCCACACGAGTCTCGGCCCGGGTCGGTCGTTCTAATCCTCACACGGTCTACACTTCTCGACGCGGAAACAAATTGTTGTACGAATTGACGCGCGTTTTTGACGAACACGGTTAGGTGTGCCATGCATAATGTATACACGATACTGTCGCGGGCGAGAAAACACAATAGCGTTGATTCGTCGCAGAGCTCGGTCTGCAGTCATACGTGTAAAGGACAAATCCGTCGGCGAGTAATTTATACGACGAGACGGCGCGGATTTAGTGCTTTTGACTTTGTGACTACGAAGTTTATCAACGGAAAACGTCGAATTAACGAGTTAAAATTTAAAAAAAATTGTACTCGCCGTTCATTTAAGCCCCGAGTGAATAAAATACGCGTATAATTTCGCCCGTTTAAAATTCCATTCGCTCGTTATTCATCTGCGGACACTCGAATACGACACGATACGAGTATAATTACTTCTGGGCCGGCTACTTGGCCGCGGTCGTCGGGTTTAGGCCGCGGTGGTTGTTTCGCGGGGGTTTCGGTTAAACGGAATGGGAGACGTATGTTGCCGTTCGCCGAGCCCGCATTACAGTGAAATAAAATACGTTCCTTTCGGTAATCCGATTATTGTATATTTCCTTTTTCCGTTTCCGCTTCAAGTAATCGGATTTGCTAGAAAATACTTTGGTATATTCGACGGGTATTTTTCGATTTATAAACAAAAATTTATACATATATATATGTATATATAAATGTGTGTGTGTTTCAGGATTTCGCGTATAACGGGAAATGCCGCCGGGCTAATAAACCAAATATATATATATGGATGTGCGCGTTCGTGTGTGTACAGGGTGTCCCGCCGCCAGACATCCGATTCTCGTCCGATGTCGAACGTTTTTCAAATGACGGTTTGATTGTACCGAAATAAAAATTCTCACTCGTCGGCGCGCAAAACGTACAAAACAATTTTCCACCGTTTGTCCGAACTGATGATATTATTTAGTGTAGCGTGTTTTCCCTCGCGGCCCGCGTACCGTACCGCAAATTGAAAAGAATCAACATTTTCATAAACTTCAGACGGTCGTAACAATCTGATTTCTACCATCGAAATCAAAACCGATACACGAAATAATGGCCGTCTCGGATTTCGTGAAGATACGTAACACCGCGAGTTACAACGTTACGTCGGTCACATCTCCGCGGGACACCCTTTAGCCAGATATTGAAGTCACGTGTGGTGAAAATGTATTTAAATGGTTAGTGTTCTGTATTTGTCTCGCAAATGTTTATGCGTGTAGGCGAGTAAGCGAGTTTGTGTGCTATGATGACATCCAACGAATAGAATCTGTTGTTACCTACACGGTTTTTCACGATTATAGTAGTAATATATATTTTCTGTTTCTTTATCCGCGTCGTTTACGACGGATACGAATATCCCGACGATGAATAATAACAGTTGTATCAAATAATATGTAACGTGATCGCGACGGCCATGTCGATAATGTCGTATAATACGATAGTGCGGCGATTGGAATGAAAACGGTAACAACAAAGTAATCGTCAACAATGATTTTAAGCGAAAAACCCGAACGTCCTTATAGGCTTTGCAAGAGAATACGTTTTGTTTGGAAATCGCCTACGAAAACAATAGGTGACATAATGTATGTCACATGACGATTTTTTTATAATTAAATCCGAAAAACCAAAATTACTTTTTGAGTATCTGACAGCAGAGCAACTGTTTTACATGACGTTACAAGTGAACATTTTTGTATAAAATCAACAAATCTATTCATTGTTTGAAAATCAATAGTGTTTTTTCAGTGTTCTTCATGGATTTTTTTTTCGGTTACTCAATCGACAACTCATATTTATTATTGACGATTTGTTTGTCGGATACTATAATATATGCGTTGGCTGATTAATAGCTCAAAAATGTATTATAAATGATTTCGTACTCTGTATACTTACGCAGTATCGTACATAAATCGCGTATGTATATATATTTTCGTTTTACAAGAACCCAATCCGACGAATCGACAGACGTAATGTTTCAACGTTTGCTATTGAAAATAATATATTATAAGATAAATTATGGTCTTTGTAGGACTGTTTAAGATTAATATTCAATTTCAGCCTCTGTAGTACTATAATATTACGCGTTCCGAGTTATTCGTACGTTATCGTCATGTAGAACTTCTTAATACTTCCGTCTTTATTTCATCAACAATATCGTCGTATCCTTGAGAAATAATTGTAGTCGATCACTATTATATTTCAAATATCGTCTCGAATATCATAATAATTCCACTCTATCTGTGAACTGCGTGATTGTTAAAATAATGATATATAATACATGGTTCTATACATACGTATTGCGCTGTAGTGATTTGTTGTTACGTGAATTCCAAATTTTAAAATCACTGTTTTTTTCTTCTTCTGTTTATAATATTCCGCGTAAATTAAATATACGCGTAGGCCCGTTTCTGAACGCACGGTTCGTATATTTTAAAGGTTAGGATTCCCAAGACGGGGCAAAACCCGTACGTGACGACCGTTCAAAATTATTCACAACCTACCTGAGACGACTATGAGATATGCACTGTGTTTGGTCCGTTCCGTCTTGGAATCACGAAGACTCGGTGTCGTCAATCCGTACCAGGTCATTATCGTGTGACGATCGAACGTTATTCAGACGATAAATTCGATTATTGAAACTATGCATGTACGTAAATAATTACGTTCGATGCCGTCAACGCGTTGAGGACAATGGTACGCGAGACGTCGGGCGGTCTTGTCTCTCGTTTTTCACGCTGTTTTTCTACCGTTAATTAGAAAACGTGAACTTTCGAAGTTGAAAAGAAAAGCGACTTCCAGCGCAACTGCACTCACATTTGTTTGAATACACTTAATTTAACGAGTTGAAAAAACTATTTAACTCGCCCGGGTATACGGTAGACGGTAAGCGGTACATAATTGTACGTATATAATCTTCCGGCGGAGTCGTTCGACGGGGAAACGCGGTCGGCTCCGGTCGTGTTGCACGAAAACGTACCGGAACTCGTCGTATTCTGTTCTCGTGCAATACGTACGTACGCTCGACCATTTGATTAACAACGAGGGAAATACGACACGGCGGAATTATAAATTAACTGGCGTTCAATTAATTCTCGTATGCCATACGGACGTGTACGTGTGTGCGTGTAGTACGAGCGCCTGCCTGTAGTTCCGAAAAGACGGCGCTTTTATTCTTTCGGGGTAAAAAGTTTCGTTAATTCGTACGGCCTCTTAAGATCGAGACGCGCGCGTATCGGAAACGGACCAGAACCGAATGCGGCGGCGCGAAATTGAACGAGAAGTTTTGATTATACTCGCGGGAATCGACTCGGCGGTGGTCGGTAACTCGTGAAATCTAATCCGTGGTTCGAACCGCACGCTACAACGTTACGGGTTACTCGTTATGTAACGCGGCCAACGAGCCCGTTTTTGGTTAATTCCATTGCGGTCGCCGCGTGCGAATACCGGAGAAATTTTTCTAGAGATGTTCGCGGACGGACACGAAAGCCGAGACACTTTGTGCAACATCGTAATTGATTTATCGGATTGCATCCGCGAAACCGTTTCCGGCACGCCTGCAGAGAAACGATAATGTTTCCCGTCGCCAACGGAGCGATTCGCGGCGTTTCCGGTCCGCCTGTAACGTTTTCTATAATTTCGTCCAAAAGAAAAGACATCTCGTCGTTCGACCCAGCTCCGGCTTGGACACGAGGCGATGCGGTATTGTTCATACCGCGGAACCGGAAAACCGGGTTCTGTATTCGGGTCACCGTGGTCGTCCGTTTATTTTCGTCAGCCGATAGGGTGGTCAGTTAAATTCACTTAAATTCAGTGAGCGTAGTTTACGGGACGGGTGTTCCGTCATTTTTGTGTTTGGAAACAAGTCTCGCGATTAAAACGGCGGAGACGTTACACGAACGACGGTTGCCTTGCGAACAGGTTGAAAATACGTAGGATTCCATACGTTGTTTCACCTCGAACAGAACGATGAATTTATCGGGCATATGTGAATGACCGAACCTGATAACGTTCCCGTGGCCCCATAAACTTCTGCTCTCTTCAACTAAATCTATAATTCGCTCGCAGTCTATGATGAAAAACGTCTGTTTTGAAGAAACTCACGTCGATCGAAACAAACGGATTTGAAATTCGCCCGACGGATAACCGACGTAACCGTATTCTTATGAGGAGACGGAGATGGTGCCAAAACTCGTTTTTCCATACTACTACCGTACTTAATTATTATTATGTTCCGGGGGATTTAAAAAAAAAAAATAATAATAATAGGGACACCTTATCATTGTTATCGTACATAAGATACCCGACGACGGAAAATCAGACGGAAAGAAAAAAAAAAAAAACGTTTTCCTCCCAGACAACGTAACGTGGCCGAAACACGTACTGCCCTTGGCGGGCGTGCGGAAGCGCGCTGATACGGACCGCGGCGCGGACGAAGAGTGGACTCGACGGTGAAAACGAGGGCGGAGGGAAATAACGAAATAAATCGGAAACGAAAAATAATAATAATAATAACAAAAACAACGGTAAAAAACCCGTAGTATTGTTGTCGGCACGCGGTGAATAATAAAAAGAGCGTTTGCGGGACGGCGAAAGGCAACAGGAAGGGGGACGTGCGAAAGACGCGCGGACAGTGCATTATGAAATACGGGACGATTTTCCGTGCGAACAAACGTGACCGGAATGTTTGCGAAACGCGACGCGAGGAGGTTCGCGGATTTTTTTTCTTCGTGCCGTTTTGTTTCTTTTCGTATTCATTCACACGTATTTATACGCGATTCGTTTTTTTTTTTTTCGCACCGCCGCCCGCCGACCGGCACGGACGTTTACGCGGCCGCGCGCGTCGTCGAGCTTTCTACGCGACGATAAAACATCGATAAGACGGATACGGTTGGGCCGTGTCCGAACAGCTCGGCCGCGTGGGTATTGTTTTTTGTCCGTGTTCGCGTGCGCACGTGTACGAGCGCGTACAGGGTGATTCGTGTTTGTCGCCGCGAGACCGTAGGGGAGTTTTTCCCCGAGAGAGTTGTCGCGCACGCCGTGCCATGGACACACGGTCCGATTATCATATCATAACGTCATTCGCGTCGTTGTCCGTTTTCCGATTTTTGCGTCACGAAGCCGCAGCGAGCGTTCGTCGGAAACGTTACGGGAATGAAGCCATGTCGCGTTGCGGTGCAGGCTGTTCAAAGATGGATGAGCCCGACGCGCGACCTCACCGCCGTCCGAGAGTGAGTAAAAATTCCATTCCTTCAGTTCGCAAGAACACGGCCAAACGGCCTGGTGGAATTCACGTCTCAAGGCGAAACAGTCGATTCTGCGACCTACCGTGACGTCCTCGAGGAACTGCGGGTAAAACGTCAGCCGCCTTCAGTCCTCCTCACACCACACGCGTCTTTCCCCGGAACATCTCCTTCGGATAGGACGTTGTGCGGATCTCAGCGGCCGTAGCCACTTTCGCTAGGCTCGAAGTGGTGTTTAGGGGAAACACGAAAGGGTCGGTTGAAAAGCGGTTCGAGGAGCGTGAAATCTCTGAGAAAAGTACCTACATAATCTTTGTGCGTTTTATGAAAACATACGCAATTTTCGATTTTTGCAATATGTTGTGTTCTTACTTGCTGTACGACCCTCGTAACGAACTATCAAATTCGAACCGAAATTCGCAGTTTCCGCGATTCGTTACTTTTCTTGAATAATTTTTTTTTAATCCGTTTAAACTTATTGCAGTAATAATATTTTTGTCAAATGAATCGAACTTTTTTTCTCGTGATTTTCCTACAGTTTCATATACACACACGAGCTATCATTACAGTTGTCTGAAGCATAATTTAAAAAACTTTAAAACAGTGCGAGTAATCGCGAAGTTGCGTGCATTCTCACCAACAGCCCTGTACACACAAAAGCGCTGTGATGTTTTCAGAGAGGATTGTTTGTCGACCGTACACGGGCGTCGTCCGCGGCTAACAGATATATTATCGTTGTACTGCGACGGTCTGCGGGGTGACGAGTTTCGACGGAAGAGATTCCGTCGGCACGGCTCGCGAGAGGGTGCGACGTGTTTACGTACCTACGTCCGCGTACGCGTATTGTAAATATATATATACGCGCGCGCGCGTTTTAATAAAGGCTAAAAGAGTGTGCCAAAAAAAAAAAAAAAAAAACTGGCGGGCAAGGACGGGGACGGGTTAAATGTGTAAGTTGTTTAAAACCGACATTTGAATAAACATTCCTAACCTTTTTATCCCTCGATCCCTTTTTCGAATTCAATGTAGTTGAATGATTTCCAAAAACGTTTCCCCTCCCGTTCCTCACGTTTGTGCGCTCTGTCCGACCTTTCAGGATTTTTTTTTTTTTTTTAATCGGTCCGTATCCGTAAGTGTCTTTTACACTTTCATCCATAAATCTCCAACGCTATTCATACCGTTTTTTTGTTTTTTTTAATCAATACAACGTAATATACACCGCCGTATATTTTCAACACGACGTTGTCGTTCCAAAGTCGTTCGGATTTGGCCGCGGCGCGTTTTCCACATTAATTAGCGATACGTTAAATAAGAGTTAATAAAATATATATATATTATTTCGGGGTCGACGACGGTTTCGCGAATAAATTAATTATACGGCCCGAGAGAAGAAGTTAAGAGTATTAAGTTCCGTCGCGCAGCCGTGTGACGGTCTCTGCTGCAGCTCGCGAGCGAAAAGGCGAAATTATCAATAAATGCAAATACCTAATGGACGATCCATTAAGTTTAATACCGCAAACATATTTATGCATTCACCGTAAATCGTGAATATATATATATATATTTTTTTTTTTTGTTTGGTTTTTTGTTTTTTTTGAGAATACCGATCGATTATTTAGTGAAATGACATCAAAAGGTATTATTCAAAAACTAAGCGAACCGTTTATCGGACATTTTGAAATCGAGTAATAGACACAATTTAGTATATATACGATATAATACAGTCAATCGTTTCAACGTGATTTACGAATCGTCACGTGTTCTATGAATGTAAGAAAAAATGTAATTAGAAAAATATATATATATATTGATTTTGAGACGTTTAAAGGATTGACAAAAAAATTGGAAATAAATATCATCAGGAAAATCGGTATTTCATGTAAACATAAAATGATTGAAATTTCGAAAAATAATTCAATTGGGTTATTCGTTTATTTTTACGATATTGACACTGCCGAATAACGTCGTCACCGACGGCCATCAAAACGGGGAAAACAGTGTACGGCCGAAGGAATCTGTCTGCGTCGTGCAACCGATTGAAGTCTTCTCCTCCGAACTAGTTATTCTCGCGGGCAAGGCCGTAGCAATTGTAGACTTGTTTCGCGTTCGTGCGGCAACAGTTTTCTAATAACAAAACGGCCGTTGCCGATCGAATATCGCAAAAGTCGAGTTTTCTTCGTTCGTGACGAGCTCTGTCGACGATGGCCGGCCGATAATCTATACCGAAGATCGACGTACGACCGGGAAGATCGAGAATACTTTTGGTTTTTATCACCGCTTTCGATTGTTGATAAGCATTTCGCTGTAGTGGTTTCTCCGTTTTCACGTTTGCCAGGTTAACGCCGTGTTCGGGTTCTGACATTAGGTCGGTTTAAAGACGTCGGACACCTGAACGACCGTCCTGCTGCCGTGTCGTTCAGATTTTGGAAAAAAAAAACGTTTCATTGTTCAGACAGTCGCATTCGCGTAGTCGGCGTTTTCGTTCTCTTTCAGCACATTCCATCACGTTTTCTCGAGAATTGTCACACGCCGATCACGAGTACTCTCCGTCCACCGCAAAACCAGTTTCGGTCTAAAATCGTCATTTCGTGTACATAGTTTTTTTGTCCACACGAAATTCACGAATTTCGACCGATCGAAAGTGATTCAAAAATGTTGTCTACGGCCTTCCATACGACATCGAACCTTTGAAACGTGAAAAACGGCGAAAAATCGATGGACGCGAACAAGCCGTATTGCATTATGAAAATATAATATCCCTCGGAGCGAATATAGGAAACGTCACCGAAAATTATACCGACGGATCGAAAAACAAAAACGTACGAAAAATTGCCACTCGTCACATTGAACTCTGATGAAATCCTCGTCGTATTTCGAATTCACATGATTGTTAAGTAAAGTACGTTCACGCGGAATGAAAACCGACGGGGAATCCATCGCATTACTGTGTTCGGATCGAAAACGGAGTCAGGATCCCGCAGTAAATCATCATTAAAATAATGACGTGGACGGAAGATTTTGATGGTACATTTGATACGAACGCGTGTTTCGTTCACGCGCCGTTTGTCTTCCGACGAATCGCACGTCCCGTAATAAATACGAGTGATATGCACGTGCGATACATTACCCCGTGCAAATCGCATATCGTTACAAAACACTTGGTGTCGTGTACAATAATGATAATAATGATAATAATAATGATAATACGAGTACAAACGTCTAGTTGCCGCGGAACCGGAGGGCAGATCGGCGAGTCGGACAGATACGGGCGGGACGAGAACAATGCAAATCGCACGTCGAGAAAAATAACAGGCTTCGCAAGAACCTTTCATGAAAAACAATTGTGTGACGCCGACGAATCGAGACCCGCACAAAATCGCTACTACTGTTTAGTTTCCCGACCTTTTTCCATTCCTTGACCCGTTACCAAAGCTTCGCGTACCCCGCCTACCAATTTGATGATCTATTTTTTTTTTTCACGCGTGTCACTAATATCATTACACTCATGGTATGAAAAAAAACACCGGGTTTTATTTGAAACAATTTTTTTTCTTCTAAAATCAAAGCTCACGCGTGAATACACTTGTTTGGACAAAGTCAATTGCGCACAATCGCCGCCACCTACTGCAATTACACACATACGGTATTTTACAATCTTTATTCAATTTTCTATTATGAAACGAGATAAGTCGACAGTCAAATTGTATTTACGTGACAGAGCAGTTCAATAGCATAACCCGTCCAGCAGTCTTAGGGTTAATCTTTTTTTATTCTCGAAGAACCGGAACACAATTCGTATGAAACCGTTCAATACAATGTTGAAATTTAATGACGGTGATTCGATCTTTACCGTCATTGTCACTGACGAACACGAATGGTTCGCCGTGATTATTAGTCGGCTCGTGAACGCGTGCACGTAATAAGGCGTTCGCGGGCCGCGTAAAATTGTTTCCGAATGATTATTCAAAACAATCGTACGTGATCGAACGTACCGACGCAACGACGCAGGGTACCCGAACCGCCCGTGTCGAAGACGTCAATCGACGACGACCGAGACAACAACAGTGACGACGTGTTTGTCACGGGGGTCTCTGCCGTCCGAGAGCATTTTCTTAAGACCTACAATCACGTCCATAATATTGGTCGTAGGTCGTCGATTTTATTAACGACTGGCTGACCCGGCGACGCGTCGCCGTTGCTCGATTCCGGTGTATGTCTATGTTTATAGACGTGAAAAGTCTGATGATAAATTCTCGCGCTCGTAGTCGGTACTCTTGTAGAACGAATAATACAAAATACCACGCGCGCTGCGGCGAATACAGATTTACGAATTGTTTTGACCCGCCGTTAGTCGCGCGCCCCGGTCTACGTATAACACGGTTAGTCGCACCGCGGTCTTTTCGTCCGCATTAAATGTTCATTATCGTTTTTATACGTTGCATGTTATCATACTCATATTGAAATATAATTAAATAAACATTACACGTGTCGAAAAATAATCGAACGAAACGAACTTGACAAATAACAGTGTGCGTATCACGGTCAAAGTATAATAAACAATGAAACAAACATCCATATGATATAATATCAAATAACACGTAAATATTCCGAAAAAAGCTAATGCAGGAAAAGTGTTGTGTTGTCACGTTTTGTTATCGTGCAGCAATTATCTACAACGTTATGGCGTTATTACGCAAAACATCGCAATTTATGATGTAATTTTTTTTTTTTAACATCGATAACGTTATTATGGCTTTAACAATAAAGCTAGGTATATCGTGCCGCTGACTTTTTTTTTAAATCTATTAATGACTCAAAAGTTGTTTCAGTATATTGTTTTCAATTATGTCCAACCATTCGATCAGCGCACGCAGCCAAGCGGCACTCTTTTCCAGACTTGATTTATGAATATTGTGATTTTACACTGCAAACTTATTTCTAACAAAATAAAATATAGACTATATTAGACACGGATTAGGTAGCTTCCTATTTGTGTAGGAGTTTTTGAAATCGGTTCGGTAGTTCCAAAGATTACCCCCAACATACAACAAAAAGTACACAGTTTTACCTTTTTATAATATTATAAGTATAGTACAGACAGCGTTCAAAAAAATAATCATTGTTTAATAATGTGAAATATTTGTTGGATTTCATTAATTTCTTTTTACACTATTCATAAGCTTGTATAAAACCCAAATTATGATTACATCCCCCTCACAATTTTTTTTTTTTTTAATAAAAATCGCGTGGGCGGCACCTATACTCGTGTATATATGTCACAGTAAATACCCGAAATCGGTTAAAACAAAAATTTACCAATGATACCTGATTTCAACCAATTTTCAAAGTTCGATTTCCAATTTTCGACATATTTTCAAAGTTCGACCGACTGAAACAATAAGCAGGCCGTGGGTTCACGTCCGCAACACGCTAATCTCCGATCTCCCGGACTCCCGGACTCCCGGACTCGCGGCCGTTCGGCAATTAACATTTCGCCGGCAACGGCACAAACAACGGAATGCGATCGCCGGACCGAGCCGGTGGCGTAACAAAGGACACAAGGTCGCCGGACACGGAAGACGCGCGCACAAACCATCTCGCGCCCGTCCCGATAGTTTCGCCATACTTTCGCGTGCGACCGAGTCGTGTAAACTATTCGGCGCGGTCATTCCGGCCCGAAGTGTAGACGTATTGTATCCGGCAACAACGTCGCTGATTCTTCGCTTTATGAAAAATATCTACTCAGCCGTATTTGCAGTGGCCCGCGACTTTTTTGTTTGGTTTTGACTTTGACGTTCTTACGAACAGTAATTTGCCTGCATCGTCGAGTTGAACGCGACGTTCCGGAAACTCGCCCTTCGGACAAGATCGAACGTGTACGCATAGCTGACTTGTAGTCGATACATTAAGTTTAAAAAAAAAAAAACTCTTATTATTTTGTCAAAAGTCAATTTAGCGCGCGAAGTTGCTCAATTGAAATAAACTCGACTTTTAATTGTTAACGCCCAGCTTTGTAGTCGTGCGTATATACGCGTACACACCGGCCTCGGATCGTTTCGACTGTCGTCCCGTCCGGACTCTCAAATAGTTCAACTCAAGTTTACATGGTACAAGCCTGAAGGTTTGACGTTGTGGTTCATTCGTTGCGATTATGACTATTTTTGAGGTAACTGAAAATGTTTGAATGTCGGCAAGTCGGGACTGGTTGTATTCTGCGCTATTCTCTCTCTGTCTCGACAACTCCGAGAAGATCTTCTCAAACTCATTCGAGACATTTTCCGTTATTTTTAGTTTTCAAGATTTCCGTAACTGTGGACATTCCTTGCATTCGTTTCACACAATTCTTTGTTGAAAAAAAAATATTTTCACTCTTCCGCAATAAGAACGTGCTTAAACTATGAATTATCAATCAAAAACGATTTGACGATGCCCGTCGTAAAAACATTATTTTTTAGAGGTTTGTCCGACGCAAAAGAGACGAAAATGACTCACTGTTTATTTTGGACTTTTTAGTTTTTTTTTCTGTCGCATTACATTTTTGCCCGTTTCATAATTTCCTGGTGTATCGGTTAACACAATACTCATAAATAATAAATATATATATATAAATATTGAATATAAATAATACATTTGAACATGTCCCGTCGTTGTTTTGATGTTTATTCCGTTTTTGACCTTTTTACCGCGAAACGCGGAATCGATCGGATAACAAAGACTGCATTTTTTTATAAGATGTTACACGCGCGCGCGATTGCCTCGTTGTTAGCGGAGAGGAAACACGTCAAACCGTTACGCGACGTCGGGGATCAGAGACTTTCCGAGGAAGTAGGAATTTGTGTTGTTGTTGTGTACGTTCGAATTTCCAGAATCGGTTTTCTATGCGATCGTTCCTTCGTATATACATTATGTTTTCAACGCTATTTTTTAATAACGATAATGCCATTTTTAATTAATCGAGACGAGAAAGAATACGAAGCCTCGCGAGTTTTTCGTTGCTATAATATATTTTTTTAATTAAATAAAAACTCAATAGTCTATACGCAATACGTGCGTGTATGCGTGTACGCAAATATTGTTCAGCGAAAGAACATTGGTTTATATTTTGAAAAAAAAATGAAAAAACCATTCAAAACGCGTGTAAAACATTTGTTTGTTTCGCTTTGTCCCGAAGCAGTTCCAACAACAATTGTTGTAGTATTTGACGTAAGAGAATTTACGTTTTTCAAAAAAAAAAAACCACATTCCGACGATTGAAATATTTAAAACATTTGCAGGTATTTGCACTGTGATTGTTGCGTGTGTTGATAGCGATTCAACGTAAAACTGTCGCGGACCACAGCGTTCTGCTTTAAACGAAAACGTACGATTTTATTGTGTTGTAAATACTTTAAACAGCGGTTTTGTCGATATAACGATAACAATAACGTCCGCGTGCATACGTGTGTTTCGCTTATATATATATATTTCGCAACGTTAAAATGTAATTATGTTTCTTTTACGCGCGTGCGTATTACAGAACGAACAAAAAAAAAAACAAAAACCTCAACATTCCAAAAGTTCTATAATATAATGTGTTGTATACACTCGCACGAAAACAACAAAGAGATTATGAAAATATTGTGTACGCTATACGGGAAATCCGCGCGGACCGCGTGAAACCGTTTTGGCGGTATAACAAAAAAAGAAGTTTTCGAGCGTTTAGGCTAATGATCCGAAATAGCCGAAATATCAAACGACATACTGGAATCCGCCTAGTAGACAGTAAAAACAAAAACAAAAACAAAAACAAAACAAAAACGAAACGAAAAACGCCATTAGGCCGGTAAAAAATTTTAAGCTCTCGGCGCGATCGGAATTTGTCGAAGAACCGATATAAAAAAGCTTTTGACGTGCATTTCACGAGATTTCGAAACGAACGTGCCGTTTCACGGGCAATAGCGACGTTATAGTGTGTATTATTATGTCGTTTTAACGAATAAGAAGAAAAATATACGTTTTAATAACGTCATTGTACCCGAGAGAAGATTTTGCTAACGCGAGACGTTCGACAACGGAAAACCGTCGTATCGCGTATGTTCAGGATCGGTTATGTTTTGCGACCGACGTGCATAAATAAAGGTGTGTAGTTCGCTTCTTTTTTCCCCGTCCGACTGCGGTCCCGCGAACGCGTTTCGAGGTCGCGCGAAAACGGCCGACGGAAAGCAATTGTTTTTTCGCGGACAAATGATTTATCGATCGTCGTTTGGAATTGCGCGGAAAACGGAAAAACAACACCCGAACCAAACGGGCGGACGACACCGTCCAACGTGTCCAACGAATAAACCGAACATTTTAAACGAACCCGTCAACGGAATCGTTTCGCCGGAAAGGTACACGTCGTCAGGCACGTACCCGGGGAGGTGTTTTGGGTTTGAACAAACACCCTCCACAATGTTTGGTTTTTTGACATTTTATGTCTTTACTTTGGCACATTAAAATGAAAAACCGTCACGAAAAAGTGTCCACCAAAAAGCGTTACCTAAATTAAGATACCCACCGAACATAAAATGTCTCACTCGTATGCGTTAATCATTTTTTTTAATCATTCTACGATATTGTTTTTTGTCAAATTTTCACGTGTTCATTGTTTCAAGATTTACAACTACCAGGCGGGAGTGCAACAATGCTGAATCGCCGATTTCAGTGAAATACAATTAGTAGTCGACGTGTAATAATGACACAAATAATCTGTTCGATCAAACGTTTGGTTTTTTCGTATGGTTATTTACTTATTCGATTTTAATGTCAGAACATACTTTAATGAACACGTACAATATTACATTGTGTTCGTGGGACACCGGCTAAAGCAAAATAAAAATTTAATACAAACGAACAAACAAATTTCGTGTGTTTATTAAAAAAAAAAAAAATGTTCTGATTTTCAATAACCGATTTTCAAAAACAACCTCCGAAACTTTTTTTCCGCGTACGTCCCCGCACGTCGTACACGTGTAGATCTCCGTGGGCCGGTCGTCGTCAATAAACGCGTAACGAGCGACGATAACCGCGTCCCGGCGAAAACAAACGGCACGTGACGTTATGACGAACGAATTTATTTGGTGTTTGTTTCAATCAGCGGAGAGTGAAAGAAAAGAAGAAAAAAAAAACCGTATATTAATTCTCTCCCGGCGGAACGTTTCGCGTTACGAATACTACGCGCCCGCCCCAATCATTACGGTCTGCGTCGAATTAATAATAATATTTATATTATTGTGTGTGACGGGAGGAAGGTCGCGATCGTAACGATTTTTGTAAACTCGTAGCGGGTCTCTGATTACGACGGAATATTATGGATAGGCTCTTTTTCTTTTTCTTTTTTACTACATCTCGAACGAAGCGGATAACGTATTGGTTTCACGATAAAACGTGTTTGGTGCAATTTTTTTTAGATTCTGTCTGCGATTATTTTTGTCGTGTAGAAGGAGTGTTCGGACGATCGTCCCAATAGTCTCCTTAAACGTACGAGTAATTGCAATCAAACGGAAAACGGTGAAAACAGAAAAACCTGAGAAAACTGTCGACAACTCCCGTATTTTTTCATTGTAGCTCGAAACTAATACAAACTTGGACGCGTGTACTGTTTTGACAATATTTATCATATTCGTCAATTATAATTAACTACAGAATCGCATTTCGAATACTGTGATTTTTTTTTATTGTCTTCAAATTGAAATTAATAATACAACTCCGAAATCCATGTCCAAGTCGGTGTTTCACTCGAGTCGAGTATCCACGACATCCGCTGCTCGCTTTAAAAAATAATAATAATTTTGAAATTAAATAAATTGTCTCGTATAACTTTTATGTGTTCAATGTTTATAGGAACGGATCCGTAAATATTGCGAACGGCTCCATGTAAGCGTTCTTTTTTCCTCTGAACGCATTCATATTTTGTTGACTTTTATGTTTTTGTACATCAAAACACGTTTTTACAGTAATTTTTATTTCTATTCGTAAAATGCTGTCGTGAAATTTAATGGATACGTGAATACACTAAAATCGTTCGATAACCACAAAGAAACCCACGTCCGAATGCTCTCTCCCTCTCTCTGACACGGCTTCACCTGTAACGGCGTCAGAGCTAAAATGGTCCGTTCTAAACGAAACGACGGACGCAGATGACGTTATTGTGCAGGAATTAAAAAAAGTATGACTTGTGTACAACGTGTATATTATTTTATGTTTTGCATTCGCGTGTGGAAAAAACTCGACCTTCACGCCGAAAGAGTTAGCCGAATAAATATAATAATTATGAAAAAAAAAAGAAATCATATGCATATAATCACGTGACTTTCGGATTATACAATCGAGGCCCGTCGACTTATTGTTTCGAGAGTATGAAAAATGATTATTGTTATTATTTTTTTCGCGGTAATTTTCGATCAAAACATATCCCATAATCCGTCGACATATTCGTGTAAATAGACGCGCGCGGGTACACGGTAATTAATTAGTACGTGCGTATATGATTATATATTGTGTACACTGTCAATTGGACTGGTCCTGCCACGTACGGAGGTACACGTTATGCAGGTTTTTTCCGTTTTTTTTTTGGTCGAAGGGGTGTAACTTTCAAATATTTGCGTGTTTACTACCAGTGCGCATCGTACAGAACGGAAACGGTACCGCGAGTCATGCCGGGAAATGAAACGAAAAGTAAAAAAAAAAAAAACCGTCGTACGACCATAAGGTCACATATGATTCACAATCCGTCAGAAACACGAATCGTCGCCTTTGACGCAACCGGATCGCGTGCGTATGATTATCGAATGTAAATTCGAACCGTAACCCGAACGAACGCCGGAGCCGTGTACGCGTCCTGCGGCCGAACGGTGTTATTATGACGCGAACGATTCGACGGGAAATTAATTTTTACTCTGTATACAGACGAACGCGGGACGAGTCGAATTCGAGTGCGTATGTAGACTTCGGCGCGGCGTATTATTCAAATTCGCGTTCGGTATTCTTATCGCCGTCACGTTTTATTAATTATGCATTGATCGGCGGCGGTCGGCCGTCGGAATACGATTGAATCAAACAAATATAATAATCCTTTTTTTAAAATCGCAAATTTTTACCAATCGTAAATACTTAATTTGGAGAGTAATAATAATGATAATAAAAAACGTCCGTTTCAGACTCGCATATTTTATAAAAACCCGATCGATTATTCGACGTGGAAAAACCCCCCCCCGAAAAAAAAATCACGCGTTTACAATATTATATAATATACCGTTTGTCAAATTCACGCTCGCTCTCGTTTGCAGATAAGTGCGGTATTCGATTATTACATTCAATCGAACGATATTAATGATATAAACGGTATTCACAACGAATTTTTAATCCGTTATATATATATATATAAATCTAATGCGTGCGGTGTACTCTTGACAGTTGTATAGTACGTTTATCACGTTTGGGTGGTTTTTTTTCTGTACGATTATTCCGAAAAATGAAGCAAAAAATCGGCGAATAACACTGTTTGACGAGACTTTCACGTATAACAAATGACCAATGACGATGGTTTTTAAAAGCGTCACACGGTTGAAAATGAAAAAAAAAAAACAACTAACGATTGATGGGTATCGGCTCAAGTGAAGTTACTTAGACGGTATTTATGAGTTTTATTATTATTTTGAATTCGAAAGCAATAGCGTTCGATTGTGAGCGTCGCTGGTAGTTTACAATTAAACAACGAATATCGTTAACATGTCGTATGTGTCCGAGCTTGTGTTAAACGAATATGTCAGACAATTTTAGCGGTTTTTTTTTTCTACGATTTTCCGATTGTTTTTAAGTAAACGTTTATTAAGTAAATTATTGGGAAAATCGAGAAACGTATTAAATGAAGTACCGACCGGACACAATTCGCTATCGAAACGTAACGAGATCGTCCGAGCGCAACTTTTACGCGAAACAGTGTCAACACAGAAAACGAAAAGAAAAAATTAAAAAACAACAACAACAACAACTACATCGTTGTATATATGCGCGAGAATACGGAAATTGGATAGCGTTTCGGACGAGTTGGCCGAAACACAATAATGGTAAATCATTTATTATGTATTATGTACAATCGACGGGGGCAAATCCTTGCAGTCGAATAGAATCATAACGGTGGACAACGTTCCCGATTAATCGTCGTGTCGCCGAAACACTAAACAATAGACACGAATTGTATTACGTGTTTTGATGGTTGATTAGCTTACCTATCCTACAGCGGTGTAAAACAATTAGTTAAGCGCCCATGATCCTCATTTCTAAATAGGCGTGTTGGATTCGACGTTTGGGCCGTTCGCTCGCGGTGTGTCATACCACGTGTTATTATCTCGTGAAAACGTATACGAAATTAGGGAGGCGTGAGGGGAAACGTCGTTTTTTAATTATACTCGTACAAAAAAGAAAACGAAAACAATCATAATAATGTGTGCGTGTGTTTAATGTTTATTTCGTGTTAAAATAAGGTCTACTGTAGATAGTGTTATGACGGTGCACTTAACGTTTATAACGACTAGAAAGATATAATAATTCGTAAAATTAAATCGAAAACGTCAAATTTTAAATAAACGTATAAAAGAAGTTGATATTTTCACGTACGTTCCATACAAATTATTGAAAAAAAAATATTTCTCTGAGCTCTGCTATTTTACGTATAAGATTTTCAACGAGATAGTACAGTTGATAAGCTTTTGTTTTTACACGACGATGTGTTTCTATCTATTAATCGGTTGTCCGAAAACACGGCGAATTTGCAAATCCGAATTACCAAAACATAACTAGCTAAAACAAACGAAAGCGATTTGTATAGAGTTTATGTTCTTGAAATATAATTATGCATAGCTAAAGCTGCAGGTGTATTCTTAAGTGAACAAAAACAATTTGGTTGTTAGTTAAGCGACCAAAGATTTTTCCTTATCCATTCATATCGAAATTAATTTATATGTCGGAGCGTAGAAATAATTTGTCTCGCGTTTATTACGAAAAAAAAAAAAATAAAAAAAATAAAATTAAAAGGATGTTTTAATTTGATATAGCGACCGCGATAAGAGTACGTACTTTACGGTTGTTGATTTCAGATTAGGTCGTTTAAAACCGTCGTCGGGTTAATTCGACTGATAAAAATATTGTTTTACTATTGCTCACGTAAATTATACGTATATTTTTGTACGCTCTCCTTGTGTTCATTTCGTTTCTGAAATTCGAAATAATCACCAATACGCGGGTTACACGAGACAATCAGTAATTTACACTCGGGTAAATTCGAAAAGTCGGGAATACATTACGATGACGTATAATCTCGAAACGGTATACTATGTTGTACATAACGTTCAGACCACGTTTCATACGGCGGCACGCGCCTTAGTTGATCGCTGCACATAAATAATATATTCATGCGTGCAATTGTTTGTTGAAAGGGGCGGGCGAAAATACGATTAGAAAATTTGAAATGGAACCACCGAAATCGCATATAGTACGGGTATTGCGCAAAGTGTACCTGAATATTGTAAATGCGTAAAACACGTGTGCAGGGTGTTCTCGCGGCGATCCGGATGGTGTCATGACTTTTGTTCCGTTCGATATTTCCCGTATTATACGCATAACAATCGCTGGAATCCTTCGTGACAATGAAATCGTTGGCAATTGGTCTATTGCGTTTTTACCGCTAAAAAATGGACGGATTTTAATTCTTGATATAAACAAATAAAAATAAAAATAAAAATTGAATTTTATTTGTTATTTCGATTCACTCGTAACTGAAATCTAATTAAAAATACGTTTAATCTAGTGCGAAAGTGTGGTATATATTTGAAAAACAAAACTGTAAATTAATGAATAGGTACAAAAGTTATTGCGCGTTTCGATTCGTCACTCGAATTGAAGTGTTTATTATCTTTTACCGCATCATAAATAAAACCGAATGTACTTGCGATATTTTAAAAAAAAAAAACCAAAAGAAAAAACAATAGTTGTTCGTTACGTAGAAAACATTTTCATCTCTGTTATCACGTTAGTGCCATAATGGCCGGCCTGCGGTAATTATGAATGATTCGGATTTTCCTGAATACGTTGCCTACAAAGGAGAATGGTTCAAGAAAAAAAAGAAAAGACGAGCGCGATGGTTACGCAATATAATAGAATTTTATTTTCGGTGGAATTTACACTCCTCCGCTCGATTTTGAACCTATAAACTAACACGAAAACAACGTATAAGATAATATTGAACACGAGTTATTAGGGTGTTTTTTTTTTGTTCAGAAAATTCTTAAAATCTTAACGTATATAAATACTGAAATACGTTGAAAATAAACATGTTTGATATATTATTTTACAACGAGAGTACAAATATATTACCAAACGCAGACCAAATAAAAACTTATGTTTTCCTAGTTTTGTTTAATTTCATTTAAAAATACTGTCATCAAAATTTTCCATGCGTTCCTCGGCAATTTTTAATGTCTGTAATTGCACATTTTTTCAATGGTCTGTTTTTACATAACGTATTAATAAGGTTAGGTTATTAATAATATTCCGTATGAGTAAGCAGATCAGTTACATTATAACTGAATCTTTTATGAAAAAAAAAAAATGCTTTTAAAAATTTGCCGCCGGATATCGATTTTTCAACCGTGTTTTTTCCATCGCGAAAGTACTATTACGCACGTGTCTCGCTTTTTTTACATATTATTTGGTTGTAGATGATTTTTTTTCTTCAAAATTTACCGTCGGCGAGTAAAAACGATGGAAGTCGTCGAACTCGGATCCAATAAACTGAGTTCGATTATTCACGAAAGTCGTTTTTTTGGAGCAACTCAAAACGGGGCGAATTCGTAGACATTTAGTGATTTTCAATGTTTCGTACTAAACACCGTGTCGCAGTGCAGACAATTTCAGGCCCTGCTGCGTCTGTATTTTATTTTTGACATTTTCTGTCTTTTTAATAAGTTTTTCTACTAGACGTGTTCTGTGTTCTCGAAAAAAAAGAAAACTGTGGCGCGTATATTCTTTCGATATTTTCTCTGTCGTCTGCAGCTATCGGGTATTCGTACGACTGCATATTTTCTACCTCGCTTACCTATATAATATGCAGTTTATTGGACGTAGGTCAATATCTGTAGTGACCCTTTTTTTTATCTTTAACGTTATGTGGAAGATTCGCGCGTATCTGTTAAAAAAATAAATTATTATAAAAACAAACGATTTTCCGTGAATTTACTACACTACACGCGAAACTACATAACATGTTAATATTAATATTTCACCGTTTCGGTCGTTCTCTTCCGATCATAAACGAAAATAAATCGTGCAATAAATTTAACGGTTTGCAGGTTTTCAAACGAAAAATAAATACGGATATCAATGACGTGTCCATGGAGACATGACCCCCACCACATTGTTCATATAAACGTAATAATATAGTATTATTAATAAGCTTTTTCCTACTTTGACCACTAAAATCGAATTTCGTCCGATTACTTACTTTGCCCGCAACATATTATATAAGAAGTAATTGGCGCAACTATAATTTTTGTAAGTGTGACGTACGAGATAAAAACAAAAACACACACACACACACACACGCACACATACATATAAGCCCGTTCGGAATTTTGATCGAAACTCGTATATTTAATACCGTTTGAAATTTTCGGTTTTATTACCGTTGAGTCACTAATACTTCGAGTATATACGGATTCCGAGCCGGCGAACAGAAATTGTTATATCGATTCTTTCTAAATATATATATTATGGCGTTTGTATGTATATATCTTATGCAACGACGCAACGATGAATTTTTATTTTTTTATTTTATTCCGGAGAATATACGTACTTTTTAACGTAGTTAACATAATTCATGAAACGACATAGTTTATAATAAATTCGATGACAAATTATACACACACACACACATATATATCGCGTAAAATTGTGTGTGTCTTGAAGCACGCGAACTAATAAAATTGCCGTGTATAATATTATTGTGTCGGTTTGTTAATATTGAAATCAGATTTTATACTACATATTTAAAGTACACTCGACGTATGTAATTAATTCAAACGCCCTTCAAATGTCGTATACTCAAACCTGTAGTGACTATATTATGCTCTCGACGTAAATGTCTGATGCGATTATAACGACTGATACAATATTACAAGAAGGGTCATTGATGTCATGAAATTAGTTCTCGATTCGATTTTTAGCTTACAGCGTTAACGTTTTAACGGCTTAACCGTCCACTCACGTTGTTGTAACGTATCCGGTGCAGTTTTTTTAAGCAGATCGTACGCGATTTTCCGAAAGCGGTGCGCGCGCGATAAATAAAAATCAACGTGCTGTCGTGACCGTAGTCGTTTCGTTCTAAATGCCGTAGACGGTATCAATAATTATTCGACATACCGTACCGCAGACGTGAATAAAATCGAAATATAATTTGACCCGAGCAATGGGGTACTGTAACAACATGGTGTCTCGTCTTGACCGCGAGCGCGGCGTGTGCTTTTCGGTGTCCGTCGGACGGGAAGACGTGAATTTTTTTTTCGCCGTCAAGTCCGATTTCGTCCGAACCGGCCGTCGTTTTGTCCGCGCGGACTTGACGCGTGTTTTTTTTTCCGGAAATCGCGTCTACGTTTAGAACGCTGCGAGATCGGCGACCGCGTTGTTCAGCGATTGTTGCGTCGTTTAACGGCAATGACGCTCGGGAACGGACGGGTCTTAACGCGAGTTTTCCAAACCGTTTTCCCCGTCGATCCCTACGGATTAATTAATTAGGGCGAACAAACGTTATGTTCGACGCTAATGATTTTCGCGCGTCTTTCCAAAACGGTCGGTTTCGCGACGGCCGTTATTAATTTGCGATCATAATCAAAAAAAACAACAAAAAACCGCCCCTCTTCCGCCATCGTTATCGCGACAATATATTATTGATTTCGTGGCTGCACAAAACGCGAAAGATATATTGTTGTTATACGCACGCCGTTTTGTTCTAACTTTGTCGTCGTGGAATTATACCAACGACGTTTAGTGTATAGAGTTTTTAACGATTAATCATCATTCACACCACTAAGTCTAAAGACCATTTCGAAATAATGAATAATATAATAATACACACACACACACACAAATTACTCGTAATATTCAAATCTCCGAAGCATATTTTATTACTTTCAACACGATTAATGGTATACCGTTGTACAGTTTCTTTACGGCCCAATTAATTTGCTTGTTTAATAATAAAATGCGTATTACGTGTTGTACATATACGTATATACAGTCTCGTCAAATGAAATTGGTTTTCTTTGATGCTCTTCAGAATAGTATACGTATACGTATATATGTGTGTGTGTGTGTATGTTGTACGTAATATGTTTAGACGGCGTATTCGGTGTAATTTCAAAACAAACCGAGTTAGCATCTGTGAAAGTTTAAACATGAAATTATTTTTTCTCGTTAAAAACTTTTAACCGTAAATATAAAATTCAATTTTCCTCTCCTCCGTACACACAAGTTCGATTGCTTTCCGTCGTCTTCTTTAATACACCTACGCCGTACACCGCAAACCGTACTGTACATAGTGGCGAAATAAATCTGTTAAACAACAATGCGCTTTTACGTTTTTAAGTCATAGAAAAAAAAAATTTTTTTTTCGTATATTCATATTATGATTACCAGCGCTCGAATCGACAATGTACGGGTTTCATTTCGATTTCGACTATCGGTTTTATTGAGAGTTCAACAATTTAATTACATTTTTTCCAATCAAGTTTTCATTTCTAAATGTTTAATTTTATTTTCAATTATTATTCTTCGTTTAACGTGGTTCATTCAATGCATTATGGTCGTCAACAATTACAGTGTAATTATAATATTTTATTGTTTATGTCTAACTAGTCGACTGAAATTTGACAATGTTGCAATGCTCTGCGGCTCGTACTCTCGTCGTCTGGTCATCCGCGTGATTACCAAATCGATCGGAAACAGATAGCACTTTTATTGTTTAGTGTTAAACACACCGCGAAACATACGGATTGAGATAGAACGGGCGGTCGCAGAGTCGACTGCCCATCTTGATCCGCAGTTACGCGTGTTTTTGGCGTGCCGAATTTGATATTTTCAATTTTCGATTTTTGTTTCAATTTCACAATTCGGCTGGTCAATACTTATTTGGTTCGACGGAGATCTCGGATATTGGTGTCATTGGTTACATTTATTGATTATTTGTTGAATGAGAATTAGGATTTTACAATTCATTGTTAAGTCAATACACATTATGTCGACAAATTAGAAACAAAACAAAACTCATTATACACTCGTCTATGTATCACTCGAAACGGAGACAAAAGTAATGTCATCATTAAAACCGACGTATCGTCATATCGTACAATTTTCTCGACTCCGATTCAGACATGATTTATTACCAACACGTGCATACCATTTATCCTTAAATCATTCATCTTGATGTACACACCATAATGATGAGGTTAGGTGCGATTTTAACCACATCATTATGGATTGCTCGTCTCAAGTTCCTTAACGTCATAATTTATTTAAATTTTTATCCCTTAACGACATCTCTCCAATAGACTCGCATAATATTCTTGACTTTCATTCCACTCGTGTAATAGTAACAGTTTTTAAAATTTATCAGGGATGCTGGGTACTCGATTTAACTTTAATTTAATTGTAACTTATTGTTTCATTTTAACGTTTTCGTTCATATAATTTTTATGTAAATAATTTTTTGTTCAACGTTTATGTGCCTGTTTTTCAGCAATTGTAGAACTGTAATAACCGACGTTTAAAGCTAATAAAAAATTAAACCGACGTGTCATAAAAACGTAACGGAATAATGAAATGTTGTATACAACTATACTTACGAATCGATTAACAATGAAATTGTATTTTAGTCTCGCCATTATTCCGTATTTATTTTTATTTATTTTGTTCCGTTTTTAATTTGATAAAGTATTTTCGAATTTTAGTATAATTTATCACCCTTCTTATTAAACTTAACAAGCTTTCGCGAGACTGAAGATGCGCGAACGGGACTGTCACCATTCAACCGTTTGACTTTTACAACACTATCGAGTTTTTATAAGATTATACGTATATAATAAGATCCAATTAGGTCTTTAAAGTTTCCAAGGAAACCCTTACTCTTATTTTAGCCAATTAAAGTTTCGTTTCGAACGGTGCGTAGCGTATTATATCAGACCATTAATATATATTAAAAATAAAGATGCGCGAACACATACAAGTAAGTGCCGGCCTCTCGTCTTCGTCCTGTCTCGTCACGATATAGCGACGCGTTAATAAAGTATATTTGTGCTTGTATATATGTATATATTCAGTTTTTAGTTAATCGAGAACAACAATAAATCCACTCGTTCGGAACACACGACTCTGTCGTGCCTGACGGACAGTTCTCGCGGAGAAATGTCAAAAACCGCGTCTCTTGTATACCACGGCCGTTCGATTTTCTACTTTTACGAAATAAATAGTGCCCGTAGTAAATGGTCATAAAAGTGGTCGTAAATACGACCATCGTAACATCATTATTCGCCAAGGAGACCGAATTTTTTTTCACACCTAACGTTACATTTTCTTTTTCGTTTCAAATCCAACATTCCGGAAAAACCGACCCGACGCACAATAACGTAATACACGCGGTGAGTGACATCGGCGCGTTTCGTCGTTATTTATTCGTACGGCCGACCGGCTGCGTTACGGTTAATCTCCGTTTGTTCGCTCAAAGTCGGAAATATTAAAACTACATGTACTTTATCTAAAGCAGTTTTTACAACACGTGGTTACCAGTCGACGTTAACCACGTTCTCACCGCACTCTACGTCCGCCCGTAACTCATGTTACGTTATGTTCTATTGTAAGTGCAACGCACAAATTCCGTCGTTTATATATATATATATATATATAACTTATATAATATAAGTGTAATGCATTAAAAAAAATTAGAAAATAAGTTTTAGATTTTTTTTTTTTGAAAAGCAATAGCTATATATATGTTGCGACTGCATGCTCGCGATAAAAAACAAAAGAAAAAACACGCAAGTTACGTACATTTTACATAATATTTTATAGCGATTTCTGAAAGTTTTAACGTTATAGGCGGACGACAAATATTTTTTCCGTAACGTTCTATCGCGTAGAACCTTTTTGAAACTTTATTCGGTTTACGACGCATACACACATACGAGTACAATTATTTGATTGCCGTATTATTTTCAACCGGTTATCATAATAAGTGTATCGGACTTTCGTTGTTCGACTTTTATCTCACGTTCCTTGCAAAAAAAAAAAATATTTTTCCAAAACATTTTCCATCATTATTATAACGTTCCGTTTTACGTTCGCGAGTCGCAATCGAACTTAATTATTTAATTTTTGTAAACAATTCGACATTTTCGAAAATCGTAGGCACCTCCGACTCGGGTGGTGTGCTTGGCGACCTCTGATTTTTAAAATCATGCTCTGATATTCGATGTCTACGTGCTTTTTTTTTTCAAATAGTTTTACGCATACGCGTTACAATTGCTTCGTTAATCAGTTAATTAATAAGTAAAAATATACATTTTCCGTAAAATTCGAAATTTTATCAAAAAAACAAAAAAAATAAATAAATTATTGATCAAATTAAATGTCGTTTTCATTTTGAAATACAATATACATCTCGCATATAACTTTTTATTTCGCGACAATATAGCTTTTGGTAAATTATTACGTAATAATGTGTTGTAGTTTTTTTCGGTTGTTTTTGGCATCGCAACGGCAACCGCGTGATAACGACGTTATTCCCAGCTGTACCGACTACTCTACGAGCGATGTGTATGATTTAAAAATAAAAATAAAAAATATTTATATAGTGATTTCGGCCAGTAAGTCGTAATCAGAGCACTCCGCCTCCGTTCTTCGCAACACATTTCTATCGTCGATTTAAATGTTACGCTAGTCGTGCGATCATAAGTTTCGCGCGGCCGCGTCGAGTTTTACGACCGTCGTTTATCATAACGAAAACTTTTTGTTATTTTATGTGCGGGGCGCGCGCATTATTGCGACTAAAAACAACATTCGAATACTCGCTCGAATGGACTATTATATCGTACCTACTACTACAACTACTACTGCTACTAATACTACTACTAATGCTACTACGCGCGCTTTCTGAGCCATTGCGCCACGGCGAGAAGAGCGGGAGCGGACGACTATACGATAAACTTAACGTCGCACGTGCCGCGCGCGTGTCTCGCCCCGAGACGAAACGTTAATTAATATAAACGACACGAGGAAAAATCAAAACGTCTACGAGTCGAACAAGACTCTTTGAAAAACACTCGGATCGTATACATTCATACTCAAACGGCGCGCAATAAATGCGGTTACGTTATTACGACGGCGTGCTAAGGAACGGTTCGGATGGGCCGCGTACGATTTAAGTCGAGTTTGATAAGAGCCGTGGTCGGAAATAGAACAACCCGAATTTCAAACGTGCCGATAATGATTGTAGTCGAAAATCCAACTGAAATAAACTGGTGTTTTCTAAATAAGAACGGCGGCTCGAAAGACGTTCGACGGTGATTTTTTTCCCCCTTCTTTACGGTCGCTGCGTAAGACCCTCAGCTATTTTATACGTCTTGAAATTAATTTGAATACACTTTTATTATTTTTGGAAAAAGAAAAAAATACGGTCAAAAATATGTATATGTTGTGTGTGTGTGAGTGTTTACTTATCAAATATATTAAATTTTTCATACAGTAGAACCGAAGCGAATGAAAAAAAAAAATGAAAGTACCGAAATCGTTTGACAATATTACGTTTTTTTTCTCGTTATTTGCGTTTAAAAAAAAAAGAAAAAATCTACAAAAAAACTTTAGTGAAATTATAAATTGTTCGGTTCGTCGACAAAAAAAAAATGCGCTACACGGATCACAGGATATAATATATAAATTTTTTCGTCGGGCGGATCAATAGAATTGAAAAACACAACACTGCTTCTTCTTTGTTCTTCGTATAGAGCACGGAAATTAATATAAAATTTATTTTTAATCAGTTACGCTTTGTGCGCGTTCTCCGACTTCGCAAACTGTTTTATATCATATTTTATTTGCGTTTATAATCGTTTTTTTTTTTTTACATACGTACGTGTACAACTGTGATCATAAAATATGTTTTTTTTATATAATACAACGCGTACTGATTATTAATATAATTAACGACGCGGATGGAAATACAAATGCGGTAAATAGTTATGCGCGCGTGTGCCTTTACTTCAAATAAAACCGAAAACAATGTCTTTTGTGCGTACCTATTCTTGAGGCGTTGCCAGAAATATTCGCGTCGCGTAAGATTCGTTGTCGCGTCGGACACATTCAAATTGAATACGAGCACGTCGTTTGAATGAGCCGTAGCATATTATTAAAAAACAGATTTAGCAAAAGAAAAGCAATAAGTGCATAAAAAATGTTCGTCGTCAAACGTTTAAACATTGTATTAAATAAAAAATGCCATATTTTCATAGCCCTTCGGATACGCTTCATTTCGAACAAAGAATAAATGCCAAAAAAGATGCGCTAAACATAGTATGATAATATATACACTTTATACGTAGTATCGCATATACGCGTGTTATGTACAGCCCCACTAACTAAATTCTGTTCTATTCAATACGTTTTCTTTTGTTTTCTTCGAATAACTAATAAACTTTTGCGCTATAATAAACATATTTTTAATTTGATTTCAACTACAAGAAAATCGCAAAAAAAAAAATAAAAAAAAATGAAAAATGTCAACAACAAAAGTCGGTGATTTTGAAAAAAAACTCTCGTGTGTAAAAATATTCAATTAACACATATCGCTGATTTTTAAACGATTTTCATCGTTTATTCGAATAATTTTCAATGGACCAATGCAAAGAAACAGACATTTTCGTAGACTCCCATTAAATTGTAGAAAAATCAGCTGTTCGTATATTTTTAGTTATACGAGGTTAGGTAGAAAAGTAATAAGACTTTTAATTTTTTTTTTTGCAACAACTTTATTTTTTTTTATACAACTGTTTTATCCTGTTCAAAACAGTCCCCTTGGGAAGCATTATTTATCGGCATAGGTGTTTCTTACAGCCTTTGTGGTAATGCTTCAATTGGAACCACCTTCAGCATACACTTTTTTCATGCCCAATTCTTCAGTCAAAATTTGATGGATGGTAAAATTATTCAAATATAATTCACTACTCATTATTTTCAATATTGGTCGACGGTTTTTCCTCACAAGAGCCCTTACTCGTTTTTTCTTGCCACGTTTTCGTCGGCCTCTCTGAGCCAGGTTCGTCTTTCATTGCTTCTCGGCTCCCCAAAAATGATTTGTGCCATCGGAAAACTTGTGCTCTTAATAAAGACGATTTTCCCCAGACAATGTTCGCAACTTTTAGTCAAACTTTTAGGTCGAACTTGTGGATTCACCAAATTTAACACAAAGTTTGATAGCATATCGTTGCTCCAAATGTCGTTGGTCTATTTTCGTAACGCACATTCAGATTTCGGATCGATGTCCGGTTCATACTATCGACCGATTCGTAGTCCTTGGCACTAATTTCGGAAGACATTACAACATGATCGTTGTTCGAACTGAACGGTGTTGCCTTTCCAGAAAGGAACAAGTGTTATTTCTCACTGAATGGTCACGCGTATCGTGCGCAGTTATCGTACCCACGGGGCGAGGACCGGAGCTGTCATTGCTGTAGGTATGCTACGAGGTTACACCTGCTCCTGGGGGTCCATATCACGCTGGTATGGCGACGAGAAGCGCACAGGGACGATTTCCCGAGTCTCTTGGATATAGCTGCCGCGTTTTCCGGAGCTGTTTCTCGGCCGTCACGCGTGCCCGGCGTCCTACTTGACGACGGTTTTACCGCATAGATAGCTCCTGCTCGAAGACGTACACGAATACGTAGAGGTGGTGCGTCATAAGTCGTTGTTTTCGTGTGTATATAATATATATAATACGCATAAATATCACGTCGACAACATTCTGCTGACGTTTTGCCAACGTCTGTTTGATATGTTTCTTTTTTTCTCAGCTCCATCTAGAACCATCGCTGCCATCGTCGCAATCTCTTTCTTTCATCGTACGCGCAACTAGGCGTATGCTAGAAAGACTTTTGCACCTCTGAAAATCGTTTCTCAGTTCAAACTCCTATTCAACATGTTGAATATAGATATACATATAGTATGATTTCGTTGTCATTCAAAAATTACGTGAATATATCGTGTCCCTGAAAGACCAGTAAAATATATACGATTAATATTCAGGTGCGCGAAAAAGTGTACACGAAACAATATTCGTTGTTCAAAGATAACGTATTAAGCTTATATCCGATTATTTTGTTGGTAAATCATACCGTTTTGTCATTAAAACATTTCAAGATAATTAATTTGCGGGTTTATAGGATCCTTTGTGCGTATTGCCGTGCAATGTGTAGAAATTCGATTGAAATAATTTTTTTTTGATTTTCCCTATAGAGCTATGACTAATATATTTATATTCGTTTTTCCTTATACGTATGCATAAACGCACAGACAACGGCGTTATACGTCCTTTATCGTGTCAAGTAAAAGTAGTTTTCACCACGTATAATACATTGCTGCAGTAAAATATATACTTCGACGCTCGTAATTCTGATAACGAATTTATAAGGATCGTCTGCCAACTCAAATATTTCACTGACAATTTTCTAATACAAACGCATATATATATATATAACGTATATAAAAATTTGATGGACATTAAATATATATTCGCGTTGTAAATATTATAGTTTCGCAGTCAATTTCGTAGACGCGCTCTGGAAATCCTTCGACCTTACGAATAAATGATCTCGTAAACTAAATATTTAACGCTACGGCGCACATCTAATAATGAGATCCAATTATTGTCGACATTGATAAATCGATATTGATGTTTATGACGGATATTTATGTATCGAGTATAGAATTCTAATTTGAAAAACTGACATTTGTAATTTTTAATCATTTTCTCTTCAAGACACGACACTTTCCTAGTCACAAATGTATTCGTTTTAAAAATTATTTTTCGTCATTGGCGAGATCTGTTTATAAGAACACGATCGATAATCAATTTAAAATACAAACCGTAATAACGTATTGGTTTTACATGCGTTACTTTACATCTGTAAATTGTGTAGACTCGGTACTTTATTTAACACGTTTTACGATTTTTCCAGTAATCTTCCAGAAGCGTATTTAAAAACAACCTGAAAATTGTAAAAAAAAAAAAAGGAAAAAAAATTGAAATTGTTTACGTATTCGACATTTTAAGCACACGAACAATTTCTATATTTTTTAATATCTGAAGACGTAATACACGCTTAGACGCCATGTGTAATGTTTATCATTAATTGTAGTAAACTACTAGCGCCGCTCAGAATCGTTTTCCGGATACAATGATTTATACCAAATGCATTCAAAAACAATAATAAAACTCTAAAATTAATTATAATAAAAATAAATTTTAGTCTAAGTAGGCGAATCACTCCGGCTGAGATCCACAACACTAGCGGTACTTCTTCAATGTTATTTTTCAGAATTTTTAGATTGTAAATGCTTTTGATGTTTGGACGTTTTTTTTTAATTACATTAATTAATTTTATATTCATAAAGTTAAAAAACAAACAAAATTTTTTCACGTATACTTTTTTAAGTTTCTAGAGGTGATAAATGCATTTTTATAAAAATTTCAAAGCGTTAAAATCCGAGCCCTAATAATAAGGTATTATAATATCATGCGTACACAACGACCAGTGTTCGACTTTAGTACAATATCGGATTTTTTTTTAAACCGAAAAAATAATTCCGTGAAACAATACGCATTACAGCGAGAAAAGTTACGAACTATATAAACGTTTAGTCGAATCCAATTCGAAACTTAAACAACGAATCGGTAAACATATTATAATACTGTGAGCGTCATTGTTTTACGATATTGATATTAATGTAAAAAAATAAATAAATTTGTTGCTGCGTAAGTATCATATTATGCAGACGCAACGGTATCAGAGGTTGGCCAACTGGTCGATCGCGAATCACTTTCGTCTTTCCTTTATTTTTTTTTTTTACGAAAACAAAATAAATAATTTCTATAAAGTTTTTTTTATCTAATCAATCCTCGAATATAAAAATTAATTACAATCACATAATTCGATTTAAAATAATATTCTTTATATTTTTGTCTCGCAATAAATACTTTTATGAAAACCCCATTTTCGTTATCGATTCAGTACGTATCGACTGCTGTTTTTTCGTATCGTAAATACCACTGGTCTGCAGCAATAGCGGCCGTCGCCATATATGTATATTTATGTATATTATTATGAAAATTAATTTTATCTGATAATATCATTTTTTTTTTTGTCATTTAATAAATCGAAAAGTCAATGTCGATCGCGATAATGTAAAAAAACTCAAAAGTTGATTTCAAGTCGATTAAAGTTGGCCATACACTATATTACACCGATCGGTGGGTTTTCTATTTGATTCTGAATTGTAATATGGATACGGGTGTGTTTTATAATCACGAAGAAGTATGGATTCAAATCGGATGATCAGCCGTTTTTATTTTTATTTCTGCTGATGTAACGTGATAATCAAACTCGATCCGAACGATATTGTATTTGAATGAACCGTCCACCGCGGTTCTTAAATATGAAATTTTTCTTTTTTTGAAATTTGTACGTGATCAGATCGCGATTTTCTCGTACAGATGGGGGAAAAAAAAATATCGAAAACCGTCTAATTACTATTACTGTTCGGACGTGTTACGGCAGACACGTGGTCGTGTCCACTGCACGGATCGATGATATGTTGCGGCGCGCGCTGCACGGACATCTCCGGTCTAACTTAACTGTTAGTCGAATTGGGGTGAAGGAGGGCAGGAGGACTGAGAACCCCTTCTACTTTTTTCAAATATTCGAGCGTACCTCTACTATTTTTTTTTAAAGAGAACGCGTGGGACGGTATTCATTTTTCCACAGCTGACGAAATATAAAATAATATTGTTGTATTGACGAAATAATATATTTCACATTACAGCCAGTCACCATAATATTCTAGCAGATGCCGATTATGGCCTATGAGTTTTTCCACTGTTTGTCAGTCCACAAACGCGGTCATCGGTCTATAAATTACTTATACCTTTTTTTTTTTTATATTATTCGTTGAATTAAGATAAACTCCACGTTATTAGTTATTATTCATTGTCTTATTATTCCACGCTCGAATTATTGGTAAACGTGATAGACGACAGTGATGAACTTTTCGAGTGCCTACACCGTTTATAAAAGACGTATTGAGGACGCAACTATTTTGTAAGCTTTCAGAGTATCCCTACTATTTTTCCCCCGATTCAACCACTGAACCTGACCTCTTTCACGCTTTCCTTGTGTGCGTGTTGTATCCGGACACGTGTCACGATACTGCAGCGTGTCCGTCGCCGGTCTTAAGAAACGCAATCGTAACTCGGATTTTCCACCAAAAGCCGACGGCCATTTGTTTTTCGTTATCGGCGGTCGAACAGTTCTGGTCGGAACAGTCGTGGCGCGCGTTTTAACAACCAGCTGCTGACGTTTGACACGCGTATCTGTTTCATGACGATACGACGAACCCGTTATTGTTGTCGTTCCCTTCACATTCCACCCACGGGCACGACGAAAGTATAACGTATTCGTGTGTCACATAATGTACGATAAATAAATTGTGCATCCGTTCGAACGTATTTTACTCGTTTTGTACAAAAACAATACGTTCGACGTTGACGTGCGCGGGGGAAAGTAGCTGTAGAAACCCTGACGACCGCGGCTCGTTTTTCGCCGGCCCGAACGACCGTTGCCGTTTTTCTAACACACGCCTGTAACTCGTCATATTCCGGTTGCGGAAATCGAAAACAAATAGACTTTGCGAGCCGTCGGCCTTGGAAACGTCTCGAGGTGGCCGTTTTCACGAGAAGACAGCCGCGCCAGGCCTCGGGGTCAAGAAAACGGAGGCGGCCGTAGTCGAATATTGCATTCTCGTCAGTTCGTTACTGGTCGTCACTAATGAAACGTCCGTTTCCCGTTTTGATCGCATGAACAACGCGGCGTCGTACTAAAATAACGACGAGAAAGACGGTTTCGCAAGAAAATTTCACGCCGAACTCTAGCGCGGCTTCAGCGTTTTAATTATTATTTCTCGTCCGCAATACGCGCGAGTTTTCATTGTCTACGGTCAGGCTAGTGGACACCTACGAAAACCGCGAGAGACGCGAATCCGGTTTTTCATCCCACGCGTCGTGTACCACTGTTGTGCGTATCGATTTGTTCCGGTGTCGGTTTTTACAGACTCGTTGATCGTCGATTAAACGAGACGTGTGGCGGTCGCGGCGAAGTTCCGATCGACTTATCACGAACTACACAACACGCAACACTGATACCGATTACGCTTGAGCGGGTCGTTAGGCTTTTAAACCGGCCGAGTCGAACGGAACACACACCGTATGGAATAGAGAATAAATCGTCCGCGGACGACAGCCGGCGCGGTCCACTATATTTTTATTATTACCATTATACATGTGCGCACACGGCAATGGCGTTGACTGTTTCCGCGCATAACTTATCCCGCGCCGCGCACATATAAACGCGCACATCAGACGGGTTTTTCGGGAGGAGAAATAACGAAAAAGCGACACGTTATAAATTCGGTTGTTTGTGTGTACGCGCCGTCGGAGAGACCGGCGGGTGGCCGTTTATCGACATCGCGCGCGGACCCTTTTATTATACAAACACAACGTATTCGATAAGTATAAAATATTACGTACGCACGATGTTATACAGGAGGTGTACGGCGAGATTTTCCAAAAAAAAACAATAACGCTCCGACGTCGGGAAAATCCATACGTTAGTTTCCGTATCGTTTTTGAATCGCGCGTGTCTAGTGTATGACACTTTTCACGACGACAAAACCAGTCAGTCAGACTTGTTACGCGTGGCACGTTAAGGCAAAATCGAATCGGAAATTTGGGTGTAATTACTGGGGGGGGGGGGACTGAGTTTATTATGCTCATTACGCATTTACACAGTTGCCGAAACAGCTCGCAAATAATTAGTTCCAACAAGACAATTTACGAAGTTTTACAAACTAAACAATTAGTTAGCTATATACTGATTAAATACTGTTTGAAAAATTAACAATAAAAATGTACCGTTGATTCAAGGCTCAAAAAACACAAAACCAACAATAATTCAATTTATGTAAATTCAAATTATTAACTTTATTCGTTCAAATAAAAATAATAAGCTAAAAATAATATATTCATTACGTATTTTCATCGAAGACTATTGATAAACAAACGCTGCACTTTAATATTTATGATCATCCCAAATTATTTGGTGAGTTTGTAGAATCGTGTAAATTCAATTTTCATCGCAAAAAATCATAAAAAAAATTTTTTAAAAATACATTTTACAATTATTACAGTTATTAGGCACTTTATATTTGTAAGATTCAGAGGGACTAAAACTTCTATTTAGAAAATTCAGGAGACGTAGTCCCCTCCAGATTCCCCCTCCCCGATTTCCGGGGATGTACGATTATGACGTACATAGTGAACCGTTCAAAAAACCGTTCGGGCACATCTTATGCTCTCGACGCGATTCAAACAGTAATAACACGGTTTCGTTCGTCGTACGGATTGATTCACGTTTAATTATAAAAATGACGACATTATTCAATAGTGTATTCGATTGCAACGTCGTCCTCGCGGATATCAACGACTTTCGATGTATAGCGGTCGTATGGTCTGTGGCTTCGAGAACTGATCGAGCCGTGCGGAGTCGACAAATAAACATAAACTATTGTTCGCGGTCGCAGAAGGCTGTGAAAACACCGTGACGGAATCTCCGGTTGGCCTTGACGTCCGTCGTCAACGAAAAGCTCTCCTAACACGTATCGTGTGCCCAGCCACGGTCGTCTCGTAACGGCGGAAGTGGACATCAAAGCGCGAGAGATCCGCTCGGCGCGAGCGGGGCCGTCGTCTTCTTAGTAGCTCGCCAGACAGCGTCTCGCCAAAGCCGATACCGTTTTTCTGAAGTTTTCGACCCGTAACGGTATTGTGTCACGCCATCGGACTTGTCCGCGACGACCGACATCGAAGTCGACGCACAGAGTTCGCACAACGGAATCTCGGAACAAAACGTTCCCGTATTACGACAAACGGGTTCCGCGTTACTGTTTATTACTATTATTGTTATTCAATTCTAACGTCACGCCGACACTAATGATTTTTAACGAAACGTCCAATGCCAATTATATCAGAAAAATAAACCGACGGGCCCTGTACCGGTATATTGTATGTATATATATACATGTGTATACCTAACCCGTCGGCGCAGAGATTATCAAACTTTTTTCTCGCGTACCGTTTAATGATGTGAAATACTGTTCGGTACATTTATATTGAAACGATAACACGGCGTGAAACATTACAACGCAAACGTATTTGTTCAGAAAAAAAGAAAAGGTTAGAAAATCGGTTTTAATGAGAGGGATGATATACCAGAAATTAGCGAGGAGATGTCGGGCTCGGTTGGACTTGATTTCGAGCGCAGAGATTCGGGTCAACATTTCCATACGCGTTTTTTACTGTGCGTTGCAGAGAATCCAATCTCGCGAACACAAGCAGTTGCTGAACGGGATGAGAAATGACCGCTGTCGTTTAGACACCGACGGATATTCCTTTTTTGCAGGGTCTTTATCCGAAACTCGCCCGATTCTAATTTAGCGACATCCATTTTCTAAACGTCCGTTAAGTTCTGTCTTCCGACACTTGTTCGTCTGTTATAGTTCCAGCGATGTCGTCCGAAATGTATTTATTTTCCGTGCGGCTTTGTTGTGTACCGCCGCAGTTTGCCGACCACCGTGTTCGTGTGTGGCGTATGCAAATATGATTTTTGTTTCGAAAAGCAATTGGGTCATTTCAGTTAATTGTATTTGTTTATAAATATGTCTCGTACGAGCGCAAATTTGATATTTCGATTCGAAATCGCTTTATACTGTAGTATTCCGTACTGAAATTGTTTGACCGGACGATTCCGTTTACACATATTACAATAAGTGTTCGTTGGGTATTAATTCATTTTTCAACAATACGGAATTATAATTAATTCATTTTTTTTATATATATATATATGAAACGTATAATATAAATGACAAGTTCACGTAATTTGGAGATTTGAATACGATTAATATGTTTGGAATTGAATTTGTTTTTTATTTATTTGTTTATTTATAATCGAGGATTTACAAAATGAAAACAATATATGTATACGGATTATGGGAATCTGTCAAAAAAAAAAAAAAACCCAATTGAGTATTATATAAATATTTGTTTTCAGTAAATTAATTAAAAACATTTTTTTTTTATTTTACGCTTATGAAAAAAAACCCCGAAAACTCGTCGATTTCGATTTAGTTTCGTATCAATACATTTATTTAACAAACGTTAAATAAACGATAATTTCATTTAAATTATTGTTTTAACAAATTTCGTTTCCTGTTACGTTTGTTTGTACATAACCCAAAATTATTGTTATTACACGTGTTTGTACGAGTTGTTCAACTATATTACTAATATGAAATCCGTAAATACGTAGTCGAACTTTTCGTTACAGAATTATCGTTTTAACTTCAATCGATTAAAGTGTCGAAAACTATAATTATGTATATATATATTGACTTAAAATTGTTCATTTAATAAACGTTTATTCAGACATGTATAAAGTGCCATCATTGCGAATCGTAATAAGTATGGGTTATGCTAGTCAAGGGAAACATCTTGTGTTGTATTATTCATCCAACTATGTTAATTATTGGTTGATCGAAACTATTTAAACGAATTACGAAGTGAATATATTATTATAATAATATGGTACAGTAAATAGTTGTAGGCACAAATTATTTCCCGACATTAACGTATGATTATATTATACAGTATAAGTACAATGGTTCTTAGTTTGGCCCTTTTCCGGCTTAGGATAATACTCGTATATACGTATATCGATAAAGAAGTAATTTTTTATCATTAAACTACTAGAAAAATAATGTCAATAATTATTTCACGTGACAAACAGTATGCATGTATCTTAGAAATCGATTCTGATGTTTATGAATATGTTGCGAAACCAACAAAGTTCGTTGGTCATCATCTTGTTCAGATGTTGGACTTCCGTATTTGTTCTATACGATGTCATGCCTCATTATATAGTATTTTAGACCTCCGTGAGATTTTATGATTTCATGTTAATTTTTTTTTTTTGTTATTGCCAATTCTAACGTTAAAGTAATTCAAGTTACTTATCGTTTAAGTCAACAAAAATAAAAAAAACTACACAACTAAACGGCAATCAACTATTAAAAGTCGAATCCTAAGATGAGGGGCGATTCGATGTACAGTCGAGTCGAAAAATTTGGGCGAAAAACTATCATCGACGATCTGTTATGTTTCACAGCCCCGCGCGATCGATCAATACCATTCCTCTTCGGCGTGCCGTGTCTTCACGCGTCTTTCGTTTTCTTTATTCTTCCGGGCCAACTTTCTAGAAGACCTATTACCCGCCGGACGACCGTGTCCCCGTTCGCGTCTCGCTACGATTGTCTGTAGTTACACTCGACTTGAACATTTTACGTATTTGTATAAATAGCATTTATTTATTAGTTAATACACACCATAAGTCGAGTTCAGTTAACGGTTACATTCTATAAAAGAAAGATACTTAACCAAGTTAAAAGTTCTAATTAGCAGAAGGAAAAAAAATGAAATATGACCTCTCGGGGTCTTATATAATATATACAGTATTTAATGCTACGTATTATGTTACCAAACAATACTATATAAATAACAATTTACTCGCGTAAAAATGTAGTCGACACGAAGTTATCAACGCGTTGCGCAACGCAATTAAAATTAACGTGACTTTTTATCATCATTTCGAACTTATTATCTGGTTAATATGCCCGTAGGCGGTTGTTTATCGCAAACTTTGCGTTTTCAAATAATATTTTTACGCGACGTCACAATTAATACGCGACGGCGGCCGCGCTGTACAATCAATAATACAGTTAGTTTGAAGTTCACAATGGAAGTTGTGTACCAGTAAATACGTGTAAATACGATATTCGAACGCGATTCTGTAGCTCGGCGAATTTCTCGAAACAATAAATTCCAACCCGTTCGAAACAATAATTTCGGGTGTATACACGCTAACTTATATATATATATACGTACAAGACGCAGGTGGTCCGCCATTACAGATTGTGCGAGTGCCTTTGCCGTTAATATTATATTATATATTTGTCACTATGAATCCGTCGAAATTGTTCTATGGGAGAAGAATCGTCGTGCACGATTATAAGGTTTGTCGTACATTATTTGCTGTGATGTTATTCGGCGCGCCATTGTATATTATTATTATTATACGATCGTTGATCCGTCTGACACGGGAATATTCTCCATGTCCCTCTTTTACGACGGACGTCCGAATACGGAAACGGCAATATAAAAAAACGTGGACGATTTGAAGTACGAGCTAAGCGAAATAACGAAAATGTGTATAACGTCCATTAAACAATCCATACAAATAAATCGTCTCGAGACACCGTAAATGTTTCGCGAAATCGGTATAGAGTTTAAATGTTTGTATTCGTAATAGATAAAATTCTCTATTTTATTTTATTTTTTCAACGTGTCAATACGCCCGTTAATTTAATTGTAATATCTACGTAGACTGTACACACGAACGTTTCAACCTTTCACGAAAAAAAAACAAAAACCAGATAATCGTTCATTTTTTTTTCCCTCGTCATAATAATAATAATAATAATAATAATAATAATGACGTTATGAAAATATTATTTTTTGATTTTAAATAATTGAAATAAAATGATTATTTATAACGCGAATAATAGAAGTGTCGTCGAATGAACTCGTTTTTTCTCCAAGGCCCCAGCCCCCGAGCATCCGTACAAAGAAAGGGCCCTTTCAAATAAGTCTATATAATAATAATTGCATTTTTCAACGCTATTTTCTTTTCTTTGTACTCATTGTCAACGTATTATACTTATATATAATATAAAGGTGTACACAGATTCTCCTGAATGAATGGCTTCTCTCCTTACAATTGAAATCTCGTATTCGCACCTGTTCGGGCTTCCTTTTTAACCCCCTTCCAGCGACGAATAAATAAAATAAAAGTGCGTGCGCGACGGGTCAACGTGAATGTATTTAAAATTGCTAAATGTCAATAATAAAAAAATATATTTGTAAACATACATATTTTAAATACTTAAATATTTACAGGGTTATTATTCAATAACGGGAATATTATTTATTGTCGGTCGTATTAATCGAAGTATAAAAAAAACGACGGGTAAGTCGATTTCGAAAAGTTTTGATTTAATTCGAGTTTTTAATTTTGTTGGAGGAGGTGAGCGTAGGCGGAGCGTCCGTTTAATAAGCGGATTTAACGAGTACAATTGTTTTGAGAGGGTACTTGGAAAAATTTTTTGGAAAAGTTTTTGAAGTATGTTATTAAACGTCGAGAAAATTTTGCACCACCGCGTAACAGAAGCGCAGTGTTGACCGCGTGTTTCGTAAACGTATATTATTATGTACGTCGGACAAATCGAAACGGTCGACCTATTATCATAACAACGGTAAAATAATGTATTTGTGAAATACCGTTAGCGGACGGTTTTTACGCGCGGGTTAAATTGATAACGTTTCGGTAATGTCCAATGATATACGATAAAAATGATTATCGAAAATATAATGTATATATAGATATATAGAAGGTACATGTACTGTTTACGCCGATCCAAATAGTTGAGATCGCGAACGTCATGCCGCGTAACAATGCGTTCGTTCGGATCGACGTAATCCGACAAATGTGCAAAAATATTTGGACAAATTATTACGTTAACAACGTAGAGAGAATCCGCAGGTAATAAAAAAAAAGTGTGCAAATAGTAAACAATTTAATTCGTCCGTTTTTGATGATTTATCGTGTTACCAGATATATACTTATGTATTTATGAAAATAAATAAATGAACTGGGAAAATTACAATAATAATAATAATAATTTAACTGTGCGCCGGCCGTGCCGTCTGCGTACAGACAGTCAATGTGTATTTATCATTAGTGTGTAGTTCGGTTATCGTCGTGTACGCGTAATAAAAACAAATAATAATGTTTAAAAATGTAACTTGAATGGAATTACAATGGTTTTTCAAGATAAAAAAAACAGACGTTACCAGAGTTCAGTAAAATTAACGTGTAAAACGTAATCGTATTATTCGGAACACACACACGCACACACGTATATATATATATACAAGATGCGGCAGAAATAACTCCCTAGTTTGATAAGGATGTAGTTTGGGTTCGGGCGGAGATAAATTTATGGGATTTATATTGATAGAAAGTTTTATCAATGCCATTATTAGTATTTATCACGGCTTGGTCGGGATGGTGCAACCGCACACACAGCTCGTCGTCGTTCACTCGGCATTCGGCGAGAAATGTTTTCTGGGTATATTATCATTTTTCTTGGTGACATTGGGCAACTCGCCGCGTTCACCAGATTTGAGTCCATGCGATTTTTTTCTCTGGGATTATCTCAAAAGCCCAGTGTACCAACTTCGTCCCCGAATTCCTGAAGGTGGTAATAATCCAAGAAGTTGATGCCATCCCGCCCGAAATAACCCGTAGAGTCATAGAAAACTACCGAGAAAGGCTCAATCAGTGTATTGAAAATGAGGGCCGCCACTCAAGTGATGCAATCTTTAAAAACAGTTAAAACAAAATGGCATTATACGTACAATTTATAAATAAAACATACTTTTTGATATTTGACTTTGTTTGGTATTTATAAGTTTCACAAATCAGAGAGATTTTTCTGTCGCATCCTGTATATATATATATATATATCATACGGTTTAGGTATTTAATATTGATCGACATCGTTTTGCAAATACCAAGTAATGTGTTGCCAAAGAGATTACATTGTTATTTATTTGTTATGTACATATAATATATTATGTAGACGCATGTCCTAAATAGCTACAAATTACGTATATACATAAAACGTGTTTTCAGCAATGTCTTAGCTGAAGATAAGTACGGCAATTTCGATCAGTCGAACGGATACGTATAATAATTTTTAGTGTTGTGCTTGTCTTTCGTGCCAAAAAGTAGATTCGTGTTTCAAACCGGCTGTCAAATCGCTATAGTTGTCTTGTTATTAAAAATATTTTTTTAACATTCTTCGAATTATCGTGTTTCAACAAAGAACACGAATCGTTTCTGGAAGTTTTGTAGCTTTCGAATTATACGACAAAATCGAAATTATACGAAAATTCTGCAGGATTTCCCCTGGGGACATTTATCCTCCAAACACCGTCCAATTGGCGTGTGAACATAACGTTTTAATATGACAGGCCATACGCCGTGCGCACGTGGGTCGACCGAAAAGCAACGCGCGCGTGCTCGTCGACACTTGTGAACGAAACGCCGTTACGGGCCGTTAATCGTGGCGGAGAAGTCGCAATTTTGATTTTTTTCTCGACTCCGCACCAACACCGAACAAGACGTCGGTCCGATAGACCGAAAACACACACGCGTCGTCGATCCGACAAGTCGACAGCGCCGGTCGAGACTGATTTGAAACGACGGCCGCATTCGAATGGCGTGCCGAAAAATTAAAAAAAACAGCGATTTCGGTCGACAACCGAATTGCGTGCGTAAAAGTTTGAACGGTGACGACCGGTTTTCGTCGACCTTTATACTCGTACGATAGGGTCAATGTAGCTAGTGAACTCGGTGCACTGTGATGTGGGTTTTCTCCGGGGGACGGGACCGGATTAGTGGACGTGATATGATTATAATTTGATAAGTACGTAACACGAAACGTGCAATTTTCGACAATCAGCGTCCAGATCGACCCAGACGAAAAAACAAACGTAATAATAACTAGTGTGGTGTGCGATGAAAAACACAAAAACGTATATATAACTGATGGCTATGAATCGCGTTTCAATAAGTTTCTGAATAAATAATATTCGGAGATGTGTAAATCTCTTTTTAAATCAATGAAATTATTTGCAGTGTTTCGAATCACGAAAAACACGATGTAAATACTTTAATCCGACAAAGAGTAAACGATGAATTAAAACGGTCAAGCTTTGGATGATCCTACACCGAGAGAATTACGTGAAGCGGGGACGTCGGTAGAGTTTGACGACCGGTACTACGGACACGACGCGTGTAAGAGAAAAAACAAAAACGAACACCGGTCGACCACCAGCGCGATTCAACGTGAATAATGATTTTCCTAAATTGCGATTCGGAAACTCTGACGTCTCGCGTTTGGCCGTCGACGGGGTTTCGCGATATCGCGGCGGTCTACGAGCGGCTGGGGGTCGAACAATTTTGTCGGATACGTCCGAACTCGACGGAAAGGACAGCCGATCGCACCGGTTTATTGTCCGGGGGCAACGAAACAGAAGGACACGCGGACGTAGAGATAATGATGTAACCGCGCCGGACGTCCGGTCCGCACGTGTGTGTGTGTGTGTGTGTGTAACGCGGTTTGCAGGCCGAACGCGATCGACGTTTTCGTTAACCGCCGCGAACGCCTTCGTCGCAGAATATGTCCTAATACTAAACCTCTCTAACCTCAATGTACCTCGGTGTTCGCTTCGCGAACAAATTGATTTGGGCACACACACACACACCATCAAATTAACAAGACTAAGCTCCCGTCTTCGCGCCCTCGATTATTTTCTAAACTCGAAAGATCGAAACTCTCACCCCACACTATACGTAATATCTACAAAATCCTACTAAAACCAATTCGAACGTACGGCGTCCAAGTTTAAATAGAACACAAATCACATTTTCAGTGGACAGCTTCTTTACTCAAGATACCATATTATATGGTAAATCAATTTTACATCATATACAAAATAAAGTATATACACGCGGACTCGGTGCTTTGCCGGTTTTTAGAACGCCAGCATGCCAGTTTCGCCGGCCAAAGTCGCTAAATAAAGACGATCCGGGTAACGCGTGGAAAATATTTCAAAGATAAAACACACGAAACGTGTACGACCCACCGGAACTGATAACCAATCGTCGTACAAAGTCTTGGTAAAATAAACTATTATGTAATGAAACGATACGAGTGAAAAGATTTAGATTCTAATCCATCTCCGAGAAACGGGTTGATAAACACGATATTAATGAACCGATCGCAGAGTTCAAAACCCCGTAGACGGGGAAATCCCTAAAGAAGTCAACCGAAGTATTTGCAACGGATCTTCAGAATCCTTTTCCGAATACTTCTATGGCGTGTTTCATTAAACCTATTCCTACGACTGTGCGGAACGATTGTTCTCCAGAATAAACCTGATCATACTTACGTATGTACGTCTCAAAATGTTCGTGTTTTAAAGATTGACGTTATATTGAATTTGTACTGTATTACGTACAGATGTACACTAAGTGTACATAGTGACAATACAATCGAAACTGATTGCGGAACCTCGCACTACCCTGACCTAACACGACGCACGTTCGCAAATCCGCGCGAATGACAATAAATCGATAAATCTTACGGCGCGATCGTTTTCACGATAAATATCAAAACCCGCGGTACACGCGCGAGCGACGGCGAGAAAGATATAAATATAAAACTTTTTTTTTTTATGTCTTTGAAAGAAAAATATTTAAAATGGTATATAATATATATTATACACTTTTTCGATTTAATACTTCAAATGTTTATTTATTATCTATCAAAACATTTAGCTCGAGTAAACGTAGACAGTATTTTATCTTTCAATCATAAGTTTAAAAACACTTAATGTTCGTATAACTCTTTTCATTAAATTTTTTATTATTATTAATATATATATATATATGGATATAAAACGACTATCACAGAAAGTCAAAGAGATGTACATCAAGCGTGCGCGCGCGCATGTCGGACGTTCGTCTGACTCGATATTAAAACGTCTCGAAAATGACCTCATTTTCTTAATTGTTCGGTCTCTTTCTTGTGTAAGGATTTGAACATTTTCATCGGTGTCGTAACTTTTCCAACCCTTTTGCAAGAATAATTTCAATTGCCCGTCTTTGTGCGCGCGTGTTTGTTTATTTTCGCGGTATCTCATTTTAATAAAACACTCAACTGTTTATTATTATTATTATTATTAGTTTTTATACGTCTTTCAACACGTATTTATAATTAATATATTAGTTCATTGAAACACTGCTGTGATTAAAATATCTCTTGGTACACTTTTTGACCAGAAACGACTAAATGTATTTGATAGAAAATATATTTTCAATACATGAAAAACCGTTAACGTTTTGGATTACAAGCGAAGCGAACGACGTATTGGTTTCACGACGATACGGTTTTTTTATTTCGTCAACGAACAATTAGTCGCGTAGAAGCATTCGGACGATCTCGACGTGTGTCACGATCAGTGGGCGATTTGTATGTGCTTTGTATTATACGTTTTTCGATTTTTCCAGTGGTTTCCTTAGGCGAGATCAAAAAAATAATCCCCCGTAAAATGTTTTTAACACCTGGTTTTGAACATTGAAAGTGTTTTTCAAAATCTCAAAATGTTATGCGATAGTTATACTTTGACAATATTTGTCGTGTTCATTAACTTACAGAATCGTTTTTTGAATACATCGATCGTTGCCTTTGAATTCAATATAAGGCAACTCGCTTAAACCGCGAAGCGGTTCGATACCTGTTAACAATTTATTTATTTTTATTCTATCAAGTAATCGGATGAAATCGGTTAAGTTATTAATTCGTCTCCGTGTTGTATTCTATTCAAATAGATTCGGCGTGAATCTAGTTTACGCTTCAGACGATTTTGTCGTTTAATTTCGAGTTTTCTTAAAGACTAGCAACAATTGTTTATCGAATTGTATTGTTAACGAGGGACTTTAATACTTTTTTGGAGTTGAGATCATCGGAAAAAAAAATCCGATCCCTACACGGTTTGATATTCTCTCATCCCAAAATCATAGTTCCGCGGCTGAATTTTTATTGTCTACATATGGTTTATTCTGTTAGATCGAAACAAATTTCACGTCTCACACAATAATAATACGTAAGAAACGCGTAGAGACTGCAAGTTTAATAATAACACATGTATACGGTCGGAAATTTTATAGCCGATTAAATTGCTCTTTTTAATACATGATATGTGCGTTTCTTTATTTCAATTTCCGCGTTCAAACAACACTATAATATTTATATGTATATACTGTACGCATTATACGTCTTTTCGGGGAGCGTTGAGGTTATATGAAAATGTTTTACGACTGCATGAACGTATAATAAAGATTTTATACATTATTATATTACACGAAATTCTATACTTTCAATAATAAAATATAATATTGTCTTATTCGCAGTTTACATAATAAGTATACGATTATATTCACGTCACGTCGACGTGTTATAGTTTCGGCAAGAAATTTATATATTATTCACAAACAACAGAGAAACGACAATTTTTTTTTTTTTTTTAAGCCGATCTCACCATATTTGAACAACCTATTGCGGAAATCGATATTTTTGGAAAAACCTCAAAATTTTCATCAGCCATTTTATTATTATTATTATTATTATTTATTTATTTTTTTGGTATAACGACCGAGGCAGAAACGATATTATTGTAATTCATCGGCAAACAGTCGGTGTGAAAGACTAATCTAAAGCGGCGTACTCGGTCGATAAAAACGTTTGTGTTCGCATGTAAATAGAAAAAAAAACGCACATTTTCACGGCTCGATCTCGAGCGTTTAAAATTGTCGAAAAAAATCGACGAACTCGACAGAGGAAGAAAACCCGTCACGAGTCAGTTTCGAAGGTAAACGAATTACTTATGAAAAAAATTGTTTTCGCGCAGACGATGCCGGAGGGGGACCAGAGAAAACTCGAGATCGTCGAAAGAGAAAAATCCGCCGTAACGCTATTACCTATTTCAATTCCGAGAAGGGCGAAAAAAAAAAAAACCGGATGATCCGAAAATATATATTATAACGTTGAAGTATTCGAAACGAACGGGCCGTAATAATGAGATTGACGGTTTGTAAACGATTTCCGGGGAGAATATTTAATAGCGAGAGACAGTCCGAAAACGGAACGCCGAGCTTTATATACGTGTACACGTCTATCTCTCCTCTCCCCCCACCCCTCCCCCCAACGACCGAATACAAAGGACCGACTTATTAAGTGTACATTAAACGGGAATTTCATTCGAACGAAAAATAACGCGTTTTCGAGGCGTTCTGCGCAAACTCACCGGGACAATGGTGATAATTTGAAAACGCGCCCGTTGTCGAACCCGCCTCCGCGCGAAAAAGACGAAAGTCTCGATGATCGTACAGTTTTTTTCTCGATGTTTCGACCAGGAGACAAACAGCACGGGCGAAATGTCGTTTTTCTATTGACGCGCCCATTAACACGCGTCTATTTCGTAGCAGTAGCGTATTTCCGGACGAGGGTTTGGGGAAAAGATCTACCGCATTTGTGTTAGGTTTGTGTTGGAATAAGATAAACGAAAATTTTGGATGGAAGTCAGTAAATATTCTCTATTCCGCCAGGTAAATAAATGCAGGAACTGTTCATCAATAAAATGCTTACTCGGTCACCAAGTGCTAGACACTTCGAAACGCGTTACTTGGTACTACCGATCCTAAGCCCGACCAATCTGTGTGTATGAAAAGAAAAGAAAAGTGCACACAACAAATTGACTTTAAAGTGAACTTTTGTTCACATTATTTTGCCCGGTGCGTGTTTGTGCGTGTGTGTAAACAGCAAATGACGTGATCACGGTGCGTGCGGGGACGGTCAAGCGGTTCTGGTCGTACTAAAATGAGACAACGCGCATGCACAACTAATTTTTAAAAAAAGTGTCGTGACGCGCAAAAATCTCTTTTATTTCTATACCCTCTATAGAGAAGTTTCACTTCGAAAAAAAAAAAAATAAGCAATACGGTTCTATAAACATAAAAACGTTGAAACAAAACCGTCCGAACAATAAAATCCGTACGGAAACTTTCTAATCAGAATGTTGTACGTAAGTAAAATGAGTTTTTGATTTCATGCGGCGTCCGTATCATCTGAAATCACAGTCTCCGCGCGGTCGATCGGCGAACATGTTTCACGTACATACATTATGCCGGTCGACGATAACCTAACCAACAATTTCTGGCGACATTATCGCGACTTTTACGGTTCCCGCCGATCGGCTGACACCATAAGCACACGATTATCGTTTGTCGTTCGCTATTATCGTTGTCGTTATAATCATTATCGTACGGTACGCTGTCACTGTTTGTCGTCGTGTTTTACGAGGTTTTTTTTTTTGTTTTTAACGATCGCGTTTTCGCTACTCGAATAGCGTTGCGATTGAAATTATCACATTGCGTCATGTCGGTTCGAACAGCCGTTTTTCTTTTCACCAACTCCCGTCGCTATACCGGATACGGTTTGAATTTTAGTTTTTCTATTCAAATATTTCCTGTGAGCTGCGGCTGGCCAGTGTGCGTACGTGTATCCGTCTGCTAGTACGTTTTCGACTGTTTCGCGAGTGAGTTGCACGAACCGAGTGTTTATTCAATATGTTTTAAAGAAGCTACGCTGGTTTTGGTTTCAAGTCGCGGCGTTCAATTCGATGGCATATCTGTAGAAACCTAATCATTTTCGATTGCTTATAGTTGTTGATCGATCGCTACTGTCTCGGATCGATGTAAATCAATAGTTGTAGGGTCGAACTTCCCATTATGGTTCGTCGTCGTTTTTTTACTATTTATTTCGAAGACCGGACACCATCTTCGTACGTCTCTCCCCCCCTCGGCAGATCGACCTCTTAGAAACAAGATCTTTTTTATAACACCGTTAATTTTTTGGGAGAAAAAAATAATTATTTGGAAAAATACCATATTACACACCGTTCAATGATATTATTCGTTACAAACAAGATGACTCGCCCCTTAGCGAGTTCTCTCTGAGAAAGTCTCTTTCACGATCACGACGAATTAAATAAGCTACAAGGTCGAACATTGAAATTGGTAGGCAAACACATTCGAGTTAAAATTGTTTTTTTTTTTTTTACATACGCGTGGGCCTAATATATCGAGAACCGTAACCGCGCTGATTGCGACAGAATATATATTTATTTGGACGCGTTTTACTTTGTTGAAAGTGGACTGAGCGAAGCCAGTGCGAGCCGCTTTAAAGGTGTTTAAAAGAAAATTATTGCAAACACGCGGACGAACGTTTATTTTTATTCAAAGATATACGCGACTGGGCAAACAATTTCGAGATTTGTGTACATTATTATTATTATTATAATTGAAACGGTACGTTTTTTTGTCCCCGTAAGTACTTTGCGTGATCGATAACGTACATTATATGTGCAGAAATCTCGAGGTTTCGCGGTGAGGCGCGCGCGCGTGTATTTGGGTGGGTAACGTTTTCCCGCTCGTGCGTGTTTAGTCACGACGGGAGGAGAAAACATAATGTGTCGGCGGTGGTCTGACGTCATTTTCCGTCAAAACGCTTTTTTCTAGCGAAACGGACGGCACTTTGGGTTTGTCAGACTTTTTGTCGGGGATTTTTCTCGACAACGAAAAACGGAAAAAAAAGAACACTCCAGACGCACGACGCGAACAGGAAACGCACGAAGTCCTGTATTTTTTCGAGACGACACGTCTGGCTCGTTCGCGCGATTAAACACGTCCCGCATAACTCCGACGACAGCGGCGCGCGCGCGTAATAATTACGTACACAAATCCGCCCGCAAAGCCAACAGACCGACCGTTTTTACACATATATATATATATGTACTCTTCCCGCAATTATACAGTCGAATCGTTAAGACTACTTTCGGTACAACGTCCGTTTCGGGCATGGCTATTTTCGTGCTTGAGAGTTCAAAACGTAACGCGAACTTTGGCGGGTTTTATGATGTTTCGACGTTATTTTCAAGAGGCTCCGCGGTGTATAATTTTGAATACATAACGACCGTACCGCTGCAGTAACATAACGATCTGAGCGCACGACTTCGGACTGCAATGATACGTATATATATATATATAGTTGCACTCTCTTGGCGAACAAACCTGAACCGCGAGCTAATTAAATAAACTCCCGCGAGACGTTTTCGTTTTTTGTCTATCCGCTGTGCCAGTGCGACGCGTTAACGGCAGATGAGCGTGGAAAGATTTTCGCGACCGTCGGCCTTCTTAAGATCATATGTTTTAATAGCATCGTTTTCTATACAAACGTGACTCACATTTTTTAGACTCGTAACGTAAAGTGCAATGAGGTGGTGCAGTTACTGTTTCGTCTTTCTCGCGCGTTATGCGTGTATACTTTTTTCTTAAAACGTCAAAACATTATTGACCATTATTGTTTTTGATATCGTCCGGCGACAAGTGGACCGGTATAGAAATTCCGTCGACGATCACCGGTAACTTATAAAAACGATCAACACATAAATTTGTGTGTATGACACACGAGTTTACTCGATATATGTAATTATTTTCCGACACGCGACGCTCGAAAGCACATCCGCCAAACGGTTATATAAAAGCACTTATCTCAATACGTACGTCTGGTCGACAAGTGGATTACCGTTATATATATATATGTGTGTGTGTGTGTACGCTGACCCGTCGACGGAAAAAAAATAAGCCAAGTGAAATTCTACTCGCAGTTTAAAACCAACAGTTGACGAACGACATTATCGACCGGTCTACGAAAAGCAAACGGAAACGCGTGAATCAATCCGTTTGTTAGTTTTCGATGTGTATATGAATCACCCCATTTGATTATACGTTTTCTATCGTTTCGTTGGACTTGACTTCGCTGTTATATATGATACGAGTGCTATCTCGAAAACAACCTCCGGCGTGTACACACTACACCCGTCGACTGTTGACCGTCGTCTTGTGCAGTATTGTTCTTGTATTCGTCGTATCGACACGGAAAACACCCTCCGTCCGTGAGACTCCTGTTCGGTTTTCGCGAGCCGTGGGGAAATGAGCGCGGCTCGAATTCAAACACAACGGGCGAGACGTACATTTCCCCAAACACCACCCATCTGGACAATTTTTTTTTTCAAATTTAGTACGTAATTTGTATGCATTTGTATGCCCCCCATTGCCGGAAATCGTACGGCACCAGGAAGCATGAAAAAAATTCAAGGGAAACGAATTCCGGTAATGGACACATACAAATGCATACAAATTACGTACTAAATTTTGGAAATGAAAAGAAATTGGAAAATCCAAACGGACGGTGTTGGGGAAACGTACGTACGGGTGACGAATGTTTGCCAAAGGCGTGGTGCGTCCTCGTTCACGACAACGCGCAACAACTCTGATCGACGATGAGTTTAATACACACCTTTGCAGAAAACGAGTGGGTGGTGGAGGGGTGGGTAGGATGGCGTGGAAGAGCAATGCGAACGTCAACGAGATTGTTGGATACCGAAACCAATTGTTTTCTAAACACGTTCCGGCCCCCGGGGGTTAGGTTTTCGGATGGGCCACGCATGCGTGACACGCCGCGTTCCGACAAGAGATATTCCGTTACCGAACTGAACACTCGACCGTGAGAAGTTGGACAGAGACACGTTTGGTCACACGCGGTCGCGCGGAAATCCAAAGAACGGCCGTCGCTGCCTTCGGACCGATAAACGGGATTAAATAATGCGCGACGACCGGCGAAAACGATACGGTCCGCAGAGCGAAACGCCGTCTAACGATCCGACTAATTCGAGAACGATAAAATAGAACGTCCGCCCGTTTTGGCAACAGACGCGGGAAACAATAGTGCGTACGTTCGACTTACGCGCGGCGACAAACGTTTGATCGATACTTTCGGTCTTGCTCCGGTAAACGTACCAACAAACGTGATACGTGCTTCGGAAGCTCGCGTTTGTACGGGGCGACGCTTTTTTCTTTTTTCCCCAAAAATACGCTCGCCCGATTTCTATCCCCTCGACCGTGTACGGATCGAGCGTGTTTTCCAGAGTATGCTCGACAACTGCGTTTACTTCGATTTTTCTTTTAACGAAAACGCTTTTTCTTTTCGTTTCTTTTCTTTTTTATTCAAATTGTCGAAACGTTACGTCCGAGCGTTTTTTTCGGACACATCCCGTCAACAGAATAGTACATGAACATTTTATCCACGTGCTAGCAGACAGACGGTAAACGGCGATGAGTTCTTCGCGATCGTGTTCCGAGTGAACATTATCGAACAAATCTATGACCGTATTATTTTTACGCCGTTGATCTCGAAACAAAAAAGCGTCTAAAATACTCTCAGGGTTTCGGAGGGTAAAGTGAAAAATCCGACGAGGTCTTTAAACGCACGATAACTAGAATATTAATACGGTACCCGGTGACCTAACAAAAGAAAACTATCATACAAGCCCTGAAAGATACGAGAGATATATTCTATATATATGTTCTAACGAGAACATGTACGGCGGAATTTGTCGGTTTTTCGTTTTTTTTTTTGTAGACGGATTCAAACTGTCTCCGACGAAATGTCGTTACATTACAGTGTCGACGGTACGAACACAGAAACTTTGTGATACGAATACGTGCCGGACGTAGCGTGTCCCTTTTTGCACGTCACGCGCGAAACCGACGAATCTGATCGAATAAATGTTCGACGATTGATTAAATGTACGTGCGCGTATAACGTGCGCGCCGGAGTTGCGAAACCGTGCTGTATAGTATTACGAAAACTCGGGATACGTCGTTTGCGACTTCCTATCGGGTTTCCGCGAGCCGTTATCTATTGCGCGAAACTTTTCGGCTTCCGCACGGGTGACGCGGTCGCGAGATACGCAGATGGACTCCGCATCGACAACGTGAATCGCGCGCGATAGGAAGTGAAACGCCTGGACGGCACCGCGTCCTCGTACTCGTGACGTTTCGTGCCGTGCAGTCCGACGCCGTACGTCTTGCTTCAAACGTCTTTTGCGGAAACGTCCGGGTTCGTGGCCGAAGTCCACTCGCCGGTACGACGTCTCGGCCGAGAGCGAGTCGCCGATCGACTTAGACCCAGGTCGACCGCGCTCGGGTGGCAGACACTACTAGTTCCATCCGCCGGAGGCCGTCGATCCGCTGGTGATCATTTACCTGCGTGTTTAGGACCGATCGACCGAGACGCCGTTAATTAATCGCGTCCGGACGGTCCACGACTCGCTCGCCCCACGTTTTCGGTCAGACCGTGCGCCACGCCGAGGCCGTGGTCATACCCTAGCCTACAGACGTTTGGTTCGGGAACTCTTCGCACACACACACACTGTGCATGTCGACGAGATGCGACGAGGTTAACGTAATTGCCGACAAAAACGGACGCGCCGGTCGATTGCGGGTGTCATCGGGTACCGTCACGATTATTATTTTTTCGTTACGTCGCGTAAACGTTTCGCGCCGACCAGTAAAGCGGAATGCAACGTGTGTAACACAACGCCGACGTACTCACCGCAGAAACCGTTTTCGAACCGACGTGGCGACGTACGGCTGGAATGAACAAATCGTTCGGCGAGATCGTTATTGCGTGTGTAAGACGGACGCGAATACTAATGAATTTTGACGGACGAGAATAAAGTGGTTTCGGTCTAACCTAACCTAACCTAACCTAACCGATGTGATCGTATTGAACGAGTGGAAAAAAATCGATGAAACGCCATTTAAACATGTCCGTCGGAACTAAATGTACGCGATCTCTACGACAAACATCGTTGACGCCGTTGTTTTGACGCGAATTGGACGCGGTCGTCAACTCCAGCGGCGTGGTAAGAAAAATTTTCTGGCTGGTGGTCTGGCACTTCTTCCTCCATCGCTCATCAATATCTTTGCCAATACTTTAAACGTCTCTGAGTCGATAAATATATATTTCTTTTTCTAAACGCGCGCACAACTCGAGGTCATACCCTTCTTCCCCCCTCGTAAACTCGTTTCCAAACGATAACGTTCACAAAACGCTCGTATCGCGCGTGCACGAAGTGCGTGTCGACTTCACGTTGCCGTACGCGTACCGATCGGATGCATTCGAATAATAAACAGAACGGTGCGGTGTCACGTGCGCGCGTGTCAATTTTCACACGTACCCGACGCGCGCGTTTTGTTTTATGAAATCGCGGTAAAAGCAAAAAAACAAAATAATAATAATAGAAAAAACAATAATAATGATAGAAATACGCGTTCTCGAATTTCGTGCGCGCCACCGCCCGAACAGCGTGTGATTTGTGCGCGTTCCCCGGCCTTATTTACGATATGACGTGCACTACGCGGCGGTACGGTTATCGATCGGAATTCCATTTTTCTCGTGCGCGCGCCGATTTCGACAATAATCGTCGGCGAACGCAAAATAATGTTCGGACCGTACGTTTCTTTTTTCGCCACACTCCCCGTACACGACGTTCCGTCGATATCGCAAGTCCGTTAACACGTCCACGCACAATCGCAGCGAATTTACCGACCGTCGTTGCATAATACGTGTACATATGTACGTAGTCCGTTCGACCGACGAGTCTTCGTACTCGAACGTTATTACTCTCTTATCGCGCGTCTTACAGCACGCGGAAAACGAAATGTTATCAATCATTTTTCTGCCCCTGAAATCGTCACGTTTCAGATTCCGAACGGGTATTGGTCTTCTTTGCACGCGTTCCGGTCGCAAACTCCGTCTAGTCGGTGTCGATTTTTTCCAATATTCAAACGTAATAACAAATAAAAAAACCCAAAGGTATTCGTATTTGTCCGAGACCCATCCAAAACGTCAAAAGTCCACCGTTATTTACGACAATGGAGCGCGCGGCGGCGTACAGTCGACGCGTTTTATTCGCCCTCCGCCGTCTTAAAACAAAAAACGCTACACTCGCAGTCGAAAAAAGAAAACGAGAAATCGGTCTGTCGAGACCGCGGCGTAAAGTGAACGTTGCTGTGGTGTAACTAACGTAGCTGCGACATTCTCGCGAACACAGACGTCCGTACTGCGCGTAGAGACGTAACACGATCAAAACGTCTTCCATTTTTCGTCGACGTGGTTTGTTGTGTCGTTCGGAACGAGTTCGTTTCCTCAAATTTGTTATCGTTCGTCTGTCGCTTGTATAGTGTCCGATTGAAACGCCAGTGCTGTATTAAAAAAAACGGAAAGTAAATTACCGAAAACATTTACGTGAACAATAATTACGCATCTACTGTAGCGGCGACGATACGATACTGACGATTGTCGTCAGGACCGTATTCAGACCGGTTTTCTCGGCCATATGCCCGGGGCCCGACCCTAAGCCTATTTTTAAGGAACCCGGGCCTACAGAAAAAAAAATTAAAATTAAAAATCTTGACAGGCTGAAAAAACTGAAAATTGTGTAAGATAATTTTAACTATTGGCAACAGATATAAACGCCGGTTAGATTTTTATAAACAAGTTTTTGTGGTTTCTTTTGTTTTATGATTTTCAATATCAAAAAAGTATATGTTTTAATTTTTTTATTAACTGTACGTTTTCATTTTAATAATAAAAATTAAAAACTACGTTTATTGTATAAATCGGATTTTCATATTGTTTTAGGACCCCCTTTAAAAAATCCTGAATGCGAATTCTGAAGCGTACCACGCGACTGGTCTTGAATCGCAAGAGAACCGACGACGGACACCGTCCGGCAGTCGTACGGACGCGTCTCATAGACGAAATAAAAAACGGCGAAACGGGTTTCGAAACGGATTACGAAACGAGTTAAATACTCGCGGTCTATAAAAAAAAAAACCGCGCTCCGCTCGAGAAAATATTTCACAAAAATCGTCTGTTTCGGCAAATTCGACTTTCGGGAAACAAAACATCAAAAGAGTTCTAATTGCTTTCTCGTTCACGAATTTTTTTTTATAATTTTTTTCTCGTTTTCGCGAACCCGTTCCGTTTCTGATTCGTAAATATGTAATACGTACGCCGAAGCCCGTATTAATAGATTGCGTATAATAACGAGCTGTCGTTGTTACGCTCGGGCGTTTGATTCAATACTCGCGTATATACACATTACAATATTATGCACCGGCAGCGGACGAACAGAAAAATAATTAACGGAGAATAGACGCACGCGTAAGAAATAAAGAGACGAGTGTGTGTGCGTTTTTTATTTTTTTTCAATCCGTTTTATAAACAAGTTGCCCGCGGCGACCTTATAGTTCGTTCACCCGTTCGTATTATTTTGTTTTTTTTTTTTTGGTTTTTTTTTTTTTTTTTTTTTGTACGTAGCGCTAAATACAACAAAAAAAAAAACCACCTCACCCACCTGTTGCGCGTATATACGTGTGCGTACAGTAGTTATTCGACAGCGGTCGTTCCACACGTCGTCAGAAAACGCGCGCGAACATTGTTTGCTGCACGAAGACCCGTACGTTTCGGCAAACCGTCGCGACTCAAAAAAAACACCGGGTCGCGGCGAAACGTTTCCCGACAACGTCGATAACTCCGACCGACCGTGCGTACCGGCAACGCGTCCAGGATTTTTTCAATGGGGCGGGAGCAGTGTTGTGAACTTAGCAGTGCGACATTAGCAGTCATCAATCTAACCTATCCAACAAATTTGTTGGTCATTTGTTGGTCATTTGTTGGACTTTATTTTCGCCGGTATACTTAATTGAACTTTTGCACTGCTACGTTCACAACACCGGCGGGAGCGGGCAATACGAAAACCCGATTCGTACAATAAAGGTGATATTTAATTTTTTTTTTTATATCGAAAACCATAGTAAACAACAGAAAAATACGATTTAGACGACAATCGAAAATCGCGTCGCACGATTTTCCACTTTGGAAATACTCGACGGGGGTCTGGACCCATTCGTCTTGGTCGTGCCGCTGGTACTGGATCGCGCGTTATGTATTATTAGACGGCGATGGAAACGGACACGTTTGACGGTCGGTCTTAAAACGTTTCCGACAAACCGTCTGCCGAGCGGGCGCCCCCACGTTCGTCGTCCGCCGAACGACGGACTGGGCCGTGTCTCGGACTTGGGCACGTGCGAATTCTCGCGAAAGCACGTTCCTCGAGAATTCCCAGACCGAAATCGTTAACCGCGAAATCGGTCGCGCTTTAATGGCCGAAAGCCGACGTAGTCGTAGCTAATAAGGCGCGCGGGAGAAATCATTAAAATCACGAAAATCCATTTACGTTTCCCGTGGTGTAGCGCAGTGAAAAATATCGTCCGGTATATTTGGTCTGTCTGTCTGGCGTCTCGCCCGCCGAAACGATGATAATACAAATATTCAAAAAACCCTGTTTGAAACGTTCGTTACGTCTGTGTGTACCGCCGTCTCGTTTATTCCTATACGAACGGTGTAACATAATGGTAAACCTACTCGCGAGGAATAATTCTGTATATTAATTTCATTCGAAACGAACATTGAAAAATAAAATAATGTGCGTGGGTAGGTTGTATAGAAAACAGAATAATACGTCCACCGCCTTTCAAAACGTCAAACTCTTGATAAACGTGTATTATCATTCCGTGTTGAATAACGTATCCACGAACATTTCTACGGATCCGTCGGATCGGCTACATTTTTGAAGACGATTAATTCGTCAACGGACGTCCGCGACAAGAGATTGCTCTTGAACACGTAACGCACCACGAAAACACGTGTATCGATCATTAAATGCTTTAAGAGATAAAACGCGTTGTCATTTATTATTATTACACGCCGTCCGTTGTACTAGATGTCATAGTGGTAACCGTTATTTTATTCACGGGGACCAGGAATATTTACAACAAATAACGAAAACGGTCGATTGTCAGTAGCTCGTGCGCTATTTTATTTTGAACTTTCTCGAACACGTATAAACCGTTCACGTACCTTGTAGTCTGCAACGTACTCGGCGGACGTGGCGGCTTAAATACGGTCAAAAAACGCGGGCAGGAATGATCATTTTTCTTTTTTTTGAGGGGGGATTTCAATATCGGCAAAACCACCGTATGTTTCGTCGCGATCAGATTTAAACACGTTTTATCGAAAAGTCTTTCGATTCTCGTTACAAACCGGTTAAAACATCGTGGAAACTAGCTCGTCATCCGTTCGCTGTCTCGGCTGTTGTTTCCGGAGTTCGGACATGAAATAACCACGCGCCGTATCGGTTCGATATTCTCGACCCGATCGGATAAGATCCGATGAGATTTGAAAACGTTATAGTGTCTCGATAATTGAATCGGTCATTTGTCGGACGCGCGTATTCCACTGACCAGTGGCGGCTTGAAGTCTTTTTTTACGAAAATTTTTTTTAAATACACAGCTGATACGATTGAATTTAATGGTATTACATATAAAATAAAAGTAAATAACTAAACTAATATTGTGAAATCAATATTTATTTATTTTATTTAAACATAAGGTGTGATTTCAGCAAATCTGAAGAACAACCAAACCATTTATAGCTTCTTCAATATTTATTTCTACATCCTTTTTACGACTAAAATGATAAGACTTTCGACTCGTTCTTCGCCCATCGCGACTGGGTACTGGAAACTGTCGCGTTATCAAAATGCCGGGCAGATATCGAAAACGAGTGGAAATTTCAGTGATTCTATTTATAAATACCGGATGTTCCTTACCCAATACCCGTAAAAATGTTTGTTACTATCCACACCAGAAAAACGTAAGCAACGGCTGTCTTCGAAATTGATTGAGAATCGATTTCAAATAATAAAACCGTGTCCGCGCTAGAAAACAATCCGTCCAGTGGGCAACGCACTTTAGCCAAATGTGTGGCTTACAGCACGCTGTGCCACAATACACACACGTATATATATTATATTACTTACAACCAAATTATCAACCATCATAAACTGTTCCAACTTACTGTTAATAATTAAATATTTTCGGTGAAGCACGAAATAATCCCGTTCGTTACCCGTACCGAAGTCGCCATGGTCGAGCGGGTCGCCGGCGCGTTTTTCGGTCGAAATGAGCAAAGTCGTCGGTAAAAAAAAAAGCGTTTACCGTCGTCACCCGAACGTCGGCCCTTACAGTTCATCACCAGAACCTGAGACGGTTAGCGGTGTCGTTCTCGTCCAGAACGCACGACGGTTTTCAAAAGTGCGACTCGGTCGTTTTTATATTTCTCGTGTGCGGCAAAGTCGTCGTCGCGGCGTTTTATCATGTTCGACGTCCGTGGCGAAAGCTCGTCGAACCGATCGATTATGCACGGTAAGACGTGCGCGCGTCGACTTATCGAGTTTGACAAATCTTTATTTTTCGTTTGAGTTTTACCGCGTTTTATTTTTTTTCACGCGCCGCGAAAGTTTATTATTACATACTCTTTGGACTTTTCGCCGGCACAACCGGATATCGCACGTACAAAATCCTTTCCAGTGTGCGCAGATCCGGATCGACAGTGAAATGGGGTTGAGGCTTTCAAAAATAAAAGGCCAGTTTTCAAAATAAATAATAACCGCCTTTTTTCGACGTTTTGTGACCAAAAAAAAAAAAAAACATTATTTATAATCGAACGTTTCTCTTTATTTGAATGGTTTATTGAACAAAATGTTGATCAAATAGAATATTTCGCTAAAAACAATTGTAAAATTTAATTAAATCACAATAAAAAAAAAAAAAACCACATAAATTATTATAAGTCATACTAAACGTTTAAAAACACTTTTTTCTTGTTTTGGTGGGCGCGAAATCGTGCACAATACTCTCAAAATCTAATGTTTTGACTACTTCGCTATCAATATTCAGTGTTTCAGTTTAGGATGTTCTGACGGTGTATATTAGAACAAAAACATTTTTTAAAAGACAAATTTTTAAAGACAAATCTTCATGCCATAGAAAATTAACCTATTAATTTTGTTTTTAAATGTTTCTCGCGAGTACCAACGTCGAATACGCACAAAGCGTATTTTACTATCACTACCAGGTTGACGGGACTTTTGACCGGAGATGTACAGATTGTTATACACACCTGTACTTACCATTCTTGTTCCGGTGTACATTTTGTACATTTGTACACGTGAAATTTTTCCAGACTAGTGTCGTGAACACGGTAATGAGGTGTTTGCCGATTATAGCTTCCCAAATTTTTTTTCGGATAGCATCAAAAACGTCCATGTTACTCCGTGTACAAAGAAAATGTACACGCGACAGTCATATCACCCGTAAAAATACAAACGATAATTGTTTTGTCCCGTACGATTCATTACGCACGTTTCCGGCCGCGCGATCGCCGCTAAGCGGTTTCGCGGGATTTTTCTTTTTAAATTCGAACAGAGGACTGTCATCATATCTTAAAGTCGCACTCCCTCCGCCCTGTGACTGCGGAGCCGCCAGGACGGGTTCGTAGAATAATTTCGTGTTTGTACGTCGAAGCGCATTGACGTGCGGCAAACAAACGTGTGAAACGGCCGACACAAGTCGGATCGACCGACGAACGACGTTCGCGGAGAGCCCGAACAAATTAAAACGGGACGCTCGTCCCCGATCGTCGTACACGAAATAGCGCGGTCGACGAGACGGCAAACGACGGATGGCCTCGGCGCCGTACTTTGCCTGTGCGACGACGAACATTACGACGTTCATCGTTCAAAGAGCATAAAATATTATGGTAAATCGTTCGACCGGTCGGCCATACAATGACCGTTCGTCTTATTGTTACGTGTTTATAACGTCTGTCGGTTTATACCGGTTTTCACATATTGTCAAGACCGCGGAACGATTTCGGTGACGTTACGCCCGTGTCCAACGTAAATACGAATTGCGTCCGACGCGACCGTTTTCGCATCGTGCTCGCCGCACATTATTACGGCAAACGCATGCATGTCCAATGTCGACTTGCGTCCGACGAGTACGATATTTATCTACTCTGTACTAGACCGTGGTTCGCAATAAATGTACGCTTGTGTTTTGTTTAAAATAATGTCCAGGCACGATAATATACACAAAAAAGTATTATACTCGTAGAGAGTATAGATATAAAACAATATTTGTACGAATAATAAAATAATGTTTATGAAATTCAATTTCCGAAACAAAACGATTCGTTTGTCAAATCCTGTGGCGGGTGCGTCGAATGCGACGTCGGACGCAAACGCCGTCCGGGTTGGACGGGTCCGTATCGCGTGTAGAGGTTTGTTTTTAATTTCGGCCGCGTCGGACGCAACGCAACGTGACGTGACGCGTTTGACGGATTTAAGTTGGACACGGCGTCGGACAAACAAGTGACAGCGGGGTTGGGTACAGAAATCGTATTTATTTTTCCCGTCGGCCACGAACATACGTTACGCGCGGAATCCGTCGATTCGATCGATTTCCGCGTTTCCGACGCTCTGCGATTATACAGACCATTTTTTTTTTTTCTTTTTTCAATTGAAGTCGAAGGAATTCGTGACGTGTTGATTTGAAATAGACGCGGACGAACCGATCGCGCTGCCGAATCGGGGGACTTGAAAAAAATCGACCGTGTAGGACGGACGTCGGACCCGTGATTCACGGACGTTTTTACATTTCGTCGAGTCGCGTACACACGCTACACGGATCGTAATCGAGATCCAATTCGACGGTATCGTAATTTCGTCACCGCTGTTACGTACGTAATACGGTATGTACGCCGACTAAACACAAGTGACTGCCGTCGCACGGTCGTATTGGAATGTGCACGCACGGCGTCAGTTCTATTATATATACGCTAACCGGCTCGATAAAATTCTATTGACTTCCACGTCTTCGGAGTGAAGTAATTTCACCATGCCAGGACCCGTACGCTGCCAGATTCCTCGACCCGACGGACTCGACCGAACGGGTCGATACAACAAGTGGCAGGCATATTAACCCGGCCACACGACAACTGGTGACGACGGTACCCGCGAGTGCCGTTGACGATGTGGAAATCGAATGTTAGAGCGCGATTGTACGGAGTGATCTGTACGGTTTCCGAGAGCACCCCATTCGGAAAGCGCACGGAGTTCAAACCGTTTCGTTTCGAAGGCCGCGGAACCGTTCGTCGTGAACATACAACGCTTCGTACAAAGGAAACGCACAAGTTACGTTTTGTGTTTTTTTCATAATCAACGCGATACGGTTTCTTCGCGAGATTACGAATCGTACGAGTTGAAACCAAAACCCGCCGGTTCGAAACCTCGTTCACGTGTCGCGTTGTTCGACGCACGCGTTCGTGCGACAAATTATTGCTTTAATTATTCACAAATATTACACACCGTTAATGGCACTTTTTAAATAATAAAATATTAATTTAACGAACAATGGGGTAAAAAAAAAAAATACGAGAAAATTATGAATCTTAATAATAAATTTAACCACCCAAGTACTTGTAAGTACTCCATAAATTATATTTTAATACTATTAGGGTAACAGACTTTATTTTTTATTTTTTTATTAGTTTTACTTTTCAGCTGAAAACTTTTAAGCGCACCATAAACATTAAGATAAACCAAATCTAGAATTATATTCGTGTACTTGCCTCGATTCGTGTTTCGACCGTATAGCGTGCGATTAATCAATTTTCCAACTGATAAGGAATCGCGGCTATTTTCAATTGCCTGCTACATAACACGATTAAACTTTCGGTTGGTTTGCATTCGTATTTCGTACGAACCATTGCCAAATGTACAACGGGGAAACAGGTACAGATGGCGCTGGACAGGTACGTTTCGAATACATGACGGTACGACATCGGAATTGCAAGTCTGTATTGTTCAAACGGTTTTACTTTGTGTCATGATGGGCTTTCCGCGCTGAAACTGAGTGGACTTATGACGGAAAATCAATTTTGATTTGTCGGTTAAATCAACAAAACACTATTGTACAACTCGACTTACGACAAAATGAATTCATTTGTCGACGATTCGTACTAAAGTTGTTTGCCCTGGGCGTATCTGAGCTGAAGTCCGTCTCGAATGCGTGTCGAATAAAAACGTGTGGACGAATAAAAAAATATCAGTTTGTAACGTTAACGCGAGGGAAATCAGTCGAATCGAAGTGGACGCTAAACCGAAAAAGTAATCCGTCGAGTTCAAAAGTCGGATTAATTTTAACTTTTTAATTTATTAACTCGTTAACCTCGTCCAGCGTTACCGTATACGTTATATATGTGTACGTACAGTACGAGTTGGATTCCATGAAAAACGGTCCGTACAAATGTATACGTATTTTTTTTTATCAAAGTGTACAGTCACCCGAGTAAAATCCCGTCCATTCGTGACGAGCTTTGTACATGGAGTTTTTTAATCCAAAAGTAATATGCGTTGCGTTCGTGCGTACATAATAATAATGGGGGGGAAAAAACACGGAGATGGCCGACATCGATTACGCTGTAAAACGGACATTGAAGTCAAATTACACGCGTATTATTTCCCCTAGGCCCGAGCTCGTCTCCGAGTCACGCGAAAAATTAATGGCACGCCACGTGTAATACGAAACGTCGGACTTACGTGAAGAGAGGAACACCACGGACACGTTTTTCGTTCCCGTGTTCGCATGTGGTCGAACGAAAATTTTAACGGAACATCCGACGACCGGACGATATCAAAGCGTCGTTTAGTTCGAGAACGGTAAACGTCTTCCGTATATTCGACGAATACAGTGGAAATAGCAACACCGAGATACTGTACAGAACGAGCGAAACGCACTAGGCCCGTTTACGACGAGTGTGGTCAGAACGAGCCAAATACAACGAACTGTACTAACACGAACTTCCGGTTACTACGGGCTTACCAGGTTCACGTTATCGTTTTTGTTCGATTTTTTCAAGAAATCAAATCCAAGTGTTTAGAAATGTTTGATTATCGATTTGTTTTTTATTTCAATTTATTTCGCTGTCGATTATGTTTAAGTAGTATAACTAAAATCAAATCGTACTGTACCACCGGCTTTGCATTTACGGCGAACACTCGTCCCAATACAACGAGAAAATCCGATTTCTGCTGCACGTTCATCAGGAATTGTAACGTAACCGTAGCGATCAATCAAGTACATTTCGAATAATAACGATAAGCGTCTAAAGAAATCAGGAGTCGCGTCGATCGTGGATAAGAACAGAGAGAATAGACTCGGATGGTTTTTGGTCGTGTAAATTCGGAAGGCGTAAGAAACGTTGAAGGAAGAAAAGGAAGAGGAAGACGTGGTTGGATGCGATTGGGTGTGATACGAGGACTGCTGGTGTGTGCGTAGATGATGGTGGGAGATCGTGTCGAGTGGAGGCTTAGGACGCAGGTGGCCGACCCCAAATAGCCGGGATAAGGCGAAGGAGAAAAAAAAGTTTGAAGAAATTTTAGATGAATTTCCACGACGTACGCCGAATCGAATGCTGTCGTAATGTTGTGTCTTTGACAGACAACGGTATAAAATTCTCAGTGTTTCAAACATATCCGTTTCGAACCAATACAGCTCATACAAATACGATATAGTTATTACTTACATCGTGTCGTCGCGAACGTCCGTGGGCAGATGACTGTTATTGTCTCGGTCGACGTATTTGAAGTATTATACTCCGCGTGGCGTTCAAACCGAGAAAACGATTCGCTGGATATCATTACCCAACGGCCGGACAGCGCACAAAGAAAACGTCGTTAAACGTATTGACTATTCCGCGTGTATTGAAATCGTGTTCTATCCAAAGCGTAAAAAAAAAAAAAATGTTTACGCGAACCGAACGATAGAAAATTGTAACAATCGATAATAATAAATAATGGTCGACGGTGTTTTCCTCGTTCGGTTCACTCGCACGATACGGCGGCGGTGAGGTGAAAAAAATGTCCCTTTGTCTCTTCCGGCTTCTCGACGGCGCACACAGCATTTCATTTCGTATTCACGCGGACGTCCTACGTACACTGGCGGGCTTAGTCCGGATTCGATTATCGCCGTTTGTATTCATTTGGATACTGCGCGCGGGAGGTGCACACGACTATTAAATACGGGCCCGTTAGATTGTTTTAACGGTAACGACGGGACGCGGTTTCAAACAAAGTGTCGTCACGTCCTGGACAATGAACAAGTTCGATGCAGTCGCGTTTCCCTCCCCGGGAAACTTTTTTTACATCGTATTATAACATTTCTTTACGCGCAGTGTATTGAAAACGTTTTTTTTTTGTTTTTACGCCGTAATAAAGTTTCCGATTTTATTTTACCGAAAACACATTCTTCCCGCCGTACAAAACGTACGATAATAATTATTTACTCGGTAAACACCAGCTAAATATTGTACGAAACTTTTTCAAAGCGAAACGGTGTCCGTGTTTGTCGTGTTACGACGAACACACCCGTAACGACAACCGCGTGTGTTTAATTCCGGCGAGCCCGGACGATTTTTCGATAAACCAATAGTTCGCATCGTGTTCGAAAAACGATTCTGAGCGATGCTGGTTTACGGATTTCCCAGTTGGGGGTTTTTAATCGCGCCCGAGGAAGCTAAAAAGGGAAAAATTTCAGGAACGTTTTCTGAATCAGGTACACTACTATAGTAATAATCCGAAATCGTTTTACTAGCCATGACTCCGCGCTGTTACTCGAACCCGCCACTGGCCGTCGGACGAACGAAAGACAACGGTTTTATCGTTGACTCCGCGCGTGTCCAAACCACCTGTACGTCATGATTATTTTAACGTTCGATTTCGATTTCGACGACAGTCGCACGGAACCGTTCGTACGTTTGACGATTGCGATTTGAAGTGAAGTGCGTGTTAACGTCGCGATTTCAACGACCACGTTTCAAACGCGTCAACAAACGACGCCGCGTAATTATGATATTTATCGTATGAAACGGTCTCTCGTTCTCGGTTTCGTTACAAAAGGCGACGGGCACATTGTTAAACGGTCCCGAGCCCATTAATCACCTACGTCGGCCGCTACTACTACCGCCTCTTTCGGCCGTACACGATAATAACGACGACAACGATAATATACGCTCGCTCGCGAATAATAAATATATGTATATATATTTAAGTGTTGGTGTGTGTGTGTAATCTACGCCGCTTCTGCACTTTGCGCGGGTTAATTGCCGCGGCCGAGCGGATTTCTACCGGAATCTCCGCTGCCCGGCCTACTCCGCGCGCGTTAATATCTATCGTATACGTTTGTACGCGAACAGTCCGACGATCGGCTTTCCAGTTTCTCGCCGAGGCTTTTTCGATGCCGACGCCGGCCTCCGTCGACGTACGTGTTGTTGGTGAGTTTTCATGAACTAATATTATATTTTATGACCCGTAACGGCCATGACCGATTCACCGACACGATCAGTGTTCGGCAGTTGTAACAATGGTGGTATTTAGATAGGTAGGTTTTAAGCAGTTATAACGCGAGGAAATTTAAATTGAAAAATGTTTTCGGACGAATACGAGCGATGTACGCGACAAAACGGACGGACGCCACTTCGCTCGACGGGATTTCATTTGCCGTCGACGTATTCTAAAACGGTAACTCGGCGTTTCGTCAATCTAAACCGAACGTTAGAATTACGGGCAACAGCGGCCACAGTGGAACGGCACGTCATTTGCCGCACGAATCACCACGTTCGAAAATATGAAACAAGCACTCTCGGGTATTTCCGCAACAATGGTGCTGTCATCGATGCTTTCAATTTGATTGAAACACGCCACGGCGCGGGTAAGCTCTCTCCGGGGACACGTCGAGCCATTAAATATAACAATAAACCCTTCGTCCCGCGTTATCCTCCGGGACATTCTTAGACCGTAAAATATTAAACATCGCACGTGTGTCCGTTTTAAAGGGAAATGTCTTTTTACGAGGTGCGCGACGTGCCCGTTAAATTGTAAGTGCGACATGCGAACCACGTACGTTATACGGCGACCGGCACGGCGATCCGGGCGAGGCGGAGAGGTGGTTTCGAGTCCGAATATTCGTTGTTATTATTTTCGTTTGTTTTCGCAACGTTTTAGTGGGGGGTTTTTTTTTTTGATCCCCTTTATGTTATACGTACGATTAGAACGAAAAGAAAATAAAATAAAAAAGTCCGCTGATAAATCGACTGCAGCAGTAAAGGCTAACAACGGACACGAATTGGCGCAATGTTCAATTGTTTATTTTATACGCGTCTTACTTCGACGGGTCGCGAATATAATTTTTTTAACATTATATTCTATTTGTACGTCATAAAAAATAATAATAATGTGAAAAAACTGAAATTCCAAAAATGTGTCCATAACCACGTGTAATAATTTTATTTTACTCGATACGTTTCGGTAAAACGCACGTAACGTAGATGCGTCGTAATATATTATGACATTTTTTCGCGTAAACTCATCAAAGGAATATACAAACGAAATACGGATTTGTCAATAGAAACAAATTCGCACGTTAAACGTGCGACGGACTGTTGTCCAAACGTCGTAATTATGAGTTCGCGTGACAGATCGCGAAAAGACAATTTGTCTAGAAGTCCGACGCGACGCGGTGAATCGTATTATATAACTTATATAAATGAAGTATTCATTTCGCAATAGTCGGTACTCGCGAGTTTAGATTTTAATTATCGTCACGACAAACACATTGTTTTCTCCTGGGTCGATGTATTGATTTGTTGTTTTCATATTGAAAATATCGGTTCGCAACACTTCGGAATACAAACAAATGTTTGTCTGAGCCGTGTGTCACACGATCTATGTCGAACGTTTTATATTTGATTGAAAACTCGTCATCTGAATACCCAATTAAATGTATTTGCGAAACCGAATTTCGGGTGTCTTTCTAACGTAAAAGTTTACTTTTTATCGACGGTTAATCGTCGCGCTCGACAATAAAACGATAACGTTTAAAACGCACGTCTCGGATTATAATTAATTTCCGTTCGGGAAACTTTTTTAATTACACGTCGAATGTCAACGTAGACGAAGTGCAATCTCTATAAGGATCTTTTTATAGGACATAAATGAAAACACTTGTTTCTCACGTTTAATTAGTTCGGTACGACGGCCGTACAGGAGATGTGTACGTGTACACTTTGCCGGCTAATTTATATATATATAATATATATTTAAGAGTTTATCGAACAACCGTACAGCGCGCTATTCGGTCGGTCCGTAAAGTTTTGTTCTCGATCAATTTAATTAGGACTAATGCCGCGCAAGTCTGCGTTAAACGCCAGAAGTGTCCGTCCGTATACACGCACAATGCGTTACATAAAATACATTACGTGAAAGCTATGTGTGTGTGTGCGTGTGCGTGTACGACACGAATTCCGAACTCGTTATCGATACGGACGGATCGCGTCTGAACGGAATGTGTCCCGCGGTTATCGCGGGAGTAATACGGTCGACGTCGCATTGGATTCAAACACAGATTTGTTGATTATCGCGAACGGTTCGAAAACGTTGATACGAAGAAACTGCTTTTAATCTACTACTCGACAATGACGAGCGTGCGACAACATTTCGACGTTGTCGCAGCGTCCACGGAACAGAGCATCTCGACTCCGGATGCTCATTTCCCCAGCTTCGCGGTAAAAACATTTTAAAAACGTTTTGCGGTCGTTGAGCGCGCGTGTCCGCAATCGCAGAGTCGTTTGTCGTCAAAGTTGTGCGTCGGTATCTCGCCGATTGTCGTCGGAAACGTTCACTGTCCGAAAACATCGTCCGCGTTAAGGACGAGTAACGAACACACGGTAGAAAAAACGTTATGATTACAACCAGATGGTGCAGCGCGTTCTGTTATGTTTAGAGGGGCAGCGACGTAGTAATTATGGAGATTGTGCCGCTGTTGTTCGTGTGCTCACCGCCGACGCACTCACGTGATCGTCGTGCGCGTCCATTCACTTGCACAGCGTTTGCCCGCGATAACGCCGTACCGCAGAATTCCAAAACGGAAAACGCGCAACGAGACGACACGACCGGAGCACAAGCCAATTGTTGTGTACTGCCGTATTTTCGCGTTTCGTTCCACGCACACGTGTGTGTTTCACGTGCCCGGGTCAGATTGACCGTACTGGCTCGGGTGGGCGAGAGTACTACGGGACCCAGAGTCTCAGATTTAGTCTCTCTGTTCGGAAAAGGGAACGTCACGGGCAGAGAGTAGTCGGAGCGCCCGATGTCTGGTGTCACATGATACGTCAGAGACGGGATAGCGGCCGAGGCGAAGGTCTGCTCGGAGCATGTCCTACTAACGACGCGAGCACGAATAGTAGTACGGGTGTCGCTAAAGCCCCGTCACGGGGACCACGACGCCAAGATCGTATAACCTGCCCGAGGGTGCGCGTCGACGTGCAAATGCGGTACGAGGATTCGGAGCCCTCGATCTTGATCGGCGCTAAGTCGATTGGCGTTACCCATAACGCCGGGAACGTCTTCCCGGGGCGGCTCTTGAATAGCTCCGCCGAGCTAAAATAAAGGTCCGTCTCTTGTGACCCTCGAAATAGATGGGTAAAGTCCGGGAATAGACTCGCACTGTACGTTTCACGTGCCCGGGGCACGTGTCGGCGCGCGTTTATCATTCTCCGCCCGCTGGCGAAACGGCCGTATTCACGCGAGATATCGGTGAAACGGTCCCCGGGAACTCGCGCGAACCAAAAGTACGGAGGCCAACCGTTTTCGTAACGCGCACGCCCGTAATAAATTTGAACCTCTACCTATGCGGCGTCCGTCTTTCCGGAGGCCGTGCGCCGAGAACAGAAGAAGACGTCAGCACGGGAGATCGTCACGGGAGTACCGCGAGGCGAATGGATGAAATGCGGACACGGCGGCGGCGGACGGAAACGTTTTTGCGCGGAGGACGGACGCGGACGACGGTCATTAATTATACGCGACAACAAAACCGATTATCCGGCCGTGACAATGTTGTACGTGTTTTCTCGTCGGGTTTTAATCAGTACGGCGCGTTTGACGCGATCGCACGTGAAGAGAGAGTGAGAAAATCAAACAATCGACCACGTCCCATTTGACGAACGCCATCGATCAGAACGCGGGCGATTCGAACGGTGTAGATCTAACCGGCTTCGCGTTCGACTAAGTCCGCGCGCGTTCGTATTGTATACGAATCGATTGCGCACACTGAATACGTTTTTTTCCCGTAAAACAGTCAGTGTTCCGGTGATTCTATTAATTTATCCGTTGCCGACGTACGAACGTTTAATGAAATCCGGACAAGTTCGGATTGTTTTCGTACGTCAAAGTTACACGTACGCATACGTACGAACGAATCGCACCCGGTTCGCGCCCACACATAGTATTTGGTGGGTCGAGATCGTTCGTGCGTGTACGTACGAGTTGGCACGAATAAAATTCGTACGAAAACGCATCCAATGTGCGCCGTGCGTCGCGATAGTAGCCGACGCAACACGCGAACGAACGCGTCTTTTTTTCTCGTACGCTCGCGGACGACGTCGTGTTCAGTTTATACACGACTCGTCTTCAGACGGACGTCACGCGACCCGGCGGAATCGCGTCTAAATACGAAAAACAATAACGTGTTTATATTTATGTGTGCGGCGCGCGTCGACGTTCCAACTCATTCGGGACCAATAACCATTTTAGCATCGCGTCCCGCGCGCTATACGCATTGTGTCGTTCCGCGCTGTAACGGCGTGTGCATTGCGCGTTAGGTTTTATTTCTCCGGAGAGAACGCAACGAAACGCAGACGCGGAATGATGTTTCTCCGAAAGCACCCTGTCCATCGCGTAGCGTGCAGTTTGTCGGTCCGAAAATTCGCATATTTCTCGTACACGTTAACCGTAATACCGTTTTCGGAAACTTCTCCGACAACAGCGTTTACATCGCGTGAAGAGACGATAACGTCGTTTATAGTACACGCGCGATTCGTTACCGTTCGGTTTTCATTAATTTTTATGCGGACAACGTCCGAATTTCACGTTTCGAAAAACAACACTCCGAAGACTCGTTTAATCGTCGGACGCGTTCCCCGGTTTTCGTTCGTTCCGGTAAAACGGTTTATCCGGACGTATTATGTATGCGCGCGTAACGAAAACGGACGTGAAAAACAGTGCAGAAAAACACAAACGTCGTCTCGTAAAATGAACGATAAAAACCCTCGAACGAGTCGCGTACAGACCAGGCGGGCGCGTAATCAAACGCGATAGAAATTAATTTATACCCGGCGATAATGTGTGCGCGTGGACGTTAATGTCGGTCGGGGACGATTGCACTGGAGGACACGAGCTAAACGGTTTTTCGTTCGTAATTTTTGATTTTCGATTGATTAAATTTTTTTTGCCACGATCGCGCGCCGGCGATGGGTTAGGTTAGCGTGCACGCCGCGGTATTTGGAAAGTGACGACCGATCGTCGAGCGGCAGAGAGATAACGTTTTTATTATTGATTCACGTACGGGGATCGTGTCGGAGGTCAGAGCCTACCGTTTACAAAAACCTACCGATCCATGCGTTATTATGCCACGTGATCGTTTCCCGCGCACGTCGACGACGCGGATACCGAGACGAGATTCGATTTGGAGATTATCGTAGCGACCCAAAGAAACGTACCGCCGTCGACCTCTGGCCCCCGCACGACGGAATTCCAAATGAATCATTTTGTTTTTTTTTTAATAACGTGTGTTGAAATAATTTCGTACTTCAGAGTGTTTCGAAATGGTTTGTTTTTTTTTTTTAAATGAAATTCAAACAAAAAAATGGTGTTTTTATCGAAATCGAGTGCGTTAGGTTTAAAAAGCAATCATAAATAAAGATTTGTCAAATATTACCACCAAGTAAGGTAGTGGGTTCAGTGGAAACGGTCACACTTGCCGATAATTCAAATGATTCGAATAAAATAACGTTTACGATATTATGGACATTTCTCCCAAGCGTTTTTTAAGACGATTATAAATACTCGAAATAACGATTTTCTTTGTTCTTAAACGTACGTCTATTTCCGACCGTCGCCAAATGAATTCAATATTGCCGAAACTCAGCAAAATAATTTCATCAAAAGTTTTGTAAAACTTTTTGCAATTTTGTCGCGAAATTAGTTTTGTAAATCGAATTTTTTATTTTTGTCACAACCAGTTACGTATTCAAACCGCATTTATTTCAATTCATATCGTTACCACTGTTAACCGTGACGGCGACGAGACGATCGGGTGAAACTATTGGTTTCGAATAGTTTGTATAATAACGAAATCACACGAACTTTGCAAAGTTTTTAATTCGAATGGAAATAATTCATAGGTTATGTTTTCACGGCAACAAACTCGCACCGTTTCCTCGATGTACAGTGCCATCGTGCGTCGCGCTTAAACGAACGCAAGGCGATTTTTGATTCACGAAACGACAAACATAAATGATAACAATACGATATCGAATTGTTAAACAGTATAAAAACAGTGTCGGATACTATCTGATATTAATACACTACACGTGCGTTTGACGTATAATGTGTTTGTTATATTATAATTTACTATCAAATGATATTTTATTCAAAAGTAAGGATGAACAAAATCAACTGTGTTGAATAATAAACTAAAAATATAATTAATTACGTTCCAACTATATGAAAAAATATCATGTAATTTATTTTTAAATCATAATGAACATATTGTACTCAAATAATGTAAATTGTTATAACTATATCGGTACTCTTCTAGATTTCGTCACCATACATTTTTTAAATATATACTAGTGATATTTCAATTCGAGTATTGTGATTTTAACGTGTATTAAAAATGATAATTTTTGTTGTATTGCGTTTTAAATTGAATTCTAAAAAACAATTTTATCATGCGGAGGCTTCAGTTTTGTAACCCCTAGGGCCCTTCCAAAAAAAAAAAAAAAAATCCGGTCATAAGTATCAATATGATACATAATATACAAGTAGGAATATGTTTCGTATTTTTTTTTTTTTTAATATTTGAATTGTGATTTAATTTGAATAATCGTGATCGATCGTGCGTATTATTCTTCGTTTTGATTTTACCGCGAAACACAAATATTATGGTACGACGACGTCGTTTTAATATTTTTACACTTTGGATAAAATGTATTATCATAATACCTATTCGACCTATTCCGTCGAGCACATTCGTTCAGAATAATCTATGTACAACAAGCACATAATTTAGTCGTTTAACGTGTTATTCAAATTACCCGGTAGGCGCGTTCTTTATCGACGACAGTACATGCCTCTACTAATTGTAAGGCTAGATAATTTTTACTTTGAAAACTTCGAATCCGAAGTCGGAGCGTTACAATGGGCAGTTTAATGTATTTTTTTTGTCCACGTTGAAAACGCGACCGAACTATGTTAATCAAAACATAATTACGGGCGCTACTCGAACCGTGTACAGTTCGTTTCGTTTGATAAAATAAAATCGTAAAGAAACGTTAATTGATATCGTTAACGAGACGGATTTGTATCTAGTGTGTTTCTGTTTTTTTTGTTTTTGTTTTTAGCACAATACACACGCGTGTTTTACTCGTACAAATTGATTATTTCTGTACGTGTACAACGTGTGCAATAGTAATGTGGTTTTGTTGATTTACATTTTCGGATTGTTATCCGCCAACATTTTTTGTTTTTGTTATGAAAATTCGAAAACGTTTTCCGTCAATATATATATATATATTGTACATTCGATCTGCAAAAAACGTAATAATTATATTGTTTTATCCCGGAGAACGCGTGTATATTTTACGTGACAAGGTTGAAAATTCGAAATACGTATGCAATTTATAAAATGCGAACGAAAAAAAAAACCGCCGTTGTTTTTGAATTCAATTCGTGTGTGATTTTCGCCCGCAGACGCGCGCCGTACTGTAAATGGCGAATCGGAATCTCGGGGTCTCGTTTGGACAGCGGAACCATATACATTTGAGTGTAGCGGCCGTTTTGCGTGAGCACTGCGAATTCCAAAAAAAGCGTGTGTGCGTCGGACACGCGAACATATCTAAACGCGGTTGTGTATAGTAGAAGTGAAAAAAAAAACAGCGGGCCGAAGATGATGCGGATGTCGTGGGGGTCGTGTGTGATCGGTAAAAGTTTTGAGGCGGTTTTTATCCGATTGTTGTTTGGAATACCGAAAAACAAGAACAAAACAACGAAATTTGATTTTCTGAAAATCGAACGTGTTCGACAAACGTTTCAAACGAGCTCCACCTCCCCACTCCCAATGGTCGATTGTCTTCGTTTAATTATCTTACGAATTTCATCACCGGGCGAATGTCATTATTCGTCGAAAAGTTTTCAAAGATTCAAATCCTATAGGAGGCGGTATATTATATTTTCTTACGATTGTTGCATTTTACAAAATAATAAATATGTTTTTTTTTTCAATATTAACTCGATTGTATCCTGTTGTATATTTCTGAAAGGACCCAATTTCAATAAACGTTATAGTTTTTCTCAGATATTTCCATTAGGGCTTGGCGTACGGTCGCTGTGACAACGCGCACAGGATACGAGTACGTAACCATACCACATAGTCGCGATCAGTGACGTTCATCTGAAAGGATGAAAGTCCTCTACACCTCTCTCTCTCTGTCTCTCTCTCTCACCGTAAATACGCCGCCACCGGTAGTGAAAATGTTCGTACTGTTTTTGGTCTGACGGAAAACGACGGACGAATATCGATTTCAAGTTCAAAAAAAAGTATTATTTTCACGTCGTTCGTGCGAACGGGCGTTTTCTAAATCGACCATTGTGAAATCTACACCCATAGGAGTGCACGACGACACGAAAACGTTCCGATTCCGTTGAATCGGACAGAAATCGGTCTCGGAAATTGACGTTGACGGAGTCATACAGGAGAATTCGAACCCATAGTGCTGGTCGAAAGACGAACTTTACAAAATAGTAATTACGTTTTGTTTTTTTGTTTTTTTAAGTTGATAAACAGAGAGAGAGAGAGATCGAATAGTCTCGCATGGCGAATGTCTGCGCATTTTTCGTTTCCGAAAGATTCGGATCGACGAGATCAACAGCCCGAGGAAATCAATTATAAATCGCGTCTGCAGAACGTATAATAATATCACAGGAACGCTAACGAGTAATTCAAACGTCGTGTAAACAACAATGCGCGTGGACGCGCCGTACACGTGTTAGTTTATCGTGTCCATACGAGTTCGTACGCCTCACAAACGTCCTGACGGTGCATTGGCGTAGGTGTTATTATGATTTCGATTGTGTGAATCACCGGGAGTCGATTAACCGTTTTGTTTTTCAGACAACGACCTCGGCGAGTCACGCGCGAATAATCCGTATAACGCCGTGGCGGCGGCGAACGTTAGGGAATCGCTGAAAACGACGTCGGACCTCGTGTACGTGTGCGGGGGCGCTTCGGAACGCTGTTAGACGTTACGGGTTCGTCCGCGAGGTTTCCCAAAACAAATACGTCGCTTATCCAGGACTTCCCGGAGCGATTCTTGTCCGGACGACGGCTGGTCGCGACGGACACACCGTTGTACGCGCGCCGAATTCTTAACGACGACGAGGTCGTGGAGACGGAAGTTCATTGAAGTGCAGCACACACACCGTACGCACCGTTCCGTCGATTCGTGCTTCACGCGTTATTTGCCCGAGTAAGTTATTATTATTTGTTGTTTTGAAAAATCGGGGATATTTCGCAATACGACGCGTGGAACGGTAATATTGGTACTTTGTCGGAAAACGGTTTATTTGTTTTTCGGAAATCCGATCATTCGCTGTGACGCGTCCGAATCGATACGAGTCGGGATTTCGCGGGACCCGCGGCCTTAGAGGACCGTCGAAAAAGTAACACGAACTCGAAATGTGTTCGATTTCGTTTCCCGCCGTCGGGTTTTTTTAATTGTTTTCGTTTTCAATGTCGTTTTGAACATCGTTCGGTTTGTTTATTTGAACGTCGATTGGCGTTGGCCGTGCCACGGATTCGGACAGAGAAAACCCCCCCCCCCCCATTTGATCGGTTGAAACGTTTAATAGAAATACCACCGCGTGACGTCTACGAGTATACGATCAAGACACGTACGAGTTTTCATACTTAATCCTAACCCGCGTGGGCGCCTCGATGTTATTTTCGTTTTGTTTTTACCATTTAAATAACCGGTTTTTAATTTGTTTTTCCCCCCCGTCCCCCGGTTCGGATCACCGATGTTTAGTTGTTTCCATGCCACGAATTCGACGGCTTCGATATGTTTAACGTTTGTTGCCCACGGGTTTTTTAAATGTTTTTTTAATCGGTCTTTTAATCGAACCCGACACACGCATATCCGTCGACGACAAAATAATTTTACAATTGTATCTAAATAGAGATGCAAACACTTATTCAAACGGGGCTTTGAATTTATTTTTATAAATCGTATTATTCGAATTATATATTTTGTTTATGTTTTTGTTTGCAATTGTTTGATGTAATAAATGAATAAAATAATAAGTATTTAAATTATTACCACAAATTTAACATTTACAATATTTTTAAAATTAACAATTTTTGTTTTTAGCCAACATTTTTCATAGTATACTTGGAAATATTTATGTTACGGTGTTACGCACAATGTATCGCATTCGTTAAATCTTGATTTATTATGAATGACATATATATATTATGGTGAACAGGTATAGGTAAAGAGGAACCACCCTAACCCTAAGAAAAGAAATTATAATTATAATATATAAGAAGAAGTAACAAATCATCTAAATAGCTATGAAGCCAAAAAAATTAGATTTTATTTTGTAAAAAAATCAGCGAGATAATGAATATAAATTAAAAATTTTTTTTATCAAATTAGATACATGTTGAAAACCCAACGTAACAGGTCGAATCCCGTTGTAATTATTGTTACCTATTTTTCTGAAAACATTTCGCACGGGGATTATCATCCGTGCGCGGTTACGATATTTATCGACGTTTTATACTCGCATATATATATAAATCTCCGTCTGTCAGACATAATAGTAAATTCGTAATTGCAGACATAATTTTTTATTTTGATTGAATAAACCGTATTAAAACTTTCGTTGGAAATGTAAAATATTTAAACAAAAGTATTTGTAACCCTAGTACAATAAAATATATATAAAATACAATGAAACAATTCACATATATTTACTCGGATGGTTTCATTCGAATACTTTACAAGGTTGGAAACGACGTCACTACGCGCGCGCGCGCACGTTTTATATTTAGAACCGCACGGGACGAGATATTATTTTTAGCGCGCCGGAGCGAATCGTGTTTTTTTCCAAAGCCGCGCGACGATTACGACGACATTTCGCGACGGAATTCAATGCGATCGTTTTCCGTCGGCGTTTTCAGGTATAAAGGCGTCGGTCGCCCGAGGCGAACGCGAATGATTGTCTTGAATCCGCAGTGATCTCCGTGGAACGCTCCTCCTCCCCCTCAAACCCCCCGCCGGAGTAGACGTTTAGAGAAGAAATGCCGACGGGGCGACGTTAGGTTAGGCGAACGTACGACGCAATAACGTGGTTGTAAAGAAACGACAACGCGCGCAATACGATCCGACTAACCAACCATACAGAGAGAGCATCCGTTCGAACGCGGTCTCGCAGCCGACGCGTTCGACTGTGTTTGAGGGTAAGCTTGAAAATTAGCTCGAACGGCATGGTTTATTATCCGTTACCAGCTAGGAGCACTTACTGGGATTCCATCGAAACATATTAGTCGCGAACTGATGCGCGTTAGACGTGTGATTATCTCGACGATGCGACTGGTATATACCGCTCTAGTCCACTAGTCGGGGAGTTGGCCGCAGAAACTGTACCCGAAAACCCACCCCGCCGTGATCATTTAAAGTAAAAAATCTAACAAATTTCATTTCCATTGAAAGTGTCACTAACCGGTGGCTTGTTTCTCGTGTTGTTTACCGCGAACATAACGCTCGTTGTACATAATGTCGTGTAGACTGTGTATTTCTTTTTATGCGAAAAGCAAAAAAAATATCACTGATAACATTAGAAATCGGAACGCGTCTTGATCCAACGCTTTTCGTTTGACGTTTTCCCGACAATACTCAGATAACGGACGTCGTTACTCGTCATACACTGCGTTGCGTAATTTTTACATTCAACGTCGGATAGTTCATTTTCAAGACTCATTTTTCGTACGCAGTGCATAAGAAATCGGCTACGAATACCCCACGTACCTGTGTATCGTAGTTATTGCTCCATTGTTTGAAACGGAATCGTATTAACTCGATTGTCCAGCCCGAACGTTTTTATTTTTTTTAACCTTGCCCCGAACGGTAACTTCATTGGGCAACACGGTTGTGAGTTAACTAGGCGTAAAACAACGTGTCCAACGCGTAATTGAAACACGAGCAATTAAATATGATCCGTATACATGTTTATTGTGTTGTTTTTCGTGAAAAAATATCCAACACGATTCCGTTTTGTACACGATGTGATATCAGATTAATCAAAGTGCGAGTTTCACTCTGTTTGTGTGAGAAACGATATCGTTTTTGTAACGCTAGCATACACGCGACGTGGTCTGCGAATGTTTACACCATGTCTGGGCGGTAGTGCGCATTTGTCTATTAAAACGTCCCGTTCGAATGATAACTCGTTGAAAATGTCATACCGGTCAAATCAACGGGACGTCACTAGACGATTTTCTCGGTCGCGTAACGTTGCGATTTCAAAACAGCGCGTTCCATTACGGATACAGTTATTATCATTATAGACTTCTCGCGTAACGAAATAATTGAGACGGATCGTTCGTGGACACAGTGGCGTAATTAGGAATTTGTTCCGGGGAGGAGGGGGGAGGGGGAGAGGATATAGTTTTTTATAATTTATCTTTTCATTTTGTGTGCTTGTGTGCTTTGCGTAGGTATAATTTATATACGAATAATTTTATTGTGCACGCGTTATTATTCAAACGCAAGGAGTACGCGCGTTTCGCCGGGAAACAAAGTTGCCGACGCAGTAGACTACAATACAATTTACTATTAACAGTGTACGATTTCCAAAGGGAAACCAATTTAAAGTTGATCTCAGATAATAATAGTCTTCGCGAGAAATAAAAAAAGTTTTGTACGTTCTCACGTATATTATGTATTATTCGCGATCGTTTTATCCTTTTGTACCGAAACGGCTTCTACGGCATGCCTCTATTATTGTTGTACCTATATATATATGTGTGTGTAAACGGTTATTAAAAACTCGAGATGTACATAGTTATAGAAAGAAAAAAATCGTAACCGATCGAATTTATGTTTAATTGTCCGATACGTTAACGTCGTTAGAACACGTTTGTATAGTTCACATAACTTTGGATGTCCGCGCGATGAAATAAAAAACGTCTACGTCTATGCCGCAAAAAAAAAAAAAAAATATACGTACTCGATACATGTGACCCGTGTTCTAGTCTTGTCTCGGTGTACAGGACTGTTGGTGTACAATCATTACTGTCGGCCGGGACGAGAGAATAATGTTTAACTCGCTTGGAACACGCGATACATTTTTGCCCGTCCGAGCAACAGTTATGAAAACGTATTACGTTTTATGCATACGTATGTACAATATATACACGTATATATAAACATGTATGAACCGTCATTGTATCTTATTCCGAATTCCAATACGATTTAGTTGTAAAACTACGTTAGTTTTTTTTTTCCTATTGTTTTATCGCAGAAACGTGTTATTACCCGGTATAGAAATGTTTTTAAATGATAATAAACACCGTCGTAAACTCGACTCGTGCGTGTACCGAGTTTAAAAGCGAGAAATGCCGTGCCGACGTGTTTAATTTCGCCTTTAAAATGATCGATAATACTCATGAACACGAAATGATAGATAATACGACAACAACAAAACAAATACGTATAGACCATTTTTAGTAAATAATGACATATAAATATGTGTGTATATATATTGGTGAATAACTCGAATAGGATCATTTGAATATTTAATCTTTTTTTTTTTATTAAAAAACATTGAATAAAACTATTATGATTACACGAAACTTTCGGGTGTCTGTATATTTTTGAAATATTATATAATACTTATATTCATATGTTATACAGCTATGCCGGTACATTGACATTGTTTATTCGTTATTTATTACATTATTAACAAACATCAATCAAAAGCCGCGAGACGTGTAGATTTTTTTATTTTTTTTTTTCGGTAGCCAGTGTATTCGTATAGTATATTCTGTTTATGAATGCATATAAAAAATAACCATAAGTCTTACATACAAAATATTATATTACGTATATATGTATGTATATATAGAATTCTTATTATTATATTATAATACGTACACGCAGATCGATAACACGTACGTTATTTACGTGTACAGGTAATAAGTATAGAATCAGTGGCTGACTGGGAGGGTTCCGGCCCATCATTCTAAGTCCATAAATCGTTATTACTCGTCATTGTCCGTTGAAAAATTGACAATTTTCTTAATGATATTGTTGGAATACATTTTTATTAAATTCGAAACATACGAGATATTTTTTTAGCATAATTATTTTTTGGAATGCAAAAAACCAAAACTATTCGATTTTGTGAAAATCGAACGTGCCGAACCAGTATTTTGGAATTTTCAGGCGGATATTCCTCCGCTATCTAAAACCCAATCTGAATCCGCTATATGAACTTAAACAGAAACGGTAAGTACATTTTAGAAATGATTAGCGTTGACCGGCTTACCGTGCCACGGAATAGCGGCACACCGGTCCAGTGCGTTTCTCTTTTAAGACTATAATCGAAATGTGTGTATTTTGAAAAACAATTTGACGAGTACTATATATATTTATATATATTAGATGTCAAACCGATCTTTAGTGAACCGCCCGAAAAATCGAAGAAACGCGCATAAAGATGACGAAATTTTTTTTCCCCGGCAAACGTGTGTATGATAAAATAATTATGACACGCCATAACGGATAACGTGTCTGCGCGTATAGCAACGTAATATTTTGAACGCACCGCAGAGTAAATAAATTATACGGTTATCATTTGGATCGTACGTTACACGCGGTCTATATTATCACATTGTCTTTCGTACCGTACTGTATAGTAAATTTTCATTTGTAAATTTAATCATAATAAACCACGTCTGCGTGTTGAGTGTAATATATAATGAATCTCGCCTTGGTGGTCTCTTTTTTTTTTATTTTTTTTTTTTATTTTATTATTAATAGTATATTACAATCTGTTTACAATAAAAAAAACAATAAGCAATATGGATGAGGAGAAAAAAAAAAGTACAAATAACATGAATTACATGAAGAGGAGACTGTCCAATAACAGAACCTCAGAATATTATATTTATATGTATATACTCGTATATATCTATTTATTTATTTATTTTAATTTAATTTTATTATTATTATTTATTTATTTTTTTTTATTTTTTTAAATTTATTTATTTTTTTTTTTTTTTTATTTTAGTAGGTCTCTAGACCAATTTCTTTTTAAACGACGGGGAATTTGAGGAAAAGTGGCAGAGGACATATTTTTAATAAGAAGGTTTGTATGGTTAGTTAGTTTGGAGTGAAACTTTTTGTAGTGGCTTTTAGCAAGTTCGTTTACTGTTTGAATTTTCATATCGTTATGGAGGGCTGCATTTGTAATGTACCATGGAGCACCGGTGATGAGTCTTAGGGTAATGGACTGGAATGCTTGAATAGGTCGAATATTCGCGGGCTTTGCTGGGCCCCAAATTTGAATACCGTATGACCATACAGGTCTGATTATTGATTTGTATAGGAGTAATTTGTTTTTTAAGCTTAAATTTGATTTGAGTAAAGGTCTAAGTTGATGGAGGCGAGAGTTTAGTTGTTTACGTTTTTGCTTGGTGTGATTTGACCATGTTAATCTTTTATCCAGGGTTATGCCTAGGTATTTAGTTGACTGGTGAAGAGGAAGTTGTTTGTTGTTGAATTTGAGTGGAGGGCACTCCTTTTTATTTAGGGAAAAGTTCACTTGAGCTGATTTTTCTTCATTAATTTTTATTTTCCAATTTTTAGCCCAAATTTCTATTTTATTTAAATGTAGTTGTAAATTTTGTGATGCGATTTCAGAGTTATTATTTGAAGCAAGTATTGCTGTGTCGTCAGCGAATGAGGCGAGGAGAGTTTGGTTTGATGTAGGTATGTCAGCGGTGAAAATATTGTAAAGCATCGGTGAGAGGTCGCTACCCTGGGGAACACCCGCTTTAATATATTGAATAGTTGAATAACTGTTTTTTTGACGAACTGAGAATGTCCGATTTTCTAGATATGATTTTATTATTAAATAATATGGTGAAGGAAGAAAGTGTTTTAATTTAAATAGAAGCCCGTCATGCCAGACGCGGTCAAAGGCTTGGGATATATCGAGAAAAATCCCGGGGCAATATTGTTTAGATTCGAAGGAGGATGAGATTTTATCCGTGATTCTATGGATTTGGTGGATCGTATTATGTTTGCGACGGAAGCCGAATTGTGATTTTGGAAGTATATTATATTGTTCAATTAGTGGTGTAATTCTTTGTAGAATTAATTTTTCGAAAAGCTTTGCGAATGTGGGTAATAAGCTGATAGGACGATAAGAACTAGTGAGGTGTTTAGGTTTATTAGGTTTAGAGATCATTATAATAACTGAATACTTCCATGTAGGAGGAAAGTAGGACAAACGAAGCATAGCATTATAGATATGGGTAAGGAAAAGGATTGACTTTCTTGATAAGTTTTTTGCTATTTTATTTGTGATTAGGTCATGTCCAGGTGACTTTTTAGGCTGAAGCTTGTGAATTATTGACACAATCTCAGCTGGGGAAATCGGTTTGGCAGGAAGAGACATGGGGAGAGGTGAAGACAAGAAGGATTTAACTAAATTGGCATGATCTGGCGTAGAATTTAAGTCAAGATGAGGTGAGAATATTGAGGACAAGTGATTGCTAAAGAGATTTGATTTTTCTAAATCGGAAATAGCTAATGATTTGTCAGGTCGTTCAAGCGGGGGAATATTAACGCGTTGATTGGTTAGCCTTTTTGTCATTTTCCAAAGGGAGCCATTGTTTGGAGTAAGAGTACTTAAATATATACTAAATTGGTCGGATCTGTATTTTTGTAATTGAGTTTTTAGAACAGTTGTTAAATGGTTATAGATAGTTTTGTGTCTAGGGTATTTTGTTTTTTGCCACAAGGATCTAGCCTGACGTTTTGTTTTTATAAGATTTACTAAGAACGGTGGAAGTGAAATTTGGTATTTTCGTAGATTTTCGATCGGAGGGAGGGAAGAACTTGAAACTGCATTTTGAATCGACTTGGTTAATGTGGAGATTGCAATATCAATATCGAGAGGACTTTTTAGGGGGAAATTGAGAGTAAGAGATTTGTCTAATTTTTGTTGAAATAGTTTCCAGTTTATGGGGCCAGATGAGAGGGAAGGTCTAGAGGAAAGGATGGGTAGGGCACCTAAGGTTAATTGTACAGGAGAATGGTCACTTGATAAATGATTTAAATTAATTATATGGTGTTTTAAACCATTTGGAATTGAAGTTATGAAAAAATCGAGAATATCGGGAGATCTGTTTGCATGTGTAGGCCAATAAGTTGGTTCATCAGGGGAAATAAAGGACAATTTATTTTTTAATATTAAAGCATGAAACAATCTTCCTCTTGCATTATTGTATCTACTACCCCATTGTGTATGTTTTGCATTGAAGTCACCTCCAATTATATAGAAGCTACCAAGGCTTTGGAGAAATGATTGTAATTTAGGTTCGGTGATTTTTTGGCCTGGAGGAAAATAAGTTGAAGAGATTGTAACGTTTAAATGATTTATTTTGATTTTTATATTTGCTGCTTGGAGGTAAGGTTTGTGAATATTTTGCATTTCGTTGTAAAAAAGTGTTGATTTTATTATTATTGCAGCACCTCCATGTGATGTGCCGTCGGGGTGGTCAGCTCTAATAGTCGAGTAACCACTAAAGCTAATTTTGGAAGTTTTTGATAGGTGCGTCTCAGTAATAAGGGCGATATCTATGTTTTTATGATGGATAAGGTAAAAAAGTTCGTTACTATGTTGTTTTAGTCCATTGGCGTTCCAAAGGAGTATTGATAAGGAGGGATGATTTTTTGGGTTCAGAGTCATTTTTTTTCTAGGAACTTGTCAATTACTTTTGTGAGAATTGATATGAGGGGAGTAATCAGTGATTTTAGTTCGTTTATAAAGGATGTAAGTTGAGCAGTTAGTTGAGTAGTAGAATTTAAGGGAGTGTGGTTTTTCGTTGAGGTTTGGTTTTGGTTTTGGTTTTGAGTTGCCTGAGCATAAGATAAGTTGGAAGTGGGTGTTTTTTTATAATTTTCTGAGGTAATGTTAGGACTAAGGGGGGTTGGGATAATAGTATTGTTTTCGTGATATCTAACGTTGTTGAGATGATTTCTATTTGCTTGAGAAGATTGGCGGTTACGATGGTTTTGAATGTTTTTAAGAATTAGGCATCCCCGGTAATTTGCAGGGTGATCGCCAGAACAGAGGGCACATTTTGCTGGAAGGTCCTTGCTTTTGGTACAGGTATTTGAGCTATGTGCGTCGCCACATCGGACGCAACGAGGTATGTTATTACAGTAATGGCGAGTGTGGCCGTAATCCTGGCAGTTCATACATTGTGGTATTTGTTTTTTTATTTTAGGAGCTTCAACTTTGACTTTTGTGTAACAAAGGCATTTTAAATCAAAAACATCTCTATTATTGATAGCTGGTTCTAAGTCTACAAAGAATAGAGGTAACGGGGATTTTGATTTGTAATGAAGAACATTGGTTATGTTTCGAGCTAAAAATCCGCAGTTACTTAATTCTTCTTTGATAAATTCAATTGGAGTGGAGGGATGAAGATTTCTCACTACTATGCGATAAGGTTTGTCCTCATGGATTTGATATGTGTAAAAATTCACATTTTTTTCTTTAAGGTACTTAATAACCGTTCTATAAGAATTTGAAGTGGACGTGATGAGTTTCAAGCTGTTTGACGTGGTTTTGCACGAAAATTCCATGGGCGGTGTTTGAAGGCTATTGATTGCTTCACAAAATTGTTGATAATTGTTTATTATGGATTTAATAAATATGGGCGGAGGAGCTTTTATAATGATATCATCGTCTTCCATAGCTGTTTCAGTAATAGTATTATTTGGATTTATTTTATTGTCTTCGACGTTTAAGGAACTGTAGCGATTTGGAGTAGTGAATAAATTTTGATGGTTCGATGTTTTTGGATTTGGTGACGTTCCTGGAGAGTTAAAACGCTTTGAATGAGAAGGTGTGGTGGCTATTTGCCAATTTTTTTCATTGTCGTCAGAGTCAGCATAGTTTGAATCCATGCTGGTATCAGTTGATAATTTTTGATTTGATTTAATATTTACAATTTTAATTGGTGGTAATCTAACGTTATTATTGTTTTGGCCAGTATCTAGTCTGTTAGGGCGAAGTTCATCCTTACGCGTGTTTGTAGCAGTTTTATTCGATAACGATTTATTTTGAGAGTTTGGAGAAGGCATTATATAATAACGATCTACTCACGTTTAGTTCTTTCCCCAAATATGGGGAAAGTCCCTAAAAAGAATTGAACGTGATTACATCTATAAGAACAACGATTTTTTTCGGAATCGATGTGTATAAAATTTAACTTAAACTTCACGGATTTAGAATAGATAAAATTAATAATAAACGGAGCGATAAAAACGCGTGCACTCATTACAAGTGTGTGACGAACACGTTGGTGGTCTCTATACCTAAATCGATAGCCCTGCGAGTCGTACACGAGTTATATTTAATATTATATAGGACTTACGATATTTTAAAATTTTAAATCCAAACAATATTCTAGCAAAGAATATGTTTTAGACCGGTAATACAGTTATTACTATATAGCAGTTAGTGATTTAACCGTAGACCAGTAATTTTGACGTATTGGTGTATCGTACCGCTAGTTCAGAATATTATGCCATACGTGTTTATAATTTACCTGTTACTATATAATGGAATGTTTATATGAATTTCGCGGGTGGACAAATTGAAAATTATTTGGCGTATATTAAGTGTTATTTTAAATTACACAATTCAAAACGAACAACCGCACACACACACACACACACACACACACACACACACACACATGAAAGGGATTTTCAATCTGTTTTGTTATTAAAAACTTTACAGCGATTGATATGTCCTCTACACTACAGTGAAATAATGTTTCTGACGCGAGATTCCATATTTTGTTTCCTATAACGACTTGATTTGTTATCATTTTCCGTGTCAAACGTATATAATAATGATTGAAGTATCCCACAATATACATTTTATTTATTAAGTAAGAAACGAATGGATAGAATTTTATATCTGAACGAGGTTGATGGGCATAACTATCACATTACTGTTGATTTAATATCAAAACAATATAGCTGGTGTACTTAAGTGACCTCGCGGCCGATAGATAATTAAAAACTATACATATTAGAAAAACTATAAGATGGTACACGTTTTTTTAATGTTTCAATAATAAACAGGTGCAGTGAAATTCGAAATAACTATACCATTTTCAGTGTTTATCAATTGAATTAATAATTATACAAAAAAAAAATAATTTTTAGTCATAATATATAAAAACTATTTGTTTATTAATTACTATAATGAAAATGGACTTATTATACATATTTTTTTTTTATAAACACTGTGTAAGTAAAATGTAAATTTCCTTTTATTATGACAAAAAATTAATTTCATTAAGGAAACTTGACGAGTATTATTCGAACGGTAGGCGTACACAATACTGTACACAACATCAAAGCGGTTCGCTCACTCAATAATAATTCAAATTATTATTATTATTATTATTATTATTATTATACGACAGACATTAGTTTCGAACAAAGTTTCTGTAGAAATTACTGGATAATACATCTGCAACGAGTATTTCATAACAGAAAACTTGTTTTCGTTATCGTTTTTTGTTTTGTTTTAAACTCGTTAATATTTTCTCTAAATAACCATCGATATACGTATGTCTATAAATTGCTAAAACGAAACGGAATAACGGTTCATTTGGACAAAACAAAATAATATACAGTCGCGTCGTAAAAATGTTCTTGCATTACCAAAGGGGAAAACAAAACATAAACAAAACCAACTCGAGAAGAATACGCTCTAAACTATATAGAAATATGGTAAGCGGAAAGTAGTATGTACTTACGGTACGGCGAACTTGTAGTTGTTTGCCAAAATTAGTTTTTTTTAACTTAATATATTGGCGATTATTTACTCGCTAAAGTTTTCTCGCATTGAATTAGTTACTTATTCAAAATTATTTTACGAATTGTACTTTAAAAACATATCGGTGAATTTCACGATAATTTGGGATTATTATGCTATATAAAGTTAAAACATTTTGAAAATAAATCATTTTTCGTTAATGCCGATTATTCACCTAACCTAACGATTAAATTGTTTTGTGATAATACCTACTTATTGTAAGTTCATTAAAATGTTTGAACGGTGTATTAAAAAAGTTGTTTCGCTAAAAACACTTGTTGACAGCTGTTATATATAATTAATAATGCTACGAAGGAGTTTTTCATTTGTCTTCGCAGACTCCGAACACAAGTAGCTTATAACTTTTAAATATATTTATTTCCGCTCGTTCTCGTGAACAATGATGAAAAAGAAATATATATATATATATGCACGAAGAGAGAAAGATAAAACGGCCGTGTTCCCGCGAAAACCGAATGATGCGTGGTAAATATTTGAACAGACAAAAAGAAATATATCTTGGACACGGCTCAAAAGTATTCCAGCATAATAAATCAAGAATATACGAAAACAATTGCGCACCCACTCTAGACATATGAACCACGCTACTGAAAAATGAAACGAGATAGCAGCGTTATGCTCAAGTCGTAATAAACTGTTACCGTCAGGTATTTATTAAAAATAATAAAAACAAAAAAATCGAAAACAAACACGCGTGAACGTTGATATAAATATCGAACGGAACGAAATGCTGTTTTAGTTTGTACGTGATCAAAGTGAGTTGAACGACAACGCGAGATCTCGATACTATTGAACGACGTCTAATGAAAAACCGATTTATTATTATCCGAAAATTACCAGGTGAATAGGCAGCCGCCTCCCCTGCGAGGTTTTCCACTTCCTCGAGATCATATATCTACCGATTTTTAATAATAATTGAATATTTTCAATAAGTATGCAATTTCAAAACAGTAAATACTAAAATCATATCGCAATTACTACTTATCGATGTATCAACAATCGTAGTAAACATATTACATTCATAATTTTCTAATCGTAAAACAGCTTCAACTGTGGTTGCTGGTTTCTTCTGTGACAATGCTGACTGCTCATACGGTTGGTATAGCTATCCGCAAACCAGCCAATCACTAGAACCTGATAGTAAAATTTAAGCGCCAGAATTGTGGCCGAAATATTGTTATCAGATTATAAACAACAAAGTTGAAATAGTTTATTATTATTATTATCCATATTAAAAAGTACTTATTAAAAAACGTCGTGATATTTTTATGTTTAACCTAACTGGTAACCGTATAGAACAATGTACACTATGGTTTAATAGAACCATATCTTTGATTTCGTGTGAGGATTAAGTTCAATAATTGTTGTCTCACATCAATGACTTAGATGGGAAAAAATTCCGTGGTAGGGGTTTGGTGTCCAGACCTCCTTGGCTAAGTTCTTGCCTCGTGTCTCTTGAATACGGACGTTTTCACGCAGTGGATAACTGTGTGCCGCGAGACGTCGAGTTGGACTTACAGCGAGTGTCAGCGTGCAGTCTTGAACGGGTCGCGAACGATCGTTTTAGCGACTCCCCGCACGGTAGTGATTACGAATAACAACAACGAACCGGATCGTCCGTCCTTACGCTCTCGTGCCACTAAATTTAATTACATGCATATTAACTTGATAAATAAACAATAACTGGTTTGTATGTTTTGTTATTTTCGTCGTGGTTTACCACCGTAAGGTCGAGCGCCCCGTGGACAATACTTCACCTTGGCCCCACATCGGCGTACACGTTTACGTACATAATATATTATTTCGAATAATTTATCACTGACGATGTTTTTAGTGTAGACATCGATTGTTTTACGATAATGACATAACGTTTACGTGGTTTCAACGTATCGACGACAACAGCGGCGTTCTAAGGAATTTTCAATGGAGGGGAGGAGGATTGGATAACTTCTAGAAAAATATGTGGAAGAGCTGTGGGCCCACACTCCCCTGGTTATGACATTTAATGTTATTTTTAATAATCACAATATAAAAATAATAATAATTATAATATTTCATATAGTTTTTATTTTTTATAATACATAATGTTACTTTCTTGACATTTTTGCAAAATAACTTCCTCGGGCAATGGAGGAGGGTTTAAAACCCTTGACCCCCTTCGATGTGTGTACGTCCATGGACGAATTGAAATTCGAGAACAATGAAAACTGTTAATAACTTCAATCAAATATTTATTTTAGATACTCGTAGATAATATATTTCAAACAAAACAAACGGTTTTCGTGTCTATAAATGATGATATTATACAATATCAGAATTTAATATCGAAATATCAAAACGTAAAACAACGTAGTGAAATGCGTGTAAAATTCATTCGTACATAAACGTGCGAGGCTGGGAATTTAAATTATGAGTGAACAATTTAAATTATGTTACTGAACGTGTTAACGTCGAGTTGATTATTTTTATAGATTTAGTTGAATTAGCAACGATTTACATTATTGGTAGGTAATTGTCAAATACCATATAATCTCTTTATATCTCATTTTTCACGCAATTAATTTCATATCGATTAGACAATTTTAACGTTTAACTAAGTTAAGACACTATTTTGACGTTAACATTTGAAGTTAAAAAGAGAAACATAAGTAACTCCTTACTTTTTTTTTTTTAATATTAATTTTAACGAGTTAAACAAATTGGTTAACTTGCGCAGCCTTGTACATTTATTATACTGCGACCTTTCGTCGTCAATCATATACCTGTTACTACGTGTCTGGTTAGTAATAATTGCAATATTTTACTTCCCATCATATTTATAACACGTGTCTACGTTATACACACGCGCGTTGTATAACCTAACCTAACGTCGGAATTCGCAACACCTATAGGTACAAACGTTACAAAAACAGGGGCGTTTGTTATACTGTGTTGATAATAACGTAATAAAAATAACATAAATATTTCACTATAACATATTTCGACACCCTACGGGAGCATTTAATTAATAAATACTAATACGAAATACGGCGATACAATTTGTTGTTTCTGCAAAAAACAACTACCGTTGGCACGGACCTAATTATCCGCTTCTGATAATTCGAAAATAAAACGAAAATCGCGATTTCAACGCGAGACGGGGGAAAAAAGTAAATAAACGAATTATGTCCGGCGCGACAAATGAACGGGAAGCACGACGACGTAATCTCGATCGGAATACGTTAATACGTATATATATAAAAAAAACAACCTGTCATTTTTCTCGTGCACGAGTGGATAACAATGACAATAACGACATTATTATTATTATTATTATTTTGTGATTACTTGTTGCGCGAGTTCTCGATTGAAAAACGACCGTCAACCAAACTGCAAAATATAATATATGCGCACGTTCATTTGATGTAACTATATAAAAAAAAAAAAAAAAATACAACGCTATATTTTATTATACGGGAAGAATTGCCGGGTTGACCCCTTCCCGTAAGAGGAGCGAAAATAAAATCGCATTGTGTTTGAATGTTTTTGATATTATTTCCAAAATGTTTTTTCCCTCTATAAAATACGGAAAAAAATAAATACAAAACACGTGCATACCTGTTATCGCCCCGCCATGGTTATGCATCAAATTTTGGATACGCGAATATTTAAAATGTTTCGGACAGGGAATATATTATGAAAATTCATTTCAGTTGGATACTCCGCGTGATAGACACCCGTCAAATATCTGCTCACGGAAAAGTCATTGTTGCAGTCGTCATAAATTGTTTTACGTACCTACGCGGAGGATTTTCGGGTTGTCGAACGCGCAGAATAAGCACTGAATATTTATATATTGATATATTGATATATATATTGCGCTTGTCTAGTAACTGTATACAGTCTTACATCCCGTTTTTGAATTATTTTATTTATAACCGAAAGTACGGTCGCGTGGTGTTTGGGTTGTAAATATTGCGAAATTGCCAGCGCGGAAAACGCGTCGCAGAAGCCTACCACGAGCGCGTGCATTATTTATTATTTTTTAAACCTCTCCTCCGAGAGAAAAATCTAAATGCGCCGTCACCGTGCTGCGGCCGTCTGCGGACAGCCCGACCGTGGTATCACAGCGTCATGTTGTTTTATTATTGTAATGCGTATGCAATACGGGAGAATAGAAGAAGAAGGAAACGCCGATCGTAATATCAAATAGTTGATGACGCGGCCGGGTGAAAGAATATTACGCCGACGCAGTGTGTTGCGTGGGAGGTGAACAAAATGTAAAAAAGTCTCCGGCGCGCCGCCGACGTCGGAGGCGTATTTCGCCGGACCCGTCTCCGACAGTACGTACATGTCGTATTAAAACCAACACTCCGCCGGCAATCGTTTTCAAACGAAACGGAATGGACGTCATTTCGTAAACGTAACGTGCGAACGTCGCCACAGCTCGGGACCGCCGAGATTATTGCAGAAGACGACGACGACGACGAACTGTCGTTATACCGTAATTGCCGTTTGACGTGTTAAGCATTTCGAAAAGTAAACCTGTCGTACGTTTTAGAAATCGTCGTAATTTATCGAATTTTTTTTTCCTCCGAAATATTCGTAACAGTCTAATATTTTAGATTTTTTATATTGTCGGTGATTTTCGAATGGGTGTACGGGGAAAACGGTTGACAAATATGGGCGGCAAATATCGAATGCGCGCGACGTACACATTTCATTACGGGCAACGACGGAAGGTAAAGTTATTGGTACGTTGTAACACGTTGCCGATTCATTAATAAATACTATGACTGCACATCGTTATATCGTCCGAAAACGAAATGGATCGTTTTCCCGGCAATAATCGTCCTTTTAAATCGCCCTCAAGTGTCCATCAGCACACAAGCGTGCGTATCGCGTCACATATTAATAAATAGTATTCGATAATTAAATATGTTTTTCCTATAACGACGCGTTTTACTGCAGCCTGCAGACTAGGCGGATTTAATAATTAAATACTGACGCGAAGAGTATCAGAATTTTAAATTTAATGACATCGTATGGACATTGTGTGTAAGCACGAGCATGTAAAATCTAAGGAGACGTTAAACTGAAGAAGTTAAAGAGTGAAAATGAAAAACTACAGAAATTTCATTTTTGTCGTGTTTTTGTCTTAGAAAACGGTCAAAGTGATGATTTTTGAACAATTTTTGTTAGTAAGTAAAAACAACGTTATACACCTTTAACTTTGGAAATCAAAAACTACTCCAGACGTATTATGGGGGGGGGGGATAGTTAAACTTTTTTTTATATATGCGGAAGTACTTAGGCATAAATATATAAATCTAGACAGAAAATAGTATGTTGGAGTATTTGCCAATAAAAAAAAGCGCGATTCACTGTTTCATCCTCCTCCTTAAACAATTAAACTAAATACGCCGTTGAAACGAACTCAATAGGACTCGTACGTCCAGTGTCGAGAGATAAGTCGGTCGTAGTAAAAAGCATCATCGTCCGTTTTAAAAATCTTAAATAATAATAACCGACGGAAGACTATCGTTATTCGTGATTGGTATTGTAATGATATGCATACATATCATAATTGTAACCACAGCTCACACAAGTACTTAATTACTTGTGTTATAATATTGAATTCTTTATGTTAAACACCATATGTAACTATTTGACATTTTTCCTTCAAAATAAAGACATACTAACATTCGATCCGCTCGGGACACAGATGGTATTTACAAATAATAACAAAAAAAAGAAAACACATACTTAAGCTTAAAGAATAACCTTCACGGACGAGGGATGATGATCACTAGGGTCGGAAACATAAATTAAACGAAAAAGAGAAAAATATCGGTACTCGACAAACGCACATAGCTTTCTAAAATACTGCGATACAACAGAGTAACAAAGAAAGGGTCAATTCAAGCAATGAATCGTTGGATGGTAGAAATTTAAAATACTAACATAAACACTTTATGGAAACGAATTTCACACACATTAAAAGAACAAAAAAATCATGCGTAGTTTAGGTAGAGTAAAACATATGTACTTGAGAACTGACCCGAGACGAAAGGCCGCAATGTGTCCAACACGCATATTGTAGCGATTAAATATAAATTTCGATTGGTAGTTGACCGGACCGTCACGCAGTCGGCATATTAAAGAAATCATAAAACACCAAAATTCACACCCTAGAACCCTCGATGATCACGTCCTCTCGTCAGTGTGTGCGCACACTCCAACTATGAGCCAGCTCTCCTGACCAAATCTGTGTTCCGGGGAACGAAGTTGGTTTTCCGAGACGACTTGATCGAGTTTTGGCTTGTTTGATATCGTCGGTAAATTCGCTCTGGAAGCGAAGTCACCGATCCAACCTTTTCTTTATATTTTATCCTCCTGATTTTCTTATTTTGTATTTCCCTTTTTTATTATTATAACTCCTTTGTGTCATCGTCCGTCTCTGCAGAAATTAGTCAGACGTCGAGCGCCAGCACAAGGTAAGGAATTTTTATATTTGACAGTTGTTCCGCAGTGTTTTGCCTCACAGTTTTCGTCTTATATTTTCTCACGGTTTCTTTGAAGATAACATATTTTTTATTCTGGCCGAACCTAAACGATTCTCGGATTCACACCCCGCGATTTCCCCTAAGCGACACCCTTAATTCCAACACCCCTTTCTTAATTCCTTTTAAATTTTCTTTTCTTTTCTCTTTTTTTTGTATTATTACAGTATGCATATTTGGAAAACGTTAGAGTCCAATGGCCAAACAACAAAAACCCACGTAATATATACGGCTCGCGGTCGCTGACGGAGTGAGTGCGACTTTGAACACGAAACAGGCCTTCGAAAATGAAACTCCCCCTCCCCCACCCATCCAACCAAACGAATGGTTAATCAACCGAGAGGAAGCCACGATAACGGACTGTACGGACAAGAAAATGAACGGATTCGGTATGTTCGCGGGCGATCGTGTTTTTTAACCGCGATTCGAAACGGTGCGTGTTTATGCCAGGCGCGGATCCAGAACTTATTTACGGGGAGGGGAGGCATCTTAATCAAAACAACTTTAATCCTCATTTTGTCGCATCGAATAATGAAACATTTTCCAAAACGTTTTCTTCCAAATCGTTTGCGATACACCGAAATAAAACAATAAAGTCTGTCTTTGTATCTTTATCGAATGTCGAATCGCGTGGCGGTTGCGGCTGCTATTGGAACAATTCATTGTCCTCTACGAAGACGTTCGAGATATTTAAGAGCCATATACTGTATGTATATTATATCGTGTGTAACCCATCAATTTTTAAGGTTCACGTATCGTTCAATAATCAAACTGCAATACATATATGAAAACGATTATATGTACTTTGATAAAAAGAGGTATTTATCTTTATTGGTTATCAAAAACGTTAAAACCGAAAAATCCCATAGCTACAACTTCATTTTAAATTGTCTTTCTATAGTATCACAGATAAGAGTTAGAATTATAAAACTAATAAAAAAATGTAACAGAAGTCTACGGGTGGGGGGGTCGATCGCTCCCCCCCTTGGATCCGCGCCTGGTTTACGCCACCGAATCGTTATTTGTTTTTGAATATTCCGTCGCGCCTGTCTCGTCAGCGGCCGGTGGCAACTTTCGTCGTAACACAAAAGCGTCGTCGGGGGAGACCGGCAAGTTCGCTAAACGCGAAACGTTTGACAATACACGGTGGCCGGTCGACATTTTCGTCCGAAGCAACGCGCGGGACGACGACGTGCGCGCCGGCGGATATCACACACCGGTGTAGTTACCGGGTGTCGGCGACAGGTCGCGCTGTCGTCGCCGTCTTCGCCGCCGTCGTCGTCGTCGGTGTGCGCGCCGCGCCGAGTAGAAACGCGCGTGATTTCCATTATCGTTATTACTGTTTTTTTTTTCCCTTCTTCTTCCATAGGTTGTTTTTTTTTTTTTTTTATCACCCGTCCGGCGGCGTCCGATTATTTCGCCCGCCGCCACGGCCAGTTCTCGTCCGTACGGCCGCGTCGCGTCACGTTCTCCGCTCTCGTTCGTCCACCGCCGTCGCCGGTCGCGTTCACACGTTCGTCGTCGTTTTCCGGTCCCGGGCGGACACAACATTACGGCGGCGTCCGTCTCAACGAGTAAGTCATCCGTGGCGTGTTTGTTTTTATTATGCGCGCGTGATCTCGACGACTTTTTTTCTTTCTTTTTTTGGATTAGCCTAACCTAATCTTCCGAGATCAAAAGTTTGTTTGTTGTTTTGAACACGTTTTCCGGATTTTCGCACCGTCACGGGCACGTGGGTTTCTTATTGCTCTACTCTGACGATCTTTAAATCCGTTCGCATACCACCCGGCGGGTATCCGTTATTGCTTAACGGCCGTTGTGCCGCCGGTTCGTTCGGTCCATACAACCCGGTATATATACCGTTTACCGGGTAAATCTACCGCGGTTTCGTCGTCGTCTACCGGCCGGCGAGAAAATCGTTTCCTCCGAAGGCTGCACTCAACGTATATATGTATATGTATATGCATTCGAAATCGAAGTCTAAATATTTGTCGTTGTTAAAACTATTCAATATGTCGCGTTTTGTTTTTGCCGGACGGACGTTTGCGGCACGTGAATTTGTCGACGGGGACGCGTATTCGGTGGCGGAGAAAGTGGGAAAACAGAAAAACGATTCGTCGAAGTCGTTGGCGCTTCGGAGAACTCCGCGAAGTCTCGTCGTCCGGACGGATGGTTTTCCCGTAACCTAGCTCCGATCCGTCGACGTTTTTTGTATTTTCCGAAATCAAAAATCTATTTTCGTTTTGTGCTAACGGAATTCGCTCGGGTTTCAGTCCGCCGCCGATTAACGTTTCCCGATTCCGCCGAACACGAAAATTTTACAATTTTTTTTTTTTTGTTCGATTCTATAGCGATACTCTATGAGCATATAAAGTATCACGTGCAATTTTTATTGTTCTACTCTCGCGATCTTTAAATCTTTCTCGTATAAACCCCCCCGTTACGTTATCGATATCGATTTGATGAGTAACCGAGACTGTTTATACCGGGGGAGGGTTAACCGTTTTGATCTCACCGTTGAATCGTTGGAAACATGTTCAACGTCGTCAAATAATAAAACGTATTTAATGCGGCCGGCGTTCGACAATAGCTCCGTTCTATTTTTGCGACTTGAAATTTTCGAAATAAGTTTTTTTCGATATATCCTATTAATACCAACTGACCCGTATCCGGAAAACACGTAAACGGCCCGACTCGCCTATACAAACAAACTATGTGTATAATAAAACAAGAAAAAATATATAAATTAATACCCGTTATTAAGAACAATTATAATCGACAACGAGTACGTTATGAAATATAAAGTTTTAATGTATTTTTATAAACTGCCGGTTTCGACCAAAAGTCGCGTCGTCAGGTATAAAATGAAAAATAAAATTCAACAAAAGTAAAAAATTAAAATGAACAAGAATGCATAGAGGAAATTATGATTATTACAATAAAAATACATAGAGTCAAACTAAAAAAAAAATGAAAGCAAAGAAATTGTGTGAAATTTTAAACGGAAAATTATAATTAAAATATTAATGTTATTTAATATATACATTATTTTCAAAGTCTGGTCGTTTATTTCAAATATTATTTTATATGTTTAAAATGTCCAAGTCGGTAATTTTACTAAAAGTAACTCGCGATACATTGTACATGACTCTGAGTACCTTGATAGTTCCAATTATTGGACTCGTACAGTCAATATTGATATTATATTTTCGACGTCGTACGTTCATTTACCATATAATCTAAGGAATAATCGTGTTTATAGAAGTCTCGTAGTAGACATGGTCCGAAAAAGAACGTTTTGCCGAAACGGACATCGATTTCTGGAGTTTTCCCGGGTTAACGTGAATTTGGAATAATGTATGATATTATCGTACGAACGTCATAATCATATACTAAATAAAGTATGTCGATATATCTGCAGCGGCTATTAAGTTTTTATTAGAGCTCATTGTTTATTACGTATACCATATATTTATTATATAGAACGAAGGATTGCAATTTTTTACCCGTGTCGTATTCATAAACATTACGGTTTACAATCGTTTAACGTCATACGAAAATTAAATTTGTTTTGAACGCGCGGGGTTTTTTATTTTTTTTATTTTTTTTTTTTTGTAAGCATTTAAGTACATTTAAAAATAATTAAAAAACGGTAAAACGTCGAAAGATGTATAATACAATTTTAATTAAAAATAAGTATATAAACACGCGTAAATTGTCCTTTTAAACGTGTCCCATATTTATTTTTCGATAAGACCATATTTACATTACACCGAATGGTGGGGATTATATAAAAATCATTTCATGCGATCCCTTACTATATAAAGTACACACTGTACCTGACGTAAATTTCGAATCGTTCCGTAAAATTCGATACGGTATTATGTACATGATACGCCCGTGTGTTTTATCCCTAAAATTTATTTTTGTTGTTTCATATATTTCGATATTATTGTAATATTTATGTAATACATGGTTTTCATTTATATCGATTTTCCGTTTGTTTTGATAATGATTAAAAAAAGATTTGACATTCTTATAGCAACAATAGTTTTAGTTCTATTCGCAATGTGCATTGTCATAAAAAGTGGGCGTAATTGTACGATAAACGAAACATCTGTATGCTCAAACATAAATATTTGATTAGACAAATGTGAATTCTTACGAGTAACAACATATAATTTACATTATCGAAAAATAAATCAAAAGTGGTGCGTCATAAATATTATTACCATTCTTCTCAATCTATCAAAGTAGCTATGAAATTACAAAAGCCTAGTCTTCCGTTTGAGATATCATCTGTGTTTAGTTTTAAATTTCCAAAAGGTCATCTGTGACATGCGCAAGGGAACTTAATTTCCAAAAACACTCCTACTTAACAAAAAATGATTACATTACGAATTTAAAAAGAAATAACAACAATTGTAAAACTCATATACATTTGTTCGCGTAGAGTCTTAAAATATATTTCTCTGTGTTCAAAATGTATATATAATCAGGTCAGGTTTAATATAAAAAAAAATATATATACAAGAACATAATAAAAACATTGAAACATACAAATTTTTTTATACGCGTCGTTTATGGATATGTGCGCGCGGCCGTTTAGTCTTGGCGTTGTATAAAATTTAATTACAAAATGTTGTTTGACTTTCGGAACTTGAATATCGAACAGAATTAGATTTGTTATGGGTATTGTCGAGATTGTTTTTGTGTTTTTGGTTGACAGTTGACACTTAACTTTTATCAAATAAATTAATGCGTTCGGCCTGCGTTTGGCGTAATGGAAGTACCCGTTAAGTGAATAAACGAATTACTGGTTTTTGCGGGGGAGTTTTTTTTTTTTTGTTTTTTTAATACACTTACGATTTCTATACGTTTCATAAATAAATATTTAATTTATAATGCGACCTTTGTTTGACGTGTGCACGTACAGAATGATAATATCACGTCGTCAGGCGTGTTCGTTCATTTAGCTTACATTATTGTTTTTTCGCGTAATCGAAATTTGTTTTTTTCCGTGTTCAGTTTTCACAACCTGGTATATATATATACCAGTTTACCGGGTAAATCTACCGTTTCCGTCGTCGTCAACAGTAATTAAACGCGACGGCCATTCCGTGTCTACCGGTTGAGTTGAGCTCATCGACTAACCTAACATCCGGTAGTCGATCGAATGATTTGACGACACTGCGGCAATTAGATCCGTAGAAAAAAATATATCGTTCCGCGAGTCATCCTTCCTCCGGCCCTTTCACAATTTCCCGATATCCGTTTCTTTTAAAAACGGCACTTAACGTGTCGTCACCACACACTAGGTTACTCATATTTGTATTCGAAATCGAAGCCTATTTTTATAAATCCGTTTTTGTTAAAACGATTCAATAAAAAAAAAAAAAAAAAACTAGTCGCATTCCGTCGGCCGTTTTTTTTTTTGTTTTTATCGAACGGACATTTGCGGAACGCGAATTTATCGACAGGGACGCGTCTTCGGAGGCGGTGGAACCGAGCGCGGGAAGTCGGAAAACAGAAAAACGATTAGGGTGTCCGTCAAAGTTATTCGCGCTTCGGAAAACTCGCGTCGCGCACCAGTTACATGTTGTACGTAATCAATTCGGGCCGACGGCAACTGCTGCGAGAGCTACTGATTGATAACGCGCCGCCGAGTAGTTTCCCTCTAAAGACGGCCTCTCCGCAGAGACGTACCCCGCGAACAATAATGGTCGCGCGTCATCGATTAAAGGCCGTTTTTCTCACCGTTTTCCCCCGACACGCGGACACGTCCTCTGTCAAGTTCGTTTTTACACCGTTTTGTCTCCGCGCGAAAGCCGCTGGACGTCCACCAGCGAGCATCTCCCCCGCACAATAGTATGGCGTACGTATCTAACATAATTTAATCTCCGGTCGTTAATTTTGAATTTTTTTTTCACGGTCAATTTGTTATTTACATATAATACAAATAACATATATATATATACGTAATCATTTTTTTATCGTGATATATTCTCGACATAACACACGGGCGAACAACGAAATGTATTGCCTTTTTACAATAGACACTTGAGAAATGAATAATATTATGCAGTCAGAAACGTCGAGTCGTCACAATAAAGATAAATTTATGATTTTTTTTGTCGATTACTCACGTCGTAATTGGGCCACGCGGGAACGGTAATCGAGTATATATACGTGAATGGTTAACGAAACAGAAAGGCAAATAATCACCTACGACAGATAGACACTTGTCGCGAAACAAATCCTATCGAGTCTTGTTATTTGTACACGATTTAAAATAAAAACGCTATTTACATACTTACATACGCGATAAACCAATAGGATATATGTAATCATTTACAATTTTTTTTTTCATTATAAATATTGAATGGAATAAGTGCCGCAAAATCATACACATGTTATCACTTTCAAGGAACTCTTATATATTTTTGAAAATTAATTTCAACCAAATGAATCGTTGTCGGGGTTATGACGTGTGTATATTCAGACACATTTTTAATCGAGAAGCGAGTATAGATTTCGAGTGCTGGTACATACAAAACGATTGAATGAAGGTGTTTGGGTCGAAGAACTCAATAATACGAGATATTGTTTCCCGGGGGCTAATGTAGAGAAATATGACGCGTGAAGGTTGTGTTCGCAAAATAATATATCATATTTTATTAGGCGTACGACGTATGTGTGTGTTTGTTATTATAAACAGTACTTTACATTTTGCACACACCATTTTTTAGATAACTTACAGGGTACACATTGCACGCGATATTTCATAAAAACCGGTCCGGTCATGATGTGTTTAAAATGCAAATCGGTGTAATATATATATATATATATATGTATAATATGTTTTGGTAAATCATTTTGCTACGATATTGTTTTATTCCATTACGTCTGATTGTAAATGACTGTATCAAACAGAAATATAATTCTGACGAAATGTCTTTCGTGTAAACGGATTTTACGTTTAAATTACCAATATTTCCCATTTATTTGATATCGCGTAGAATTGTGTTTTATTTTGTGTCATCATTCGTTTTACAATAAAAGATATTCAATCGACTTATTTTCTGCCGAGTAATATTCTCTTTATTCATATACGATTGATGAATTATAGTTGCACGTAACAGATATATCGTATTGTGAAATGTACGTGATTTAATTCACTATGTTTTATCTTCCAAAAATTATTCGCGATATCGTTTTTAAAATCGAATTTTGAAAAAAACTGTTTAATTTTTTTACTTTTGACGATAAGTACATGTATATTTTGTTATATATATGTTATTTTGTAATTACAAGTATCCATTTGTATCCATTGAAATTTCATTTACTTATATGATTAAACTCGGTTCGATCGGGTTTCTTTTCCGTAGGCATATTTTCACCGTTCTATATTTCCATGTATTCAAACTATATTCTTTTAAGACTGTGTTCAACTTTACCATTAAAACTTTTACTGTTTTAGAAAACTCTTTACCGCGTACGCCGTGGAATTGAGTTGTATTATCAATTCCCCAAGGACAGATTTTTCTCCTACTTTTTGATATATTATTCATTGATAATAATATGTATACTAGCCGGACGAAACGTATATTAGAAGCGCACAACAGCGCGATGATCTTTTATTTACGTATCTGCGTGCAGATCAAATCCGAGGTTTTATCGCTCAATGCCGAAAACGGATTGAATAGGTAAATAGTACGCATACGCGTTATATTGTTTAATTACGTTTCGGCACGTGTGGGTATATCATACGTACATGTTAATAGTTTTCGACAATGAGAAATTAAATAACGCGATAACCGTAACGAAAGAAGACAAGTCAAAGATTTCGTTCTTGTTTTACCCTTGTCGCGGTTCTATTTTATTTTTATGATTATTATCGCGACGCGAGCCCGGACCCGACACGACGACGTCGAGAGCTCAACGGAGGATGAAATTATTCTTTATGTGCGGCAAAAGCGATGTCAGTCGATGAAAGAAGACCTTTTAGCGAAAGCATTACCCTTGGGAAGACTAGAGCTTATCATAATAATAATAAAAATGACGTTGTACAAAGGGTTTATCAAGGACTAGAAAGTGTACACCGACCAATGGAATTGAGTTACTTATTTATATATTTTGTGCACCTGTAGAGACCGTGTAGAGCAAAAACTGTAGTACAGACAAGACGGGAAAATAGACGTTACCGTCTTCGTGTGTTCTTTTTCCCTCTATTAACGTTATTCAATTTACCTATGGTTTACTATATTATATATATATATATATATATATATATATATATATTATATATAATACGTTTTAAATATTAAATTATCTGGTACAAACTTACACACAGAGAATAGCTGTGGAAATTTTAACACTTATTGTTTTTATACTGTCAGAAAAATTAAAAATACAATTTTTTATATATTTGTTTTATTTTAATGGTCGGGTTTAGGTTTATAATTCGGTTCACGTGCAGCGAAAGATTTTTAACAACCGCGCAATCGATGTTAGAAAAACTTTTTACAACCCCTTAATTAACATAATATAAGCATGCAATAGTTATATAATACATAATGCTACGGAGAATGGGGTCAGAAGGGTTCTCTCGGGTTTTTTTTTTTATATTTATATATATTTTTCAAGTTTATCGATATTTTAACAAAACAGTTGATAAAACAATATCGCCAACATCTTACCGAGGCGAAAATATATTTTGAATTATTATTTCACAATATAATTGATACTTGAAAATTCGAACAGATAAAAAGTTATTTTCAATATCATCATATGTATATTTAGATATTGTTTATAGGTTTAAAACGATATAAACGTCAGCATTCTTGTCACTAGAATTTCGTCATGACATTTCGTTTAATCGATATTTAATTTCGTATTCCATAGACATTTCGTTTTCGATATATTGAGTACACAAACACGTATATACTAGTTTATTCGACGAAGAAGCCGGATGCCAGAAGTGATTCGCAAATGTATTTCATCGCGTTTCAGTTACGTTATTATTCAGATGTTTATGAAAATCATACAGTGATTTTTCGTAGTTTACTTTGCCCGACCTCGAGATGTACCACAGGCCATTTATCTTGACGACGACGGGGTGTGTGTGTGTGTGTGTGGGGATATTCGTTTTCGCTACGATCGAGCACTGGTTATAATCAGTCCTCGAACTGTGGGAGGGTTCGCAGGGGGACGGAGCTCCCTTTTTATTATTTTTTTATTTTGCGCACTACTTTTTTCACTGGGGGGGGGGGAGGGAAACTACGTAGAAACTACGCCAGAAATAATTTTTATTGAAATGTAGATTTAGATTGTTGTCAATTTTACAGTTTTAAATATTTTTTAATCAAAATTTGTTTATAGTTTGTTTATATGATATCATCACATGACGCTTGTTCTGTGTAGTAGTGCACAGATATGTACAATAAATTATTGTACGTATCTATGATTCAGTGTGCTCGCTGAACGCAAATTATCGGTTTCAGTTATCACTGCTAGGTTTGTCACTTATCATTTACATGGATTATATTTGGAATTTAAATGTATGTAGCTAAAATGTCGTTTTTTTTAAAAAAAAAAAATTAGTTTTGTCGTGGGAGGATGACGTGTGACGGGCGAGTTGTGCACTTGGAACGCAGTTTTTAAATCGTTAGGTTGAACTCCTTTACTCATTTTTTTCCCCCAATTCGAGCACTGGATATAACAACGTGCGTAGAAGAGAAAAAAAAACAGTAGTCATCGTCGTTGTATATTCCGCTCGTCACCTATCGCGCGCGCGTTCGAACCGTGAACAAATATCGGAAAATCACGTCGGAAACGGTCTCATGTACGTAGCGTGTGTTTTTGCGCGCTCGCACGACGGCCAACGATCCTAACCCAACGCGCGCGCCGGTGAACCGTGTAGGACGTGTGCGCGCGTTGAGTCAACGTCCTTGCCCGCTCACGCGCGCACACCGGCGTGTACACTGTCCGTCACGAAGACGGTTTGTCGGCGGCACTCGCGGACGGACGGACAGGATACGAGTTTGTTTTTGTTCTTCTAACGACAATGGTAAAATAAACCGACGGCCGTGGCTTCGAATCGCGGACGAACGGAACGTAATAATGACGATTTAGAAGAAGAAAAACCCGCGTGGAATCGGAACAAATGACGCGCGTTGCGTGTGTTTTCGTATATTTTTTTTCTTCTTCAAAAGACTCCTCTCCCCTCCCCCCCCCCCCTCCCCGTGGTCGTGTACGCGGATAACGGTATCCGAGCGAAATCCGCGTCGTGCAAGCCTGTGTCGGCTACTCGCGTGATCAGAACTGCATCGATGTGCTGCACGAACTACTACGCGTTTTTCATTTTCGTGTCTGTGGTTTGGTGTACGAACATATTTTTTTTTTTTTGTCATTCCTAACGCGCCGTTCTCTTCTTCCGTTTCTCGCCGGGGTTACGTAGGTTTCAAGCGGTTTCTTCACGTTCCGAGTTTTCGCCGTCGTATTATTATTTCGAAAACCAGTTAGAAATGAATTTATCGAAGTTTAGGCGGTTTCTCGCTATTCAGGTACGCGTTTTTTCTATTTCTCGTCTTACGCATATTCGTATAAAGCGAAAGTTATTACGGACGTCGAACAATAATAGTTGTCGAACCGCGGCGGTAAATATTTCAAAAGTTTTATTATTATGAATCCTATGGAAAACGTCGCGATGTCCTTTTCGCCTGCAAAAAAAAAAAAAACGAAAAAAACGAAAAAAAAAGAAGAGTTAAAATGATATTGTATTTGCCGTGTTAAAGGGCTATTTGTTTTGTTATTTATTCCGCGCGCCAGCGTCGTTACAGCGGAATTTAGTACCGAAACTTTAAACGTTATAATACATACACGTCTGCGGGATTCCGACTCTCCGACTCTCTCGCTTATTGATGAGGTCATGAATACTTTTTACCGGGCGTTTTCGCTCCCGTGTCTTTTTCTCGGTTTCCCGGCGAATAAGTTTCCACTCGGAGTAACAGAATATAAACCAAATAAAATTTCGATACACGAGGCGTATATATATATATATATATGTATATGCGCGCTAACTAATACGATTTCGCGTGTCGCGTAACCTCCGGCGCGTGCTGGCCTCGGCGATTTACATAATATTATTACAGGCCCGGTTAGGGTACGTAGATATTAAATTATTCGGTGGCGAAACCCATCGGCGGATACGGAAAAACTAAACAAACGTCTCGATTCCAACATTCCGCTTTGTCGGGTGGTAGTACATTGTTTTTTTCCGCGCAGTGTGGTTAACCGCGTTTTTTTTTTGTTTGTTTGTTTGTAAGCCTCGTGTAAAGATATTATCGTACGTGTTCCAGAACACGGTACAGGTGTACTCGGCGAAAAGTAAAAAAATGAACACTATTGTATATTTAATAATATCCGTGTTGTTTTCGTATCCGCCGTAATCCCCTATACGAAAACAACACAGAGATGCGTCTCATAAGATAATAACAATTAGTTTATACCATTGACCTCTGAAGCGTCGTTAAATGTCGTTTGTCCGTCGATCGTATGCCGTTGTACGCCGTACTATTATTATTATTTTTTTCATTTAGATTTTATCAAAAACAAACATTTACGGTACGGCATAGTCTTGTCGTTTTTAATTTCTCCGTACACTTTGGGCAGATGATTTATGCGAAACAAATTCAAAGCTGTTACGTTTTCGAATATCGATTCGATTGTTCAACTCTGTAGCTAAAGTACATTACCGTCGACTTCCACATTTTCGTTTGTAAACGGGCATGTGCTTTTCTTGTCACCTCAAAGCAGACACAATATCTTTCGTTTTTCTCACGTGACACTATTTTATACTGTCTACAATTTCCCTCGACATTATTTTCATAATCACCGTTTGTACGCCATTTGTGTTACATGCGAATATATTGTATAATAGCGAAATAAGTTTCGGTTCACTAACAAGCGAGTACATTTGTTATTTGTTTTCAAAACTAATTGTATTCGACCAATTATTCTATCTAATATTATAATTCTAATGTATTACGTATTGCGGCGTACGGCCTAACCTTGCACTCGCGTTTCATAGAAATTACATAATTTCTTTCTCCCACGAACGTCAACGTTGCGTTCTTTCCCACGTGATTCGTCGTCGTACGGTTGTCGTCGTTGTTCGGACATGATCGACCGTCGTTATTATATTTATTTACACACAATTATGTGCTTATATCCTTTTTACGTACCTATCATAAAATCAGGTCACACACATGTACGGAATGTACGCACACGAGTGAATTTTTCACTTTGATTCGTGTACGATTAACAACGTCGTACGAGTAACCAACCGTGTTGTTTGCGAGATCCCGATTTCTCGTATTCTATATTGTAATCTATACGTACACGCAGTTAAAACTCACTGGACCGAGTCTGTTGTTTTGTGATTTTTTTATAGGGATGTGCGCGTGCGCACGCTCCAATTTTCATATAAATATATATTACGTACGTCTTCGGAAATCATCAAAAATCATACCGTACGAAAAATTATATTCGCGTAATCGACGAAATGAATAGTTTGTAATATTCATAAAATATACGTTTAATACATTTTTCAAACCAATATCGGCCATCGAACCGTGTAGACGAGTGTTAAAAGTTATAATCTAAAACCGTTTCCACCGTAATAATTGTTGTTTTCGTTTATTTCAAACAGTGTTTAACACTTGGAAATGTTTCGTATAAACATGCTGAAGAAACGTAACGTTTTTACTGTACTTATATTGTACCCGAAATTTAGGGTATTTTTGAAAATTGTAAACTCTTAAAATTTTAAAAATTGAAGAGTCATAATACTCGTATTAACGAATAATTCGAAAACATTTTGGGATGTTTTCTCATGTGGCATACATTGTAGTATTTTGTATATAGTGAATGAATATTTGATTTAGTAGTTATACATACGATGTATATAGTTTAGCTAAACGTACCGTCATTGACTTTAGGCGTGTTTATTTTAAACTGTTTTATCTGAAGTGAACGGGATAATGTACATATGGTTAACATTTTCGTTTTGATAAATGTTCAAAGCGCGATTATATATATGTTTTTCATATAAAGATGATATATATATTGGCTCTAATCAAAATATGTTTGGTTATTTTCCATTAGGGAAATGTTCTGCGTATTGACAATATTGAAGGCTAAAAATATATAATTAAAACGTTCAAATGTAGAATAATGTCGTTTGATTTCTTTTATTGAATTAACTTATATAAAAAAACAATCGATATCGATAATTGCATATTATATATAAACGGTCGTTTCTGTGTTATTCTTTACTTAATACGAGTATATATATTGCGTTCCAATTAATTAAATTGAACTTTAATCGTATAAATATACATTTTCAAAATGCCTATAAATTTCGGATACAATTGGGCCATTATTTAACTTACGGATGTCTGTTGTGCCACTTGTTACCCCTTAAATACGTTTTGGGTCCATTAAAACTGATGTATTTGGAATTTTATTTGACTTAAGTATCACTGTATAAACAAAGAAACTGTATTTCGTACAACAACGGTCTATCCACACTTCCGAAACAATTCTAATGTACTTCGAAATAACTATTTAAATGTGTGTAATATATTTATTTAACAACTATGCAGTTGTCCGATTTTACAATTATTTTGTAAACACGTAAAATTTTATTCGGTCGGTAACGTTAGAGAGCGAAAAAAAAACTCGACCACGTCGATCGTGTATATTAAAATATTTTACTCGTTATAATAATAATATCTACACACCGTGTCCGTAAGGGTGGACTTAATTAAAATTCCAACACACACGATTTCACTATGCGACACGCGCCTATTAATATATTAACAACACCGTCCTGCGTCGGCACCCGAATTTTCTTGTTTTTTTTTTTCAACTTTATTCGTTTTATCGTGTCCTAACGATTAAAACAACGCGGAAAAACACAACGCCCGTTATTTTTAACCTCTGTTTTTTACCACGACAACAAGAGAAACCGTTGCGCGCGTAATGAATTATGCAGAGCGGTATACAGCGTCAAGAAATCGAATTTCGATTCGGCACCGATAACGACTTTACGTCACTTTGTTGACGTCGTAATCGTAAAAATTATTTCTATTTCTGTTTCGCGCGGCGACGAACATTCGATTGTTTATGTTTTAATTTTTTTCCTTAACTTTCCGTGATTTTCATTATTGGGCGGTAACGTTGTTTTTGTATTTCGGCGCGTTCTCCCAAAACAAATATTTACGACACGTAAATGGCGGATTATTATTATCGTTTTATTTTTATTTTTCTGTAACACCCGTGCAAAATAGTCGTCCGCGCGCATGCACGTTTTGTGTTCGCCATTATAACGGCGCATTATTACGTACACATAACGCGTTATTGTATTATATCTCGCGTCCTTGGTACGCGAAAGCGATGATGTTCCCTTAAACACCTCGTCTCGTGGCCAACAACACGATCGTTGTTATCACGTGTTGTATTGTTATTGTTATCGGTCGGCGCTTCTGTTTCAACGCGATTAATAATGCCATTGCGGCCATCAATCTCCGCTCGCGCGCGATCGATCGTCGTCGTCGTCGTCGTCGTCGTCGAACTCTCGTGTTCCAGCGATATTATTGTACGTACAACGATTACGACGGTCTGTGACGACGCGTAGTGGCGTAACAGACTTGTAATGGCCAACGGGTTTTCAAGGCTATTGTATCGCGACCGGACGCGACAACGACGACGACAGTGACCAGAAGAAAAATACACTTTGTAACCGGATTTCTGCAGCGCGCGCGTGCGACGGCGGGACACGACGACTCGGTATGGACATCGCGTAGGTTAACGCGCGCGCCCCCCCCCCTCCCCTCGTCTACCGTATTACACTTTGCGAGCTGCCCGTGTGGTAACGTTCTGGAAACTGAAAATTCCGAAGAGGGATGCTGTTTCCGCGCAGAACAAATCGTCCCGTTAAGAACAATTGGAAGGCCAAAGATAACGTGAAACGATGACGGTTTCGCGTCGGCCACGTCTGAACCGCGGCGGCTTTCGATTTTTTCGGCCGACGGCGACGGACGCTATCCGATACGCGTTTTAAAATCGTGCGATGATTTTGTGATTAGTGCTTTCCGGCTAATTATTAATGGTACGAGTAAGCCGAGCGATTATCACCACTTCGATATTCGCTTACTGACTCCATTCGTATTCCAACGTTTTCGAACAAATTGTACAACAATCATGTGGACTTAATTTGTACTCGAAAACGTTTTATTCAATAATTATTTAGTTTACCTTAGATAACTGAATTATGATTATTACGCTTGTATAAAATTAAACAGAAACGACGTAAACGGGGGGTAGGGATGAGGGAACGAATTATACATTTTTAAAATATCGATTTTCGAAAACTTCGTTTGTTATTCGATCATAACGCTGAAACAGTATAATATATTATTTACTCGTAGGTAAAACGCGTACTGTATAAATATTTGATATATTATCTGTAGTTGGAAATCCGTTTTTATATACTATTACCCGTTTCTGTCAAAATTGCTATGGTATTTATCGTTCCAAAAGTTTTATTTTACGTAATTGCGGTTCGAATTTGAAACAACGTACGTTCTGTCCCGTTCGATTGCTAAAAGGTCAAGCGAATGCTATTTTATCAGTATTTGACAAATCGTTGTTTTTTTTTGTTTCCAAATACTTAATAATACGCAGGCAATATGCATACAATGCGTATCCGTTGACGTCGATAACGCTGTACGCTGTTAAGTTATTGGTCATTGCAACCGATTCGATGGGGTCAGTAGTCAGTGTGACTGATTTTCGGTACGTGTGAGCCATAGCGATCGAATAATATAAAAGTATATACGTATAGGATTATTTGGTCGTTCATTTTTTTTTTTTTTTTTACGTATTGTCACATCCACTCCTGATAACTGACGAATTTCATGATGTTTATTAGGTAAAAATTGTAAAAAAATAACTCCGTGGAACTAATATCCTTACACAATACTAATTTAGTTCGAAATTCTTCGTAATTATTAACTTCATCAAAGGTAAAACCCGCAAGATTAATAATAGCGTTCAGAAAAAATATCATTTGTAACGGCAACGAAAGAAGAAGAAAAATACCAGCGACAATCTGTGATATTATAGCTAAATATTCCGTTCGGTTTTGTATTCTTTAATAATAAATATATAGTTGTGGACACCACTGGTTTCAGTACGATTTTATTGTATGCGTAAATATTTAGTTTTTTCTATACCTTACTTTCAACATTTCTTATGGGTATCGTCATTTTTGTTTTCTAACTGTCTAAACATTTCCAACTTTTGAGTAAACGTTACAACAAATATTGGCTTAAAATAATAATAACCGAGAATTTAGTATAAAATGTATTATATACTAAATAAAATATATTTTAAATTAATTTGGTATAAAAAATAAAAATATTCATTATAGTTGACGTATAATTATGATTAGTTTGAAACCGCGTTTCTGTTATCAATTAATTATTTATTTAGTATGACTTATTGACGGCACGTCAACAAATAATAAAGCATATATATTTAGTGTACATAAATAAATACGGTATTAGTTAAGAGATAAGTGCACTCGGCAGAATTTTAACCTTTCACTTTAAAATATTCGTGTTATATTGTTTTGTTTTGTTTCGAGAATATCGACTAAGTTACAAAAAAATAATACACTGAAAAATAAAGTCGTGCGTCCGAGAAATAAAATGAAATATTTCGTAACCAACCGTTTTATATTTTAAGATATTGTATCGTATTGTTATTATAATAATCCAAAGAAAACAATCGTTTAGTTTAATTGCATACATAATTTACAAATTAAAACGACCTTAGTGTATTACTCATCGCTCTTGTTAATGTTTCTTTGGGAAAATTAACGCGAATATTTTTCGTTTTGAAACCATTAAGTAATCTTGAGGTTATGCGAATTAAAATTTAAACGCATTTAATTACATTATAATGTGTTAAACATATTTAAGAAATCACTTTTCAACCTTAATTGTATACAGTCTTACGCGCACATTTAAAATAAATGTGACTCTTATATATATATATATATGCTTGCGTGTGAAATACAATTAATACGTATGATTTTGTAACTTGCACTGTTTTATGAACGTTTTATAATATATATGTTTTTTGTTTGTTTTTAGAACCTATTTGAATTGATAAAAACCCAAAGCGCAATTATCAGCATAAGACTTATAGGTAAGTTGTTATTAAATCAGTTTACATGTATATAGTTGTATAGTATCGTCAGTGCTGGATTCAGGACATTTGGCGCCCGGAGCTGATAAAAAAGTTATACCCTTTTTAATTTACCCTTTTCTCCATCAGGAAAATCCTTGTTATTTTTCCAGTTAATACTCGTATTAACTTGAGAAATTCATTATAATCATAAATTATAATTCAAGTTTATGTCGCTGTTAATATTTAACAGTGAACACTGAACTAGTCTATTGATTATTAAAAATAAGTAACAACGAAGGTAATTCAATGGTTTAATTATTATCATTATGAAATTTTCTTAAGTTTTTACTTATTGCTTACTATTGTTATTGTTTTTCGTTGAAACATATTTTCATTACACCGCCTGACAGTCGTCACCATCACTCAATGACCGAATTCATAAAAATACAATTTTCGATATTACGAAAGCGTATTTTTCCTATTTCCATATTTAATCGGAGTTATGTGATATTTGTAAGACAAATAATTTTCAGTTGGCAGTATAATTAGTGACTAGAGTATACAACACAATTTACGGTTGAAGTTGAACTATAACTTAATCACGAATGTATTATAATTTTTTCTTATATTCTGTTCGAAAATGTATCATAGGTGCTTAAATTTTTCATTCTTTTTAATCAATTTCGAGGCGCCCGGGACAACGATCCGGCACTGGGTATTATTAAAATATACGAATTCATGCGGCAGTTTAAAACGTATAAAATACGCAAGCCGAACAATTACGAGATGAATCCGTTTTTAGAGTAGTTGGTGTATAATTATAATTCGAATGTTTATTTATGTACATGTACGTCGTGGTCAAACTAAAAAGGCTCCCGATGTCTAGAAATGAGCTAAGACACTAGCTACCGCTGCAACAACCGTTCGATCCATAATAAAAAAAAATCACACTATATATATAAACGAATATAGTGTATATGCGCCCGACGCTCTACACGCGCATTGTTCCTATAGAGACGGTATGTGTATTATAATATACATTCTAATGTATGTAAACAATCTCGCGAGATCGTAATAATAACGTATAATAAATATAGGATTTACTATTGTTCGAAGCTGTTTTACATATCGCGCCCGGAAATAGGGAAATGAAATAGAAGAGTATAAAACATGAACTTGTGCTGTTGGCAATTTGTTTTTATACATATACGCACACATAACCGTTTTACATTGATGAGATTTTACTATGCAAATTAAAAAAAAAAAAGCGCCGTATTATCTCCGCTTTGTACGCGCACACACATACGTTTTACAGTCGATGGTTTTAGAGGCGCGAATAAATAAATAAATAAAAATAAAAAAAATGGTATTTTCAAAAATACATTTGGCCTTTGATTGAAATTTCAACGGGATTAAATCCCCGGTATACCGCGCGTGTATACGTACTGCGTATTAAAACTCTAAGAATTTATGTGTATTTTTGTTAAACGTGTCTGTAAAAAATAAAAAATAAAAAATGAAAACGATATCCTGCGATTACGTTTCGCGAACGTGCCGATTATTATTTCGTTTGGGAATATTGTACGATTCGGATTTCAAAGCATTACGGAAACGCACGTTTTTTTTTATTTTTTATATCCGACCGTTTTCTAGCGCATCTCTCTCTCTCTCTCTCTATCTCTCTCGGGACTACCATTGTTGGGTGTGTGTGTGGGTGGTGGTGGTGGGGTAGGAGAGAAAAAAGCGTTTATGACCTGTTTTGCCCGTTCACGGGCAATCGTGTCGGCGCGCGGTCTCGCCGTTGATAAAATACGGGGTACCCGGACGCGATTATACACGACCTGACTATGACGGTGGGAATCGAAACGATAATAATAATATGTCGAGCCGACCGGTACCGATCCGATTTCCTTTTATTTATCTGTATTTTTTTTTATTTCGTTTACCATAAATGACTTCGGTAAATCCGCTAATGACGTCGGATTCCCTACGCGTGTTCGTGTGATCGTAACACGTTCTCCATAGAACACAAAGCCCGTATAATTGTTTTCGAATCCGCGCAGACTACGTTCGTTTCGCGAGTGTTTTGTGCGAACGTATCAGATAGACGAATCGGATTTTCCCCGTTTTTCACATAACAGTCTTGTTTGATATTCGCACGGAAAATGGCGCACAGCCGTATCGTATTTTCAAAACATTAAACGCGCGCGCGACGAGAACAACGCGTGTACGCAACAAACGGCCGTAACGTTGTAAATTCGTAAATGTGTTTTACAAACGCGCGTGCATGTTTGATTTCGGTCCTCCTTAGGCGGCGCCAGAACGTTTTAAACGAACGAATGAACAGCACGCACGGTGCATTGGTGTTTGTATGCCGTACTGCAAACATACAAATAAACGAATTCGAATATTACGTAAACAATATAATATTATAAACGTAGTTGTTCTCGAAAGTACATACGTATTGTCTAACGGGACGGATGTCTGTTGCACAGTCTACCGTTGTGTACAAAAACATAACAAATACCGATTAAAACAATTTAATATATATATTTTTACACTATCGTTCTTGGTTTTATTTTTTATTTTTTTTATTTATTTTGCTCGCGTGGTTAATCGTTTTTTTCTTCTTAATTTATTATTTACTTTATTATTATATAATGATAAAAGTTACGCGCCGACGGTGTTTTTTTTTTTTTTTAACGCGGTGATTAATGATAAAAGTTGTATGTGATATTACGAGGAAAAAAAACTGTCGTTATCATTTAATAACGGAATACCGTTTGATTGAACGGAAAACGGTTCCTGATATTACGCCGCACACAACATTGTTTTTGTGCGTTTTAACACGTGCCTTATACCGCTTAGACGTTGAGGTAAGAACGACGTATTTTTCCGTCGGGTCGGTTTATAAATTGCATCTCGTACGTTCTTTCGAGTCGTCTGACAGAACGTGTGCTGAAATCGCGCCTATCATTGCCGTACGAATACGAGATCGAATTTTAAAAACAAACACGTTAATAAAACGGTCTTGGACGATTTCCGCTTATTTCCGGACGTGAGGTGAATCGTATTATGAGGTTCGATCAAAAAGTAAATTGCATTGGGCCATAAGTCAAAAAGTACTACGATTAAAAAAAAAAAAAATGATTTTATTAAAAAGTACATAAAAAATGATTTTTCTACATAATCGCCAAACACGTTCTTACAATTTTCATATCTCTTGTTGAAAAAACTCCCGTCCATTTAGGGAACACCACTCGCTTCTCAGTTGTCTGAGTGATATCGGATCTTCGCTAGTTCGTCTTTCATGGGCCCGAATACATGAAAACCACTGGGTGACAAATCACGACTGTAGGGAGGATGTTCCCACGCGGTACTCATCAGCGATAACCGTTCGGCCGTTCTTAAACATATCGCTCCAATTTCCGATTGCTTGCCTTGAAATAATTATTCGCCATAGACTTCACATACCTCCCTGTGAATTCGTAACGGTCAATAACTGTTTAACCATAAAAATCGTATTACGCGTGAGGGACGTCATCCGACCATCCCTGGACGCGCGTTCGAAGGTTAGGTTGGGTAAGGAAGGTTAGGTCACGTGCCTTCGCGGACGGTGAAAGCGCGATGAACCGAAGCCGTCTGAGGTCATCCGTCGGACGCCGTGTTATCGGCGGCCGGACACCGACGCTCGTACGCCGCCCACCAGCGCGCGTTCGCGTTGTCTCTCCGGTCGTGCGGCGAAATCGGCGACGGCGACAAGTGCGCTCGTGAGATGTTCTTTTACTTTTAAACACTGCCCGTGTACTTTCCCGGGACGCGCGGATCGAATCGACACATTCGACGGCCGCGCGCGCGTATTAATTACAACGTTCGTTTGGACACGCTAAGTAATAAAACGTCGTCACGCGAACGATCGGCGCCATTATTTATTATACGACGTTTCTCGATTTGTCTCGCGTTCTTCGGCAAACAGCGTCCGAGGATTAGACATAAACAACACGGCGAATTCGTCATGCCGCGTACGGCTCTCGCGAAGCGTCGTGCCCAACGTGTGTTACGCGGAGGGGACTTATCGTCGCACCGGGGCCGCGCGAAGACCGCGTTTTCGCCTTGTCGGCCGTTTTTTACGCCGTCCACGGTGTCAAGTACACGTTTTACGCTCGTCCTCCCGTCGTCGGCCGCTTTACCGACTCCAATTGACAGCCGATACCTATTCCGCGTACGCTCCGATGGCAATCGATAGTCGTGACTTATCTGCTGCCCGTCGTGTCGTTCCCACGGCCACTACACACGAACCCCCCGAAAACGTCGTCGTGTTTCGCGATTTTTCTCTGGGTGTGATCCGGCGGTCGCGGTTTCCTTCTCGGACTCGTTTTCGAAAACGTGTACCTCACCCGGGGTGGTTGACTTTCTAACGTGACACTATTCGAATGCCCGTCGTTTTTGTAGGATTTTTTTTTTTTATTATTATTATGTAAAACTCGTTTCATAAATATTATGCCGACGTAGACGATTTTATAATGCGGTCCGATCGAATAATAATAATAATAATAACGACATCGAGCCCGAGTATTGTAGTCGAACGTCCGGTCGGAAAGTTTCCGAACGAAAACAATAACGTTACGGATAGGCCGACTACGACGCGTCGACTCTCGCGGACGGGTAAACCGGTTCGGCGGCAGACTGGTTTTATTTTTTTGTCGGACGGTATTTAAAAAAAAAAAAAAAAAACGAGTGGATATACCTGTAGGCCAGCAGAAGATCGAGAGAGTCTGGTATTAAAATAAAATAAAAAACGTACACAATACACGTACACGACGCGTATTATGTTGTATCGGTTCCAAGTGGAACGTTCTTGTCGGAGACTTTCCCCGCCTCCCGCGTCCGCGTTGAAAATATGTTGTTTTTTTTTTTTTTTTAATCGACGACCACCGCGACAACGTGCGTAGCTGCGACCATGTGGTCCAAGGTTGTCTCTCCGGCACATCTGATTCGGTTTTGGGCGCGCGACTTTCGTTTTTCTCGTGAAAACGCGAAAATAACGCGTTCGCCCGTCCGCGGTAACGCGAAACGAACGGAACGCGCGTTCGCAACGTCCGGAAAGACGGATTTTGAAAACGCGCGTCTGTTTTGTGTGCATTTCGTGTTCGACACGTGTGCGCGGACATTGTTTTTCGGCCTTACCGCCGCCAACACGGCCTAAATAACGCGTTGATCACGGTTGTTTTCGTTCACGTCCGACGAGTTATATACTATATAAATCAACAAAGTCGAGTGTAAATTGTGTTTGAATTATTTAAGACGTATAATGAATATTAATATAAAACAATTAGTTCGTTCATCATACCGCGTTATTAATACGGTGATTTATATGCACATGCATGTATTATTAAGTTCTCATTGATACGTGCTTGTAAGTCCGTCTTTATTATATTTTAACAATGAGACGGGGCGGTTTTTTTTTCAAGAATATTTATATTATAATTTCCGTTGTTTTAACGTATTCACGATTTTTAATCTTTACGATTTCGGGTTTGTAAACAACACCGAAATATGGAAACAGTAATGTTTTGAGTTAATAATTAACGCTTAAGGCAAAGTTAATGTTCAAAACAACTTTTAATAATAATAATTTTAATAAACGATCGAACCGGATCTTAAAAATTAATTTATCGGTGAAATTTAAATTTCGAAAATATGTGCGTACTTGTACTTGTCCCAATAAAAAATTCACAGTAACCCGTTGGACGTTCAATTGCTTATATTATCAATCAAATAAAATAATTCAAGGGAATGGATAGCCATTAACGATTTTTCGATTAAATACATTTGTTTAGGTCAACAAAAAACAAACAAAAAAACAGAAAAATGTGTTTTGTTGTATATATCGTATATATATAAATACTACGTTTACAGCATTATAAAAAATAAATAACAATTCCTTAAATTTGTTTAAACGTTATTTATTTGATACAATGTTATTTGCAAATTAAAGTAATTTTTAATAATTATGAAAAAATGTATACAGTTATCGTTAAATTTTTAAATTTACCAGCCAATTAGAATGAAAACGGAATCATTACGTTACAAAGTCGAGTAAAAGCTAAAATCATATATTTACTTACAATTTGCGAACAAACATCTCGTGTATTTTTAATAAGAGTTAAAAAAAATATATTATATATAACATAAAGTATAATAGTGACGAATACACAAAAACGTATCATTAAAACCGACCGTTTTAGTCCGATTCATTATGTATACGTATATATATATACACTTATACAATATACATATACGGCGCATAAAAAGTACATTTGTATACGCTATACTACATGTATACATAAAAAACGAAAGACAGAAATCCACAATAATTTAACACGGTGCGTGTTGAGTGAAAATAAGAAAAATGTGACTTTTGAATTTGTGCAGTAGATTTTTTTTTTTAAGTTTCACAACCGACTTCGGTTCACTTCAGATTTAGTTTCACGATTTTAACGATCGTACCTGCTATTGTATAGGATAGTTAAAAAATAGTTGACAATAATTATATTACATGTGTATAGGCAAGTTTTATGTATAAGTATCATATCGTTTTCATTCAAATAATAATACTAGCTTAAAAATAGAAATAAATCTCTCTTTTCTCGCAACCCGAAGAAAAAAAAACTTTTACGAATTTGTAAATTCTATTTATATAGTCGTTACTTTTATAATTGTTTTAAACATACAAACGCGTGGGCGTATAATGTAAAAACTATAGCTGTTTAATCTTAAACTCTCGCCTTTTACAAAATGGACGCATTATCTTTTTGCCGGCAATTATCGACGACATTTCAATTAAGTTAATCGATTGACCTTCAATATATATATACGTAAATACGTCCGTTTTGATTTGCCTACACAAAACACACGACGTTTGGGTTTTCGGTTATTTGTAATTTGTTGCTGTCGAGAATACCGAACAAAGGAATTGTTTCGGCGGCAGAGTTTGGTGTTCGCGGTCGAAACACGCGGTATTGGCATTACGAGTATTATATGCCACGGCGGGTAATGTGTTGTTTTTCGTTTTTTTTTTTTTTGCTCCTTCTGAACTTACGTTTAAAGTTATTCCACTCGTGTAAAACCTTTGGGAATTTTATCAATAGTACGCGCCCCGCGCCATCGTCAGTTTAGAGACGCACGTACAGGAAACAAAAATTTAGTTGAAAGTACACGCGTGTCTACTCACGAGTGAGAGCGTCGAACACTCGTGTGCTGCGCGAGACGAAGTAGTGACTTACTACATTAGTAAATGTCTAAGTTTTCGAACGAAAAACCTCAAGAGAAAAGTTATATCACATAATATGTTAATATGAATATTTGACTGCGCGTCGCTACAGAACATATATTGTACATAATGTACATAGTGTACTATTTATTGGGATTTTCGGAAAGGAAAAATACCGTGACGATTGTAGTTTGTCCGTATTTTCGTACAGGCAATTACCCGTTGGGGAGTTTACGGTTTTCGCAAGTTCAAATAGGAAAAAAAAAACACGATACCATCGTTCTATAAATCCATAATTTGGCCAGGAAACTTACTTTGTATGTTACACGTCCGACTCGCGGGCCGCTGTTATAGCGATGCGTCGTTTCATTAGATTGATTCGATATACATTGTGGAAAACGTGTTCTATTAATTTTCGATCCCTTGTAATTAACTTAGTTTCGCGGGGTCTGTACTGGACTCCTTTAATCTATTTAATATTTTTGGTGCGTTTTCGTTCGTCCCACATGAATACGTTGATTAGCTTGCGGAAACTACTGTTATAGTAATTCATTTGTTCATTTAACTGGAAACCTACCGAACCGCTATCGCATTTACTTATGGTCAGCGATGGGTAAAATTAATCATTAAAATAATCGCCGTGTCCCCACGCATGTTTGAAATCCTCTGTTCTGGTTTACGCACTCGGACGAAATTCACATCGAACGGATTTGAAAAATGTCACTCGTTATTTTGTTGTTGTTGTTGTTGTTTCTTTTTTTTTATGGTTATTACCGAAATCGTGATCCAGGTGTATCGTATATGACATTACAATAAAACGTTCCACGATTCAGTGTACGTGTATGCTTTTAATATTTTTTATGCCGCATTCGATTCGGTTTATTCGTTTCGACCGCTTCGGTGCGGGTTTTATTTACCATTGCAAACGTCCGTCGCTAAATACGTAACCATGTCTGCGGAGCATACCGCGGTATTCGCGCGGACGTTCCGTTTGTTACAACTGGAATACCAGGGCACTGCTGACACCGGACACACGGCTCGTTCGCGCATTACACAGCACGCGAAAACATTGTTTTTGCCGTCGCGGCGGTCCGCCCGCCTGCAGTATTTTATTATCACTACGGGCATATTATTATCGTGCGCGCGTGTATGTTCACGCGTACCGTGCGCGGGGCGGTTAAGCCAAAAATTAACCTCCGCGACGTAACTTTTCCACGGTAGGCCGGCAGACGGGATTAAAACTTTCCAGTCGGAGTCGGAGGAAGCGGGCCGCGCACATATTTTATACAGCCGGAGGTGCGCCGTCGTCCGAACAACTCGCGCGCACCCCGCACACGTGGTGTGTAACAACACGCGTGTAACGTACACGAGGCAACTTCCCGACAGTCGTCCGGCCGCCATCTTGATACGGCCGATCCGGTCGAAAGCAGTCGACGACGATCCGTGTACAGGAGGGCGGTTTGAAAAGTTTCCGGCTTAACGGTGGATTAATCAGTTTTATTTTTCAACGCAATCTCTCGCTTGAACTCGATACGTTTTTGTCAGACCGGAAGAGCAACATGTCGTTTCAACGTTCGTTGAAGATTTTCAGCCTTCCGAGCCATTTCTTCGGAGTGTCGGGAACGCCGAATCTGGACGAACGAGTCGGACGGCGAGTTAATTCAAATTTTAATCCGTTTAATTCGACTGCGCGCGTGTGAACCCGGTGCGCGTTATCTTGGCGGAACAGGTTTTCTTTTCATTTTTCAAGCGACTTTGTACGCGTTTTTATTGTAGTTCAAAGAAACTAACTGTTGTTTGTCAGAAAATCATACAAGTTTTCCGATACAAATCAGATAACGGTTTGTAATATAATTTTTATGGTGGCGTGTTTATTTTTAGGTCGGGCCGGAAACTTTCCAAATCACCCTGGTATGCGGTCGTAATAAGACGACTGTCAGAGTGGAGGCGTACCGACGTGATAATTTATCGACGTATGTTGTCCGGTGCGCTATAGTGCAAGCCATATACACAATGTGTAATACCGATATGTTATACGTATTCTACAGGCTCGGCGTGTAATGACGAAATTGATTAGGAATACAAATATATATAGCACGTGTCGCGGTAGGAATCGAATTTAAAAATGGCGAAATACGCTCTCGTGTTGATTGCTAACACGATACATTCTGTACACGGGACCTGCAGCCGACTTAGATCTCGTGGCGGTTTTTTTTTTTTGTCCGAGACTCGCTCCGCTCGTTATTGTCGTCGAATGTTTTGTGATTTCCGATCGGAACGCGCGCGCGCGTACGGAATTAAAGAGACAAGCACTCGAGACGGGGTCGAAAAGAAAGAAAAAAACAGTCGATACGTTTGTTCGTTACGAATACACAATCGCACGCGATTTTTCCCATTTGTTTGTTTAGTATACTGCGCGTACGCGTTATTATATTTCCCTGGTCACCATCGCGACATCTCCGCGGTTCAATAAACCGGTCTCTGGTGTTATTTAATTTATTTGGACGGCGTTGTTATTAGTGTACGCCGAACGGACGACGGGCCATTGTTGTCGGGGGACTTGAACCAAGGCCAATTGTGCCGTCGTCGCGTGACTATACGTGACTATATGTATATATATATATATGACAGAAGATACCGTGTGCCGTTATATACGATCGTTATTACCGGGCCGAAAGGGAAAAATAGGGGTCGACACTGTTGTGTAGCTGATATATATAATATAGCCGGCGCGTGTAATAAAGCTAATAATAATAAGAATAATAATAAGAATATTAAGAAAAGAATAATAATAACGCGACGATACACGGTACACTGTGATATTATAATTTCCGAGCGATTGTCGTCCGCGTGGCACATCCACGGCCTAATTAACTATTCGTTCGCCGCGTAAGGAAAACCGGACCTCCCACGTGTATAATATTTTTTACCACGTACGTTCGGCCGAGAGACGTTCTTACCGCGTGACTTATTACGACCCGTGTTGGTAATAACACGATCAATGATCACTGTGATTGTAATTTATGTTTGAAAGTTGCATCGTCGCACGGATAATACAATTCTCTTCGTTTAATCTATCCGTACGCGTTCTTTGCGACTGTTTTTGTATAAAGTCGATAATCGCGTCTAGACGTTTATCTTTTTGTACGTGTAAAAACATGTATTTACGGAATCGTCGTATTCCGTACGAGTGTTTAAAATTGTTTAATGGCGTTTTAGTTTGAACTTAATTTAGTTTTTATGTGGTTTTAATTTAGTGGCTTATGTTTGAAACGAATCCGGCGCTACGTCGAGAATGATATTATAATCACGTTAAAATATAATTGACGTGTTTTCCACGTTAAATACCCAACTGGTATCGAAAAGTACGACTGATATTCTACGAAATGCCTTTTGTCAACGTGCGTCGTAAAAACGTACAGTTTTTAAAAATATTCTCATGTATACATTACAAAATACATATTTATTTCAATTTTAAAATCAATGATAAAATAGTCGTTTTTTATCCGTACGTTACACAACATTAATCGAAACGCTAATTTAATACTGCAAAATTCAAGTACACGGCAAATATTGTTAGTATTTTATTTCGTTTCTAGAATAGATATATAAATAAATACGCGTTTAACTTAAAATCGAAATTTACCAAGAAATTTTATAATTACGTTTGAGAATTTAAAAAAAAAAATGATATCACATCGTCTTATGACATAATTTCGTAGAATATTCTCGAGTATCTAAAAAAAATCAACAACCCATTTACAGTTGAATCGATGTAACTACACAAACAGTTAAATTATACCACGTAAGATATGTTACAAAATACAAGGTGACGTATAACTTGTCCAGTTCATTGATTGCTATTCAAAATGTTTATTAAATATATTTCTATTCTTGACGCGTGTTTGCACATTTGTATTGCGTAATCATTTTCGTTTAACTAATCGAATCGCACGTTTCATTTTATTTAGTTGTCGAAAAAAAAAACCGCAGTCATTATTCCCAGTAAGACTACTGTAACGTATCTTTTTTTATATTTCTGAAAAATTAAATCTTCCTACGCGCGTGCGAGTAGTAAAATATTAACCGTACACGTCGAATACAATTCTGTGCATCGCATACATACGAAATGGCGTGCCAATAATTCATATGTGAACAAAATATATATATATATATATACATTATATATGTACAATTTAGCCATATCTTGTCATCTAATGGCGCGTATTCGTCGTTCGTTTGACATTAATAATTATATTTTAAACGCGGAAATACGTGTTGACGATGATTTACCGATAGAATTAGCATTTAAATTCTTACAGTTTTTTCTTCTTCTAAAAATTAATAAAACCATTAAATTTGATTAATATCAATGGGCGTATACATACGTTTATATTTTATATGTATGAAAATTTTGTTCTATACAATTCGAATATTCGGTATCTTTTATGTGTTCCATCAGAGTCGCTGTACACTCGCCGCAATAGTCAACATGAAATGAATTATATATTTAAATACATATTTACTGTTTATTTAAATACAAACACTACCGTACGTGATTGTTTATTTTAATTGACTAATTTTCACGGGTTTTTTTTTTTAAAAATTAATATTTATAATTGAATGTATGTATGTATTATATGTAGGTACGTCTTAAATAAGATTAGATCAACAGGTTTATCTTATGTTTTTCTAAAAAAAAACGCACCAGTTGTGGCAAAAATCCATATTTTAAAAACAATTCTGTATATTATGGGTGTTTAAACATACAAATTATCGAAAATATTTCAATTTTGATACAGCAATTATAGTTATTTATATTATAAATATTTGTCTCATTACTCATATATTCATCACCTTATATAACTCACAATGTCTCGTATCCATTTTATTTATTCTAATATTGAGTATTCAACGCGAAAGCTGATAATGGTTCACTTTATTCGCGATAAATATATTTTTTTATTTGACAACAATGTACATAAATATATATAAATAATATATACCATAAAACAATGCCACGTAAAGATACTACTTGTATACAATATTTTTTGAAACGTTTCCGGGTTTTTCCTGTCTCTCTCTCAAAAAAGTCTCATTCATATTTCAGCAGTTATTTTGAATACACAGTTGCGACTTGTGTTTTTAGTTCGAATAACGTTTCAGTCAATAATCGTTAGCGATTTTACCAATTTCTGATATTAAGTGAAAAATAATGTACACGTAATCGAATAACATGTATTATATATGTTGTATATAATCTGAATGTAGGAATTAATTTTTAGCGACGTGAAAACGGATTATCATGAACGGTACTAATATTTTATCGTAACGAATTCGCTGTTTCACGTCGATGAAAATTATTCAAAAAATTTTTTTGTCATTCAGAAATTGATCGCTATCAATCAAAGCTCAGCCCTCGGGAAAAATCTGTGTATAGAAAAATAGAGTCAGGTGATCCGACGAATGTTCATTAATCAAATGTAACACGCACTGTTTATAGACGTTACTGTTCGTTTCGGTAGAACGTCCTCGGGGAAAACGAACCCTTTCAACGTGCCGGGGGAGGGGGGGGAAGAGAAAAAACGTGTTTTACATTTAGGATTTTGCACACGTAATTAAATTTTGTTTACGTAATAAATATCTATCGATTTCACCGCGTTTTTAATGTAGGCGCTTTGTACGTGACAAACGGAAGAAATTGGAAACTACCAGTACAATAAGGACACTCAATTAAAACGGAGAGGGGGAGAGGGGACTCAGTATATATAAAACGAAAGTCGCAGACAATCGGAAAAACAAAAACATTAATTCCAAATGTTTACTTAGCGTCGATGTAATTGCTAACTTGCAGCAATACGCGACGCGGTGTATATATATATATTTGTAGGTATTTCTTTTTTATCCAGGGAGTGGGGTAGGGGTAAGAAAAAACAATAGCTACGAGTTAATAATTGATTTTCTTCGGAATAACTCGTTTCAATCAATTAGAATTCTATTGTTGAAGTTCGGTTTGTAATTAAGGTACACATACAACGATACAATATGAAGTGATCGAAGAGAGAGAGAGAGAGAGAGAGATAGCAATCGCGTTTTGTCGTGTAGAAATCCGAATACGAATTAAAAATGTATGGTTAACAAAGGAAAATTCAACTTTATAGCCGCGTTGTTCGTTTTACGCAGGTACGCTTATAAACGATAATTATATGTACTGGAATTAAAATATTTTAAGGAGATTAACAAAAATATATAGTTTATGTAAATGGTAAACATTATAACAGGTATCACGTGTTGTACATTACGATCCATTACTATATATACACGTTGTAGTAGTTATTTTATACATTTAATTAGTACTAAAAAAAAAAATCCATAAGAATATGTTCGTTTATATACAACAGAGAGCACACTGCAGGATAGTATTTGTCGTGTTATTTACTCTTTTTACGGGCGTACGGCACTTATATCCCGTGTAAACATTAATGAATTTTCCACTTTAATTACGAGTTATTTGAACAGAAGCCCTGTGTGCGCTACTGGTATCTACGTGTTTCTCGTGCATATTACACGAAGTTTTCGCAATGTGTGTATATAGATACACGAAAGTAGTAAAAACGATTGGTAATCGACGATTCGATCGAATTTTATTTTTAATAAAAGAATATAGGCTGGCCATTACAGGACGGCATTTGAGGTCCGAAATAAACGAGAGAAAGAGAAAAAAAACGGAGAAATAAAAAAAACCTCCGGCAATTCGGGTAACGACAAGTTGAAATCGTCGTCTTGAAATTAAACGCGCACAGTCTTTTCGAGTTTCGACGACGAGGCGAGAAAAACGTGTCGGATCGGCATAGAAGCAATGTTATAAACGTGCGTAATATAATGTGTACGTGAAAACTGGTGCGAAAATTTCATTTCTTTTCGACTGTTATCGGCAACCGTATATTATTCGTTCGGTATACGGAAATTATTTTTGAAATTATTTTTTCCGACGGTTTTCTTTTTAGTCCCAAAAGTTTTTTTTTTTTTGTTCGTCTCCACGTATAAAATATAATGTATAAGAATATCATCGCACTAACGCGCTTAAATTTCACTCGCTTTTTATACGCATAAGCGTGTGTGGATTATATTCGTATACTCATCGTATTATTATTATTATTTTTATTATTTTTATTTTTTTTTTAACTCGACCATTCATATGCGCATGACTGTATAATAATGTGTATAAATATGTGCAACTCGTTTATGTCTGTGTCTGTTTATAGGGTATATTCACGAATTGAATTGGAATGAAACGCGGTGTAATATGTATTCAGTATTATATAATATATATATATATGCATAATGCATATTCAAAAAAGCAATTTTTAGAAAGAGACAATTTCACCTCTGGATAAAAATGAAATTCGTCGGATAAAACATGTTTTGGTTATTTTCTAACGATGTAGAAATGAACCACGCGTTTAGTTTTATTTAAACGCACAAATATAGTTTTCGATACGATTATTAATTTAATTGATTTGAAAAAAACCGCGTTTCATACGATATATCGAATACGAAAATCATAATATATTTTTAGCGGTTAGTCAATTTGTAATATTTTGAAATTCTAAACGTGTTGTTTCGAACACTATATTCCTCGCTGATGATAATATTTCGTATAACAAGTTGTTCGCTTTCAAACGTACGTCCGTAGACGGTTCATACATAAACCGTGCGGGTTCGTCCGTATTTTTGTCGAAATCAATAATCATCTCAATTCGATTGTAGAAATAAACGATACGTGTTGTACTCGTACATAACGAACGTACGTAAACATTTACACGACAGGCATTTTATAAAATCCATCGACATTGTGTAAATGTTAAGTGCGCGCGATCTGTTTAAATTAAGCCTTCCTGGTCCTAACTGGCGTGTAATAAATGCAATGGTTATAGAGTCGAGAGTGTCTTGCAGTCTCGTCATTGTATACGTCCACCAGACTCCTCGTACATTTTGTATACATCATATTAAATATATATATATATACATGTACTCGAGTTAAATTCGAACGTATTGTGTTTCGCGCGCGTATTCGGTCACATTCACTCGTTCCGAATTTTTCACAATTATTATTCTCGATTAACAGAACGTACGTTGGTCGTACACACACGTTAGCGTTACGTTCTAGAATCGAAATAGTATGAACGCGACGATTTGCACATTATAATAACGGTATAGTAAATATTATTAACACGTTGAAATCGATTTTTATAAACTTTACAAGTTTCTTCCTTTCGAACGTGAAAAAGCATGCCGAATGAAGTAAAAACACGCTCGACCGTTCCGCGAAACGAATAACAATTATTTTAAGTCTGTAAATACGAATATATATATATTTATTTAACGCTCGTACGAGATGTACAACAAAAAAAAAACACTCTCGTACGGTGTTGGAATTATAGCGCGAATACGATTGTGTCTCGTCGGGGTTTTAAAATACACGTACAATATATATACACGTTGTACGGGTTCGACACTGAGGGGATCGGAAACGGATATTTTCTGTCTTTGTCTTGCACACACGAAACATAGTAAAATAGACGTTTCGTACTTCCGACGATCGATCCAGTAGTGCGACAAGAAATTTGAAAACAGATTTGAATTCGTCGTGAAGTCTACTTGAGATCGACGTGCACGCATTTTAAATTTTTTCGCTATAAATCTCTCCAAAATGAATTGAACAAATTTAAAATAAAAAAATTCCTAATATTTAATTTTTGAAGATTTGAAGATTTTAAAAAAATTTAAAACGGTGGGCAAGTCGATCTATAGTGAAATTCACGACGAATTCAAATCTGTTTTCAGAATCCGTATCGTATCACTAGATCGATCGGTACGAAACGTCTATTTTACTATGTTTCGTGTGTGCAAGACAAAGACAAAAAATACCAGCTTCCAATCCCCCTAAGCCAACGGATCCGACGGCAGTTTGTACGCGTCTATAATGTGCTATGTATTATTTGCAGTGATTTAATTTGAAACCGATCGGCGGCGATATATATGTATATATATATATACGGCGCAAACGAAGTTCCCGTCTCTCTCGGCATTGCAGTTTTTCCGCTTTTTTATACTCGCCATGCACGTGTCTGCTGGTAGTACATAAAGAGTTTAACACCCGCCAAAACGTTTTTTTTTTTTTGCGTACGCGTTTTATTTTCCACATACGTGACTTCTATATATGATTGTATGCAGCATATCATATTTAAATAGAAATTTCATTATCTACGCGTTTATACATGTATGTGTATATATATATATAGTTGATTTAAATCCAGACTTTTCGGTTATTTATTTCCCCCGTTTTGAAATGCGCGTAACCGGTAAACGATATTTTCAACGAGGTATTTCGTATGTTTTTAACGGGCGCGCTCGACACGAGAAACGCGTATGATATTCGACGATATGATCGGCGCCGCGCGCTTGAGACAGTAGCACACATTTAATCGCGTATCGGAGAACGATCGTGAATAAATCTAATGGTGTTTTTCACATTAATCGCCGACTCGTGTTAGGTGTGTCCGACTTAACATAATAATACGCTCTCTAACATAATAAATCTCTCTCTTTCTCTCTTTCTCGCATTTCCAAAAAAACTACTGAAGTTGTTGTTGTTGTTGTTTTTTTTTTTTTTTTTAATAAACGTTAATGGATGGCGAATTCATAATTAAAAACGCCAACGAATCATAATCAACTTGAGACTACTAACCAGAATTACGTAACAAAGTATATATATATCTACACGTATTGTGTGTATACCGTTTATTATATAAAGCGTATCTTTATATAATACTATGGTACACGACGAGCAGGGGAACACGAGGACACGTTCATCGGTACATTCACGTGATCGACGTACAAATATATTATATAGTATTCGTGAACATATAGATCTAAAGATGTTTTTTGCGCATTAAATTATTTCGTTGAGAGGTCTGTTATATTGGCTGTCGTTTAGATAATTTCACAGTTATATCTAAATCATTTTGTTGTTGAACAAAATTTAACTACCGACGACGCACGTTTTATGATATAAGGATTAAATTATGAACACTGTAACGACGTACTTCGTTCACATACCTGATTTCTCGTCAATCGACCTATATAAATAATATATATTCATATATATTATAAGTACAATTATGATATATACAGTGTTGGCTTGTGGTCGCTGATAGAGGGAGTGCGATTTTAAATATCAAATAGTCTTCTCTTTGAATTTAAAAAAAAAACCCAAAATGGCTAATAATTTAACAGCGATCATCCGATCTTCCTATTACATGGCCGGATATAATGCTCTGCGTGCTTGTGAATCGTAAAGGCCAGGGAAAAAAATTATTGTTGATACAACAGGTTGACTGTCACGTGTATATTTTATTTGCACACGAAGTAATGTCCATACTCGTACAAGAAAATTGTATATGCTATCCAAAAGAGTTTAGAGTTAAATTTGGCAAAAACCTCATTTCTGGACACGACGAATGATGGTAATTAAGGGGGTGTACGAAAATCTGTACATATCGCGTCCGGTAAAAGTCCCGAAAAATACCGTGGCAGTCCACCCGAATGGCGATTTCATGCGTGTTCGGTACTCGCAACAGAAACAACGCTTCAAGAGAGAAAATGCGTGTTATTATTTCACTCGATCCGATATCAATCCAGTAACATTCAGTTCGCTCGTTTAACAATACGATTATATTTGTACGTCGCGTTTGAATGTCGTTGAATCTCGCGACGACTTGAAAACCGCGGACACAAAACGGAGACGCGAAAGAACACGGGTTTTCAAACCTCTGGCGGTTTTCAGCCGTCGTCGTCGTCGTCAGCCGCGAGACTTCGGGCGTTTCGCGTTTCCGGCCGCGTGCCGATCGACCCGGAAGCGTGAACCGCCCCACGCGGGTAGCCGCACAGACTCCACGTACACGTACCGCGGAACCGGACGCGCGACGATATTATTTCCTCGGCGGCGACGTGTGCGCCTCTCGTACGTGGTGTTATTATTATTATTATTATTATTATTATTATTTGCCGACCGAACGCTCGCGCCCGCGCTTTATATCTCCTCATACATTATTGCGGCACGGGACGATATTGTTTCTACGCGCAGCGTTGTTGCATTGTGTTGGTTTTCGCGAATTAGCGTTGTGCGCGCATTGTTTTCCACGTCTCCCGGAAAACCGCACGGCGAACGCATTCAGCGCGTTCAAGAAGAAACGAAAACAATGGCGAACTCGATTCGCCCGGCGACAACAGGATTACGTAGGAGCGAAACGACACGCGCCACATCATCGTGCCCGACGGTTTGTCCGCGCGCGGCTATCAAAACCGGACCGCTGTGATAACACGTGCGCTTTTACGCGAGTGCGTAGCAAACTGCGCTCCGCCGGCACGTCCGAATCGAATCGAATTCAAATGCTGTTAGTGAGATTTGTGTGCGATATTATTTTGGAGCACTGCCGTCTGAAAGAAAAAACACTAATCTCGAGTTTGTACCGTTTTACCTGTATGCCCTATAAATAATATTACAGAACTCGCATATTTTGAAAGTCGAAGTCGACGACGAGATTAGAATGATTAGTCGATCATTTTTTAAATGTACGATAATTTTAGTTTACTTATCTACGTCCTGCGAAATTCTAATCATCTCTTCTAGTCGTCACGCGTCACTGATTTGATGACCTACGTGCGCTTATTGCTGTGTAGTGCGTACTGTTTTACGATTTTTTTTTTAACGATTTATCAACATTATCATGGATCGTTGGTTAAATAAATCAGAAGATACAGTAAAATCATTCTCATCAAATACAATTAATGATAAACAAAATGTTCAACCGACAAATTCTGCCCGTTTCAAAATAGAAAATAGTCCATTTAACAAATTTATCGGTACAAAGTAAAATGACTACAATTTTCAAGACAAATGATGAAATTCGAGCTTTAAAAAAAAATTAAATATTGGGCGGGGTCTGTTTCTCAACGTGAAATAGATAGTTTTACTTTGTTAAAAGAATAGACAGAAACGGTTAATGGAAATATTGAACATTTTGACGAAATAGTGCAACATTTATCTGAAATACTGTCTTCAATAGAAACATATTTTTAGCAAGAACATATAAAATTAATGACACAAAATAATTAGGTTAAAAATCCATTTTTCTAAAAAATAAACCAAAAGAATTCTCTGTGAAAGAATATGAAGAATTTATTGAATTGACAACCGACTCATCGTTAAAAACTTTATTCGAAGAAATGTCAATAACAGATTTTTGGTGTAGAATCACTGATGAATATCAATATTTGAGTAAAAGAGTTGTACAAATACTTCTTCCGTTTTTGACGAGAGATTTTTGTGAAACCGGGTTTTTATCATATGCATCAACCAAATGAAAATATCGCAACAAATTAAACGTCGAATCAGACATACGCTTTCAACTCTCTACTATCAAGTCAAATATTAAAGAACTGGTAAATGATAAAAAGAATATCATTGTACACATTGGCATTTATAAATTACTTGGTAATGTTCATGTTACGTTTTTTTCGTTAATTAAATTCAATATTTTGTTTTTTACATATTTTGTAGAAAAAAAATTAAAAAGCTAATCATTTATACATCATTTTTTGAGTTATCGCTTAGAATTGGCGTTCCGTAAATTTTTTTAGCAACTCGAGGGCTCCGCGAACAAAAACGTTTGAAAACCGCTGGTATAATGTACACGGGAATATATAATGTAGCTTAAAGTATATTGCGATTCTGCGTATATTCGGAAAAAATGTACTGTTGCCAGTGCACAATAAAGGCAAACGATATCCGTCTGTTGTTATTATCCTAAAAATATGGGTTAAACATTTTATTATTTTTTTAAATATTTTAAATAAATAGAACCGTCTGTGCATATGAAATATATCAATCATAAGAATGTAATTAAAAATTATTTTAAGAACGTTCATAACGACGAAAACACAAATAACATAAATATGAAATCGGACGATCGTCGTCGTTTTACACCGCTTTTACCTCGATATTCGATTCAATAGAAATCCGTCAAACATACGCCGCGAGAGCAGCCGATATTCGAATCGAATTTTCTATAAAGATTAATGAGACCGTTTATAATAACGTATATAATAAAAATCTGTAGACTCGTGTGGGTGAAATATGGTACTGACTACACATTTTACATATAAAATATCGCTTGCGAACACTCCGTGGAAATAGTTAAAATTCCACGCGAAACGCAATCAATTCGAAAAGATCGTAACTCGATTTTTGAATTTATTAAAAGTAATACACACACATTTCAACACGTAGAAATAATGTGTTAGAATTTAAAGAATGTACGTTGGTGTCGGTCGTCAATATGTGTATTGTTGACGTTTCGTACGTTTTCGCTGCAAGAACGACAAGAAGAAAAAAAAATAGATTCGCGCCATTCTCTTGAAAATAAGTCGACAAAATAACATCCCACGTATAGAAATTAATGTCGAGCCAGACAAATCCGTTATCGGTTTACGCTTTAAATAAACGTTGCCGATTGATAAAACGTACAACGTTTTCGACATCTTTTCTCAGAGCGTTTGTTCAATTGAACCCCCCCCCCCCCCCCCGAGTTTTCGTTATCCCGAACGGCGAGAATATCGTAACGAAACGATTTCCCCCGTCGTCGCGTCAAAATAATAATTACGATCGTGCTCGGCCGATTGTAAGCGCGCGTTTTTTAAAAACAATAACCGTCGTGGCGGGAACGAGAGGGTTTGCTCGTTTCGACGTCGAAACGGATTAAAGGGTTTCGCGTTAATAATAATTGTTCGCCGGCACCGGGCGAGATAGAAAATTTAACGCTCATTTTCTCGGTTTTCTCCGACGCGCGTACGCTCACGCGTACACACACACAATATACGTGCTCGCACAAGTTCGAACACGTCACACCGTCGCGTATATGTGTTTATTGTGCGGGTTGAAAGGTTGGATGATTTTTATTATTATTCTTTTCTTTTTTTCCCCGTTTTTTTTATTGTATCGCTACCGCATTATAAAGGGACCGATGTTTTTCGCGACGCGGTCCTGGTGTATACCTCTACCTGCGTATACCGTGTTTAATATAAATACATTATCGCGCGGAAGATCGTGCGGGGTCGAAAAAAAATGCGTTTTCCCGCGTCTGTTTTTTTTTTTTTAATTTTCCTTCGTGTTTTCTACGGGACGACACAAACGCCGGAAGGAGAATGTATTCCTTTCCGGTGCCTCCGTTTGCGCCACCGCGAATAAAAGAAACACGTGCCGCCGCCGTAATCGCGTGTGCGCGTCGAAACGTTGAAACGTCGTCGTCTATTTTAATAATGGAGCTTTTTGTACTCGGCGGTGGTTCACTTTTGGTAATGCCAAATTGATTTTTTCACGACCTCATGAAATCCAAGTGTAAATGACGTTTTCCCGATCTCCAGACGAACCCGTCGAAATCCTTCGGACCGTTTTCGACATTTACAAACAATCGCTCTCCAAACGATTGTTAATCGATTACCACGATAACGTACGATATGGTGTCTCGCCGGAAATAATAATTCGTTCCATTTAAGTATTAACTGATGAGACTCGAAAATTTAAATCGAAAGAATTTTCAACGTGCAAAAATATCTCGTAGATAATCTAGAAATGCGCTTGAGCATTTTTTTTTTTTAAACAAATAATTTACATTTTATTACGCAATCCGTTATATTCTGTAGGAATTTTGAAAATTGTTTATTATTTAATGTTTGCTACGTTTATCGAATATTTTACTGTAACAATTTAACATGAATATATGCTTCCTGAGTTCATTCGCTTGTTTTTAATGGTTATTTTCAAACGTGCAGACCTACGTGTGTTATCGTTAATACTTTTATAATGGAATTATATGCAGCACATAGTTAGAAAGAACCTTCTACTCATTGAAGTATAACAATTAGTAGATAATAGATATGTATTAATGGATTTCGAGTAATTTTTTTAACGAGTGGGAAAATTTTCTTTCGACCAGCATGTCTAATGACGTGTCTACGTACGTATCATAATGTAATGACCTCAACTCCGACATCGGGTCTAGTTGGTTTTTATTTGTTTCACATGTACAATTGTACATACGCATAGTTACGATTTTTTCGATTATTTTACTGTGTCGTCTTTTTACAAACGTTTATATCGTCTCTCTATGATACGCCATCATCGTAATGTCATCATAATATTATTGCGCGCCAGTCGGTTTGCCGCCGATCGACAATTACCGAGCCGGCGCGTAGTCTTCTGGTTTTACGCGTCGCCATTATTTCGTTTTCCGCATTTCATTCACCTCCTCGTCCGTTCTAAACGATTCGAGAATCGAGATTTTTGTCAATAACGGTCACCGCTAGAAATCTCGACCTTATGGCATTTGTACAGAAAAACTTTACCAATTATTCGAGCGAGTACAAAACATCAGCTGTTCGACCGTTCAAAGTTTATTTAATAATAATCCGGAAAGTTTTCCCAGAAACACATAAATTTAATCAACAATTAGTATTTTTGGCTATAAACATAAAATAATACCGGAATAAAACAATGCGCGCCGTTCCGAGTACGGGCGGGGCTCGTTGTTTTTTTCTTCTTATAAATATTAAAAAAGGACTATCGCGGGGTACGATTTCGTTTCGATATCGACCGGTTTCCAACTCACGTCTCGAGAACATCGAATTATATTATACGCGTACGGAAATAGGCGTGCCTGTTGTACCTTGTCCGTTTCTTCAGAACGTCGTTTACGAATTGAAAACTCCGGAAAGTAATCGTACGCTCGTTCCGAAATCCGTTAGACTCCGATGTCCGCGCTCTTTCTTTATCGAAATTATCACGCATCACACATATCCACGGATCCGGAATCAAATTATTTTAAAATCGAGAACCCCGACGACGGATCCATCATAACGTCTCGCGAGTTGGATCGACGCGTAACCTCGCGTTTCTGCTATTGTCGACGTTTTGCCGAGGCGTTCGTTATCCGTCTTGTTCTCGCGAGATGTCGGTCGACCGCCGAGAATCTATACACGGTCATTAGATTTGTGGTATATGTGTCGCTCAATTCCGACGGATTTCGTCGTTTCACACAACGTCCCCTAAACACACACGTCGTACATTGATACTGTTTGTTCTGACCGAAAAACACTCGGGAAATGATTTACGGGGCCCGTACACGTACGGATCCGTGTGCGTGCGCGTGTAACAATGATTTATACTCGGCCTTTGCCGACACAATAATAATAATAACAATAATAATAATAATAATAACGATAATAACACCCGTGTCCGAGTGTCCGCGCGGTTTGGACACGCGTACGCCATAGAGACCGTATGTGTACGCGATACGCGTGATTGATGAGACGAACGTCGCGGGTACACAATACGCACCGTGTTCTCTCCGCCGCGGCGACCGGGGAACCCCGTTAACTTTCTGTCGATATTGACGTTTAGGTGGTTCGGCTTGATGGTGTGCGCGCGCGCGCAAGACGTGCAACATTTGCCGTCCGACACGGATACAACGGTGGACGGCGACTGCAATCGACGGCGACTAAAAGTACACCGATTCGTGTTTAAAATGTCGTCTTTTAACGACGACGTTAAAATATATCCGAACGTATGACGTTATGAGACCGCGCGCCGATAACCATCAATCGATTTCTACGCCGCCGCGTTCGCCTTTTTCTTTCGCGCGTACCGACCCTTGTTTTTTTTTTTTATGGCTGTCGTTTAGACACGCGGACACGGTTCAGTTTCGATTTTCATCGCCAGTTTAGCGAGCGCCACTAGTCGAACTTCAGGACTACAGCGTTTATACGTGCACGCTAATGAATCTGACCTCAAAAAAGATCGCGACGGATCGCGTGCCGTGTCAACGACGGCGTTTAAAATAAGTGCTAAACAACCATGGCGCGGGAGGACGCACCGATAAAAACCCCGTGTCCATAAATACCTTGTTTTCCGAGGCCGCGAACCTGATCGACCCGTTCTAACCCTCACGGCCGTAACTAACATTATCGTTATTTCATTGTCGTTTTGCGCAGAACTCATTTTCCCCTCTCACTCCCTTCCGCGTTAGATTTGCAACCGTCGCCCGGTCGGATTCGTTTTCGTTTAGCTTTTCCTTTCCGTCCGTTCGCAACGATTCCGAAATATAACATAACACTTAAACCGCGCGCGTTCCATATAATATGCGATGACTGCGATACGAAAGAAATGGATTACTCGACTGTAGGCTGTACTTACTTTATTATGAAATCTATCTATAACCCCTCACTGTTCATCTTCTTTTTTTTTAAACGTTTATACAACATTTTGATACGGTGTGATATTAATGTCTCTTGACGTAATTTTGAAATATTTCTTAGGAGTAAATAGGTGTGGTGTAGATGATGTGTTTTTCAATCTACCTCGTATCTCATATTCGACGTATTTTTTTTTTAACGCGCTCTATTTGACCAAATCGGTTTTTCCAACTATTCGGACGGATACTATTATGGAAGAGATATAGTTTTAATCAATTGCTTTTATATTTGAAATAATAACGTTTGTTTATACGTTTTGTAAACGTCCCACGCTAGCGTAATATTACAGTAACCGTTTTTTGTTTGTTATTCAATTACAATTGCTTACGATAAATGTATTCTGAAAATATATATATTACATACACATGCGTGCGTGTTGTTAAGTTAATAACTTTGACCAAACAACTGTACGGCCTCAAATGTAACGTTGTGCTTTATTTCGACTTAAGATACGTACTACAAATACATACATACCACTACGTAGCGTAAATTGGGCACCACGATATTGTTAAACTTTGGAAAATTCACGCAGACGTCCGTGTGACGTATTGCGCGCTAACGAACGCGCGTACTGGTGATTTGATTTATGTTTCGTGAAATTTTCGATTTCATCCTGTTTTCTCGGCAGCCGAGTTCGAAGCTGAACGATTCGACACCGTTATTATTATTGCCGTTCATTCTTTCTTTCTCCCTCTTGCGCTGTACTCCGCGTAGATTCCAATTCCCGACGGTTTCAACGGGTTTCCGCGGGCAAACCGCGTCGTTTGTTTATGCACGCGGCACACTGGCACAGTTAATTAGAAAAGCGCGCCGCGTAGTCGCAGTAATTGTGAACGTACAGCGTGTTGTACGCGTCTCGACGTTCGCCACGAATGTTGCTAATTTCTTGAGCTTAATCTCGACGACTGCGGTCGTCGTCTGTTTGTACGTCGCGGGGTTGCGGTTTTCGTTGTGAACGCGTTGGCAGTTCGTAAGCGCGGACGACGACGAACGGATCGTTTTGTCGCCGTCGACGAAACAATTGTCGACGTGAGGGTGCCATTTACAGACCGATTGACCGAATTGCGCGTCCGTGGTTCGGCGTCTCGTCATGCAACAACATCGGAGCGAAACACAACTGCGGACGGTTTATTGTACGTGTGTTGGCACGATCTGTAGGTTTTGGAATTTTTCAACTCTCAGCAACACATGTTTATCCGGAGACGACCGGTCACAAGAGTTCTCGAGTTAAATGTGTTGTCTTATTTATTAGTCGTAGAGAGGAACAAATCGTTACGTTTTGATCGTTAAAATAACAAAACGCCTCGTTTGTTTGTTCATTTAAATTTTTTTTCCCTTCGTCTTTATGGAAATTTTTATACTTCTCGACGTCAAAATCAAACATAACTCATTTCTAAATACACACAATACTAAAAGCGTACAAATATTACACGTTACGTGTATTACAGGCACGCGTTGTAGTGGATAGGTTCACTCTTCGCGTGTTGCGGTTGTTTTACATATTAAACGAATCACACCGGTTTCGGGTAAGCCATTCGAGCGTTCATGAATAATATAGAGTGTATTATTATTTCTAGTTTGAAAAACTACATTTGACCGTCGGTGTTCCACGGCAATAATATAATATCGAAATTAATATCTGAAGTCAAACAGCCGGCGAGTAAATTCCTCTATATAGTTGCTATCGACGTTTTATACGGAATCGGGTGTAACGCCGCGTTATTTGATATTTAAGAACATTATCTTCGAATATTTGACGGGTTTTCAAAAATATCCCCGAATTTCGTCGTCGAAAATAACATATTTATACAAGGTGTGGCTATTTAGAAACTGGATGTGATCAGTGGAAGATGACCGGGTAGCCCTAGCTCATCGAAAAAATTGAACAAAATTGTTCGAAACGACAGACGACTTAGTATACGAATGATTGAAAATATGGTGAACATTGATAAAAAATCAGTTCGACAAATCAAACATGAAAAACGTTTTGTGCAAAACTGGTGGATAAACGCATTCCAAAGTTCGGCGCGTCCCATATTCACCGGATTTAGCTCCCTGCGACTTTTATCTATTCGCAAAAAAAAAAAAAGTGAAAAAAAATCGTTTTAGCGCCGTGGAAGAGGCGAAGACAAAAGCGGCAGACCAATTCAATGGCATAACATCCGATGGGACTTGCAGCACTGTTTTGAACAGCGGAAGACGCGTATTCGGCGATGTGCGATGATACAGGTTGGGAGTGTATAGATGTATAGTTGTTAGATTTTGATATTAATAAACTAATCACAGAAATCCGGTCTTCAAATAACCTCGTATTGTCGTAACATCGTCGACGGTAATCATTAACGTCGCGATGCCTATGATTAGACGTGTGTTCTGCGTACACGTTCCGGGATGGGATTTTCGTACGCGTGCACGGCGCAAACGAACTTCCACGCGTGTACACACATACTAAGTAGCAGAGCCGAGCGTGTATCAACGGTCTTAGCTTATTTCGGGGACCCCCGAGTCCGATTAGCACGGTAGACGTAATCCAACGGTGGTGCCCGGAGCAAACGTTCGGCTGTCACGGCCAGCGGCCGCCCCCGACGACGCGCGCGCACACACGTGGCTCTGACGACGCAGACGACATTGTTGAGTTATGTCGCCGTGAGGGTTAAGCGATTCCCGGGGCGGACGTCGGTCGAAAGTCGCGGACCATCTCGCCGGATCGCAATAGCGGTAAATCGCGCGAAACAGTACGCGACAATGGCGGTGACGTGTACGCGCGCGTCTCGCTGGGCACGACGCGTACCGTGAAATCGCATTCGGTTTTGCGACCAAACCGTTGACGTTATTGCGGACGAATAGAAAGAAAAAAAAGCAAACCGCGCTTTTCGGTTCCGCCCGGGTCTCGGGGAATTTTCGTTTTTCTGCACATTCGAGACGAAAACCGCGCGAGCCACGTCGAGCCGCGGTTTCCCGAGTGTGTAGGAAAGGATTCCGTGCGGAACGGCGTTCTCGCGTACAGTTCACGGCACGTTAAGTACATTTCGTGCGATTTCCGGACTTTTAAAACTATGCGTACGCACGTAACGTGAGTACAATGGCAACAGTTCTGTTCGGCGGACCGATTCTCGTCGTGTTTATAACGTGTTCAAAAATGTGTGGTGCGCTTCGAACTATATATGAAATCGCGTTTACGGCCAATATCCTCATTCAGTTTTCGTTTCCTTCGTTTCGTTAAGATCGCGCTAATTGTCAATAATGAATACAGTAACGTACAATATTATTTTCTAATGGCAGTTTACTTCTAGTGCTACCACACTGGTCGACGGAAAATCGACAACACGAGGATTGCAATACTCACATTATATCATCCTCATCGTCGTCTGGTGGCACGCGTAATTACTAATCGGAAACAGAAAACACTTTTGTTCATATTGTATTTAAACGTACCGCGAGATATCAATCGAGATAGCATAGTCGCCCGTTGAGGTACAAGTCGACTTGTATACATACGTATTGCACGCCCACGTAGGCACCGCACAATGTTATTTTTATATTTTGATTTCAACCGTCGGTTTTCAGCAAAACAAGATTCCGATAGAAGATTTGTTATGATTTCGAAATCGGTTTCAAGTCCCGAAACCGAACAAAAAATGTGATACGTTTCTTTTCGTAATGCAATAATTATCAATTATTGTCCGTCCAACTTACGAATATATATATTATTTTAAACGCGTCCAGTCCACTAAAAATGAACGATTCTCAACATATCATGTTCATTATTTCTCCCGTTCAAATCGATATTTCGAATATTGTTATATCGCGTCTTACTATTTTCGACGAATCATCGCATTATTAATATTATATTGTGTATAATATATACGTATATGTAATCCGGTGGTCATCTCGACGCGGTTCAGCTCGTCTCTATATATATATATAATACATAATACGGTATTACGGTCAACCTTGCGCAAGGTTGCGAATCGCAGAACGTATAGACAATTACGAGTATATATATATGTGTGTGTGTGTGTGTGTGTGTGTACACGTATAAGAACGACCGCGTAGACGGGAATTGATGATTGTTGTAATAAAGCCAAAAGTGGGGAGCAGCTGAGCAATTACCGGTGACGGCGTGCGTGTACATATATATATATATATATATAAATAAATGGGTACAACAAGTGATTGTTTCGAACGATATTACGCGCGTTGTCATCGTGCGGCAGAGAAACGATCATTGCGAAATAGACCGAATTAACTGAATCGGAGAACATTGTCCGGGATTTATAGATCGCAATTTCCGACTTATCTCGCGGCTCTGTCCGAGAGCCGATAAACATTACGTTCACGATGACCGTTTCGCAATGCACGCGCACTATCGGAACGTTTACCGGTCGATTTCGCCCGTGCCCGCGGCGGCGTCGCGTCCGAAAACCGCGTTTAAATTCGTTACCGCGTCCGTTACGCACGCAACGAGAACGCGTAATCTACGAAAGTCCAAAGTATAAACAATATCGTTTCAAATAGAATGGCTGGTAGTGATAAAAACGACGTTCGGCCGGGGGAGGTACTTGTTCTACGAAAATCTCATTATTACTTTATTTTCCGGGTCGTTTATGTTTTTCATTATAATAGATTGAAACATCAAATAGTGATAACAGTGAAAACTCGTCCTCGTGAAAATAAAACGAACGACGTTATGTTTCCGTAGAGGAGACGCCGGCGATTATATTTGAGCTTTTATTTAAAAAAAAAAAAAAATAAACCGTTTTAAGATCTAGGTTTTCTTTCGTATATTATACGTAAAAACTCTACGCGTTAAAATAGTATACTATACGGTTTTAGTTTATTCGAAAAATAATCCGCATTTGAATGTGTTTCGTTCGGATGTATTCGACAATAGATGTTATTAAATTTTATATCGTAGAAAAACGAGAATACGCTCTGATCGATACACCGGTACAGTAAATAAAAAAAATCACCAATAAGTTCCACGCGGTCGACCACAACTCGGCTATCGGTTCAAAATCGTCTGTTCGCGTCTTGAAATTTCAATCGTTCAAACTGTTTAAATAAAGTATATTTTTACTTCCTCTTGACCGTGACCCGAACGTAAGGAATTGAAATTTAAGACTCGAACGTTCCGTCGCCGTACGGATACCGAATCCGACGATCCCGGTAAACGTCTGACGACTGGAACGAAACAGAGAAAACGTATTCAATAAATTGATGACGTGAAAACGCACGACTTTCCGAAATCATTATTCGATAAATGTCGTTTTCGTCGAAAGTTTTTGTGCCGCGTATACCGCGAATCGTATTACGTTTCGGATCGCACCGTACGTATCGTTGTTTTTGTACTTCAAACCCATAAGTTCGTCTTCCGGTTTTTCGACGTCCACGTGTTAACTAGTTTCGTTTATCGATTCGCGCGGGAACGACATGTGCTCGCTTATATATATATGAACTCGCGTGTAAACGTTTCTCGCGGATAATTTCACAACAAATCGGTTCCCGCCCGTTTTCGTCTCGCCGTCGGCCGCCTAGATGTTCTTCCGTTATCAAAGAGAAAATAAAAAGAAGGCACCTCCGCCCCCGAGACCGACGCGATTCTCGTTAATGCCTTTGGCACACGTGTAAACTCTCGCGCGTATATAACGTAAATCACTTACGGGCTACGAAGCAACATGCTATCGCGTGTGTACGCGTTTTTATACTCGACCGTTGTCGCTCGGTACGAATCTCGCGAAGTTGGGGTTACCGTCGTCTCCGGCCGTAATCACGTATACGTAGCATGTAGATTTTTAGTTTTTATTTTAAAAAAACAAAAAATACAATACAATACAATTACAGGAGACGGTTTGCCGGTGGAATTAACGTCAATCTTCGTCGGAATATTAACCGTGGGCGTCGGCAGGTTACGCGGTACGAAAAAATTCTTGATTATTATCCTGCTCGCATTCGAAACACTTTATTTTATTAAATTCAAATACGATTATGACGCCATTTGTGAAGACAGTTTGTCTCTCCTCGCCGGCACGACAATTTTCAAATTCTTCTACAACTTCGTCAACGTCGGTTTCCGAGACTAATTTTCATTCGACGAAAATCAGCTAAGTGAATCTTAATGATATTGCGCCACAGATTTCACAACATCTGGTGAAAATTCGTAACTATCTGACGTCGTTTTCCGCCGGACCAGAAGTTCTTAAGGAGATTTCCGATCAATTTTACGTAATAACAAAACTGTAAAACGACATTTAACATTGTATACTGTGCAGCGACATACCTGCGTGCTCACGCCTACGAAAATCAGTACATCTTTATTTGATTGGGTATACATTTCGATGATGAGACATCTCACGACGAAATCAAACGGATTTTTATCGGCCGACCGCATTCCGGTACGGTCTCAAAGCGGATAAAACGGTTGTATGAGTGAGTTTTTTGTCGAATTTTGGTACGTGTGTTGTCGACAAATCTCCGCGTCGTCGTCCTATCGGAAATACACACACACACACACACACATATATATATATAGCCGTGGAAAACGTTATTACGGGATAAAAAGGACAACTAACCTCGCGGGGGGCGAAACGGAGTTATGCGGTCACGTCTCGCGGACTTCGTTAGCGCACCAGTCCCTCGGCCCGAACGTACGCCGACGCCGAATTAACTTCCATAATGCGATGCTGCGGCCTTTCCTCTCTCCGCGTGTAAATACCTCGTTCCCTCCGCACGGAATATACGCACAAACGGTGCTAAATTAGTTGAGGTTATATATATATACAGGTATATGTATAAAAAAGTTTTAAATTCGCCGTTACGATCGGAAACACGTCGGCCGAACCGAGATTTTTGGGTAGAAAAAAAATTAACCGAATTCTACCCAGTCGAAACGTAATAACGTTCGGATTTTCTCGAAATGGGGTCTAAAACCGGCGTGTGCGGGCACTACGTGAAGTTCACGAGATAGAAAACATTTTCAATGTAGATAAAAAAAACATATGTTTTCCCTCGGCATAACCACTGTTTAAGACGTACAAACGACAAGCCGGGTAGACTGACTGTCGGATAACGCGCGTTGTTTGTGGTACGTGCAATCAGACGCTGCGATTTTGAATTTCGGACGAGAATCCGTGTCCTCGAAGGCTTGTCGAGAAACGTGCAACGTCTGCGGACACCTTTCGTAAACGGAAAACGTTTGTTTTTTGTTGTTTAGCGCGGTGCGCCGTGATGACGGAGGAAAAGGATTCGTCGCGCAGTCGGTGCGTGCCGCGCAGCACGTGGTCCGGCCGCGTCCACTGAGACCCGACCATCTATTACACGCCGTTCCTGTACACACACCGTCGGCCGTCCGACGACCGCGTTTTCGGGTGTTCGCGGGACCGCGCCGACCGGACGACCACGAGTCCAGGAGGATGAAGGTCGCGTCGTACCTGTACCGCCGCAAGTCGGCGCTGCTCAAGGGCCTCGTGCTCGGGTGCACCGTCTGGCTGACGGTCACCGTGTTGCTGTTCATGGAGGACCGGCGCATCACGCCGGCCTCGTCCAACGACGACCCGTCGTACCAGCGGCCGCCGGTCGCGCAGCGTCTGTCCGGATCGAGGGACGGCGACGACAACCGGCTGTTGGACGACGAGTTCCCGCTGGAGGGCGGCGTGGAACAACGGCAGCCGGCCGTGCTCGTCCAACAGCAACAGCAGCAGCAGCAGAAGCAGCAGCAGGTCAGGACGTCGTCGATCAGAAGGTCGCAGGCAGTCGCCGCGGCCGCCGGTCTGCAGAACGGCGAGGGCGTTTTGCCGCAGCCGAACGCGGGCGGCGGCGACCGCCGCGACGGCGCGTACGGCGAGATGGGCAAACCGGTCGTGTTGCCGGCCAACCTGACGGCGGACGTCAAGAAGCTCGTCGACGACGGCTGGAAGAACAACGCGTTCAACCAGTACGCCAGTGATCTCATATCGCTCCACAGGTCGTTGCCGGATCCCAGAGACGAATGGTGAGTGTGAATACCATATCGAATTCACTGTTTTTACTGCGCCGCGCGCTTTGCGAGGCGTGAATTCGCGATTACGTGAAATGTGCAATAACACTGTACCGACGACCATCAGTTTGTTAGCGATTCGCGTTCATTATTTACAAAATTCTTTACGGGCACCGAGTCATAGATGTCGACGGAATCCAAACCGTTTTGGAAACGGCTAAAACGTCCTGCGAATCATTCGAATCCGTCGATTCTTGCCCTCGACTCTAACTCCATCCCAGGCAACCTCACCTGCCCCTAGATTGTCAAAGCGTAATTGGTGTAGAGATTTGATCGTATCAAACCAATAACGTGCCAATAAATGCCACCGCTTGATGACTACTTATATCTAGTCGTTCGTGTTATGAAACATACCTAATGGCCTGTATGCTTATTGTAAATATCTTTTTATAGATCGTGTATACATATAATAAAAGTTCGGCTTTTCTGCGTTTAAAAAGCATATACATTAGTATCGTGTTCATTCGGGTCGAGACAGTAAAGTTCCCACAAATTATGTATAAAATTAACCGCTGGCTACAGCGAAGTTCGGTATTATCACGTGAGTGACGCGAACCTTGAGCCGATTTGCTATTAATATTTGTTTCGTTTCGTCTCAAACGCCGTCGCAAACTATATACGTTTGTACATTATTGGTCGCGGACTGGGAAATTGTATATTTCATTTTACCACCGTCGCGCTAATCCTTTTAGCGTGAACCCTGTGGATTTAAAAAATAAACATATTTATTCACTTTGGATTATGCGTTTAATTCTAAGGATTAGAGAGTTTTAAGTCTTCTACCGTATTCGGCAAAACTTTCATGATACCTACTTAAATTTACTTCATTCGACGGTTTATCGTTGCATTAGGCTACTCGTTGCTAATTGAAATTTGATATTTTTTTTTTTTTTGGGGAGGGAGGGGCTGTTAATGCGTTTCAACTAATGTGTTTGACATTATACGTTTATTATAGTTTTTTCGTGAAACGAAAAACGAACGCTAACGTTCTCGTATTCGTATTTGTAAATTACGGTTCAATACTTAATATATATCATTAATCGTACTCGAAAACAGCCGTGTATCGATTTTTTTTTTTTGAAATAAATACTTTATGGTTCGATAAATCTATATCGGAAAATTCGAATGAACTGTTTCTATAGTGTAATGTTTTAATTTATCTTCACGCAGTTATATGATATAAGACGTTCTGCTTTGTGTTTATCAATGTTATTAAATTTTCTAGAAATTTATCTCAGAAAACTTGTTTTTTTAGTCTTCTAATTTTGTACGCACTCTGTGCAATACGTTCGAGTAATTCTTACACGTAATGTTCCATAGTCGTAATTGTATTCGCTGTACGTTACTGGAATAAACACCGTTAGCGCGACCAACAGCTTGCGAAACACGTTCCATTTACGATTAATTTCCAGTTGAAAGTTTTCAAACGGTTTTGTCGTGGAAACAACTCGCGACGATCTTCCGATTTGATCGCGTGATATTCTCGAAAACCGCCGCCGCCGCCGCCGACGGACGAGTTGAACACGCAAAGTGTGTCACGTCTATACGAGACCGATATCCGGAATTTATTGACGAAATGGCACATGAATCTTTTACAGAGCACTTTGACTGCGTTCACGAAAAGTTATTTTCCCTATACGAAAACGCTACGACGCGCGCGCGAAACGAACGAACGAAATATATTCTTAAATATACTCTCCTGCCCGGAATCAAAATTTTCGGCCGCTGTGTTGTACGCGTAACACGGTTAACGCGGCGATGATTATCGTCAAACAACAACAACAACAATAATAATAATAACAATAATTTAAGCGTCCTTCGCGTGTCTAATAATAACGTGTACGCGCAATGTATGACCCGTCGCTAACGAAAAAACACACGTTCAATTAGCTAATACTTATCGTTCCGTATCAATATAGTGTCTGCTGTTAGATAATGGCACGCGGAACATCGATCACAATAATTATTTCGTAATGTTCTGGTGAATTCGTGAACGGCATTGGTTGAGGTACACGTGTATTCAATAATACTTACAAAGTAGGTGTAATCGTCGATTAATTCGTTTATATTACACCAAACAAGTGTTGAGAACCAACGTGTATAAACGTAAATGGCAATTATGCACGTGGTGACAAATCTCCTACGAACGCGATGTGAGATCATATCATGTATATATCTATCACTGATCGTTCGTCGGCGAAACAAGTTCCCTAGCTAATTAATGACTAACGGTGAAGAAATTACTACGATGACTGTGCAACCGATACGTTCTTTCACCCTTTTTTAACGTATTCACATGCATATAATATAATGTTTTACTCTCATGTGCAGCACAGCATAATACGTTTTCTGCTATCATATTATTATGATATCCTACGTGTCGAACAGCAATGATTTCACGTAGCGCCGCGCCATTTCATGCCACGCGGTTAGATGAGTCATCCGACTATATTATCTATAACGTAATAAATGTAATTTATTAATGACTTGTACGGGGTTTTTATTTTCTTCCTTGGACGTTCAATTTTCAGGCACATTATACTATGCACAATACATCTCGCTGCGTAGTATATAATATATTACAAACGTATTGCGAAACGTTCGAACCGGCCGTTATTCAATATATCAATGTTGTGGTTTATTTTTATTTTTGAGTTGAAAATTCTTTCTTGCCCGTATAACCCCGTCGTTTAATTTTTTTACATTAATACGCCTAAATTATATATTTATGTACACGTACTTTTTAATAATTGACGTGTATTCATATGTTGAAACGTCGATCGTTTTTCTGTTAAATACGGTTTTACGAGGTCAGTTATATAGAAATACGATCTATCGACAGACCGCTCCCCTCCCCATCCCGTTCGGCATATTCTTCCCGCCTTATGAATCGGCAACAATATTTGAATTTCCGTCGATTTCACCGCGAATTTGTCTTTTCGAGTTCCGCATTTATATATATATATATATAAATATGTGGTCTATCAACAACTCGCATTTGAATTCATTGGACGGCTGTTCTGTCCGCCGGGTAGATTTTAGTTCGGACGTGACTTTTGCCATCGCTATTAGTAAAATGTTTGTTTCAAACAATTTAAATCCCGGTAAACATTCTGGATCGGGGGAAATTCGCGAGCGAATAGTTTTGAAACAATCGGCCGTGATAACCGATAAACGTATATCACAAATAATAATTCGTACTATGTGTATCGCGTTTGTTAATCGTATTCGTATAATATTTATTTTGGAATTTTTCAAAAATACTTCATAAAATGAAAATATATGTACATAGGTCGTCGGAACCGTTGCACCAAAACACATTCATTTTAGAAATGTCGTATTGGTGAAAATATTATTATATACCGACGAATTTGCAATTTTCTATTAATATATGATGTTCATGTTATATATAGTACGGTGGGTACCGTTTCATTTATTTCCGTGTTTTTGAAGCGAATCCCTTTTACTTAGAAAACGAAATATATAAAATATAGTCTTAAATAAGTTAATAATAAAAATAATAACAATCTAACCCTGCTGCGACGTACGTAAGTTTGAGAAAAAAGAAAATTGTTTCGCCGAGTATAATAATTTATCATACCGAATTTAATTTATATTTTTTATTTTCGCTGTTGGATTGTCGGGGAAATCCTATCGGACTTACGTACAACATTGAAATTATATTTCCCGTCCGTCGTATATATCGTTGCAAAATGTTCCGACACGGCATTTTTCGCGGTTTACGTTTGAAATCGAATCGAACGTTTTCCCTTCTAAGAACAACCGTAAAATCTTTATACATGTATATACACGTTAATTGATAAAACCGGCCGACCGTATTCGTGTGATAATTGGTTCGCGCGATACGATCGATACTGTTATTTCCGTATGCTAATTTTACGGTGTAAAAATTAATCGCCATTCGCATTTGAAGGCGACGGATCTCGCAGCGGATTTACATACGGTAATTAGCACGTGCTGTTACGTGTGTTCGTGCGTGTGTGTTTACGAGCGTTATCTCCGTTATTCGCGCACGTTGCGCCGTGTGTAGAGTTAAGAAAAGTCGATTTTTCGCCAACGCGAGAATACGCACGAAAGTCGTTCCGTCCGTCCGCGCTGTACCAGGTATGTAACCTGGTCCCGCGTTCGAAAACGGCGTTTTATCATTCGCGCGACGGCCAAACAGACCCGCGTACGCTATGATAGTACGCTGATGTTATCGCGACCGATGTTTTATTACGATTTCTCCTTCGAGCAACGCGAATCGACCGGCAGAGGTACTACTGCATTTTGCGCATAATGTACATACAAAGCGACCGGACGTCCCGGTGTCCCTCCTCCCCCCGCCCCCAGCCACCAGACTCGGCGCGGGATAGCGAAACGTCCCACTTTATTCGAAACAATCACTGACCGTCCCGCTGGAATCGACAAATAAACACCAAACGATTATATGAAATGCGGTATTGCCGCTTCGACACGACGGTCGGTGTGTCTGTAATAGACTTGATATATAAGATAACATACCGTTAACCTCGAGGTTTCCGTATCTACACTTGTTATCTAACTAATAATGGAATATAAAAATAGGTTCTTAATGCACTGTAATATCCATTCGATGAAACCTGTTCACTAGTACTTCGGCGAGCAGTGGCGCTCGCCGTTTGAACGTCACTTTCTTTCGATCGTGTCCTTTTGTTTGGAATTTTTAACGTTTTGTTTTTACAACTCCACAATACCCAGCGCGTCCCGCTTTGAACTGAACAAAACTCTGGTCACTATATGTATACACGACCGCATTACACATATTGTACACGAGATAATCGAGTTGATTCGGTTTCGGTGTCTAAATATACACGACGTCGTGTCGCATTCGACCGAACGCGTTTTGGTTTTCGTCGTATAAATTATACGCATTTTAAGAAGCCAGAATCGACCGAAATCTATAGGTGCGGTCATATGTTATGTTTGTACAAGACTATTAGTCGGACAACAATAGTCCTATCGTTAGAAAGAGGAGAGGAGGAAGAGCAGACCGTCGGAGCCCAGTCATGTAAACCTATACTTACCTACGTGCGTGTACGCACAGAGTTTCCGAGTGTTTATGGAACGCGCAAATAGTTTTAGCTTTTAAGGCGTATTAAAGTAGATAGAATAATGCCGCGTGCGCGTGTAAACAAATTAGACTTAAGGTCGGAGAGAAAACGTGCGGCGCGTCAGATTACGTTAAGTGGTGTCCCGTATTTAGTTTTAATAAAATCGCGCGTACTTTTGCTACAACGGCGTTAAAAGTACTCGCATGCATTCTTCGAGCGACGCAAGTTCTTATATCAAAAAGTTTTTCGAAACTGTTAAACTGTTGAAGCGGGCAAAAAAAAGATATTTCAATTAAATATCTGTATACCCTCCGAGCGTGCGTGTTTTTTGTTTCAAATTTCAAGTTTCCGACTATTTTTTCTCGATCGTGAAACCCGTCCAAGCCTAAGTTGCTGGGAAATGTCCACAGCCATAACTATATTCTTGTCGCGTACCCCGAGTGTCCGAAAACGGTAATTGAAATTATCAACCGCGAACACGTATGAACGGAAAAATGTTGTTGATTTACGGCAAAACTTTTGTTTTAGATACGACAAAGTCGACTATACGAAACCGACGCGCACAAACAATCTCTGGCCGGTTATAGGTTAGGTCGCGTGGACGCAATTACGCGTGCACGTACACATATGCACTCGCAGCGATTAATCGTGTCGAGAAACAATATTATTATTTGTGTTTTCGTTACGGGAAAGTAGACCGCCACCGCCGCCGCCGCCGTCTTTTCGTCACGAACGATCGAGCACTTGGACTATATGTGTTTTTCGCGCTCGAGTCTTCGGCGCCACGGTGTACGTTGTTTGTGTGCATACGATAAGTCGTGTACCCGACGTAGGCCGCGTTTCGCAAAGGCGGAGGGGAAGGAAATCGTCGACTTTGACGAGAGGCTTAACCTACGCCTTCGCTTCGTTAACGCAGGCTTACGAGACCTCGACCACTATACACTAAACATCCGGTATACATTCTTCTTAAAATTCATAACGTTACGGCGGCAGTGGCCGTAGTATTTTCACAAGCCGTTTTCGTTTCATTTGTGCACCGAGATATGAGTATCGGTGTGTGTGTGCGTGTGTGTGTGTGTGTGTGTGGGTAGGTCACAATGTGTGCATTGCAAGAGATAAAGTACACGCGGGAACAGTCGTAACGCGTCCGTTCGAAAACGAATTATCAATCATTGAACTACAATGTGACACACGTACGATAAGTTCGGCGAAATTGTTTAATCGTAATATACACCCACTCGGAGCGAACATACATAATAATGTGCGTTATCGTCCACGCCCTTCTACGTCGTTTCGAACGTTTATTATGATTAGGACATGTTTACGACTCGCGAGTGTTTTTTTTTTTTTTTCAGAATTTTAGACACGATCCCTTACGTCGTATGCCGACTTCGACAGCGTCCCGTTGTGTCAAACGCACAGACAAAAATATCGATGATAAATCGCGCGTTTTCCGATTTCCATCGCACATTAACTCGTATACGTTCGATTTGAAATTTATGATTATGAATTCATACGCACATAGCGCGTCCGGTGGCGGCTCGTATACGTTATCTCCTATACATTATGTACATGTGATTTCAATCGTATTGTGTTTAAATATAATACGCCGATTCGTATGCGACTAAATTGTAAAATTATCAAGTCAGTCGCCGCACACTCGCATCGCTCCACGTGAATAGGTGACACGACCCTCCGAAGGTTCATATTTTTCGACCAAAAAAAAAAAAAAAATGTTTAATGAAATCGATTTTTAAAAATAAATTATTCACGTCGTAAACGCATAAAAATGTATAGCTGATCGACAATTGAACATGCTACGAAAGAAATAATCGTTCACGTGTTGCACGATCATTTTTATCATTTTCAAACGATCGATGACGACATAACAATATATGAAATACAATTTTAAACGATCGTGTTACGAAAGATCGAAAATATTCGTTTAAACGTGTAAAACTATATTAATATCGCACAATGTTTTCATTGGAAAAAAATTCCCATAAACCGATTGTGTGCATAATAATATGTATTAATTGTAAAAATATATTACGATAATTACCTCATAATAGCTTCTCCGTTTTATGCATAGCAACTATATTCGCGTGTAATATTACAGTATATCGGTAGAGTAAGCAGGTATGGGTGTACAGTTACAATCATGCGTACTTAAAACGTTTTTTTTTTTACGACTATTAAAAACTCACGACGGAACAGCATAGTGCGGTTATATAGCTTTTTTGTCATAAAAAAAAAATTATCGCTTAACGATCGTATTTTCCGTAAATTCGAATAAAAATATATACATATATATGTTAATACCACGCGATTTATGTATTATTCATTTCTATATATTATGATATACCATAATAAAATAACATATTATAGATAATTTAATTTATACTGGTATTATTTTTTAAAGGAATGAATTTTATAAGAGACATAAGATTTAAAAAAACGTAAATTTCCTATATATTTCAATATATATATATACATACACACACGAGTATGTACGTAAAATACGTATATATATTCGATTTTAATGTTAATTTTTTTTTTATGTTTTTTGAAGACTTGAGTTACTTGGCTATATTTTTGTTAGATGTGAAATATAATGTAAATGATATCGAAATGATTATTAATCTTTACAAACAAATTCACAGCGTGTCTTATACTTAAAAATAAATTTATCGTTCAATCGATCAACAGATTCAGAAATATCTATCGCACTGGCGTATCGACTATAAAAGTTTCGATTTTTTCGTGAACGAATAAACAATATAGAAATAGTAATTATATGCAACGACTCGCGTGTGTTATGTAAATGTCGTTTAACAAGTATTTGACGATAAATCAAATCGGATTTTTTTTAATCGCAATATGGTGAAGTTCTCGTTCGGACTCTTTTGTCGATCTGCTATTGATCGGTCGGCATAACTTTTCCCTCTCTATCTCTCTCTCTCTCTCTCTCTCTCTCTCTCTTCTCTCTCTCTCTCTCTCTCTCTCTCTCTCTCTCTCTCTCTCTCTCTCTCTCTCTTTCTTGCTGTAATATATATATGCCGAGTCTTCTTTCTTTTCTTTTTTTTTGGAATATATCCAAGTATGGCGCGAGAATCGAGAGGATCCCGCACAAAATAAATCATCTGTCGGCAGACGCGCAATATTGTTATGACGAAAGCCGCGGGAATGAAACGTTACAAACCTTCGAAGGGGAGAGATAGATGGCCGTTGGACAGATCGCCGACACGATGACACGATGCACTTTCTCCTTTACGTTCGTTTGTACATATACATATATATGTATCGTCACGCGCATCCTTCGAACTTGCAGCCATCGAAATGGGTCACGCGACGCGTTCAGACACGTCCCGAGAACACGCGCACGTTTGTTTGCTGTCGAGCGTCGTATGCTTTTATACGTATTTGAACAGTGTCGTCGTCGTCGTCGTCGTTTTGTCGTGTCGTCATCGCGTGTTTGGCCTTCTCCGTCGATACCGCGACAGACCACGTGTACGTGGCGTACCTGTGAAACGGTTTTTTTTGGGGGGGGGGGGACGGTCAAAATTTTAAATGACAAAAATAGATATCAATTTTAAATTTTAAACGATTGAGATGGATAACATCAGCTGTCGCCTGTTTTAGTGTTTGAAAACGTCGATAAAATAGTTATTGATAACGTCCTAATGTGACCATCACTACTTCTAATATTAATTTGGTTAAATTATGATATTTATATATTTATAAATCATATCAAAAATCTGTAACTGAATATTCACACGAATATATTGTGAAACACATTAATCAAAAATAAATATGCATTAAGCAAAAGAATAAAAAGTTCTTGGGGGTGGGTGAGGGAGCAAATGCCCCTGTTGTCCTCCCAAAGTACGCCACTGACCACGTGTACCACGCGGATGAATCTCTCGATCGGAACGTATCATTTTCGCCCAAGATGAGACGAAATATCGTCTTATATTGATCGTACGACGTGCGCCGAAAATAAAATAATTTTCGTACAGGATTAATTTATATAGGGCGGAGGGTGGGTTTATTATTATTATTATTATTATTATTATTATTGTTACGGCCGACGAAACGAGACGGAAGATTATTTTTTATTCTTATTAATATATTCGGGCGAAAGTTCTCGGTGAATAATTTTCTACAACGATCTCGCGACCAAGTATATATTATTCGGCGAACCGAAAAATCGGGAGTTTATGTCCGCCCCGTAAGGACCGGTCGGGCGAAGGATAAAAAAATAACAGAGTTTTTAACCCCGAAATTATAGCTGGACCGTAAAAGTTTCGTTTTTTTTTTTTTTTTTTGGAAATGTTTGAAATATTTTGTTCTCTTTGCGTCGTTAAAATTCTCCTCCTATCCTCGTTTTTTTTTAAACCCCTCGCGCACAGCGCCACTCGAACGCCTCTTGAATTAAAAATTTAAAAAACAATACGGCAACGTGGACGACGACGAGTTAATATTAGATATCGTCTAGAAAAAGCCGCCGGTAAACGGATATATAATTTTTTGGAAATCCGTTCATATATATATATATATATGTAGCAGTATCGGAAATGTGTACGTCGTCGACGAATAATAAAACAATGTTGTTGAAAAACGCAAAACGCCGATCGATTTAATACTTGTACAAATGTAAAATCGCCGATGACGTTTCTCTGTCCCGACGAAATAGTATAAATTCGTATGCGCGTAATATTTATACGTACAACTCTCGCGAATAACAAAAAAAAAAGGAAAAAAATACGTTCATAAATTATTAATTCTTAGCAGAAATTTATTTCCGTTAAAGTCCGCATAATTTATGTGTATATATATATATTTACACCGCCACGTATTCACAGACTTTCGAGTCGTATTTTATTGTTATTAAAAAACACGTTTGAACGAAAAAAATACGTAAACGTGATAATTCATATTGCAAAATCATTCATAAAAAAAACCTCGGAAAAACATTATGAAACGTATGCTTGTGATACGAGTACCTCAGCAAACCCACAATACCGTGACGTATTACACGGTTTATTAAAATATAACACCTTTTTTAAAAAGAATAAAAGAATACCATCTTCGGATCGTGTGTTCTCGTTTGTCGTGATACTATAAAACAGTCGAATGTACGATAATTATCGCAAATTTCCGTGGTTTTGTTTCAACTCGGAGTTCATACACGGGACCTGGAAAACGTAACAACTGTAATAATATCTATCGCGTTTTTCTATGCGATTCACGTTAATTTTATTGTACGACTGCCCGCGTTCGAGTCAAATTTATTTACACGCGAATTTTCAAAAGTTGCATTTCGTGAAAAAAATAAAAACAATACCCTTTCATTAAGAAATTGCACGTGCTTCCGTGCCAACGTCCCACCGAATATTACAGTGACCGGCCCACGTGCGAACAATTATCGCGTTTTTATAATTAAACTCAAGTTTATATATATATATATATGTACGTAATATAAAGATTTGTTTACGACTATTACGAGAACGTGCTTTGAAAAACAATTGGTTTTTAATAAACGTTTAATTTACAATTCCTTTGGTTAATTACAGTAGTTCGTAAAAAAAAAAAATTGTATACGTTATAATTTTCGGGAATATTTAAGCTTCACTATATCGATTGTTTGTTTCATATTTAATAAAGAAAGCTAAAGTATTGTTAAGATAACGAATAGTATAGGTTATATATATATATATGTGTACGTACATCTTTACAATCGCAAAACAATGAAACGATTAGTTTTCACTCTGAGCAAATAAAACGACAATTTATTTTAAAACGATTATATGTGATTATGTTATGTTCGTAAACTTACGTCTCACGCACGTCGCGCACACACGTTTTGTTTCCATTCCGAGGCCGTACGATAATAATAATAAAAACGAAAATGTCCATCTACTCCGCGAAACAATAAAACCATACGATATATATTAGTCGTTTGACGAGATTTAATACGTATATATATAAATATACGAACGCAGTGAAAATAATCGCGTAAACCGATTCCAACTGCAATGCTCGCGACATCGCAGTAGTTTTCAAACACGTTTGCGAACAAAATTCGACATTATTTCTAAAACGCGTACGAATAGTAAACGAAAAACAATATTTTGTTTGAAAATCCGATAAAACTGCGAAGGCCGTCGTGATCGCCGCACACATTGATCTAATGACTGGAATAATAATATATGCACCGTATTAATTATATATTTTCCAGACTCGGACGATCTGTTATCGTATATGTATACATATATATATGTAGACGTGTACCTAAGGAATACTTAAAATAATTAATCGTAATTAAATTTAATATTCGCTTAACAATTATTTTACAACGCAATATATTTATCCAAACATATTTATGTATACACGTAAATAGTAGGCCGCGTGTTTTTTTATTTTAAGCTCGTATATCACGTGAAATGATAATTTGAATTTCGGCAGTTAGTAAACACGGAGTGTGGACGAAAAAACCTTGTACGCGCGACGTTGCTAGTTATGCAAATCGACATCGGAAAATTATGTGTTTTTTTTTTTTTCAAAACGATCGGCCCGAACGGCGGGGGGGGGGACGGAGCGATGAAGGACGGTCGGATCGCAAGTCCCGAAGCTAGGACCGTTCAACCGATCGCGATTACCAAACGGGGCGGTGTTTCGGTCCCGGAAACAAAGGAGAAATCGTGTGGAAACAGCGCCCGGAACTACCTATGTACACTGCGCGTCCCCAAAACTCGCGTTTTATTTATTTATATTTTGTACATTATATTGTATGCGTTTTCGTGTTTTCATACGTTTCCGCGACGAGGAAATGATTGATCAAATAACGGACGTTAGGATTATTGAAAACAGAAAACGCATTCGCTTTTACGCGTTGACAAAGTGCTAATACGAAATCCGTTCGGCGAAGACACGTTATTGATAAATACGTACGCTCGTGCCGTTTCCGATCCAATTGCAATCGAACGAACATTTATCGACTTGTAGTGGCGGCGTATGTTTTTATTTACAATATAATTATTCAGTCGCAGTCGACCTGTTTATAACGTACACTTATATATGTACGCACAAATATATATAAATATATATATAGTATTGAATTTAAAAAATGCGCATTCGCACATTTATATTTACTTACTTAATTTCAGAATAGTAAACCGTCGAAATAGAGAAAATCTCTCTTGCCTCGCCCCCTTAACCTATCGCGTCTCAGTTTTTCCGCGCGATAACCTAACCTAACCTAATCTATACTTATAATACCTGTAATATAAATAAATAAACGAAATTCCGTTATTTACGTCATGACCGACTACGACGCGGCCCCATTTGCATAATGAGAGAAAATATAATTTCCCCCCCCCTCCCCAAAGGCAGAACTGAACGAATCATTAAGTAAAGTGAAAACACGTTTTTTGTTTTCTATTTGTATTTACCAACTAAAATATTTCATACATATCGTTTTTTTTTTTTGTTTTTTTACTTGTAATTCAGACGAACGAATGTTGAATTCGGAATTCATGTACGACGACAATATGTTTTTTGTTTGTTGCGGAAACGATAATCACACGAGTTTATACACGCGCTTTGTTTTATGTACGGCGTTTAAGTCGAGCCGACTCAAATTATTATCACACCGTTTTCGAACAGTAGATTTCCAAAGAATCTCTCTTAATACCCACACGTACATTGTATTAACCTGACCTGCGTATATGCTGACGACCATTACGACACGAATACTACACGTTATTTTTTCGCGGTGTCTATTATTTATTATTATCGTATCGTCCGTGCAGAAACGTTTACTTATCGTGAAGGTTATTCCGTTTAATAAATACGAAACACGATAAATATTGTCAACGCGCAGTTTATACGTGTGACGTGCGTATATATATATATTGCGTATGCCGTTGAGAGTAAAAGTCTTATAAATAATAATAATAATATATGAACTGGGCGAAAATGACGCGACACAAGATAAATGACCTCCTCGAAAGGACTTCAAATAACTCGTATTTGTGACACGATCTTCTTCATTTCAAAAACTATGGCGTTATCATTATAAATATACTCGTGTTTGCGCGTATACTGCTATTAAACCTCTAAATCCGTTCAACCATCTAATATAGTATATATATATTTGATTACGTTTTCTCGATTGATATAACTACGGATTGTATATAATATTAAATCGGTGTTTGTTCGCGGCAACTTAATAATATAATTTGTATAACAGTGTGTATACTGTATGGGATATTTTATGATGTGCTTTTTACAATCCCGAAAAGAATAGTTCTCTTTTGAGTTGTCGCACTCTTGAAAACACGTGAAAATCATATGTAGTTCGATAATAAAATAATTATCACTTTATATCGTTGTTATCGATTTACTAATCGACAAATGCGACGCGAATGACGACGACTCGTTTGAATGTCTGTCTGATAATACATCAGTTAGCTGTGTACATTGTATAGGAAACCGTTGATAACGATTTTCATTTCCTCGTTTTCAATTATCGCGACCAGGTCGTTTCACCAGTACATACACGTTTGTTTACATCATCTTTTTATACGTATTTGGAACATGCGAGTAATTAACCGAAATCGGATTTCGCACGCGCGCACAGAATAACAATATTTTTGTTTGCGTTCGACTTTCCGAGTTGTTCCGTTCGGGTTCATAACAGTAAAAACGGTTTTCAAACACGCTTTATAATTAACAGCCGTCGCAATCGATTTAAACTCGCGTATAACTTTTATATTAAAATTTAAGTTTCGCGTTGATCAACGAGAACTCGCCGCTGTTTTTGCTAATTATAACTTATAAAAATAATAATAGCAGATGCGGTACAGAGCCGACCGCGGTAGTTATTATTATTATTTTTTATTCGGAATAACGTAGTGCTTTTTGTTGTTGTTTGTTCTCGGCCTTGTTGATTACCGTAACGAAATCAAAGCCTTCCGATGAGACGTCGTTGCCCGATGAACCGATTTTCCGTATAATATATAGGCGAATAATGGAATCGGAACAGTGACAATTGAATCGTTAAGACAGGATATCCATGCAAATATATATTATGTTTTTTTTCCTCTTTTGGTTTTTAAACGAATGCGATTAAACAAAAAACAAATATTATTATTATTCGATAAATGTTTAGTAACGCGAGGGTTCGATGCCATATAATATATTTTTAATTCTTCTTATAGAATTCTTCTCGATAGACTGCGGTCTTATTCAAAACGAAAATATTCAAATTCGTGACCATTGACGTTTTCCTCCGAATAAAAAATACATAATCTTTTTCTCCACTTGTTATTTTTAATGTCTCGTTCGAATTTTATTTAATAGAATAAAAAATTATATAATATGTTCACATACGATTTTTATTACTAAAATATTTAATCATCCTTTCCTTTTTTCCTTTATTTTTGCAAAAATCACCCGATAAATTACAAATCCGAACATATCCATTTTTCACGTTAATTATTTATATCGTGTAGTAATTCCAATCGAACGAGTGTTTAGTTTAATTTTAATCATTAACTCTAACGTTATGTTTCCGTTATGTTTCAATGTTATTTAATGTGGCATTTTTATTTTACTTTATCACTACATGATAACGTATTTTTTTAGCGTTTAGTTTAAATCTTATTATTATTTGTTTTCTGTATGGAATTTAAAAACACGCTGCATAATAGCTGACGTCGGAATGAATAGTCATTTGGTTATATGTCTATATATATATATACCACGAGCAATGGTCTTGAACCGTTAACGATGGCTTATTTTCGAAACAAGAAACGAATATAGTTGAAGTAGTGTTAAAAGAACGGCTTCGATAGTGGACAAAACGCGAGTGAATGGGTTGAAATGGCTCGCGGACGTGTTTCAAGAAGAGACGGTGAGGTTAGTAAGGGAAACGTGCGTAGAAGCAGAGAGAGGAAGTTGAACGTGATTGAAAACGCGACGAAGTGTTGAGGACGCGTGAAATCGAGTGGCAGTTGAGGACCAGGATGGCCGACCCGCGAATAGTCGGAGGAGAAGGAAAACGGAAGGAAAAAAAATAAGATTTATCCGCGTGACGAATTTCTACCGTTGACTGTGGTTTTGTTTTGTTTTTTCCATTTATTACACGATAATGACACATTATAAAATTGTTATAAGTTTTAATAACTAAATTCAAAAAAATTTGAATACTTAAATAATGTCGTTTGAAATGGTAATCTATAATATTGCGTTTTACGTGATCGTATTGTTAAACGTAACATGAAATTCGGCAAGAGAATTTTCATGAAAAAAAAAATTGTGCGATCACTCGTGGCGATTTATTTCTCGGATATAAAAACCCGCACTTGCGATAAAATTGCGCGCGCCGCTATATTATACATATATACATATATTTTTTTTTTCATTATATAAAAAATAAATTTATACATACGTAATCCTTAGGAACGTGTAGGCGAATTAAAGTGAAGAACTGCGCGTGAAGAACGTGAGAAACATCGTGTTCGTATTTTAAAATGTACACCCTATTATCATATAAAGCGAAAACTCAAAATGGTGCGTGTTTATTCCATAAAATTGTAATTGTTACTGAAAATAAAATTTTAATAAAAATTTTATAAACTGAAACACTTAATGTTATTTCTTTATGAAATACGTATAATTTAAAAACATTAAAGTGTTTGATAAAATAAAAGAAAAAACAATTAAAATTATTTCGTTCCTAGTTATTTTGTATAACTCTTCGTTTCGTTCGTCGTTATCATAACAATCCGTGTTGACATTAGTCGTATATACACGTTTATTTACTTTGTATAAATAAACGATTCGTTTTACTGGGTAGTTTACGCAATGTTTTTCGTAAAAATTTTCGAATGCTTTTTGTTTGTATTTTTTACGCAGAAAAATTATTTTAATTGCTCTGTTTTGCATTATACTAAACGTCGGAAAAGTGACGATTGTCAGATATTATTCCGCGATTCAGAGATTATGCCGTAAAAAGCATTAAAAACAAAATAAAAATGTATAAACAATTCGGATTTGATTATGACATTAAATAATATGTAAAGTTGTTTATCGAAAAATTTTTTTTCCTTTAAAAATAATGCAGACAAGTATATTTCGTTAAGATTACACCGCTCATCAAATCACTCAACTACAACGGATCTACGAAATTATAGTTAACGGATTCGAAAAGGACAAATTTACAACGACAGCTTTTCTCGATATTTCAAGCATTTGATAGAGTGTGTGGCATCAAGGATTTATTTCACAACGTAGAACTGTAAAACTTACCAACATACCTCTACAGCACACTCTAGTCGTTTATCACGACTCACGCTCTCCAGGTTAGAATAGAATCTGACCTCTCCCAAGTATTACAAAAAAAACTGGTGTCCCCCTTTGATCAGTCGTATGACCAACGTTGTTTGATATCTACTGTCACGACATACCAACACCTCCGACCGGCAATGTTTGCAGATGACACGGCAATTATTACACAAAACAAAAACCTAGAAATTTCAATAAAAAATTTACAATTTACCCTCGACGAATTATTCCGGTGGTTTTCTCAAGATGCAAACTTACCCTAAATCCCGCCAAAAAATGAAACAAAAATATTTACCCTGAGAAAATACAAAAATCACCCAGCAATACAAATTAATAACCAAGAAATCCAATGGAATAGCAAGGATGACTCGGCGAAGTATTTAGGGTATATAGTTCTATACGCTTAGACGAAAAACTAACTACACAATATTCTTTGTTAAATCACAGCTCAACCCTGTAAATGAAATTTTCACTACTGCTATATATGACGATAATAAGACCGCCACTAACCTACGCACGCCCATTATGGACAGCTGTCTCCCAAACGAAAATCAGAAAACTACAAACTCTTGAAAACAAATTTCTGAGAATGTCACTAAAACCCCATAGGTTCGTGCAGTTTCACAATAGCATAAGTCTACCTTGCCTATCAACACGGATAATTAACCAATTTAAAAACGTCCACGACATATTAAATAAAACCGAAAAAGCACTTTACTTCAAAATCGGCGAAAAAACCTCTAAACTCAGATTAAAACCACGCCTACCTCAAGATATATTCCTAGACATTCACGAAGACCAACCAGACCACTAATAAAAACATATATCTTTTATGTTATTTGTGTTTATTGTACGTTTGTAACATTGTAAAAACATTCAGTTCACGTTAAAACAATAAATTTAATAAATAAATAAAATATAGAAAAGATTAGACACAGTATTGATGACGTGCTATCATTTTTGGTATTTTCGATGAACTGTCGCGGTGTACCGAATTAATGATTATTTTTAATACAGTAGTATGTAAAAATCAAGATAATTTATAATTACATAAAACCATCAGTTTATACTAATTAATTACATGACGCGTATACATATACGTTTAATTACTCCAAGTATGATAAAGAAGTGAAGGTAGGACCTTCATGAACATTAAAAAAGCAAACTGTAAAATAAATGATAATTAATTAGGTGTATATACGTTTTTTAATTTCATTTTTTATGAGTAATAAATAACACTGTGTTATTAAAATATATAACAATTTTCTTCTTTTTTTAAAAAATAATTTTGCACCAAATAAAAACTCCCAAGGTAAGATTTTCACTATAATTTTTCGATTTGGGTAAATTACTATTTGGGAATTCGAATAAATGTATAACTAGAAATTAAATAAATTATATATGTCGCGCGAAATGTTTAAGCAAATATATATATATATATATATATATATATATTAATAATAATACGTCCAAACATTTTTTAAATCGACTACGGATATGAGTTTTTGAACGTAAGTCGTTATTAACGAACTCTAAAAAAAAAAAAAAAAATAGATTATATTCGACACGAATATAATATTTTAAATAAACAGTTTTTTCTTTCTGTAATATTCTTAGAATAAATACACGCCGTCAGTAAATTATAGGTTTAACACGTATCATCAAAACATTCCGAATATAATTGATTTTATTTTTTTTTCTTTCGTCGGAATTCGTCGCTCGATAAAACTTGATACCTTCGATCGTCTAGAACGCATTCTAAAATTTGTGCGCTGCACACACGTTTCGCAATCGGTATATTTATGGGGCGGTTGTTTTTATTTTTTTTATTTTTTATATTATTGTGCGTGCGCGTGTAATACGATATTATTAGTTTTATTTGCTTTTGCTGTGTACAATATATATATATACGGTCGCGAGTGGGCCAACGATTTCGTAACGTTGCGTCCGTCCGATAACAACGCGTGTTGTTAATTAATATGTAGTTTATTTTTGCTGGGGGGAGGAAAAAAACAATGTTCCGTTAATTAAAAGCGTTTTATGAATCGTACGGTTAGATGTTTAGATGGTTATCCTCCGGCCTCGTCACGACCACGTGGTCTCGGACGCGCATTCGTTTCGGCCGGCAACTTCTGTCCCAGTTCGTTCGCGTGTAAATGTTAACGATCGCGTAAATCGATCGGACAATGGTGACGAGTTAGGTTAGTTAGAGGTTCTATCTGTTTTCGCATCGCGAGATCGCTTGTTGAATTTCGACACGCGCGTGTTTATATTTAATAGTATTATTATTATTATTACGCGAACGTCTGACCAATTCTCTGCAGTAGTCATACAATTGTATAAAATATTTAACTACGTTTCTAGTTTTCAAAAAGTTTTTTTTTTTTTAATGTCGTCGTACAAATACAGTGTTGCTAATTAATTTTCTGAAACTGTATCGTTGTATTCCAACGAGAAAACGAATCGTATTCTAAAATACGGCGATCGAGTGTTACATTTGATTTTCGTTTTAATCGCAACAAACGTGCGTTTAGTATAGTCTGAAAAAAAGCTATTAATAAATATTATCGTCTTGAGTAGCTATATATAATAAACGAGTTCTTCGATTATCGGCACGTACGCATATACTCGCTGTCGCGTTTAGATTTCGTGTTTGTTTTACGAAATATGTCGCGAGTGTATATAATATATAACAACGTGTTTCCTATACATATATATACGCCGACTTTAGGGTCTAGCCTTTTTTATAGACGCGCGTCTAAACAAAACGGAAAACTAATTGTTAAAATCGATCCGGACGGAACGCAGAAACGCGTGCCACACACGAAACAGGAGGAGATACCGTTGTCGTCGTCGTACGGTACGGACTCGTCAGGTCCATGTCGCGCTCGTTTCCGTACAGCGTCGCGCTCGATTCGACGGTATAAAAAAAACCGTGTAAAGCTCCCCGGACATTGCCCCAGACGGATTTACGGGCGTCTGCGATTTTATCGGGAAAACCAACGCGTTTATTTTATCGAAAACCGTACGGCGTCCTATATATCGGGAGAAATTTCAAAAGTATTTAACGTCTTGTACCTTTCAAATATATATAATCCACTTAATGATTCATTATATATATATATATTTTTTAAATTTTATTTAATGCCTTGTTAACGAAATGGAATGTTGACTCGGTAACTAAAGGTAAAAATGCATGCGTCCGTCCCTACTGCTGGCTTAATAAATTATCGACAGAGAAATAATTACATAAAAATAAATGACAACGCGTTTTGCTATACGTATATACACGCCGACTATAAAGGTCTAGCCTTTTTTATACACGCCCGTCTAGAAAAAAAAAAAAACGAAAAACTAATTGTTAAAACCGATCCGGACGGAACGTAGAAACGCGCGCCACACACGAAACGGGAGGAGATACAGTACGGACTCGTCAGGTCCGTTTCGCGTTCGTTTCCGTACAGCGTCGCGCGCGATCCGACGGTGTAAAATAAAAAACGTGTAAAGCTCCCCGGACATTGCCCCCGACGGATTTACGGGCGTCTGCGATTTTATCGGGAAAACCAACGCGTTTATTTTATCGGCCGCGGCGTGTGGAGCGGGACGGCGTCGACCGCGATTGTTAAAAGCGTCCCGAATATATTTATTGTTATTTATTGTGCGGTCTGCACGCGAAACGGTCGCGGCGGGCCGAGTGCGCGCGAAAAACGTACGAGCGAGAGACCGTCGAGAACGACATTTCCGCGCTGTCCGTTTTTTTTTTGTTTTTTGTTTTATCCCTACGCCGTCGTTAGCGGTGCGTACTTCGTTTTTTTCGACCCGCCGACCGTGTCGTGTACGTCGTTTAAACCCTTTTATTTTTTATTTTTTTACGCGTCTCGTCACGATGTGTCCTCTCAGTTACACACCAAGCCGCCGTTTCTCCCGCTCGCTGTTTCCAATGCTCGTTTGATTTGTGTATCTGTTCAAAAACAACGCTGTCACGCGCGAATAATGTTATCGGATGATAAAACTTGCGGTATTCGTTATTTATCCTGTAGCGTCTTATTTATTGGAAGGACTTTTCAAAAGCGTTTACCATTTTAAATACATATATATATATATAATCCACTTAATGATTTATTATATACATTTATACAAATTTTTTTAAGTGAAACTTCTTTACAGAGAGTACAAAAAAAAAATCAGATTTTTTCGCGTCACGGTCTGCCCGTCACGACATTTTTGCTTGAGATTAGTTGCGAGCGAGCAGACCGCTTGGCCGTCCCCACCGATTTAACCGCATCCAAGTGCATCCGTGCACATACACGCGCCGGACCAGATAATGTAATCAGAAGTGCCCACGGCCGTCTTATCTGTGTTAACCACTTTTCGTGTGTACCTTTCTTTGCTTATTTAAACAGATCAAAGCTCGCGTCGCCAAAGTGTTTAATTTTATTTAGCGTCTTATCAAATGAAATGTTGACTCGGTAACTAGAGGTAAAAATTAATGCGTCCGTCCCTACTGCTCGTTTAATAATTCATTCGAAACGAGACATTCCGAACGAAATTATCGACAGAGAAATAACAATAATCAAAAAGTAAAACGAACATTTTGATACTTTGAAAACGTACGGGATTTTTTACTAGGAAAACTCGAATATGTCGACCGAGACGTGCGCGAAAAAACCCCGTTCGTCACGGGTTTGTTTTTAGACCGTGTGTGCGACACGTGTTTACACGTGTACGGTACGGTCGGTGACAGGGCTGAAAAAAAAATCTAGAAAAAAAGCAAACAACCGACAAACACCGCCGAGCCATCGACGACGGTCATCAACTCCGAAATCATTACGCTCGTTGATTGTGTTTAGCCGCCGCGCGTAATGCGTTCAAAACTTATGTACGTATACACGCGCGTGCGATTCTTGTACTATATATATATATATAATACAATAACATAGTATGACGCGTCAGTAGTTCGCAGTTCATAAATATGCCCTTAATAACGACGGTTTTGCGTTTCCTAACAAGAATCAGAATCGTTAAAAATACATTATATTTGTCACCCTCGCGCACAAATAAAACGACCACTTGAAATCATAACATGCGCGATCGTTGTACGCGTCGCGTTCAATATTGTCGTGTCGATAAATACGAAAAATTCCCGTCGCCCGCGTAAGCCGTTTAAGTAATGCCGCGCAACATGTAAAGCGTGTTTCGAAAAAACGAAAGCGTACAACTTGTATGTTTAATGTGCGGACGGTGCCATAGATCGTTTTAATTTTCCGTCGAATCGTATTATCATATACGTACGTATCTCAATCGAGTCACGTCATTTTTTATCGAATCACCTAACGCGTGATTTTACGCGGTGTCGTCAGTCGTAATTCACATTTTATTCCTTCGATTATTATTACATATTGTTATGGCGAAAAAGTCGAGTTTTGGCACATTTTTCCGTATACGGTTGCGACCACGCTATGCATGATGATTTTACCACCGTAATCCAAGCCTGTAACTCGAGAAATATGAATGATTTTTGTCATACGCATCCCATTTAATATTTTTTGTCTTCATAATTTCAATACGTTTACCTTGGCCGCTCATTTGCTATAGCTGTATCGACCTTTGATTTTAATTATAAACGGATACATATTTTCACGGGAATGCACAAGTGTCGGTTTTGTAAAACCCGAGTAATGCGCATTCAATAAATTGAAGCCTTCAATTCAGGTCAAACGGAAATTTACACACTCGGAAAGACAAGAAACGTTTCGGATCGGTAGTTCAATATGTTTGTTCCGATAAGAGTGTAGTCACTATCTAATATTATTATCGTATAAAGACCGTCTCTTTCGACCGAATATTCGAGTAGTTCATAAACGGGATGTCGAGAAATCATTTTCGTTCTGCACAAGAATGATTGAAATAACGAATAGAAAACGCGTGAATCAAATTTGTTTAAAACCCATTGCGCATAGTCGCGGGCTCGTGATAAAAATCAAAAAAAAAATGGCCCCGTTAAAGTATAATAATATATTATACGGGATGGGCCACGTCATGCGAGTTTCATATATATTTCTCCTATAACAAATTGGCGAAAATCGTACGAAATCGGAAGAATGAAAAAAAAAACGCTCCGATTGAGTAATCGTCGTGCACGATTTCGGCGCAGGAATTTATAAATATATATATATATTGAGAGAGAGAGAGAGAAAAAGAGGAAAAAAAATAAATGACAACGCCGATTGTGACGCGGTCGACGCTTAGTCATCGTATTCATCGTATACATATATATATATATTTATTTATTATTAAAATTATTATCGCATACGTTGGCGGAACGCAGTTTTTTTATACGATGTTGTAAAATTATAAAACGTCGTGTTAAGCACGAACAGGTCCGCGTCCGACGAGTTATAACTATATACAAGGCGTGTTCCACGGTGCTCTGACATGTGAAACGACTTTATTGTTCAATATTTTTAAGTTATTTCCCCCCCCCAAAAAAAAAAAAAAAAAAATCGATGTCATTCAGTCGCGGCCATTTACGCCATAATCCCGTGTCAGCGAAATGACGCGTGCGATTAGACTGCGATTCGTATTCGTTACCGACGAAAGACGGTTCTCGCGAACTCTGAAAAATCGTAGAAAAAATTTAACGCCTCATCAGGGGTTTTTTTTTTTTTTTTTAATCGTAAAATTACCCCAGTTGACATTGTACTGTGACGACCTTTAAGTCGCCGGCGGTCGTCTGCAGTACTGTTTTGATGTGCTCTGCGAGTGCACATGCCACGCGTTTTCATACAAGTCGCGCGGTTTCGGTTATGACGGAAACGGTGACGACGACACGGCGATAATAATAAAATAATACGGTCGCTCGGGCGTGTAATTCTCAAAGGCGGGTGTGTTATTAAAAATAATATCTGTTCAAATAGACAGAATAAAACATATACGCAACGTCTGTCGTTCGACGTTAATTGAACAGCATATGTACGTTGTATTAATAATATATTATACGCGATTCGAATCGTACGTACATCAAACAATTCACGAGGACTTTCCGTTTTGATCTTCCGTCGTTTTTTTTTTTTTTTTTTTTACCTTTTAGGATATTTTTACAGAAATGTTTTTATATATTTCGTGTTTCGATTCGCTGTAGACTATTGGGCATTTTATTTTATTTTTTTTTATGCATTGATATATTTACAAAGGACCGTACTCATATAATATATATATATATACAGGCGGGGCCAGAAAAACGGGAAATTTCAAAACGACTTTCAACAAAGCTAAAAAATATATTTCCAGACAAAAGGAAATCCGCATGACTTACATGGATGTTTTGGGGAGTGCCGTGCAAAATCTCAGCGCTTGCCGTTTATTGCACGTTGTTTTCAAACACTGATGTTTGTCGTCTTTTAACCCTTAATGGCATTAGTTTTCGACAGTAAAACGCGGACGTACGTTTTTAAACTTTGGGTGGGAGTCATTTCAAAACGTCTATATTTAAAATCATATACAATTATACTCTTACGGTGCGAACATCGACTCGGCCTTTGGAGCGCTCGAGTTCGTCGTACGTCCGATAACGGTGTGATAACAGACACGTGGAATCGCCTATATCACGCGCCATAGTCCGCATCCGTGCGCCGAACGGGTTTTTAGAGTGGAGGACGAAAATAAAGTTTTGTTTCGGACGCGAACTAATATGTATATACACTTGGTGGACGCGAGAATAGACCTGTTTTGACATATCATATTTGTCGGCGTGTAGGAACGACAGAAAGGTCTGGGGGTTGTCAATCGACTCTCCACAATACGCGCAGACGATCAATACACGCAGGCAATGTTGAAAGCCCGTCCCGTTCCGCACGTCATTGTTTCTTTGGGGAGAACAGTTAACTCGGATCGTTAACGTGATCAACAGCATTGTTGAACCATGACTGAAGACAAGGCGCATCGACAGACATAATTTGTGGTTCCAACAAGACGGGACGACCGCACGCACTGCGAGAGCTTCGACAAGCGTTGTTTCCAAACCGAACCGTTTCACGGATGTTGTTCACGCGTTTTTATATTTAACCGACAAAGTGCTACAGTCACCAGCCTGGTGCTCGGGTCCCGCGCCATCCGATTTCTATCGGTTTCCAACGAAAACGGTGTTGGTGGATTGAAATCCGTCATGACCCGCGGCCGTGTATCACGTGTTTTGTGTTGCTGTTGATGTTGTTTATTTTCGTCGGTCACGGACCGGTAATTTCGCGTAACGGGCCCGTCTTGAACGACACGCGCGCGCTTGCACAGAGCATATGCGAGTGAATATAAATCGTAACGGTCGGAGGGGGTTTTAATTAAAACCGAATACGGCGAACGGCGCGCGTGTCGAGGACGTCGCGGCGGACGGTAACCGAGTTAATTAAAAAACACGAGTCTCTCCGTCGGTCGCGCGAACCGGCCAATCGATTCACGCGTTTCTTTCCCCGTCGAAAGTACACGTTGGCGCCGCCAGACCGCCGACCCCCGAATAACGGTCAGAGACGCTTTTCGACACTCGGTTCCCCCGGTCGGAGGGATCGTTTAGCGTCGGCGGCACCGTCCCGCGAACGCGTGCACGTCGTCGTCTCCGTCCCGTCCGAAGTGACGCTCTAATCGATTGTCGGCCGGCGGGGGGGAATATTTAACGATAATTACGACGTCCAAAACGGTGCGTACCGCCGCCGCACTCGGGGACCTGTCACGAACCGTTGTCGCGTTTTGCCCGAAACGATGTTTTTTCATCATACGGACGCGACGGGCCCGGAGGATAATTTAACACGATTTTCAAAACGTATTTATGTCGCGTGTGTATATATATATACGCGCGCGCCGCGTTATATCGTCCCGCGTGACGTTTCCATTATAATATTATACTCGTCCCTCGTTCGAAACTCGCGCGAAAAACGATCGTTTATCGTTACGCGCTGAAAAATCACATACGGAAAATAACCGCGTCCAGACACCGATTTTTTTTTTCTCGTGATTTATCCGACGAGCATTTTCACACGACCGATTGAAAATCTATTCCGTATATGTTCCCGCGAAAAATGTGATAATCGTTTCGAATTCGATTTTACGTGCAGTGCGTAAGGTTAGCTCTCTCCCAGATAGACGAATACTAGTTATTCGAAGTTTTCCACGATCGCATCATGAAAACTACGTAATTTTTCAACGACGGAACATTAGCGACATTGCGTAGTGTATGTAATTAATTTCCACGCGTTTGCGTTACGACTCGATCGCGTCGCGGTTTTTGGTTTTTCTTTTTTCTTTTTCGAGTGTGAAAACACGTTGTATTTGTTACATATTAGATAATATACATACGCTATCAAAATCGTTATCGCGTGTACCTGTCGCCCGTTGTCTAGCCGACAACGAACGTACAAAGGAGGATCTCGTTATCACGCCCGCGACACAGTGAGTGGCATTTATCGACCAGCGTTTTCGCGAGACCACTTTGGACGCGTAAAACGATTCCGTTCGATTAAAACGCGATGTAAACGGTCGTGTGCATATGTTTTTTCGCGTGATTGTTGTACGCCCGCGGAGAGATCCGACGAACGCAATAGCGTTGAGAATTTCGTTTCGTGGGGACAGAACCTGACCGCGAACGTCGACGGAAACGTCCAACGCCGGATTTCCGTGGTAAAGAGACGAGTCTAAAACGCGTTGGTTCTAGCGATTAGTAGCACTGTTGGTCACGAACGAACGCGAGAATATCGAAAGGGACGGAAGACACGTCCCGTGTACACGTAATATTCGCCGCGGTCGGCGTGTTTCCTGTTGTCCTCTTGTCCGTCCCAGAAATCCTACAAACCGATCGTCTTCACGTTTCAATACTAATCGCAGGTTAGGTGTCGTCCGTGCGAAAATCGTTTGTTCATCTCGGTCTGTACGTCGTTTCGACGGTCGGTCAACTTGCGAACGTTGTACGTTTTCCGTCGCGTGACACAATACCGGAAACCCGAACGCGCGAGAAGAATAGCCGACAACGTACACACGATTGCACACTCCGATTTGGTACGCGGGCGGGTCATTTCTCGCAGTCTGCCTGCGCCACTTCAAGCGACCCGGCCTGAACCGTAACCCGAAACGCTGCGTGATACGATTTCGTCGATAAGAGTAAAACAATCACGCATGCACGTGCGTACATTTCGTTCGTTACTACCGATTCTGCAGATCATCCGATTCATAACATGTTCTCTCTCGTGTATTTACGAATCGTTAGTGCAGTGTATTTTACATGTTTAACTACAGAGTTGCGGCACAAAGTAAACACGCGTGCGTACTAATACTAGTTGAAATAATACAGAGGCGGTCGTCAAGTATACGCGATTCAAGTCTTATTAGTATTTTTGTTCAGCATACGTACGCGCGGCAAAACTCTCTATATATCGTTACGCCCCTTTCCGAGTTAGCCGGCACAGCGAATTATTAACGACAATCGTTACGCCGCGCATGATGTACAATTTCGTATAAGTGTGCGCCGTGCCCGTTGAAATATTATCAAATCCACGCGTTTCGGCAAAACAATTCGGTATTAGAGCGCGTCGGACAGATGTCTTGAATTTTTTTTTCTCAAATCGTCTTCAATATGACGTATTAATGTTGAATTTCATTAATAACAACTAAGACATTGTCTCGGCGTCCAAATGTCGTCGTGTTTCTGAGTTGATATTAATAAATGCGACCGATTCGCTGAATTTCCCGCGAAAAATTGCAAATGTTTTATGTTCTACCGTTTCTTCGTGTAGTCTTTTTTTTTAATTGTCCAGTTTACAATAACGTTTTATATAGTTTGTTAGTCAAGTGTCCTATATTTCCTGCGTTTTCTTTTTTTCGTTCTCAAACTGTAATCGTTGAAATGTAACGTGGGCAGCCACACGAAATTTCTATCAATAAAAAAAAAAAAAAAACCACTATATATTACGCGCATACAACGAAACACCACCTGTTGCGCGTGCTTTTGACGTCGCCGTTCGAAATAATAGTGTTTTCTCTCGCGCGCGTCGAGTTCGCGTAACACACGACAAAGGTCCTATATACGTGTTGTGTGCACGCGTTTACCTATTCCATCGCGCCCTTATTCTGCCCGGCTTATTGTTTTGTTTTTATACGCGCGGCGGCTAATTCGACGGGATCCGGCGATAAATCAAAAAGCCGCGGGTCGAAAAGCGTTTTGTTCTTCTCCCCGCCCGTGCGTGGTGCGTGGTCCTATTTTAAACACAGACCTTTGGGACCTTTTACGAATTTCCGTTTATTAACTTCGGACGCGCGGCCCGTACGTCCGATATCGATCTCTGTGAATTAGTATAATAATATATAGTTCGTTGTCCACCCTCTGGAAAGAAAGAAAGCCCCCGGAAAAAAAAAAAAAAAGGCGCGGCTACCGTCCGATCCCGCCGTGTGATATACGACCTGCCACACGTAGTGCCGTATAATAAATATAAACGGATTTTTTTCTTCTCGTTTCTGAACCTCGCGTAAGTTATTTCGACGTGCTTGCCGACGAGAGGTCGCCGTCGAGACGGGACGATGATTCGATCGTATGGTGTCTGTACAACGCGCTCTCGCGCCGTCTTTAGCACGCGTACGCGCGATCGGATTACCAGGCACTGTCGCGGGTATGGTTTCAAAACTAATTGAAGTGTAATTGATATTCGTTGCATTCGAGGCGTTGTCTCGCCGTCTCGCCGGGAAAACCGTACACGTCGAAACGTCCGTCTGCCGCGGACGCGTGTGTGATTACGTCCCGTACGTTACAGTAATGTCGGCCTCGTTTCCCGTTTTCCAGGTGCAAAAAGCCGGGCAGGTACTTGGACAACCTACCGCAGACGTCGGTCATCGTTTGCTTCCACAACGAGGCGTGGTCGGTCCTGCTGCGGACGGTGCATTCCATTCTGGACCGGTCGCCGGAACACCTCATCCGCGAAATCATTCTAGTCGACGATTTTTCCGACATGCGTGAGTACACCTGTACATGTACATATATACATATTTAGTATAGTCGTATGTGATTTCACGGAGTTCTCCGTTTGTATAGACGGACATACATCTCTCGGATTATTCAATATCGAATTATACTACTCGCCAGTGGCGTAGTAACCGTGAGGGAAAGGGGAAGGAACAAATATTTAAATATTCTCGCGTTCAGAAAAAATCTAATTTAAAAATATATATATATATCAACATTGAAACGTTTAAAAGATCGGCAAAGAAATTCAATTGGTGAAAAACGGCAGTGCTAATATTTACATATTACGGCTGAAGGAGTAATCAACAAATTTGTTGTAAAGCGTAAACAATTTTATTTGTAATTTTTTTTTTTACGTTTCAAACAATTTCATCATAAATAAATCAAATTTCGCTGAAGCGCTTTATTGAATCTTATCCTCAATTCGTTTTAACATAAAATGATTACAATTCTGAAAAACAATTCAATTCGATTATTTATTTTTTTTTTTTTATTTTAACCCACCGAAAATTATTATTACTACGCCACTAATTCTCGCGTTTCGAAAACAAGAAATAATACAGATGCCGTTAGTAGCTGAAAGGAGAATGGAGAAGGGGTGGCGGTGATTTTTTTTAAATTTGAAAAAACTGTATATAAATCATAAAGATTAAAAAAAAAAAAATACGTTTCAAAGTTATCGCATAGTTTAGTAACAATAATTTCGTCGTACATGGTGTTATTTTTAATTTATCGCAATCGTTACGAAACGAAAGTAAATATATTTTATAGTTTTTAATTAAATATTAACATCCGATTTATTGCTAATTTTTTTTCGCGTTCAATTAAATTTCGTATTTATGTTTGCGTTTATGGAAATATGATCTACAACATATTGTATGTGTTCCCAGAAATGAGTAGAAAACAACCGTTCGATTCATATGCATACAATGAGCTGTTATTATAACGTCGTGTTTTTGTAATTTTACGCTAATATAATATTGACGTTTTTCGTGTTTCGCTCTTTTCAACGTGAAAACGGGAAAAAATTGTTTTTTTTTTTGTTTTTAACATAACGCGCACGACGAAACAATATTTATTCTAAAACTTTTTTCACGCGGTCACGTTAAAATCTAATATCAATAATATGTGTGAAATATTCGTAGTTTTAAAATGACGTGTTCACAGTATGATCCACGATAGACCGCGCAGTCGATACTCAAACAACTCCTACCGAACGTTGTATTTTACGTGGCCTCGTCAAAAAAAAAAAAAAAACAAAAAAAATGTCACAACACCATTAATGTTTATCGACAGTTGGCGAACGGAATCCGATTGATTTTGTTTTTATTCATTTGATTGCCGCAGTGAGTTGCAAATCCGTTTATCCGCCAAAGTACCCTCCGCTTATAGCGCATGTGTCCAGCCGCATAACGGGGCTTACGAACGTAATGTTAGGTCAGAAAAAATCGAAAAAACGGACGTGTTCACCCCAAACACGCATCTCAGTTTTAAACACAAACATGAGCGTTGTGCGAAATTCGGAATTCCGAATCGCCCTGTGTGTTGTTCGTCGCGTATGCGCACAAAGGGTTTTTGTTGTTTGTTTTTTCCCGGCGAATTTCATACATTTTTAATTTCGGATCTCCTTCATACGGCCGCCTTAATGCTCGAGCTGTTTCTTTTTGTCGACGCGCAACACCGTAAACGGCTGCAGCAGTCGACGGGAAAATATTCCGTGAAAACATTCGCCTGACCTACGTGAAAAATATATCACATATGCTTATCGTTTCGTTTTTCGCGTGCATTCGACGAAACGAACGCAAACCGTCTCCGGAGGAACACGCGAAACATCGTTCATACATATCACACACGCGTTCGGCGGTTTTCTCCTATCGCGTTCCGTAAACGACGCGGCTCTCCGGATAGGCAATCGTGATACACGCGCGCCTCGCCGCACGCAGCGGCTACGGGCCTTTGTTTAATAACGATTAAAAAAAATTTTAAAAAGAGAGACAACGCTATTCGTGCATCTTCTGCACGTCCCGTAAACCTGAAAACGTCGCCGAAAACAAATGGCCGAATATTAAGAGAAATTTTCATGCGGTTGTAGAAAAAAACGTGTCGTTAGGTCTTGTGTACAATTGACGCGTTAACGATAATTCAACTCGACACACTGTTTGAACAGTTTACAGTCGTTTTCGACGTTTAGACGAATGATTTTAAATTTTATACTTACATGTGTGTGTGTATAATCGATACGTGTACGTAGAAATTGTGATATTCACGTTTTCGAAGATACGTAGCTCACGGCCACGCAACGACGGCGCAATAAAACTGCACACGATTTATATATATATATGTACACACAGTATTGTTTTCAACTCTTATCCTCACGATTCACTGCGCTTGTTGTACCTAACAATAATAATAATAATAATAATGATATTCCGTCATTCGACCTCGACGACAGCGAAACGCGCGAAGTTTCTTTTTTAACGCGCAGTCATTATCACTGCGTTAAACGCACACGTGTGTCATATTTACCCGAGTTACTTACTGCCGTCGATCGTGAGGTGGCGTAAGTATCTATACGCGTTTAAGGTTTTGTTTTTATATATTTCTTCGGAACGATTGACTCGGCGATCGTCTGACCGTTATTTCGATACGAAATGGCCGTAAGTACTAATGTTCGAAAGGAATTTCGATACGGTCTCGGCGATTACATATATATATATATATCGTCACGCCTATTCCGTTTTATTTCGCTCGCGTTGTAATCGACAATTGACGACGCGTATACATTCATATATATATATATATGTATGTGTGTATGCACTCGTATTTTCCGAATGTAAGTTTAAACGACCGAATATCGCCGTCGTATATATCGTACGATATCTCGTATTTATATGAACTTATTCGTGCGTTGGAAAAAAAATTACTATTGTCGCGATATATGTGTGTGCGATAGATAGATAATACGCGGATGTATCGCGTTGTTAATTTTCACGATAACGTTTCAGAAATCGGTGAGACGAACGGGAGAGGTGTGTAAATAGATTTCTATTGCGAGTGCGCTAGCGAAATATGACTAGTCCTTATATGCACAGTTAATTCAAAAAGATCCGGGACTAATTTTTTTTGCGAAAGAAAAATAAATGAGTTTAGAAAAAAGTTTTTATTTAGTTTTCAACATAATCTCCTCCTCGTTTTATACGACCTGAAGAACTTATTTTCTGGAATGACTTTTAAAGCTCTTGTCACATTCCTTTGAATCGCCTCAACGTCTCCAAAACGTTCTCCCTTCATCACGATTTTCGATGTAGGGAATAAAAAAAAGTCTGCCGGAGCCATATCTGGCGCGTAGGACGGGTGGTGAATCGTGGTGATCGACTTTTGAGTCAAAAATTGTGTGACGAGTATCGAGAAATTGGCTGGCGCATTGTCGTGCAAAAGGAACCAGTGCGGTACGATTCGGCCTCACATAAATCACATGGAATCTGCTGTGAAAGTCGATCCAGGACATCTTTGTAAAATGCTGCGTTCACTGTTTGGCTCGGTGGTACAAATTCGTGATGGATAATCCCGCGAGAATCGGAAAAAGCAATGAGCATCGTTTTGATTTTCGACTTTGTCGCTCGAATTTTGCTAGGTTGCCCTTCGCCATTACCTCGCCACTCAGCGATTTGGCGTTTGGTAGATAGATCGCATTAAAAATACCATGATTCGTCGCCGGTTACAATTTTATTTAAAACATTTTCATGCGTACCTATTTAACAAAATTACGTGAAGCTCCCACACGGTGCTCTTTCTGCTCTTTCGTTAACGAGTGCGGAACGAACTTCGCACACACCTTTCGTTTCCGGAGAACATCGTGCAAAATGTAGTAAACGCACCTTCCTACACCGATTTTCAGTTCCTCTGACAACATTTCAACTGTTGTCGCACACGTTCGACATTCTCATCGGTAGTTGAGGTTGAAGGGCACCCCTCTCGCGGATCGTCTTCCAGCGAATGTCGACTGTTCTTGAACCGCACATACCACTCGAAAACCTTGCTTCGGCTTAAACAATCATCATCATACGCGGTTTTCAACAATTCGAATGTTTTCGAACCACTTTTTTCCCAACTTGAAACAAAATTTAATTGTGGCACGTTGCTCCAACGCGAAAATTGTCACGCAGTGACAAAAATACATCTACTTCAAACGAACGCAGCCGACCACTGAATGAGGTTACAACGCTGAAATCTCAACTCCAAGTAACTAACCAATGATAATACATAGTATAGCTAGTTGTAGGTTTTATACGAAATTAGTCGCGGAACCTTTTGAATGAACTGTGTATACATAAACATATAGCTTAAACCGGCGCGTAAACCTTCGACCTTTTTCGACTCCGTGACAAATCGTTTGAAGCAAACAGACAACAGCCGATCGATTCGCGCAGGGACGACGGCGAGCAGTGTTTCGAATAAAGCACATTCGCAAATACTTTTTATATTTCGAATGTTTCAACGTATTCGCACATCGCAAAATATTATTTTTATAATTATAGCACTGGCTGAATACATTTGTGAGACTTGAGTGTAATTTTATCGTTTATAGAAATTGAAAACGAAGAAAGTATTTCAAATACGAAAACTGATCGTCCCGCTCCTGTCGAAATATAACATAACGTACGTGAAGTATCCGTTGCGGTGGTGGGCGACCGAGTTTCCGTTTGTTATCGGTTTTCTCTCATTGTCCCGATACAGAGCTCGCGGGTCGGCACACGGCGCGCGTTTACAATACATATTTATTTATAATAAACAGTCTTCATTATTGTTATATCTCCGGCATGGTTTTGACTGGAGGGCGAACGCGCACGTATATAAATATATTGTGTATAAATACGGCGTTGGTCGACGAAACAAAAGAAAATAAACTTCGTTCCGCGAAGGTTCGTACATTGTTATTGCATAATAATATTAATATACATGCACGACAGTCGTATTCGTGCGAACCGCGTTCGCGACCTTATTTTTTGTCCCTGCGCTCGTTCTCGCGCCGTTACTTCCCGCGACGGTGCTTCCTGTTCGTCACGATAAAGATGGTCGATTTAAATACGGAGAAATCGTGCCAGCTGGCTGTCAGTCATGTGCATTTTATACTACGACGGGTGACGACAGAAGGGAAGCGCGAGCACGACGAATTGTCTACTCGGATATATTTAGTTTCGATAACGTCTACGGGAAAAACGACGAGGCGATTTTTTTTTTTTTTTTTATCGTGTTAATTGTTTTCATTATCATTTTCGCAAACGTTCGGAATTTTTTCGTGATCTTAACGTGTTATCGCCGTATCAACACCCGACGTTCAACCTGTACCACTGTAATTCGAAATTCTTCAAGCGTTATGTTTTTATTGGAATTTACGCGCGAGTTCGTATCCGAAGAGTATGTTTCGAGTAATAAGCGTTGCATTTCGCGGCAAAAAACAAAGACTCTTTATTAGAAACGTTTAAATGTAAATGTAGTTAAACGTCCATTAAAACCGTATAATTCGTAATAAAGACACGACTAGTATGCCGTTGTTTCCGCTGAAAGAAAAAACGATTCAAACGACCAAAAATTTAAATAATAATAATGTCATATTCATAGTCGAACATAATATTTTTTAGAAAAATAAAAAACGAAAAATGATTCTCGTTTATTTGTTTTAGTTCTGTGTAAAAATATTTAATACAGGTTACCGTTTGCCAATCAAAATCTGACATTTAAGATTGAGTGGGGATACGACATTGAAAATGGACTATAAATATTAAGCAAATGATTTTGTAGAGAATAAAAAAAGAAACGGCAAAATAATATTCGCTTAAAATCCCGGCGGATAACTATTATTATTATTAGCTCGTGATAAGAAAAAATCGATTAATTAGCCTTGTAGATAGGGAAAATTATATTGAAAATGGACTCGACCAACTGTGTAACACAATTTCGATTTCTCCGTTGTCTCGAGTAACACGAGTACACACGCACGGTTTAAAAGCGAAAACCTAATACATCATTTTAAATCGTGTTTATACGACACACAACGTAAACGCGTACCTACTACGTACTTAAATAATATGGGCGGCACATCGCCGTTTTCAATTTACTTCCCGTAGTCTCGTTCGATAAACCCTTTCGCGTTTTCGACGCGGGATTTACACCAAATCGTTTTTTATGGCTCCGCGACTACGCGACAGATTAAATAATAATCTACTGCGATAAGTCGCGCTGTAAAAATTGAAATAACTTTTTTTTTTCTTTTTTCGAACGCGGATGAGTGTAGCTATTGTCACGAGACGGGGGAAAAAAATTCTCGGGCTGCGCACGAGTAGTTCACGTCGAATTGTTTCATTGGTGGTGCCAGCAAGCGCGTTTAATGACTCCGAAATGACATTTTCCGTTACACCGCCCGCGGGGGCAAAAAACGAAAAATTCAATTACGAATTACGAAAAAAAAAAACGAAACGCGTATTATGCCGGCCGAACACTTTGTCCGTCATCCGCTCGAGTCGCTCGAAATTATCAACCGTTGTTCTGAAATATATTACGTTCTTGTTACGTTTGCCCAGTTCAACGGAAATAATATAACAATCGTATTAGACGTAACGCGCATAAAATCCAAAAACGGTGAACGTCTAATCGAAATGATATCGCGAAACGGTTCGGGCTAATAAAGTAACAAGTCGCACGGCGAATGCGAATACACTGCTGTACACGTGTGGACGCGTACGAGGATGCAAGTGGACGGAATACGGGAATTGACGTCGGCGCGTACAATGTCCGAGCGTAGTCGACAAGGAGTATAAATCACGGGCGGTAGGGGTGGTAGAGGTGCTCGAGGGGACTTAAGCCGAAAAACGAATATCGTCCGAGCCGTACTCGAGAACACAGAGCGGTCCCGTCACCGAGCCGATCGGGTTTCGGGCGTGAGGAAAAATGATCCGTCGTCGTATTCGCGGTACGCGCGATGTCCAGAGACGCCAGGTAGTCGAGACCGCGGTAGAAGACAGAGCGCAGTGCGCGCGGGACCCGGATCCGACCGGCCGCCATAAATTTGGCCTTTTGATTTTTCGCTGGGCGGACGACGGACGGACGGACACGTCCGCTTCCGGTCATTAATAAAAAGGCTTTCGACCCAATTAATCCCGAGGCCGACACGCCCGGACAGTGTTGTCGGCGGGGCGAATTCCGAGCGGCGACGCGCGACACAAATCTGACCTTTGGGGCGAGCTTAATGGACGGTAACGCGCGTCGTTCCGGGCGCGAGCGAACCTAACCTAACGCGTGACGACGTCCTTCGAAGATCTCGGTGAAGCGGGTCGGTCAGAAACAGACGGACGGAGACGCGTGACCGATTCGCGCGTACCGCATTGGAATCGGATTTTCGGCGTGTCCGCGAGTGACCTTTCTTATTCGTAGACGCGCAGTGTTGTTCGAAAGGTTGCGAAAATGTTACGCGGGCTGTTCGTTTACCTGTTGTTTCAACGTGTACTTAATGTTTTCACAATAAACATTTCGATTTCCGTTTGGACGGAATTATTGTCGCCGTATGTAGCAGTAGTTTTTTAGTCATTTGCAAGGTTCAGCTGTGATTTAACGAAGGGTATTGTGTTTAATGTGTGTTTTCCCAGTTAGTTTTTCGTCCAAATGTATCCCTAAATACTTCACCGAGTCATCCTTACCATCGGACACTTTTGAAACCCGTTCACGAACGACTTCTGAAAATCGACGGATCGATATATATATATTTTTTATTTTGAAAATAATATCGCGGTAACCGCGTGCTGCAGGTCGGCACGATGATACGGTTGTTGAGACCGAATTGATTTGACGGAGAGAAGGAAATAATCCGCCCTCGTTCGAACACTTACACAGCACGGTAATCCGTTTTCGCCCGTTCACATAATATATATATAGACGCAGACGATAATAACACAAGAACGACGCGTTGTGTTTTCAGACGACAATATATTATAATAAAACGAATCGGTGCGGTGTAAAAATATCGCACGTTCGAAAGACAAGTCGTCTCGTCGAGTACGTGTACGTTATCAAAAACTGTTACTCGAAAACGCGTGTACGATTCGCACGTGTATACGTATAACTTTTTTTTTTTTTTTTTTGTATTTACGTCGCGCGCGTGTAAATGAGAAAACAAAAACAAAACGATTTTTCTCTAGTCTTTCGCGCGAACAATGCGTATATCCACACACACGCGCGCGCGCGCGCGCGTCCATTGTTCTACACGAGGAATTGTAAAACATCACTTTTCATTGTTAACACTTAATAATATATCGCCGCGGCCCTCGTTTAAGATGTTCGCGCCGAACACCAGTATACAGTGTGGTGTGTACCATATAAATACGTATTATTGTCGTGATCGACTAGCGGCGTCGTCGCCAACCGTTACGTTATAACGCGTGTTATATCAAATAATACTCAATACCGTTGTCTCGCCTATGTAGGCTGCGCGTTTCTCGTCGACCGAACTCGGTCCGGTTAACGTAATCGGTGAGAGGGATGAAGACGTATCGACCAGCATCACAGCCCTGAGCATGTATGCGCGCGTCTTAGACGACGCCGGACAACGAATATTTACGAATCGAGTTTTTCCAATCAGCATACAAACAAATACTGTTTGACGTTCTTAGTCGAAAGTTAATTTTCGAACAAATTAACGCGTAAAGTGATTCGGTTTTAACTTAAAAAAAAAAAATATTGAAACCGCCATCGAGTTTTTCCTCCCTTCCGGCAAATTAGCAGATGACGTCACTGCGAATTCGATACGTTTTCCGGTCTAAGCCACGGCAACAATATTTATCGCGCCAGTATTATTCTCTGTTCCTCCGGGCGCGTTCAAGGCGAAAGACACTCGATGATATTTGGTGAAATCCGTTCAGTAACCGTACGTTCAACGATGCGATTCGATTATGTTCAGCGTTTTTCTCTAAAGTCGCACTTATCTTTCCCCTCCATATGTCGCCGACGATTCCTTGGGAATCGCTTGCGCATCACTTCCAAAGACCCGTCATCGTTTATTCGAAAATACAAATATAAAATACCCTCTCCCCTTTTTCCTAGTAGATTTTAATAAGTTATATTAGTAAATTCTTAATGATAAACACAAAACGGAAAAACTAGATAGCGTTACCGTGTTATCGGAGGAACGTTGTCGATTTATTCTACTACCAAAAATACACACACACACACACACGTGTTTTTTAATCCGAAACAAACTCGTGTGACTTGAACCGTCCACGGGATAACATAAAAACCGGTCGTGCACGCGGTCTACTACATCACAACAATTCTCGGCTCGACGAGTCACGAGTATTTTCCACCCTCGGAAACGAGCTGAAACTATAGCCGACGTGGGAATCGTCCGCGTGGGGGGAGATTCGTTTTCCGAAATCAGTCGTCACCGAGACACCGGCGGGGCGAAACCGTTGTTCTCGGGTCTCTTCCATCCTGTTGGCGATGATGAGACGACGTTTCCCACTGGTAAGATAGCGCAGATAGGATTATTATTCGGGAAATGTCCGGTCGAACCCGACCTTTCGGTTTTTACACGTCCGCGCCGAAGACCGTCGCGGGGGGACGGTCGTTCGTTCGACTTAGCTACACACGGTCACATGACGGCGGGCGCGATTTATACGGTCGCCTCGGCCCGCGCCGCCCACCGACGCGACAGTGATTAACGGTCTGTTATTTCGCCTTACTTCGCCCCGGACCGGATTCGATTGATGACATAAACATTATACACCCGGCGCTCGTGCCGCCGCGATCCTTTGGCCGTCGCGCGGAATAATGATTAATAAACGGCAGCCCGCGGACGCGGAGACTATTGTTCTCGAACGCTGTAAATTATTATGTCCTCGCGTCGTACGTGACGCGACGTTCGAATGGAGGACATGGCGTTCAGACGACGATGTTGTACGGGACAAAAGCGGCTAAAACGTCGCGGTCGTCTGCAAACGAATAAAAAAAAACCCCCGTTGTATTCTGTCGACTCTGGGTACCGGTGACGGCAATAAATACGTTCCTCCGAACTCCAATTGGACTCGACGAGTCTTGAGCTGCGACTATCCAACAACCGCCGCCGCCGCGGTTTCCGCATCGTAATTATATATATGAAACGATACGCTTCGTCCCTTGAAATCGAGTCGAACGGGCAATCGCGTTTGTCGCGGACATTTCGAACAACCACGCGTATCGCCGTAATCTCTCGACGTTCCGTATTGCGAAACGCGTATCAAAATGACAATCCGAAAAAATACGACGTCGTCCATACCGATTGTTGTGAAGACCGTTTGAATTATTTACCACTTTTGTGCGTGTATATAACACGTAACACGTGCTTTTATTTCCCCGCCGTCTTCACTTGTTAGACGACATACACGTCACGGCGTTTTTTTTAGGCTATTCTCCGTGTCCAGTTGGACACCCAGCAATGAAACGTATTGATGTACAGCCGTATGATACGGAAACACGTGTAAAATAATACGACAAATAATTGATTCATGACTTCAAATCTACGCGCATGGCTAAAACTGAAACGACGCCCGGACACGCAGTGAATATTCGCCAAAAAATGTCCTGGCACACGTACGTATGGCGTGTTATTTAAAAACCCACGTGGTATCGGCACGCGGCGCGAAACCTTATCCACTCTTAATGCAACGTCGATATATTGTCATTCGTTCACGTTACGCGCGTATGACAGTCACGGAATGTAAGGAATATTGTATAGTTTTTTTATTGAAGAAAAAAAAAATTGAAATTTTAACAATAAGTTATACATTTCTACAATTACGGATCTGAGGCTTAAACAATTTATACACAACTAAGTTTTAGAGATAATAAAATAATAGACATATAAATTGATAAAACACATAGTATATGTATATACAAAATTCAAGTTTATATCTGAAGCCCAGAGTATAAAATAAAATTATTATTAGATAGTAATAAATTATTGGAGGACATATCGACATGAAAGGATGCACAAGTATCACGTAAAGTCTCCCTTCCATTGATAATAGCCGGACAGTGTGAAAGAAGACGGTCGAAGTCGCATGAATAGCACAAACAATTAGAAAAAATGCAGGCTGGACTGTCGTTTAACCCCATTTTAAAAGCATGCTTAGGCAGTTTGTTATGACTAAGTCGTGGTCTAGAATAATTAACGATTATGTGCCTGCTAAGTTGTGTAGGTCCGTGAACCAGTTTTTATATGAAACAGATGGGACCAGTTGTCTGTATTTATCGGCGTCGGAAACAGGGAGATTAGACCACTCGGAGTTCCACGGGTTAAAGATGGCTTTACGTGAGATTGGTATTAGGTCTGTAAAAGGACAAGTTGCGGAGCCTGTAAAAATGAGACTGCCGGTGGAATTGGCCGAAAAATCTGCGTGCTCATTACCTTGGACGCGTACATGGCCTGGAACCCATAAAAAATCTATGATGTGATTGGATCGATCCGTATTATTTATACGAATAGTTTGCGTGTTGTCTGATACCGTGTAAATATAACGTAACGAACAAGTGAAATAATATTTCGTCGGGTTACAGTAGCACTACGGTACGAAGGAACACGATCCGTAGACGATTTAGTTGTTTGTCAACGATATATTTTTAACATTATCAACGGCCAACGCAAGTATGAACGTGCGCGTTTGTTTTTCGAATTATAATCGCCTGTTGGCTATCGGTGAATACGTACGCGTTACGGACGGATCGAAAACGAATTAATAAATAATTATTGATCAGCAGAGGCTTCAGAGACGCTGAAATTGTTATTGCGAAACGTTTCATCATAAATTATTACGCTGTAGATGGAATTTCGGTTAAAAAAAATTATTTTTTTTTTTTATGGAAAACTGGAATTGTTGAATTGGATACATACGTATATGCAAAACTGATTAATTGTTTTCGATGTACGGTCAACACGATATTCTTCATAGCACTTGAATAACAACTCAACAGTAAAGTCATTTACTTCGTCCGCACAACCTAAACGTCTAGTGAATAACTAAACACGAATATCAAATATAGATAAAATTGTTTTTTCGTATACGATTTATTTTATTAGGACCAACAAAAAAAAAGATAGAAAAAATGAAAAAAATATATTTATAGTCGGATAAACTTTCAATGTGGAACAGGTAGTAGCGGTCCCGTTGGCGGGAGTTTGAAAAGAATATTAACAAAGGTCGGTTTTTTTTTTCGCGTTTGACGAAACACCGCGCGCGTAGGTAGAATTCGCAGATTTAAAGCTATTTTATATTTTGGTTATCCCCGTGCGTCTTTTAAAATGGCCGTATATAATAATAGCACCTGCGTTCGGAATATCGACGGAAATTCCGCGTTATAAATAGCGATTATCGCGTACGTTTTGCTTAATTAAATTCATACTTCCCAGTCACGTCTACGCGGTCGTCGCGCACCGTCTTCTCTTCCTGTCTGCTGATAAAATTTTAATCGACAACAGGCTTTATCGGTTAATTAGTGTTATCAGTGTTTTATTTGTGTCGTCGCCCTCGTGCCGGCCAAAATCCGGCTTCAAACGAAATCAACAAGTCTACCTCTTAGCAAGAATCCCGGTGCCGGTTCCGGATTTTCCGCCGTCGGCATACGAAACAAGCCGATTAAAAACCCAAATCCGGTCCGGTTTCCCCCAAGTTTTCAACGAATCATCGATAACCGTCCGACACTGGACATAACCTCTTAACGGCATTCAATTATAAATAACCTTTCGTCGCCGAATCAAGTCCGCGTCGATGATAATTGACGGTAAACGGTCGGTCTCCCGGAATAACAATGAATACGTGATTTCGTTATTTTCCTGCAGAATATAAATAGGGCCCATAACTGTGCTGGCCGAGAGCATTGATCAAAATAAAAAATTTAGGAAACTGGTAGGGCCGCTAAAATTTTCACCGCCGACTTCAATATGATCAAGCCAGCTGTGGCTCGTGAAAAAAAGCATTTCCGCCGACTAAATAACACATACGCGCACACGTGTATATGTCGTACGAATTACGTAACGCGCGTTCGCGACTTTGGATTTCTGTGCGATGTGAAATTAAGAACGACTCGAACAAATCTCTCGAATAGAAAACACGTACGCGAAAATAATAAATTCGTGTACGATTACTGGGCGAAAACGTCCGAGTATTATTGATGTATGACGGCCAAAGTCATATAAAAAAATAAAAATAAAAGGCTTTTCCGAAACGAGATCCGAGGCGTATGAAAAAAAAAACCGTATAACCGTCTGTTATAACCTAACAACCGTCTATATAAAAAAGAAATCGAAACGACTGTAGAGATACTTTAGCCGATTTCCTTCGGCCGTGCACGAAACGCATTAACGTCGTGTGTTTGTTTGTTTGTTTGTTTTTTCATTTTTATTCGCCCTTCCCGGTACGGCAGCTCATCTGAAAACTCAGCTGGAGGAGTACGTGGACGGCTATCCGAAAGTGAAAATCGTCCGGGCCAAAAAGAGAGAAGGACTGATACGGGCCAGGCTGATGGGCGCGCGGTACGCGTCCGCGCCCGTTCTCACGTATCTCGACTCGCACTGCGAGTGCACCGAAGGTAAGTGCATGCGACGGGAACGCGATTCGGGCGACGCGGCGCTTATCACGCTTCTTACGTTCGCACGGGCCGATTTCGGCGGGTTTTTTGCGCGCGCCTGTTGACCATCAGTCGACAATCGTCGTCGCGTCACGTTAAAAAAAAAAACGGCGTTTTCGCACTCGTTTTGTTTTTTTTCAAATCGTTTTTCATCGGATGTCGTGTTACGGACCGGGAAATAAAATACGTTTATGGACGACGATACTTCGGGCCCTGACCAACAACGGGGCGGCTCCCTTCAGAAACGGAAATATCGTGCGACGGACGTCTGAAAACGGAAGCGGCCGAACCGGGCGGGTCACGGACAAAACGGATGTATAGAAGACAACCGGTCGTTTTTAACTCCGTTCGCAACCGACTAGTGTCTGTACGGCGAAACAAGTCACGAACTTGTTCGAAGTCAGTCCCTCCTTCTCGTTAATTCCGTGAAAACTTCTACCCGACATTCTTGCCGCACGTTCGTTAAAAATAAACAACAGCAGTTACACTCGCAACAATTGTTACCGCAATAATTTCGAAGATTCCGTTTTTGGTCATTTGGGCCAGCGGTACGCGAAAAAATAAGTTCGAAAACCTCTGGCGTGTAATTGCAAATGAAAACGGACGGCACGTGAAAGTCACTGTGATGGCGTTTTATACGTTAAATTTCGAACCGGAAATAATAACACCGTACACGATTCTAAAATACCTCCTCCGTCTCGTCCGCAGCGGCTGATTTTGATATTTGTGCGCGACACTCATTCCCTTGAAACGATCGTCAGACTACCATCGAAACGTGGTGTTTTAAATATATACAACAAACACCCCGCGCCTTTCACTCGAACACCACGTTATTCGTCTACGTCTTCTTTTTTAACGCGACACGCACTACGACTGGGACGACGTCGACATTACACCCGAAATCGAACATTGTCCGTAACGCGCGCGCGTCGTATCGCCACAATTCTCGGCCGAAAACGAAAAGAAAACGATAAATTTCCGAAAAACATCGTATAACGTACGCGATAAACGTCCGTTCGGAATTGTTTCGCGACCGTCGCGTGTTCGCGAACCGTTGTGCGGTCCCATATTTGTACCGCGCGCGACAATAAACGGTTTCCCGTCATAATAACACGCAACATAAACGGGCTTTTTTCCCGCTTTCCCGCTTTCCCCGGCGTCGCTTTCACAGCCGCGGTGTGTGTTTTTTCTCATTCTCTTCTTTCCGGACGGCTTATTCGGCTGGCCAACGACCGCGGCTTTGCTAACGCCAACGCGTACGCCCCGGTCTGGTGTCGTACACATACCGACCCGAACGCGTTTATATTCGTTTCTATCGTTTTTTTGTTCATGCTCTTTCCGTTCGGTAAGGTCCGCACGTCGCAGTGGCGTGTCCGCGTGAAACGTTTTTTTTTTTTGTTTTTATTTTGGTGGGGGGGAAGGCAAAATACCTCGCTTAAAAAATGTGAAAATCATATTATTCATATAATTGATAAGTCATGTCGAAAATCTATGATTATATCGTGGAAAACACATTATATAATGAAAAACGAATACGCGTTTTAGCAAAAGAATAAAAAGCTTCTCGGTGGGGATAGACCCCTGTTGCCTCCCCCTAAAAGCACGCCACTGTCGCGGGGGGTTTCTCCGCGTGCCTCGTCCGACTTGGTCTTTTCGGGCCGCCGCTCCGCCCGGACGGTGTACACACGTATGTAAACGCGTTTCATCGCACGCGTTGGGATGACATGTTTTACGTGCGTACCACGGTTACGATCCCGGGTTGGCCGCCATTGTCGTGTTGCTTTTTTTCCTCAGGATGGCTCGAGCCATTGTTGGACAGGATAGCGCGGGAAGCGTCGACCGTCGTGTGTCCGGTCATCGACGTGATCGACGATTCGTCGCTGGAGTTCCATTACAGAGACGCCGGCGGCGTGAACGTTGGAGGATTCGACTGGAACTTACAGGTAACGAACGGGCGGGCGACGGAAACGGCGAACCGACCGGAGTCGACCTTGCGGACTACACGTGAAACCGGCGTGTTAAGAAGAAAAAAAAAATCACGGCGAAACATTTATTTTGGAAAACGCACGCGCATAGATTCTGTACGGATGTTTGTTATTCGCTTGGCTTTGCGGACGTGTTTTACGTGCACGCGTCCTCGCTGAAAACGAAACGGTCGTCATTGTTCGCCTTATTATTATTATTATTATTGTTATTATTGTTAAGTGTATAACGCGCGCCGCGCTCGATCGAGTATATATCGTTATACAGCCGGCGGCGTGAACGTCCGTTTTTTAAGCGCCCGAGTTTTCAAGAACGTTATTTAACGTATTGCGCGTTACGTCGATACGATCGAGAATTAGTGTATCGAAAAAAAAAAAGGGAGAACTCGTTTTTTTTATTAACGAAACTAACCCGCGTAAATTATCGGATTATTAAATTGTTGTATACACGTACGTATACCACGAACGTGCGCGGAAAACGTGTTGTTACGAGATTAAGGTAAACGCGCAACAGATTATTTCGTTTTTCAATTTCGTGATTATAACAGGTCGGATTTTTAAAAAAAAATGTTCACGACGTCGCGTTCTAGATTCTGATCGAAACGAAAACGTTTATTCGACGACGCTTTTCGATTTTCTCAATAGTCTTGAACGATCGCGAAAAACCCGGTAAAATTGTCGGCACGCGCGATTTCCACCGAACACAATTCCTCCGGCGTTTTGTTACAATTCCGAAAATAATGTTGCCGAACGCTCCGCCAGCTATTGTGATTTCCATCATTCAAATGATACTATCGCGAAATGTACCATCGCCGATATATTATTGATAACGGCGGTTTTCGAACGTTTTATTATTTTTTTTTCGCGAACCCACCACCAACGAATGACTAAAAACAGAACCATCCGAAATTTCAACACGTTCGTTTCGAACAATACGCCAATAAAATACTACAATGAAAATAATCGGAAATTATACATTATTCATCGACGTATTTCCCCGTGAATCGGGACGATGATTATAATAATAATGATTATTATACATAAAAATATTGACCCGCCGACTTCTAACATTAACGTACATCTGTTGTGCCGAAACGTGAAATTGTTTGGCGTACCTTGTGATTTCGTCGTGAAAATCGCGTAACGCCGTCTTTTACCGATATATATATTTGTATATTAAAACGATATTAATAAAAAAAAAATTCGCGAAATACGCAATGACCGAACGCCGCGGACGAGACGGAGGAAAATCGGAATTTAATTCCGACGGCGATTTATAACCGACGACGTAACACAACTGGAATTAAAAAAACGACACGAAAATCGCTCGGACACGACGTGTTGTATTCGTACGCGACTAGGAGAGTTCATAGAAAAACAAAGCAATAAACTATAGTCGTACACGTCGTACCTAACCCCGCCCGGTCTTTTTGAAATTCCTCGAAATCCGGTTTTTTATTTATTTTGTTTTTGTTTTTGTTTTTTCGTCCTCTGCCGTTTAATCGCACCTACAAATTAAACGAACAACCCAAAAATAAAACGGTTTTTCGACTCTGTTCGTCGCCGTATTTTATATATATATGTGTGTTGGCTCCGATCGCGATTTTCGAACGCCGCGGCGAACACCGGTTTGACGGGTGATTTCGCATTTCGTTATAATACATATGTTGTGTACGTGTAAACGTTTTGTTAGCAAAATAATTATTCGTCCGCGATTAAAACGTACAGACAACACAAATACCATTGCCGACGTGAACTCTTCGTTTCAATAATGCACTATACGTTTTAATACGGTGGACGCGGTCCGACAATTGAATAACGAGACCGGGGTTCTTCTTTCTTCGCGGCGTACCTAAAACGTTGGTTGGTGGTCCGTCTCGTATCATCGCTCCGTTAACAGATGTGTTCGCGTCAGTTAGTTGTCTAGCCGTGTCGTGTAGTTCAAGTCGAGATCAAGTTTTGCGTGAAACTCGGCGAGTCTGCGAAGGAAACGTTGTACGAGGCGGTTAAAGCGTTCGGCGATGAAGTCGTGAGTCGCGTGATCGGGTTTTTCGGTAGCATAGAGAATTAAAAAAAATGGACAAACCAAAAGTCAAAACGACGGCGATTTGCTTATTTGACAGCAAAGGAATGGTGCATAAGGAGTTCGTGCCGCCCGGGCAGCCTGGTGAATCAACAATTTTACCTTGAAGTACTCGAAAATGAGTCGTTAGAGTTCGCTCATACATGGATGACGATGCGCCATGTCATCGTGCCTTCAGCGTGACGCAATTTTCGACCTCAAAAAACATTCCAGTATTGTCCCAGCCCACCCGTATTCCCCCGATTTGTGTCCACGTGACTTTTTTTTCTGTTGTTTGTATATCCTTGACGTTTACACGGTCCGACGGACCTTTTGGAACTGACTTACCTTTAACGGCAGTTCGACCTTTACAACAGTTTACAATGTATCTCTAGCACACGGTTTCAGCCGTTTTCCGATCCGTTCTGTAAATATAACTTTCGTACGAAGTCTTATTTTCGTCATAAATTCCAATCGTAGCATTCCATAGGCGTCTTGAAAAAGGACGTATCCCATTTTTCCGCCGTTCCGTCGTTGCCGATTTCAGTGTTTCCGCCACGTGACCTGACCGCGAAATAAATCGACGATAATTATCCGTCGTGTTAATACCATTAAAAATGATTTTAGTCACGCTGGTCGACCCCCAAGCAGACGTGCGCAACGATCACGAAATCGCGTTTTGGTAAATACACTCCGAAAACGGTGTCCGTTCGCGCGGGTCGAAACGTGTGTCGCGCGAGCACGCGTTTCGTCGTTGTTGATGCACCCGAGAGACGAATCCGCCGTGCTGCTGGTGGTGCTGCTTGTCCCCGTCGGTTTTCCGGAGGCCACCGACGCGGTCTAAATAATCGTCCGGGGAAAAATGGCGCAGACCCGGTCTTGCGTTTTGTATACGCGTGTGTGCGCTCGAGCTAAGCGGGGCAGTTTTTTTGTTTTGTTTTGTTTTTTATGTCAAAACGGTCACGACGGACGGTAAATTCGCGAACCGCGTACTCGTAAACGACGTTCGACGACGTTTCCCGTAACGTTTCACAGGGTCCGTGCTGCGTTCGGCGGAACGGACAGAGCACACGCGTTGATCGGCGGTTTTTTAACACTCGCTTTGATTATCGTCGACGAAAACGAACGAAAACGCTGCGAAATCCGGTCGGGCAAGTCGCGGATTCGCTTCGCCGCGTCGTTATCAAATTTACATTCCGTTTCCGCGCGCCGCCTCCCATAGATAATATATAATATATTACGAACCGACAAAATCGCATTTTCCGTGTTGTGCACGACGTGCTCACGTCCGTTTTCGAGATGTCGGGCAGTTTTTCGAAACATAATCTTATTTCTAATAATTTCAATAGTAGTCGTTTGGGAGCCATCAAGCCACCTGGAGAATCGTCGTGCGTCGTCTTCACAAAAAGAGTGCTTTTTTCTTATTCGTTTGTGGTCGTTTTCTCGCAACCGTTTCCTTCCTGAAGGCAATCGACGAACAAAACATTTGCGTTTTTCGTCGCTTCGCTTTCGCCTCAGCTGAACGCCGTTTTGACTCTGGAGTACGGTGATCCGTGTTTCGTCCGTAGTCGCATAACGCATGAAAAAAAAAATCCTTGTCACTGCGTTGTTGTTTTTGATCGACTGCGGCGAGCAAACGCGGTATCCACTTCGAGCAGAGCTCTCTCTCGTGTACAAACGTTCGTGCAAAACGTGCACTGCCTTCCGTTGTCTTTCACGGCTCCGGCCGACTTCGATTCACGAATTATTTCGTGGACGTTTTTCACGTTCTCCGGCACAGCAACCGCGGGCGTTCGTGGTACGGGGCCGCGTTTAAAATCAACGAGCCACTTCTCTGCCGTTCGGTCTGGACGCGGCAGAGCCCGAATGGCACTCGCCGAGCCAACACGAAATTCGGATCTCTTCCGTCGTTTCCAAAATTACAACACGGGTAACTGTCACTAAAACCGCTGTGACCCGTGAGGAACTAAAAACCATGTGGATCTGTCGACGGCGGTGCCGTCTAACAGTCATCCGGCGGACTTATCGAGTGACCGGCTATACCGCACACGTGTTCAGACGGACGTGCTTGGATGGACGAGGCATTACGGAAACTCGATCGACCACGACGTCCGTCCGTCCGGGGAAAAATCGTGATCGGAATTTGTTGCGCGAGGTGCCGCTGCGGTGCACACACTTTTCACGATGTTATAATCGCCGTCGGAACGTTCGTTTCGACACGAAATCTTGTCGTACGGATTTCCTATTTCCCCCCACCCACCACCCGTTTTCGGCTCGCTTTTACCGCGGTTCATGTTATGAATTCGTCAAGGAAAAGTGGACAGAAGAGAATTCTCCGTCTCGTTAACGTTAATCATTTACACACATAAACATACGTGCACAAATAACAATCCGTTCTGGAACACCGTACGCGTTCAATGTCGTGATTAAATCCGTAGGTTCTTATTCAATTATTTTTTTTTCTCCCCGTCGCCCGCCGAGTGTAATTTATAATAAAAACACAAAAAAAAAAATCGAGTTCGCGTAAAACACCGAGTCCGTTAAACGGCGTGGACCGAGTGGGCCGTATTATATATATATACCGCTCGCGTTATGAACTGTACGCGTACGCTTTTCACGACGGCGTGCGTTTTCGTATTAATTGATCGCGTCGGGACTTTGGCGAGTCGCGTAAACGTTTCCGTCCGTCGGCGCGTTAGGTTAGGTTAGGTAAGAACGCCCGCGCGTTAGTGTCGACTGTTACTCAGTAAGCCCCGCACGCGTTGTTGTCGTCGTTCCAAAAAGTATTTTTCCTCTCGCCGTGATCCGTCGTACGCCGCTCGGTGGCGTAGGAACACTGGCCAACGCCCCCGGCAAACTTTGAAAAAGCGCTTTTTTGCCGGTTAAAAAATAAAATTGATGTTCTGCAACGAACGAGAAATAACTTAATGTCCCTCCCCCCCACGCTATTAAATTGTAAAGTTTAAATAACGTTTTATATTTTCCTGTTTTATATGTATATAAATCGTTTAATATTTTAATTTATCATTTAACTATCATTATTTTTGTAATTTTTATTGCTCGGTAGTGTTTTAATTACATTAGAACCGTGTGAAAATACCACATAATATTTTCGTTATTAATTTAGTATAACGTGTTGTGTACTAGCTAGTATTCAGCATGTAACTTAACTGAACTGAACTAAATTAAACCTATTTGATAGTTCAACTTTTTTGGATACGGATTCCCTGTTTACCACTACGCGATCCTTAAATTTTGGATCCCATTTATTCCAAACTTCGAAAATAAGAAGATCCATTTTTTTCTTTTCATTAGTCTTGCCCGCAGTACGTTGCGTTGGTCGATAAAACACGTTTTAAATTGTGCGATATAATACGCACCGTTTTATCGGATTCGCACGTTTAGTAGGCCGGGTAGGACATCGTCACGGTTCGTTTTATTCGCGTGCACGCGTCGCCCGCTATACAAACGCAACGCACGGATTCAGCTTGGACGATCTGACGGAACAATTTGGAATTGCCTTGTGCCACAGTCATAAGTTCGTCATTAAAAATGCACACGTAGTGTGTACAATCAGAGACGCGATCACACGCATTTCAAAAAGCATAACGGAACGATTTCGTTTTGAAGGTAGAATAAAAACAGCACTTCTGAAGCACGATTTTGCGCCTCCGTCGTAGGGGAACAGTTCGCCACGTATGTTTTTTCAACGTTTCCTTCTTCTTCCACTTCTCCGCGTGGATTACGGTTAGCCGTCGGTGTTCGACCGCTCTCGACCGCTTTAAATCCTCTTGTCCCGTCCTCCGGTCGTTTTAGTATTTGGTCGCTCTGTTCGCGTCCTCCTCCGCTTTGTCTTTTCTCACCCTCGTCGCGGCCCAAGCTGCGCGCGCGTTAACGGCCCGCGTCGGTACCCGACCAGAACTTTACACAACGTCGTGGTTGCCGTCCATCTGGAGGACAATCGTTTGGACGCGAACATTCCGAATTAAATCGCGCGCGTATCGATTTTTAACGTTTAGACGTGTAATCGCGTTTGATTTGATTTTTGTCACTCGTCTCAATAACGCGTCGTTCGACGGCGAACGTCGAATTCCGTTTTAAACGGCGTTTATTTCAATGGCGACGTTCATACCGTTTGTCCTCTAAAATGGCACTTTTTTTCTCCCCGTCAATTTTTGCTTTCTTTTTTTTTTTCATAACGTTTGACGTGTCCCGCTCGCTGATTTCAATCAATTAATTTCCTTTTATTGTCCATTAACATAATTAAGCTCCTCGATCAATTTCGTAAAAAAAAAAAGTATGAATTAGTTCCGACGTTCGCCGGGAGTTTAGTGCCGTGACGTACAAACGTCGGATTTTTTTTTTTTAATTTTTCATTGAAGTTTTACATTTTATACGAAATACGTATAAATATACGTTATGACGTAATATGATCAACGATCATTTCCGCGCGTCTTCTTGAGCTTATTACGTCCACCGTGTACATCACGTCTTGTGTCCGATGCGTATTTTTCGAAATATAAACTTTAATTATATATTATACGTACGCACACGGTTTTATACGATTAAACGCCAAAATAAAAAAAAACGTAAGTAATAATTTCCGAACACGTTTTTAACCAGCAACGCTTTACCGGACGAATGCTTGTCGCGTCGATTCAATCAATCGATGCAACGTTTTACACACGTTTAAAACGACGCAAAACAAGAAACCCCCCGTGCCCGTACCTCGCGCGACCGGAAAGGGTCTGAAAACCGTTAAAAAATCAGCCCGATTTACGACGCATAACACTATGATCCGGAAAACGTGTACGTCGTCCTGAAGGTTTTTCGTTTTTCTATTGAACGCGCGAGACTTGCCCGTGCACGATATACGTATGTCGGTCGTGTGCCGCGCGCGGTAATTGGACATTTATTGCCGTTTTATTAAATTTATATCTACGCGCGTACCTTGAGAACTCCGGGTACGGTCCGTAATTTTTTCCACGTGGGGATTTATTCCGACGTGTTTATGGCGTACCGTACGCGCTCGCTGCGGATCGCTATGACGATACCGCGGGGCCACCTGTAATCCCGTGATTTAATGTTTATCGGCGTGACGTGCGCAAGCATTGTCGCGTGATAACGATGTGTGTTATCGCGTACCCGCGTCCCGGTCCGGTCCAGGGCCATAAACAGCATGGGGTGTCGCGTCGACCGAACGGGGGAACCCGTCTTTCGTCGAGTGGAAATTGTGTTCGCTCTGCGACGGGAGACATGCACGATAAATGCGTGCGCATGACGAACGGCGGCCGAGGTCTTATTAACTGTTTCCGAACACCTGAGCGCCGCCCAGCCGGGATTTACGTCGAGATTTACGGACGCGTTTATCATCGTGTGCATGAAAATCACGCGATACGTTTAACACGGAGGACCGGATAATAAAAATTCCGTTCCCGCGGAAGGCGACGCAATAAAAACGGAACGCGTTTCGCCGACAAACAATCCGACCTAGCTTTGTACGTTGATATACTATTTATGTGTACCTGCGTCGGAATAACAGTCACGCGATCATAATGATAAATTGCGTGCCCGTCCGGTGACGATTTTTCCCGTTCTTTTTTTTTCGACGTATCACGAATTCCTTTTGGCTGTCCGAACGTACTCGTCGTTCGCCAGAGCCGTGTACGAGCTGTTATCATTGTTATGCGTGCGTTGAATTTTTATCAGTTGAACGCCCATATAAACGTGAGTGAGTGGTACTTGAAATTGAAAATGCGTTCAAGTCGGTGAAAAAACGTTCTCGCTGCACTAAAAGTTATACGACACGCGGTGTCGGATGAACAAGAGCAAGCTAGACGCCGGGCGCGCATGTCGGCCGAGGCAACAGCTCCGTCTACCACCGAGAGACTCGGGAAATCATTGTCGATTGTCGCCATACCGACGTGATCAAACGACAGTGTAAGCGTATTGTACCCGGAGTCGAACACAGCGGAACGTTCGGCGAGAAACAACGCTTGTGACTTTCTGAAGGCTGAAGACTCGTTCGGTTCGAACAACGCCCAAGTCGTTGTTCCGGCATTAGTGCCCAGGACTACGAATCGGTCGACGGTGTGAACCTCGACCCGAAATAATAACGACAATCACAGACCGTCGGAGAGTCGTACCTCTCCTCACCTCTCCTCATAGTCACCTCTCCACCCTCCCACACACACACACACACGTTGTTGCTTGCGAGAGGGTCGAGCGTCGCGGGAATTTTCCCGTCCGGTTGACGATCGCCGGTACGTGACACGACGACAACACGTTTGGCGCGATTCCCCCGGAGAGAGTTTTTTTGTTATTCTTTTGTTATTTATTTTCTTGGTTATTTTTCTTCTTTTTTTTTACGATTCCGACGGGGTTGTTAATGCGAAACGTTCCGCAGCGAAACGTTCAATCACCTGCGTCTTCTTTTCGACAACCGAGTGTATATAACGTGTTGGCGCGGCGGAACGACGGGCCGGGGGATATAATAACGTGAAAAATTGAGTTGCTGTCATCGAACGCCGCTCCGGGAAAACGTGGTTTTTTCGTTTCGTTTTTCTGGTTACCGCGCGTCGACGTCGATTTCGGTTTCGTCCGACAAACGATCGCCAACTCGAGTTGAGAGACGTCGGCAAACGGTATAAACGCCGACGAAAGGGACGGACAAGAAAGTGTCTAACGCGCTCGTCGACGGCCGGCTTGTCGTGCCCGCAGCTACGGAGTTCGTCAAACCCCGTCAACGTTTCTCGTGTTGCACAGACCTCCTCAGAACGTCGAACGCGACGTACTGCGGACCCAGGCGACGAGGTGCGAATCTCCTCCTTGGCGGACGCGAACTCGACGCAAACTTACAACGCCTTTTCGCGTGCGTGTGAAAACATGTCCGACGTAGTGAAGTCGCGTACATGCCGTTTCTGTCCGGCGGCAGGAGGGAACCATACCGCGTACGTTCATAGTATGTTAAAAAATGTCGCGTCGTGTACAGAACACGCGGTCAATACGATCATATAAAAGTGTGCATTTTTTTTTTTTTTTAATGACAATTTAACGTTTTACAAACGCCGCGGGTGTGAAAAGAAAATGAAAGTAAATTAACCTCTATTCCCGTAATGAATTCGTGCGTAGTGTTTATTTTCCTAAAGTTGTCGGTTCGAAACGCACGAAATTTACGTTTCACGGTTATTTTTACCGTTATAAAAATAACGTCCCGTGGAAAAAATGAACCATAAAGAACCGCGCGTTTTGTCGAAGTTCCATTCTGTCATTTCGTTTGACCGTTACGAAAAACCCTACGCAGACGGCTGTGGTACGCCGCGAGATCTTATTAGCCGGACAAAAATGTAATATCGCCGGGCGGTCCGCTATAAAAATCGCATATTTTTGTTTATCTTTCGTTTGTTATCCCTTGTCGTCCGCGATTAAATTATCGTTATCATTATTATTATCATTATTATTGTACGCGTTTTCGGGCGGCGAATAGTCTCTCCGTGATATATCGTTTTAATCTCGCAGCAACATACGTCGTCGCGGTTAGAAGTTTCGCCTCCGGACGTTCTCCGGTCGGGCGAGAAGAAAAAAATTACCCTGATACCACGACACTACTCGCCGCGTGTTAGCTGTCTGTCCGTACTAAGCCCGCGCGACCTACAAAACGACCGGCCGCGCGTGCATGTCGTTGCCCGATTTATTTACACGCGCGTACGCGATTGATTCCGACAAAAAAAAAATTTTTAAAAAAAAGTAACCCCCCTATTGTACGTAATCACGTTATATTATTGTTCGTCGACGTATTCCCGTCGGAACGTCTATGCTGGTTAGGTCGCGCGCGTCGATAAGATGTAAAAAGCTCGCGGGCGACTAGTGAATAAGAATAAAAATAAAACGGCGTTGTATAAAATCCGAAATAAAACCCCCGTCGGCGCGCGTATCGATTTCCCGTAGATTCGTTTTGCTCGTGCGCGAGTATATGAAATACACATCGGTGTCGTTTGTTCGCAACCGGGGTAACGGTCGTACACGACAAGAACACGGTGGCGTATTTTCAAAAATTTTCTAAGATCTAAAACCCTTAGAACCCCCGCCGTCCGTTGAAAATCCCGTACGGGAGAGACGCACAACTCCCGGGCGTCGTAATAGATACTTTTTTTACGCATACGTGTGTTACTGCGACACAGTCACGTCGCGATCGGCGTTGTTGTGGTCGGAATGAAGACCAGCAAGGTTCAGACCGAACCGTTGATGAGGTTTTGGAGGAAAAAACACCCCGAACGCACAACGTGTCGGTCCGATTGTCGCCGGTCGTCAATCGTGGTGGACGTCGAAACCGTAAGACGTAGTGAATTGTTACCGAGACGTTTGTGTCGGTTTTCTTCCGGTCCCTCCGACGACGATTTGACGGCCGACGCGCGCGCGTCCCTCACTATATGCCGATCGTCTGTTGCTGTTCTCGTCGTTTCCGTCGGACAGAGCGAAACGAAAATGATTAACGCATACGACGAGTCCGCGTTAAGTGGTGAGACATTTTATGTCTTATGTGTGGAAATTTTTTTTTTCGAATTTAAATTTTTTCAAAACCGAAACAACGGTCGCCATGGAAACAGACCATAAGGGAGATTTAGGTTTTTTTTTTCGTGACGGTTTTTTATTTTAATGTGCCAAAGTAAAGACATAAAATGTCAAAAGAAAAAAAAAGAAGCGAAACGAAAGTAACCACCCACAAGAACGTCTACGTCGTCACCGAATGTCGACGCGCGTCTCCGCCACGCGAGCGTCTTCGTTCGGCTTCCGTTGATGTAGACCGCCAGCGCCCCGGGCTAGGATCGCATTCGGTGTGATGATAACACGGCTTTTTACGCGTCCGGAAAACGTCCGTTATAGTTGGCCAACTATTACAGACTCGCACGTTCGCATCGCCGACAAAACGTTTACGCCGGATTTCGCGATCGTCTCGACGCACGTGTTCAATGCCCGTGTTTTTTGTGTTGTTTTGGAACGCCTAACGCTTCTCGTCGACGCTCTAACGGCGTGTGTTTGACGCTTTTTACCGTCGTCGACTTGGGAGTTCGCGCGTGCTTTGTGCGTTCTCGCCGCGACCCGCCAGGGCCGCCGGCACGAGACAACTACTCGAGGACAGGTTTACCGCCTCCTATACCGGGTTTTTTAAAAAATGTTACCATACGTTTTTATTTGTAGCTGAAATTACAACGTTACGGTTTTCGACAAACAACAATAACGTAAAAACAGAAAATATGTATATTTCAATGTGAAATACATTATTACCATACAACCATACGAGTCTGCGACTGTTTGATGTCGAAGATAGTTTTTAATTTTTTTTTGAAAAACTCGTTACGTTAATTTCGTATTTCATGCTACTTAAAAAAATTGTAGCGGGTCCCCTCCTAAATAATCTAAAACCCCAACTTTTTTCTAAGGTACACAAATTTATATTTTGTACCCAAAATTCCCTATCCCTTGCGCCTATCCCTCGAGCACAACGTTTCAACGCTAACCGCGCGATACTGCGCGTTTGCCCGTGTTAACTCGCCTCGTGAACGTCTTTCGTTATTGTCTATAGCGTCGTGTACCTGTCCCCCGCTAACGCGACCCGAAAACGTAACCGTCGTCGTGATTACGGCGTTATTTGTTCCGTAGCCTAGTGTTCGGTTTTATTTATATATATTTTTTTTTCCTTCTCCGTCGTTCCCAACAACATTCTGTTAGTTACGGATTTTTGAACCGGTTGTCGCGTGCAAATTAGCACGTCGCCCGACGTTCATTGTTTATTCGTCAAGCACAACGCGCGCGGCCGGTGTCCGCTCGCAAATCGCACTTTTCGAACATCCGTTCGATTCACGAACACCACTCACGCACTGGAATTTATCACTACACGCTGCTACACGTGATACCGTCCGCTTTAAATTTACCATGTGATTGTCGTATCCCGGGGATAATCTCATCACGCGGCGTTATCGCGATAAATCCATACGGCCACAACTTTTTACCTTATCCAATCGTATCGTTCGCGTGTGTCGTCACATACATATATATTTCTATTTTGGGTTTTAAAACCGTGACGTATCATCAGGATGGCTAGAACCGCTGCTGGACCGGATCACGAGGGATCCGACGACCGTAGTGTGTCCCGTGATCGACTCGATCGACGACAAAACGTTCCGTTACCGTTTCAACCGCGGATCCATTAGTGTCGGCGGGTTTAGTTGGAAACTTGTGGTTAGTATTCGCTTTTTTTGTTTTGTTTTGTTCGTATTATTTTGCCGACCTGACCTGGTGGGCGCGTGTTCTCGAAAGACGCGAGACGTTTTTACCAAAACGCAAAAACTCAATGCACGTACTCCAGCTCGATACGTGATTCGGACTACGTGTTTTTAAACCACGTTTTAAAATAAAAACAAACGTACAGTGCCGATTAATGAACGCGCAGCGTGCAGTACGACGCGTGCCCCGCAACGGTCCGCGTGGAACTTTGTCTATTCGACTCTTACGCACGCATCTCGCGACGTACTTGTTGCCGGTATGGAATATTTCGTCGAACGCACAAGTCTTTTCGTTCGTCTTCTGTCGAAATCGTTATCTCGACTTCCACAAGAGACTTCGATCTCTCCTCCGACCGCTTCTCCCCGTCTTTCGTTCTACACGCGTCGCCGTTACTGCCGCTACCGTCTCTTCAATCCTTGAAACGCGCCCGCGAGCCATTCCCTCGCGTTTTCCGTCTACCGTCCGACAAAAAACGTGGACTTTCAATCGTTATTCGCGTCCGACGATCGCGCGATAACATTGTCATTCTGGCCGATACAAACTCTGGCGTTACAATTCGAAAGACTTCGCGAACGTGTCGTTTTTATCACTCCGCGTCAAATTCACGTGCGTGCCGTAAATACACCGCACACACGACCCGTAACATTTTTTTTGAGGGTTTTCGTATTTTCGCCAAACACACGCGCCGCTTCCTTCCGAGTTCATCTCCGTCGTATAGAGTGCTTTCGCTCCGCGATCGCATCTAGTACGACACCGCGCAACACGATTACGCATAATTTCATTTTCTCTCTCGACTCCCTTATCTTCGACGTAATCCCTATGAAAACGAACGGATAACATACAATGTATACATATACATATACTACGTGCCGGTGTTGTTTACTAATTACGCGTGTACCAGCTCGCCTCTTATTATGTACTCGTCTTTCTTATCGTACCTACTCGTCTTATAAAATTTACCTTTTAACCCTATTAATCCTTTTTTTTTTCAAACCTTCGAGCGCTTGTCTCCACTACCGACAACACCGCACGTCGTTCGCGATTTCGTCCGATGAGAACGAGTGAGGAGAACGAGTAAGGGGGGGCTCGAAGCGTTTTTATTTACAAAACGAAACGAATAATTAAATAACGACGATAGGTAATCTCGCCTTTTACACGTGCCTTTTAATGTTACACACGGATTCTGTCACCCCGCGAATATTAATTATAATCACCGGGCCGTAATGAAGTACCCCGCGTGTATTTACGACGTTATTTCATTTGTTGTTTTTGTAACAATTTCAAAACAAAGTTAACAGTGCGCTTGACATCGCGTCTCGTAACGACGATATACGCGTGTGCGTGTCGTGGAATTTGTGAAATAGGTGAATTTTCACGTTATGAATAAAATTGTCGTAACGTTTTCAAACTTTTTTCCATTACGGGAAAGTTAAAACACGTCGCGTCGTCCCACGCGCGGTACAACGTTAAAAGTGTATATAAATCTGCCGTTTCGTTCCGCGTGTAATTTTTTTCGCGAAGAAAAAAAAAATAATGCACTTTTTGTGTTATCGTCGTCGTTCGGAGAGCGCCCGATGCGTTTTTCTAGACCGACGGTAAACACACACGTATTGATCCAAAAGGATCGAGTCGTTTGGAACGCCGTTCGACGTAGACAAATGTACACGGAGCGTTCGGGTGATTTTTGTTATGTTGATGCGCGTTATGAAAACGATTTGGTCTGTGTTTTGGGCACGACTGAAATTACCAGCGACGAGTTGGTTCGATGTGTCGCGGGAGTACACGTTTTTTGAACTGGAAACGCCGGGACGTTGTCGATAAATATACCGACAACCAAATTAGACGAAAACAAATGCGACGTCGCGCGGTTATCATCGCTCTCGCGGTCCGTACGGGATATCGACTGCCGTCGCGTGTACGCATTACTACGTCTGAAGGTTTCGAGCGTATCTAATAACGTCACATCTGTCCGTGCGAATTTCATACACACCAGTGCTGTCGAATGATACGTTTGTGTTTGCGTATGTGTTCGGATTACTGAAAAACGGGCAAAACGTTCGTGTTCCGCGAGATACGCGCGCGCGTACGAAAACTGTTACGCCGAAACAATAATCACTGCACGCGTCCCGACGGTTTCGGATTGGAACAAAACCACGAATTTCGGTGCCGGAATCCCCTGGATCGTGATTATCGTTGGACGTTTCGCTGACAATACGCCGTTTCTCCCTGTACTCGTTACAAATATTATTTCTCGTCGATTGTTTTCGGACTTAAACGTCAGCGGGGTAGGCTGTCCGACGGGGGTGACGCGCTATAGCCGGGTTGTTAGGTTACCGGAGTCATGGTGCCGCGACGTTCCGCCCGGTGAGACTTTTCAACGATAATATCGAAGAGACCCGCGTGTCCGGTACGAGAACACGCTACGCTGCCGTATCGGTAGACACGTAACAACAAACCATAACTACGTTTGTGTTTTGTAGCACGAGAAAGAAAAACACACACACACTTTACGAACGCCGGCGGCGGTGATTATGTGCCCCCCCCGCGTATTTACCTCGGCTTTGTACGTATACGGAGACCGTCTCGAGGACCCGGTCGAGTCGTACACGTACGTGTTCGGGAGGTTTCCCCCCACCCGGTGCCTTTTTAATTGGGCGAACGTCGTTTGGGGTGCGCACGTGTGTACGCTGCCTACCCGAGTGGAGAACGTGCTCGAAAAAACAATCGTGACGATTCCGCCGAGGTTTCCGACAGCATTTATCTCGCGGTGGTTTTCTTTTTGTTCGTTACACGACCGCGGTCCGAGGGATATTTACGGGACCCGAGGCCGTAGCAGGAACACGTTTTCGGGGGGAGGTGAGTTAAAACCGAATCGTATATTTTCAACCGCTAGATTTAAATACTTGTGTACGATAAAATCGTTAAAAAGATTCGACGGGGGGGTTTGAACCCCCAATCCCAAAAAAAAATTTAAAAGTACCGCCTTTTTCGACGTCGCAGAACTCGCGAAGCGGCGACGTCCCATACTTGTCCGTCGTCTCTGCGCGAGACCAAAACGTCTGTCCATATACTTAAAGCGGTTAGAGGATCGGTAAAGTCCCCGTGGGGTTTTTTTTTTTTTTTTGTAGAATTCAACACCGAAATCGTAGGCGGCCGATCGTTTGAAAACCAAAAGTGTTAGTCACGACAGACAAGGCACGGGGGCCTAAATGTAAAATCCAAATGTATTTCGCGAAATTGAGCCGGGACCGTGTGAATCGCCCGTGCACAGATAGAAGCGATAGAAAAATAGAAAAACGTCCGGATAATTTCAACGGAGAAGACGGTTGGAAAATCAGTAATGCGTGGAAAAAAATAAGGAAAACGTCAAGGAAAAAAGGAGAGAACGTCGCCAACAAATACCGACCAGAAAAAAGAATCTTTTAACGAACCTGCGACAAAAATGCAGATGTAGGAAAGTGAGAACATCGTGTGTACGGAATATAAACGAAACTAGCCGTCAAAAAGCGGTCAGTAACAAGCGAAACACTCGGTACGGTCGCGGTCGTGGATCACAAAACCCGCAATGGTTAACGACGTGGTCAGAACGAATCAGACGAAAAAAAATTAACGGTTTATTATTATTTTATATTAGGAGTACACGTCGTAAGTGGCTTGACTCCTTAACCTCTGCACCTGTTTCCCGCGGGTACTCGAGAGACGGATGACTCGCGCGTGTAATTGATTTGTCCGCAAAAGCCGACAGATCGCCTGTGGCTAATGACGACGGTGGTATATAAGCTCGATAAGTCGAAAATGGATCGCGAGCAATAGATTGTTATTTACGTGTATATATATATATAATAGATCCGCGCCACTAACAATATCGCCCCGTGTTTCGTCCCATTAAACACGAACCAACGACTTTAATACGACTCGTTAACGTGTGTGTAACGGGGGAGTCTGTTTTCGCGGCGATACGTATTATAATGTCCGCGCCAAAGTCCCCGCAAACGAACAACATTCGTAATAAATAACACGTTTCGATTGTACACGCCCGTAAAATTGTACCGGTTTCATTCGAACGAGCTGGAAATACGATCTGCACGCGTAGTCGTTGGAATAACACGGAAAAGTGTACAGAAAACGTGACGCGAATCGCCGCACACGGGCCTTACAGAAAACCGTATATATAATTATAAAAATGTTTGAGGGTCGGAAGAATGCCGTGGGACCGGAGGGGTCTGATCGACGGTGTCGTACACGAGTGATTTGGATTTTCGGCCGTTTTGTTATTATTATTATTATTGAGATGAGCGTCCCGAGTCGGACGTCCGTCGAGCGTTTCTAGTGCGAGTGATATGTTTGTGTGTTTCGTAGACAACCGGAACGGTGGTCACGTTTATCAATTCGATTAAGGGACATACGCGACGACGGGCGGACAATGTAATTCGAGTCGACTCGATTTCAACGTACCGCAATTGTACCGTAATAAGTTTTAAACCGAACGTGAAACCGGACACGGACGGGTTACGGGGGGGGACGAGTATTTTTTCTTTTTTTAAACCCACTTCCACCGGAGAATATTGTATTTCGTAGTGCGATTTATAAACGGAAAGTATTATATGCCGTTACGGTGAAAACCATTCACGTAAAAGTTAAACACGGTATTCGGGGTTAGCGTTGCCGTGGGAAAGGTTTGAACGTCGGACATTTAAAAGACGATTTTCCGCGTGACCGCGAGACAGTCGACGAAACGACGTCCGTCTCGACATTATGAAAACACACCTATTGGAATCGTCCCGCGACGGAAACCGGACGACGTGTTTCGCGTTCCGGAAAACACGAAATTGAGTTGTGCCGAATTATTGTGTGTGTGTGCGTGTGCGTGTGCACGTCGAATAATAAAAAAAACACAGTGGCCGGCCATGTTTGCCGTTCCCGGATTTTCTCTGGAACCGATCGACTTGAAATTTCGCGTGGACGTTTTATTCGTCTGGGCCCCGACGGACGTCAGGTTAGGTTAGGTTCGGACTGCCTGGGGACGAGTCGGAAGGAAATGAAAATTGTTTTTTCCGACCGGGTCGGCTAGTGTTTAATAAAACGTTTTCTCTCCGAGTACGGTTTGTAATTAATTGATACATCCGATATTCTATTAATGTCGCACGGCGTTTATTTATTTAATTTTTTTTCAAATTAAAAGTTACCCGAACGTGATATGTGTGTGTGTGCGTGTGTACAGCTAATAATAGGCCTGCGCCCCCGGACGAGAGGAAACGCGTATATTGAATATTATTATTAAAATATTATACGACCAAGAGTTTTTTCGCGGCGAGTCGTTATTAAAGCAGAGTTTGTCAGCTGCTATTATTATTATTATTTTATTTTTTTTTTGATACGATTTCAATTATTTCGTTTATTGGATTTACGACGGAATCGTTTTATTTATTATTGTTGTTATTTTTTTTTTTTATGCCTCGATCGATAATATTATCATAAAACGCGATCGCGTTCGGTCAATCCTGTACAGAGATATATGTATATACATATTCGTCCGAACCTAACCTAACGTATATAACGACACGATTTGTTTGTACTTTTTTAAATTAATGTCGTTCGATAACGACGGCCGTCCATACTCGCAGGGATTGTAATATATGATGCGACGTACGCACAAACAGTGTACGCGAATTAAATTCCGAAAAACAAGAGATCGTTGGGCATTTGTTGTTTGTTGTTTCTGTGAAAAATTACCGTAGGAAATAATAGTTTTTCGGTGGCCAACGGACGTGCACAATCCGTGCCACGGGATTGTATTTACATATTGAACAAACGACTGAAAAACACAAATAAAACCGTACGGCCGCGCTTACGAGCGACCCAAAATAAGTACGTGCACAAAGTACATCAAATACACAGCATACACATTTCTACGAGTCAATAAGTCAGCGCCGCTGGCTACGAATCGTACAACGATAATAATAATAATAATAATAATAATATACGGTGTGTTGTTTGTCGTGCACACGGACGCTCTGTTCAGGCGCGGATCCAACAAACATCAAGATTAGATCCTTTATGTTTACTTGAAAACCGATATACGCATTGATTGCGATTTTAATTTTTTTCACAAAGATTTTTTGTGTATTATCTTTTTGTCCTTTGAAAAAACGACCCCCCCAAAATTTTAGTTCTGGAACCGCGCCTGGCTCTGTTCGACCGTTCAGCCGTCGTGCGTCTCGTTACGCGTTCCCCAACCGTTTCCGACGACAATAATATTAAATCGTTTGTTTGTTTGTTTTTTTCGCGCGCGCGTGTACAGTTCAATTGGCACGTGGTGCCGGACCGAGAGAAGAAACGTCACAAAAACTCCGCGGAACCGGTGTGGTCGCCGACCATGGCCGGCGGACTTTTCGCCATCGACAAGAAATTCTTCGAGAGGCTCGGCACGTACGACAGCGGTTTCGACATATGGGGAGGCGAAAACCTGGAGCTGTCGTTCAAGGTGAGCGCCGCCGCGGACACTGTCCGGCGATAATACGAATGAAACAGATTTGTTTCCCGGCCGAGCCGGAGATGCCTTTTAGATGGAAATCGTTCGCCCGGGAACGACGCGAGTATATTTTGTCGACTCTGCCGATTCGGAATTGATCGGATAACCCGACATTTCCGATGTTCCGGGATAAGATCGCGGTCGTAACGATATTTCGTGGTTTTTTTTTTTCGTAAAAAACGACAAGCGGCTCAACGAAAACGTCGGTCGTGTTCGTCGTCCGGTTTTGACCGTGTCCGCGTTTTTGTTGTTGTTTCCGGTTCCGGCCAGACGTGGATGTGCGGCGGCACGTTGGAGATCGTACCGTGTTCGCACGTCGGCCACATATTCAGAAAGAGGTCGCCGTACAAGTGGCGGTCGGGCGTGAACGTGCTGAAGAAGAACTCCATCCGCCTGGCCGAGGTTTGGATGGACGATTACGCCAAGTACTATTACGAACGGATCGGCAACGAACTGGTGAGTTCTACCACGACTACCACGACTACCACGACTACCACTACTATTATTATTATTCGTCGTCGTCGTATTGTTTTACGGCTGAACGTTTTATAAGGTCGATTGATTCTCGCACAGTACGGATTCCGGTTATTAAGGGTAACAATTCGGGTTTCCGACGGTCGTTTCAAACAATTCGTTCTTCGCGTACACCAACGCCGTGTCCATCGTAAATACGAATTTTTTCGCATCGTACTCGCCGCCAAACATTATTGCATGTGTCCTTCAATGTCAATTTGCGTCCGATGAGTACGACGAGTCCGATATTTATCTACTCTGTACTAGACCGCGGTTCACAATAAATGTGAAGGCATAATAATATACAAAAAAGAGTATTATACTCGCAGAGAGTATAGGTATAAAATACTATTTGTACAAAAAATACATGAAAAAAAAAATTAATTCTATTTTGAAAAATCGTAAAATGTTTGGCGAATTTTATCATTCGTATAGTGAATACTATTTCCTATCTCTGGTAATGTTTATGAAATTTGTTCCATAATACGGCTCGTTTTTGAATTTCCGAAATCAAACACTCCATTTGAAAGTATACGTCCGTCCGTTGTTGCGTCCGATGCGTCAAATCGTGCGGCGAGCGCGTCCAATGCAACGTCGGACGCAAACACCGTTCAGATTGAACAGGTCGTATCGTATAAACGAAGTTTGTTTTTAAATTCGGACGCAACGCGACGCAAACACCGTCTAGATTGAACAGGTCGTATCGTGTATACGAGGTTTTATCGTGTATACGAGAGTTGTTTTTAAATTCAGACGCGACGCGACGCGTTTGAACGGATTTACGTCGGACACGGCGTAAACGTTATTCCGAAACGTGCGAACACAAATCCCGTACGAGTCGCGAACACCGTCAAAACCGTACTGTTTTCAGACGGATTCCAACGAACGTCCCTAACCTAACCAATACATAATTAACGGTTGACCCGGTTTTTCTTTTGCCAACACAGGGTGATTACGGCGACATCACGTCCCGCAAAGAACTGAGAAGAAAGTTGAAGTGCAAGTCGTTCGAGTGGTATCTGGAGAACATATATCCAGAACTTTTCATACCCGGCGATGCCGTGGCGTCCGGAGAGGTAAAAAAAGAAATTTAAAAAAAAAAAACGTGCGCACATTACGCACTGCGGACGTATATTTCGGACGCGGTCTTCGTCTATATACACATGTATCGTCGCAGAAAGTTTTCATAAGCAAACAAGTTTATTTCGCGGAGACTTTGTATACGATTCTCGCGTTTGACGAATGCCGTTTCGCGTTCAGACCTTTCGCCGAAACCATTCTCGTATACGATTCGCATTCATCCGCAATACCCGTTTTCATCTTCTCCGATACAAATAACACGCGTCGTCGCGTCAATGTTTTCGTTTGAACGTCCTCGCCCGTCAAAATTCGTTTCGAAACGAATTGATAGTTGGGTTTTCGACGGGGGGGAAAAAACCTAACCCAACCGCCGCTACATAGTTCATCAGCGATATTGGCCGAAAACGTCGATAAATCGATTTGTCGACTTTTTAACACACGGCCGCGGACGTTAAACTGGACAGAGATTGTTTTTGTGCGACAATTATATTATTATATCGTACTAACATTATTAATACGTACTATTTCGGGCATATAGTGTGTTTTATATATGTGACAATAATCGCATTACTCGACTAAACGATTTTAAACGAAATAAATTTATGTATGTTATGGGAATCAGGTACGCAATTTAGGATACGGCAACAAGACCTGTCTGGACTCGCCGGCCAGAAAGACCGACCTCAACAAACCGGCCGGACTGTACCCCTGTCACAAAATGGGTGGCAATCAGGTGGGAATTCATTTCTACGATTATTTTGATGGGCTTTTGAGCCGGTACGCAGCAACATAATCAACACGTCCTTCGAAAACTCTCTCTGTGTGTGTGTGTCTCCTTGTTTTCGCACGTCCTCTTTCGTTTCGTCGGTTTTTAAAAGGGCGCTGAGAATATCATTATTTATCGTGTCCGTAAAACGGAGTCTTGTTCGCCCGCGCGCGCTCTCGCTTGTCCGTGTTGTTCTTCGATTGTTTTTTTGTTTCTTTCGTTTGTTTTGCTTTTTGTTTCAACTCGATAATATTGATAAAAAACGTCGCGTAGACTCGAAAGACGGCGCCGGCAAGCCCGTCGATCTGTGGCAGTGTCACCAACAAGGTGGCAATCGGGTAAAAACAGTGCAAACGAATCGCACCGCGTGACGATCGCATGGATCATTATTAACAGATGTGTCTTTGTAACACACGCATCCCCGCAGGTTGGTGCCGGTGTCTAACAATAACAAAATGCTTCTGTAGAGTATACGAGTATACCAAAAAAAAAAAAAAAAAACATCGCGTTTGTCATGAGGTTATTCGCCCGTCCTCGTTTCCCGTTGTTGGTTTTTGCCGTGCCCCGGCCGACCCGCTGCTGCGTTACTAACTAATCCGCGTGTTTCGCGTAGTATTGGATGCTCAGCAAAATAGGCGAGATCAGAAGGGACGAGTCGTGCTTGGACTACGCGGGCACCGACGTGATCCTGTACCCGTGCCACGGATCCAAAGGCAACCAGTATTGGAGTTACGATCCCGACGTGAGTACGATTTTGTTGTGTGTTTTCCCGTTTTTTTTTTTTTGTATATTTTCTGTATTTTTTTTTAGATATTGATTCCTTTTTCCGTATATTATAACAACGGTCCGAAGACAAAAGCGTTCGCCGGAGCGTGAATACATTAACGTCAATGTCTAATCGAATTATGGAATTTAATTTTCGAAAGTATGTCCGGACGCGCGGCGGCCGCCTTGTGAAACACCACGGTCGTCTTGAGCGAGAGAACGTTTTCTCGCATAAAATCGTCTCCGTTTTTCGGCGGCGGCCGCCCGGGCGACAACGTTGAATTTCATTAAACGCGTCAAGCCCCATCAACCCGCCCCCCTCGAAAAAAAGGAATATTCGTGTTTCGCCCGACGGACAAAAACGTATAAATTTTCGCGCGTAACCGTGTCACGCGCATAGTTCAAATAATAATAATCCGCGGGACAATGGACGAAGTGAAATCACGAACGTTTTCACGAGAATAGAAAAACGGTATTTAAAATTCGCGCACGTGGCGATGCCGGTCCAAAACGCCCGCCGCGATATCGTATTTCGGATTGGATCCCGGTCGATTTCCGTGTCTCGCCAAAAGAATATTGCGTTTGAAATTCGTACGAAGCGCATCGCGACATTCGTACTATTCACGCGTACGAACGAATGAATAAACGTATTGTTGAACCCGACGTTTGTATTATATTATTACACTATTCCCAAAACGAATTCCGTTCGTCGGAAATTCGTGTTCTCCGGCGAAATGAATCGATTTCCTCCGGCCCGTTACGTCAGTCACGCGTATAAAACGTACTCGTGACAATAACATAATCGGAAAACGATTTGAAAATACACGATTCGTTCGCGCGCATAAAAGTCGAAAACGCCATATCGTTACGTACGGTTTTCGGGGGGGGCGGTCATTTTGTGTTTCCACACACGGGTCATGTCCGCGAAAACGTATTCGCCGTGGTCATTGGGAAATTTCGGGTGAAATCTCGTGTTCCGATCGTTTTTCGCGCGGACGCTAAAATTGAAAAACTCTCGTTCGCCGATGCTGCAGACGTGTATGATGTCGCTTTGTGTTAGGAGTTCTAAAGAGTTCCGACTTTACGTATCGATCAAAAAAAATGAATTGATTTAATTAATTTATACGTTATTTGATCCGCTGCGTGGAACCGTCGATAAAATTACGTATGCGATATTATAATGCTCGAACGACCTAGTGCGATCGGGTAAAGCCGGTATATTATTAATGTATCGACGATTTCACCGGACGCAATCTCGTCTCCTATCGAGTTCGATTTCGTGCTTTCGCGTTGATTTTCCGGTCGTTTCATCCCATTAAAACGCGCGTTACGTCCGTATACAATAATTGTAACAAATACGTTACGATAGCCTATCGTTATTATTATTATTATCATCGTCCGACGACCACCGTTTCCCGTACGCGTTTCGCCGATTATAATGTTATTATCGTCCCGCGGAGATCCGACAAACGCAATAATCTATTTTTCTGTTACGTTCGAATATTTACAACCATGTGTGTTTCGACCGGTTTCGAAATCGAGAAATAACCGTTTTTGTTTGTCGTTTCCGTCGTTGCGCAGGCCAAACAGTTGCGGCATGGTAGCAGCAGAAAATGTCTGGCCATCGACAATACCAAGGAAAAACTACTAATGGAAGAATGCGACTCGTTGCAATCCAGACAGATGTGGCAGTTCGAGAACTTCAACGCGACGTTGGCCACCGAAGACGGTCGCTCGAGGCACTGAACGAACGAAAGAAGATATCGTCGTATTAGAATTACCTCCTTTATTGCTGTAATGAAAGAAGAAAAAAATGTTTATTGTTTATTTTCAAATTTTTATCGATCAAAATTTTTCCCCCGTCACGCGCGAAACCTTTCATCGTTCTCCGTTGACGGTCGTTTCGTTATCATAATTATTAATTCTAATTTATATACTACTTAAACCGTTGTCGCGCTCTAACGAATCTAGCGACTGTTATCTGTACATAACGCGTACATATATATATATATATATTTTTTTTCTTTTTTATGTAAACTATAAATATTTTCTTTTAATTTAAATAATATTATTATTATTATACATTATTGCTATACACTACGATTGTACTTAAAAACTGCATTTCCCTTTCTGGACGGGGTAATTTTTGAGTTGAACACGATGTTTTGACTCGAATGTTTCGCCGTAACACTGTTATTTCCACCTTTTGAATATTTGTCACTAATTCCAGAAAATTTTTAAAGATAGTAAAGGTAAATCCACTATTTCTAAAAAAAAATTAGATGTAGTGAAATTAGCAGTTACTTCGCGGAGAAAACTTCACTACATCTAAAAAAAATATTACCATGAAGTTGGTCGCCACATCTAAACATTTTAAATGTCGGGAAGTTTTCTCCGTGGAGTAGCGGCTAACTTCACTATTTCATGGAGAAAATTCATCATGGAAAGCTACATCCAAAAAATCTCCATAAATTTCAGAAAAATTTCGATCTTTCTAGAAATTCGTCACGACTTCCCCTTCTGAAAGGAAAACGCGCTTAAAAATCTTGCTCGTGACGTAATTTTTTGCCAAGAAACAATTTTTCGGGAATCGCGACGAGTCACGTGTCACAAAATCACCGGTTTTGTTTCTTTTGTGCCATGGCGACTGAGTAAAAACATTGTAGCAAGTTCTATGTCAGAAACGGTGAACCAATGAAATTTAGTAATAGATTTTCTTGTAATTTAAAAATATTATTATTATACATCATTACTATACACTACGATTGTATTTAACAGTATTTATACGACGAACATAACATTCCCCCATGACATATCTTTGTTTTTTTTATTTATTTATTATTATTATTATTTGTCCAAATCGATTTTTGTCTCGAATGATTCGCGTTCATTCCCGTCGTTATTGTTATCATTACTTTCAATTGTACATAAGTATATATATATACGATATGACTTGTGTATACACAGCAACTCTGCTGAACAAAGATGGGGAAAAAACGAACGATTATTATTATTATATATTATTACTATTTGAACGTTTATTATTTCATTTAATTGTTATTTATATTCAATACAAATGTATGAAAAAAATTATATGTATGTATATCTAAACGTCTCGCGTTTATACGACTCGTGAAACACATTACGCGACGAATGAAATAAGTTCCGAGACAACGACCGCTACCCCACTACCACTACCTGCGGACCGACAACGATCGGGGGACCGGGATCTACCTCTCGGCCGTACCGTGACTTTTCACTCGGGTCCTAAGCATACACACGAACTTCGCGTTTACGGTTATCGTTGTCGTATCGAGCACGGATAACCGTCGTAACGTTGCGTACCAATCACTCGGGAAAGGCAACAAATACTTCTCGAGACTTACGGGCAGAACGGAAACTTTCAAAGTCGTAGCCGATTTCGTTAATAACAACCCCGACTCGGCCGACATCGCGTTATTCATTCATTTCCCCGGGAACGAATCGAGACCGTGTTCGAATGTTCATACTGACGTAGCGCAGTAATTGTCGTATTTATCCGAACGACGAGTTCCGTTTCGAACGAAACGACGTCCGAAATGCGTGACTGGGCTTTTCGCACGTGAACAAATCACAAGACCGGTACCGTTAGTGTGTCGTAATAGAAAAATTCGTGATAAAACCCATTTTATGGAATACACGCGGGTTTTCTGTTCGTCGTTTCCGCAATATCGATCGTGTTATCTCTTGTTTTTATCCGGTCCGTTCGCAAAGTACCGTGCGTGCATGGGCGCCCATAGGATAATATTTAAGGGGGGGGGGGGGACAAAATAATTTATTATTTTTGATAAGCAAAAGAAAAAAAAAAGGTTAGGTTCAATAATTTAATGTAGTCTTGTGTTATTTCATCAATGTACGATATTGATTTTAATTTCCAATAATCGTACCAAATTAAACCATTTATATTAACTGTTGTATCTTCACAGAAGAAACGGAAGGGAAATTTGTTCAATAAACAAATATATAATATTTATAAAATTACTTAAAATATTTTTATTTATGTTAAAAAAATAAAACGTCGACCTTTACAATGGCAATGTGAAAATACCAATTTTAGCAACTATACTTATTTTCCACGTATTATGTAATAACGTTGTTTTCCGCGTCCCGAGTTTGAAACGCATTACAACAAACACTATCGTATTTAAACGAATCAAAATATCACCGGGATACACGCAGTGTAAAGACATCTAGAAGAGTGTCGTACCCTAGGTTGAAACCGGCGATGGGTGTGTGTAGGAAAGGGTTAGAACAAAAGAAAAAAACAAATAGAAAAAAGACTTTTATTGAATACAATTTCGCGATAATATTACAATAATAATAAATTATAAATAAAACGTTACTACAAGAGTATGACAATAATTTTCAAATAATGAAAACCAAAACGAAGGGTGAAAAAGGATACGGATGTGAAACACGACGACGACGCGATCGAACGCGTCCCCAACTCGCGATAACGGAGACACGACGACGCTGCAGGTTGTGGTGTGGCGTGCACACTAGCGGACCGTCAACAGTTCACTCGGGGGGAACAAACGGACACAGCCGCCAGACGGCGCGGCGGTCGACGACTCGCTCGCGATAACGCGATAGTACGCCGTAATCTCGTTGTCCGTGATTGCTGTCCGCGTTTTTTCTATGGCCGCGCGTTTCCCGAAGTCGACCGTAAACGGAAAGACGGTCGGAACCGTCCGCAACCACGCGTGGTGACCGTCGCCATGGCCGACCACGTGCTCGACTCGCGGCCGTCCGTTCCCGTCGATCCCGGTCCGTCGGCCAACGGCGGCGGCGGCTGGGCCGTGTACGATCCCGCGGGTCCGGCCGGCCGCCGGTTCAGAACGTACGACGGTGCGCGGCCGAATCGCACGCCGTGCCCGGAACGCCGGATGGACGTCGACGTAAGTTCTCGTGCCTACGGGCTATTTATTTGTGCGCGTCGGTTTTTACGCGAAAAGTTTTTCAGCAAGGCCCGGCGGGGGGGGTACCACCAGTGTCGCTGGTCACGTGCTTAACGTAAATACCTTATTGCACGGTTTCGTTTTTAGAAATTGAACAAGAAGTCTCCGATTTATTTGCTCAACGATATCATGTCGTGTCAGGGAAAACGTGTGGACTACGATCTCGTCTCCATAACGGGTAAAGTGCACCGTCCGGAATTCACCATCGCCGCCAAATGCGACGGTATAGTAGGTGAGTGTTTGGTACGATTTTCGTTTCCCCCCCCCCACCCCAATTAATGGAAACGAATTGTATTTTTTTTTAGTCTGTGGAACCGGATTTTCGAAAAAAGAAGCCAAGAAAAATGCGGCGTCGGCGTTTTTAGATCGTTTGCAAAATACGGACCCCAACGATGACATAACGTCGACCGCTTCAAACCATCTGCTGTACTCCGCGATGTATTTGACGTTTAATAACCGACAGACTTTTAAAATGGATTTTTATTTTTTGTTTTTACTTTTGTCAGCGATCACAAAAAGAACGTTTTAGAGACCAAAACAGAATTAAACCCTATCGGCGTACTGCAAGAGCTGTGCATGACTCGTCATTGGCAGCTACCCAAGTATGAATTCGAAATTAAGGACATAAAAAGTTCTGGATGTTATGTAGTGATATGTTATCTTCAGGCCCATAAGTCCAAAGGTAAGCCATTTCGATACAATGCAAATCTAATAACGTTTAACGACGGTGAAAATATTCGTTTGAACAGGCGAAGGGAAAACCAAACAAGCAGCTAAACATCAAGCGGCGCGTTCAATGTACGATAGAATCTTGCATTTATCTCCAGAAGAAACTACAATTCCTTCAGCCGACATCAACAGCTATCAAGTTCCTAGTGAAGCTCTGTTGAGTAACAACAAACCTACACTGGACGTTGCACCGCTAATGACTATGCTTAAAATATCCAATCCTCAAAACTGTGTGGAGCTGTTCTTTAACCAATTGAAATTGTCCACGAATCCGTTCATAAATAATCTACAGGTAATTTGCGTCGTTGTATTTGATCCTGCTCGATAAGCTGACGAGCGTATCATATTATTATTTGTACGCAGAGATTCGATTCTATAAGCGAATTCGGGACGAGTTCCGTCGATGTTTTGAATAAAATTGGAGACGAAGAAGGTTTTAACGTGACATACGTGGAAATCGCCAGAAAGACCGGTGCGAGATCAATTTCAAACGTTAAATGGAGATAACTTTGTCGACATATTTATATATATATATAGTTTTAATTTTTTTTTCCAGAAAAATCTCAGGTTCTGGTGCAAGTATCAATTATTCCAATTTTGGTGAACATCGGCACTGGCAACACATTGGAAAATGCTCAAGAGATGGCTGCTTATTCTGCTCTTTTGTACATAAAACTGTTGTTGGAAAATTGATACGACAACTGCACATTTTTTTATCTTTCTTTATTCACAATAATAAATGTGTGTGTTGATCGTAAACCGTAATTCCTGTAACGTTTAGTCGTCGAATGTTGTGCAATTAACAAACATGATATAGTCTAGAATTTTAATTCCATCGGAAATTGATCGTATTGAATTTTTTTCGAAATTTAATTCTGTTATTATATAATTAAGTTATTAAAAATGCGCAAACGAATGTATTTAGTAATATTTCAAACGTGTTTTTCGAATTAATCTAGAAATAATTTTTTATTGTTTATCTTAAAAAAAAAAAAAATTAGTTAATGTATATTATGTATTATTGATGTTACTGTGATGTTCCAATATTATTTATTTTTTGAAACCAATAGCAATAATTTAAATAAAGTTTTGCACAATAATATACAGCGTTGGATACCTATTTTTGTCTACTACACCAGAGGTTCCCAAAGTGTGCGCCGTGTTGTCTTTAAAGGGGCGCCGCGCCGCCGACCATTATCTGGTCTAAAAATAAATTACGATAAATAACAATTACGATTATATCAATTATTTATTTTTATTTAAAAACTTTTTTAAAAAGTCATCAATCTTATCAAGGGCGCCGTGAGAAAACCTCAGTTCTAAAAGGGCGCCGCGAGTCTAAAAAGTTTGGGAACCTCTGTACTACACTAAATCGTTTATCGACGATGTCGGAAAATCACGACTGATATGTACGCTTTGTGTAGGTGTGTCCGTGCTTAGTGGAAATTGTTGTACGTGCGCGTCGTCTGTCTTCAGAGATATCATTACGTTATCTACGGACACGAAGTCCGTACGTTTTGTGTCGAATCGGCCCCGGAGAAGTTGTTCGCGGGCTACGGTGAACTAGGGGGTTGTACACATAAATAACATACGCAGGACGAGACGGTTAAATAAAAAACGGTGTATATTTCTCGCGTACGCCATCTCGCACGTCGTGCCGGTCCGTACGACCGAAACGATCCGTGTGATGTCATTACAAAAGCGAAACGCGTATGTCGCGTAACGATAACAATAATAACAACAATGGTACGCGCATTCATACACACAGGTTCGTCCATAAAATAATAATAATAATAATAATAATAATAATGACAATAATAATAATAATAGAAATACGAATTTTGAAACACGGATTTTACGGTGCGGAGGCCGCGTTGGCCGTACCGGTCAGTCGTCCACGTTGGACCGTTTGCGACGATCGTCCGAGTTCGGGCTGGGCGCGCTCTCGTCGTCCCTGCAGCCGCCCGCGGCCCGAGTCCTCTTCGCGGCCGCCGCGGCCTTCGAACCGCCGCAGCCGCCGCGGATGTCGATGTTGGGTATGAACAGCCGGAGCGCGTTCGGCCCCGTCGGGAACTCCGTCTTGCTGGTCAGCGGGTCGTCGGCGGCGGCGGCGGTCACCGGCTTGGTCACCGGGTTCATGGTCACCTCCAGCGACCGTTTGGTCACCACCTCCTGGTGCGTGTCGAACGCCTTGACCAGCTGGGCCACCGAGAACCTGTATGTGGCGATCATGATTTTAGTTTCGACGGGCGTCCGGGACGGTTAGCACCCGGCACTTATGGACGACGCCAAAGACGCTCTCGGACGGTTACAAAACAACCGTCGCTCTTTCAGTACCGTCCTTGACGAGCGCGCGCGACGTTACTTGGGGTTAGGATTCTACCAGTATCTGAACGTGGTTGCCGTGAACACAATGCTTGGCGTTATCGTTTCGGCTATTCCTCCCTCATACGGTTAACTATCCGACGCCAAACACGCTTGCTATACGGCTGGTAAACCGTTCTAACTCTTAAGAGTCTGACACGGCCTTGGCTGTTGTCGAGGAACCTAAAGGGGGGGCAAGGTAGGGCAAGCGCCCTACCCAAATTTGGTTTTGCCCCACCTTTGCCCTACCTTTGTTGAAGAACAAACGAAAATTTAAATTTCAAGTATTTATGTATTTGCTGCGTGTTCACATGTTTCGCTGTGTAACTCGTCGTATTTTTTTTTTATGTGCGTTCGTTTAGATAATACACCACCATTTAATTTGATTTCGAAATTGATTATGTTTTATCAGAAAACGCTAATAATACAGTATTTTCCATGTATTTCAATAATTTTTATTACACCCTTATAGACGGGTTTTCACTAAATTCCATCATCGATTTGCCACGATGTTGCCCCCCCTAGAAAAAATGTCTGGTGCCGCCACTGAACGTTAACATCAAGGTCATTCGTTGTGATAAGCGCATTGACAAGAAAATTGTCCGGAAAATGACCACGTTACGATTTTATATCGGGGGTTTTGATAAACGGTAAGCATGACTCGAACTAACCGACCTCCCCGGAACACACAACACGGTGGCGCGTTCAAAACGCTACGAGACGGATTTCGAAAACAAACGCGCGCGCGGGTACGACGTTTCGTTCGGTCGAAAAAAAACCGTATTTCCCGGCGGTGCGCACTCTAGAAAGTAGGGCACGGCTTCGGTAGTTTCGAACGAACCGACCGGTCTTCGCCGTCCCGCGGATCGACACGATCAGGTGAAACAATCGGACCGCGATGCCGTACCTAACCTGACGTCCGCTCGTCCAGCAGCGCGAATTCGATTACGGGGGTTTTTACGCGTTTGTATTTGTAACTACGAAACTACCCGTTACGGGTGGTCCCGTCCTCGGAGTGCACGTCTGACTGTCGTGACTACACTGTACACGGTTCCGAAACGTCACAAATAAAAAAATTTCCAATCCGTAAATGCTTCGATATGATCTTTGGAAACTTCTTGGGATTTTTTCTAGACGCTCCCGGACGATTAAATACATAAATTACCGAACGGATCAACGTACGATCTAAACGCACGCGAATCGAATCGAACAAACATGTTGCATACAACCACGCGCGGTATCGATCAACCGGCCAAAAAAAAAAAAATTAAAAAAAATATATATGTATACGAATACCAAGGCCGGCCGTTGACACGAGTTAAAAGTAGAAATTAAATCAATTTCATTAAAACCGGCTTAACCTCGTAACGGAAACATTATCGTTTTAACGAAAACGAAATACTCTCTGTACGCCGGGAAAACGTAAAAACGTTCGCACATAAAACGTTACACGCCATGAAAATCCAGAACGTTTTGTTAACACGGACGACGACCTAGAGACGTTCAAGACTTAAGAGGAAGATAACAACGACGACGGTAGTCGTTCTAATTTGCGCAAAGACGCTGAAATAACCGATTCGATAAGATGACGATCCCGTGCGCGGAACGACTACAAACGTTCCCAACGGCCGTTCCGATTGGTGAACAATTGGGATTGACGACAAGATCTTTATTAAAACGAACGGGTATAAAAAACGATTCCGATGTATTCGGTTCAGTCGGCCGTTCGTAGGTAATCGCATTTGATCGCCATTGGAAATATTCACAATTTTTTATAAACGATCGGGGTACCGGCGGACGTAACAAAAGTGGAAATTACGGCCAAAAAATTTTTTTTTAAAAATACTTAACAATAATGATTGTTTTTTTGTTTTTTATATAACAATTGTTTAGACTTCAATATTCAATAACGTTCATTTTGACAAGTCAACAATCGCCGTTGCCGCGTTATTATCATAAATACGAATATTTCGGTGTTTAGGTTAGGTCAGTCGTTGGCGACTCTCTTTATCGTGATACATTTGACGTGGGGAAAGTATTTTCATGGACGGTCGACAGTTCTCGGCTCGCGAACGACGTGATAATTGAAAATCAATAACGCTTCTGAATCACGGGTTCGTGTTGAACGCGAAACGACGTGCTCACGCATTTATTTTAAACGTTTATTCTCGCTGTCAGCTCAAGTACAACGTAACCCGGCGAACGGCGTAGAAAATCGCCAATCGATTTTCGCATTCGCGCGGCTGTTCGTGCGAATCGATAATAATATAATCAAACGAGAATGAAGAAAAAACCGACGCGTTGTCGTCTCGGGGGATGTGTGTGTACAGACCTTCGAACACCTACCCACCCGTCGCGAGACGAAAGAATATATATTAAAATAATAATAAAAAAAACCCGATAAAACGTACGGGTCACGAGCGCGCGCGCGCGCACACACACACATATGTATTTTTTACACGTCTGCACACGCCTAAGTACGGAACGCGGACGATAACCCGCGCGCGGAGGAGACGACGGCTGATGAAGTCGACCGGTGGGCCGTTAATGGAGTGGATATCCTGCGGGCTTTACAAATTTATGCGGTCCCCGTCGTGGGAGTAGTCGCTCTCGCCCGTAAGTCGCGTTCCGATATATAGATTAACGACAAACGTGTGTAACGAATGACCGACGACGACACCGTGTTTTCGAGTCGCGCGCCGCGTTTTCGCGGTTTCCGACAATATAATAATTGGTTTCCTGCCCTCCTCTCTTCTTGCATTATTATTCGTCATAACGCTTTTAAAGCGAATTATTATTTATTATTATTATTTTTGTTTTTTTTAATGAAATAAAAACAAATATACGCGCATTAATTTACCGTAATACATATATCAACCGACAAGCAGGTCGTAGGCGATATTTATATATAATTGCGAATAGTTTTCGACGGCACGGTGGGAAGGTGTTGTGCGAGATGTGTGTGTGTGCGTGTGTGTGTGATAAATACCTGCCACGTGCAGAGTTCGCTTAAAAGAAAAAAATAGATGTATACGCGCGCGTTAATTTGTTTTTTCAAATTCCACAACGCCCACGTCGCGTCGGTTTCGCGCGCGACCCGTTCTACCGAAAGTCGACGGTCCATCCGACGGAAACAACGCGGGCGAATCGACGCGCAAATCAGTCGTAGACGTGTACCTGGGCTCCTCGTCCGAATGGTAAAAGTGTTCCACGCTGCTGGCCCCGCTGGCGCTACTGTCGGCGGGCGACTCGGACCGCGACCGCGTGGTCGGCACGGCCGTCGACGAGGTTACCGCGGCGGTAACGGCGGCAACGGTCGCGCCGCGGTCGCCGTTGCTCGACACGTTCTCCTTGTCGTCCTCCGCGTCCTCCGGGCGCTCGGGTATGTGGCTCTGGGACACGGATATGTTGGCGGTCGACGAGCACAGCGAGTTGGGCAGCGTGGACACGCCGGTGAGGCTCAGCAACAGGCTGCCCACCGTGGCCATCTTGTCCACCTCGCTCAGGTCTTTGATGCTCTTACACTTGTCCAGCACGTCCTGCGACCGGGACAGGCTCTTCAGCCCGTACAGCTTCTCCTTGGACTTGCTGAACGTCCTGGTCCCGTGCCGGACCCGGGACACCAGCGACGTGTGGCTCTCGCACATCCTGCTGGACGCGTACTGCGACTCGTGCAGCGCCGCGGCCCGTCTCGCGTCGTCCTGCCGCGTGTGCTTGGACACGATCCGCTCGAACAACGCCTCCCGCGACTTGGACAGATACGACTGTTGCAGTCCGCCGCCGCGTTTCGTCTGCCCCGACGGTCCCCCTACGCCGCCGGTCGCGCACGTGTTGCAGCCCGACCTCTTGGACGGGGGCGCGGCCGCCTGCTGGTGATGGGGCGCCGCGCCGCCGGACGACGACCTCCGCAGGTTGGCCAGCCACGGGTGTTTCAGACACTCTTTGGCCGTCAGCCGTTCGCCGGGGTCCTTGACCAACAGCTTCCGGATGAAGTCCACCGCCTCCGCGGACACGTCTTCGAACAGCTCGTCCGGGAAGTCGACGTCGGCGTTCGAGATGTTGCAGAACGTCTCCTGGTCCGTGTCGCCGCCGAACGGGCTGAACCCCGTCAGCAACGCGTACGCGGTCACGCCCAGCGACCTGCGAGCACGGAATTCGACAAATCACCCACTACCGTTCCGGTTATGCGTCTATACCACACGCTGGCAAGTAAACCGTAGCCGCCATGTGTGTTAATACCGTACACGCGTTTCACTACAAACACTGTCCCGGGATTTTCGCGTTTGTAAAACTATACGCGGTATCATGACGTGTGAACGTGCCACTGTTTAAAGAGGAACGTGGACGAGTCAAATGAATAGTGTCGAGTGATTTGAAAAACCGTCGGAAGGTCATTTTCCAGTGTTATTAGCACAGGCTGGTTTCGTTGATCGTATGCGCGTAGACGGCTGTCGAACGCGCCAGCTGACCGCGACCGATATTTGATCGTACTCACCACATGTCCGCGGCCAACGTGATCGGTTCGTAGTGAAGAATCTCCGGAGCTGTAAGTACAAACGGCATGAGTGACGACGAACGTACCTGACCGAAACGTCGCTGTTAAAAGCGCGTTTGCGCGGACCACTCACCGACGTAGTCGGGCGTGCCGAGGATCTCGCGGATTTCGGTGCCCTCCAGGATGACTCGTGATATCTCGAAATCGCAAAGCTTCACGTCGCACGCGGGAAACGCGCCCATCAACACCAAATTTTGCGGCTATAAAAATCGGACACGTACACGCGCTGTTCGGATACGACATCGTGTTGTTGTCACACGCAGAGACGACGACGACGACGACGACGATCGCGGGATATCGATTTCAACGTTGTGCGTGAACGATCCCGCGGCCGGTCACGACTTACGTCGCGGCCATTAGCATATCCGGACCGGCTACCGGTTCGCCGGGGTTGGGACCTTGATCCGAGGGCGACCGGGAAAGTCTAGATCGTGACGTCCGCGGTCGGGCGCGTCCGACGGACATCAAAACGCGCGCCGCATTTGGGCCTCCGGGATCGCTTCAGGAAACCGCGTGGTCGTCGTGCGCGGCGTGTCACCGACGTTCGCTCGTTATGGGGTTTCAAAACGAAAACGTGGAAACGGCGATCCTTGGCCGTCGCCGCCGCCGCCGTATATAAATATGCGTTATGTGCGTCGCTCACCTTAATGTCCAGATGGGCGATTTTCCGCTGGTGCATGTACGCCAGGCCTTCGACCACGTGATGTATGAACTTGACCACGTCCGCCTCGAACGGCACGTTGTCGTCGTCGATGACTTTCTGCAGATCGCCTCCCGGCGCGCTGAAAATTCGCGCGATTTACAATGTATACGCGCGTTTACGGTACACCGTGTGCGTCGTATACGACGGCGGGCCGCGGCGGTTTCAATTTGGAAAACATGGGTCGTACGATCGGTCTGAACGTTTACGTTTCGCGCGTTCTACAGTCCGAAACGGGTCGAAAATGTCACGATAATGCAATCGAGTTGTTTGGAAATGCCGTTCGAAACGAATCGTTCGCGCGTCCGATTTTCACAAATGTAGCGTTCCGAAAACGTTGCGTTTATTAACGACGCGTCGAAAAAGCGCACCGCGCAAGTCCTAAACAAGACGACGACGATTTCGACGGACGACCGACAACAACACCGAGTCGACCCCGACGACGACCCGTAGTGTCCGCGCCCGGCGTTATCGTTAAACGTTCGTACTATTCCATGACGATGATCAACTGCTTGGGCGTCTGAAACACGTCGTGCAGTTTGGTTATGCGCGGCGACGGCGAGCACAAGCGACAACAGGGCTATTTCGTGGTGGATGTCCGGGCTGCAGTCCTCGCCGAACCTCGTGCGGTTGGAAAACTTCGCGGCGAACACCTCACCCGTTTCGACCGACGTGCACCGTCTGACCGAGGCGAACTGACCCCTGTGAACACACGGACAACGGGCGTCTTACTCGTCGTGGCCAATACGACGACGACGACGACGGCCCGCCAAGACGGTTCGGCCGTTACGGATCTTCGAACGATTAATTCGTGCCGACGCAAAAGCGCTCGATATCGTTTACGATATCGATACGAGCCGCGTGTGCACGCCGCACAATCGCCGTAGACCAGAAGACGTGCGTATTGTTTTTATTGTTGTTGTTGTTTTTTTTTTCTTTTACATTAATAAAACGTTCGTGACGTTAATATTAAAAAAAGAAAAAAAAAATAATAAAAATACTCACGTGCGCGCTCGCATACAATAATGTAAAACCATACAATAGCGTATACGATATATATGTGTGTAGTTATAAAAAACGGTCTGAAGACGATCTCCGCCGAGACAGTATTTTTATGGCTCGTAATAATATATAATATAATACGCCCCGCGGCCTACGCTTCGGCTACCGCACACGAGAGATTTCCGCGATCGGCCACCGAGACCAAGGACGGCATAATAACATACGCGAAAAGCAACGAGGCTGGACATTAACGAGTCGAAAAGTCAAATTATTGTTTATCGTAACGTTGCACGTGACGGGTTATGATTCGAAATCGCCGTCGGCTGAAATCGTGTGTTTCGATGGAAACGGTAGTGACACGATTCAAAGCGTTAGTCGCAACTTTCCAAGCGAAAACTGTTAACGAAGTTACATTTTATGAAAACGGATTTTAACCAGTTCAAAATGAAATGCAGTTCGGTCGGCTTCGAAAATAATGTAAACGCAATGGAGTCGAGTCGATTAATTTAACCGGTGGGGTGGGAGTGAATGATCCGGGAGATAACACGTTCGGATTTGGTCGTGTAGAACACAATCGTCGGGGACGTGTGCAACAACGCCGTTTGCGATTTTAACGATACGCGGCGCGAAGACCCGCGTAGGCGTTGGTGCCGACCGTCCGAAATATTAATTCCGCGGTTACGCGCGACGTTGGGTAGCAATCGTCGTCGTAAAAAATAAAACTCGGACGTCGCGTTACGCGTACGTTTTTATCCGCGCGGGATCATCGAGCAGCGACAATACTGTCCGATACGGACGGAGATCGCAGTGTCCCGCGTCGTACGGAGGCGGACTTACGCCGGCGGCGGGAACGGCATTAAAATCAAGATTGATCCGACATGGCCGTTACGCGTACACGATCGAGTGTATGTATCGCTGCGCGCTGTTGTTCAAACGAACACAGATCGCGCGCACGCGATAACCGCGACTTTTATTTGCGTGCGTGGCCTTCGCCGTTCGAGTAAATACGTCACGAACATGAACATCGTGCGTACACGACGGATACGTGTTCCGGTATTTGATTCGCGGACGGACCGGAAATCCGCGGAAAACCGCGTGGACCGGCACGGCGGAAACCGGTCGGTAACGTCCCCGCGGTTCTCTCCATACACACGCGCGCGCGCTCGTATCTACGTCGTCGGAACGGCCACGACGGTCGCGTGCATCGTTATTGGTTTTTCAGCGAACGATTTCTACGGGAAACCGACCCCCGCGCGACGTATAAGGCCGCGACCGCTTCCACACCGGATCCCGGTCGCCCGACGTGTGTGCTGTGTGCGCAAGTACCGCGATCGACCGGGTCGCGCGTCTCGTGTCTCACGACTGTGACCACGGGGTACCCTGGCACGTTCACGACGACAAAAACGGGACAATCGGGAAAAACGGTCACGTTCTGCCCGGACGTTTTCGGGTTGATAACCAACCTAACCGCGTTTCGACGACACGTGCACGTCGGTATGCACGCGCGCCGTCGTCGTGGCGACCGTCGGTTTTGGCGTTCACCGGCGGAACCGGTCCGGCCGTCGACAGCTCCTTTTTCACGCACAACGTTTAATTATTATTATTATTATTATTGTTGTTGTATATCGCAGGTCCCCTCGGCACGCGTTTGTCGGCGACCCATATTCGTCGGTGCCGTCTTATTTACGCCGCGGACGAACCCGCGAGAGAGAAATCGCCGTCCTAATGACCGCGCGCTTATATACACACACGTCGTCACCTGCGTGATCTATATATATGTACATATATTATTCCTTTTGAAGGCACGCGCTGCGATTCGTTTTCTTTCTCCGTCGTCGTTGCCGTGATTATCTCGTACGCCTAGTCGACACGCGATTACGTCGCCACGTAAAAACGGAAATGAAAACGACGAATTTTCCAATCGCCAAGACGTGTTGACATTTTTATTGTAGATTTTCATATATAAACGCGGCCGGCGCCTCACGACCGGCACATATAATGCCGTTCGTTAACCGTACGGCGTTGCCCAAAAGAAGAAAAAGTGAAATTTTCGCTTTTTTACAATACTCTCGGCCGGAGACTTTAACGCGCGGTCTCGAATACGCTTACTGGTGTTTTTTCTCTCTGTCCCGCGTATTTATCCGACGAGATTTTTGTAAAACGTTCTTTGAATATCGATTCATTAAGAGTTGTTCGTGTCACATTCCGTTTTTCCCGAACTCGAAATCTAGCCAAAACGCCGGTTCTCATTCCGAAAACATTATTATACGCCCGGTCGTTTTTAAGACTGTGACACGTCTGCTTTTTTCAAGGGCGCCCGTCCGTTATATCATATACGCACAACATGTAATCTGTAATTATTAACGTTAAGTAGGTCTCCGCGATAACACGTAATGTACAAAAATAAAACCCGGTTTTGATCTCTGAATAGATTTTTCCCAGCGGCGAAATCGTTTTTTCGCGCCCGAAACAGTAAATTCACCGCGATTCGTTGCGACATTTCGAGTCGTTTTGAAAATTAAAAACATACTACGCTTGCTATAAACGCGGTGACGGCTCGTCGGCCGATTTCGAAATCGGACATAAAGGAGCGTTTTTCGCGCATCGCTTTATTTGTTTTTGATAATTGTGCGCACGTTCGTTTCGTTTTTAGGCGCGCGAAAAAAAAACCAAAACGGGTAAACGTGAAAATCGCACGTAAACAACGTGTTTGTATCACGAGACAATATACCGTAACGATGGCGTGTTCGTCTCGTATTCGTGTGGAAACAATCGCACACGGTTCATAAATCGTTTATTCATTATACGGTCGGCGGTGTACCACCGCGCGCGCAGCTACCTCGGTATAAAATTCCGTTCGCGGAAAAGTTGAGAAATTATCGCGAATACAGATAATAATGATAAGTTGTTCGCTCCATTTAAAAAAAAAAAAAACGATATAATTTCGATCGGAACAGCTATGTACGTGTATAACGAATATCGCCGCGTTGGCTCGCGCTCTATAAAATCGTTCTCTTAATTTAGCCACAATAATAACAAAATAGTTCACACCATCAATCACTCTTTTTCCCGACGTAAAATATACGTCGGACGTGTGTTTACGTGCGACCGTGCTCCGTCATCGGCGTTATTAAGAAAATCGATCGACGAGGATAAAAACGACACCGTCGGAATCGCTAAAATGCACGTGCGCGCTCGGCGGTACGAAGTTACCCAATGTCGTTACGTTCGACCGGGTCGATACAACGATGTAATGGTTTTGTTTTATCAGCTGTTTTTAGACAGATCCGTTCATCTGACGTGAAAAACGTCCTCGTCCGTTTCCTAACCTATGCGTTTTTCCACGCGATTTATATTCATTACATAAACACGAGGGAAAACGCGTGACCTAGCCACCTACTTACGGTGCACGTGTACGTAATCGAACCGTTTCGGTGTAATTATTATGAACGTGGTCGGGCGCCGGTCTAAGGCCGAATTGTGACAATTATTCTGTACGTTTCCGCAAAACAACACCGCGACCGTATATTACCACCGCAGGCGATAATTTTTTTTTTCTGTTCAAAAAAAAAGGTAGCGTACACGTTTATGTAAAAGAGCGAATTGAAAACAAAAAAAACCCGTGCGTGTTACGAGTACGCGCGGATGATGACGTGAAACTTGTTTCAGAGTCATTCAACCGATAGGGTTTGTATTAGAATACAAAATGGACGTTACCAGATATTCCTCTGTTCCGCCAAGTAAATCGTACTGTACGACCGGAGGGCGTATATCAATAAAATGCTTACTTGGTCTCCACCGGCAGATACTCTGAAATGGGCTATTTGGTTTACCAATCGTAAAAGTCCGGCCAGATACGATTCAAGCGAAGAATAGAAAAGAATAGAACACAGGAAAAGTGGTCACAACACAAATCGTCCGCGTTATTCGGCCCGGAGCAACGCGACAGTCGTAGACGCGGTGAAATTGATGGGGACGGTCTGCTCGCACGCAACTAATCTCGCGAAGAAGTGTCGTGACGGGCCGACCGTGACGCGCGAAAAATCTTTGTTTCCCCCTACCCCTCTACAAAGAAGTTTCACTTCAAAAAAAAGCAACGAAGCGTTTGTACACGATCTCTGTGTCCGTCTCACCCTCTATCCTGCACGCGCGGGATAGAGACGGTTGAAACGGTCGGCGCGACACGAGCTGTTAGTTCGGGGGGAATTCACGTCGATTTCATCCCGTCGCCGTCGGTACGTTAAACAGTCGACCGCGCACCGATCGCGCAAGCGGACTTGATAGTGGAGGACCGGCTTCGTCGCGACGTTGGACCCGGACAACGGTATCGCACGCTTGTGTTCGGCGGCCGGCAGTACAGTCCGACAGTCGGTTAGGTTAGGTCCATCGGTTCAGCGACAGGTGCCGCATTCGACTCGCGGATCGCGCCGTCCTGACCGAGACCGAGACCGGGGGCTCCGGAAACCCGCGCCGATAAAAGCTCCGGCCCGCGGTCGCCATTGGTCGGCGCGCGCGTCTGGAGGACGGCCGGCGTAACGCCAAACCGGTCCGGCGTAACGCGGCGCTAAACGCACGCCGCGGCCATTACTTGCGCGATTGGGCGAGGACGTGTTCGACGGAATCGCTTCTCCCGCTAATGTCGCCGGTACCCGTCGCGGTCAAAGCTGAACCGCGTTTCCGACGTCCTCGAGACCGTTCTACCCGTCGTCGAGACGGCCGGTCTCGTGTGCGCGCGGGAACTCGGGCCGGTAACGTTTTCGTAATAAATATCGGTCCGGGTCGAACGTCCGCGAGAGAAGATTCCAATCGACTCGTTTCACTCATAAATCGGTAAGTTGCCGAAACAACTAATGATCGATTCATAAAATACGTAATATTATTGTCATACAAGATAAACGCGACGAAATCAATTCACAATGTTTAGAAAACGTTTTTGTCGTTTCGTATAACAATAAATGACGAGAACGCGAATATGAACGTCGTACGAACAAAATCAAATTCTTTACCATTCAATCGTAATGTTTTTTACCGATCAATTTTTTTTTTTTTGAAAGTTCTCGTTAAAAACAATTTTCTACGACTCGTACTGCACTTATAGACGGACGAAAATTCCAAATGTTGATCGTGGCGTCTGCGCGTGAACAAACACTTATAATATATTATCGTTTTTCGAGCACGTGTTTAATATAACATACTCTCTACGGAAAGAATGATCTTCGAACGTCACAGAACACCTACGCCAACACGCCGCGGACCCGATTTAATCATTTGATACGCCGCGGTACGGGAATGCGCATTGATTTGCCATAGTTGTCTTGTTGGCGTACAACAGTTCACGTAAGCGAGTGCAGCCGCAGACGGGGTTTGACAAAACGACGAATCGTATGGACTAGAGGACTAATCAAAACTGATCGAAACGAAATGGATTTTCCTACGCGCGACATACGACTATTTGGGCGCGATTTACGGTTCAAACATAATATTTTTAACTGGACGCGGACGACAAATTCTTCTTTCGCAGAGCCGGTTTAAAATCGTATTTCGTACAGGACGACGATTCGAGCACACCGATACAGAAACGATTCCCGTCTCAATACATTCCGTTATACTGGACTATCAGCCTTCTTTTCTTTTCTCGGGAAATTCGTGTGGTACGTTCGACCGCGACTTGTATGACCCGAAGAATATTGAACGTCCGCGCACATGATATCATATATCGACCGATCTGTTCCACCGCGTCATGTATTTTTGTACGACAATTAATACGATTTATTACCTAAAAATCAATATATATAAATTTTTTTAAAAAAAATACAGTTGTGAAATGCTACGTACACGCTAACCGGTAAAAAAAACATTCGAAAACAGAACGTATTTTATTTTAATAGCGTACGGGGGGAAAATGAAGAAAACCCCATTGTTATTCATAATGTTAACATTGAACACGAATAATATTTTTTTTCTTCATACAAATACGTCGTTATAATACATCAAAACGTACGTGTCGTTATTATTATATTTTATCAAATAAAATTTCGCGAACATGTCGAAAAATGAAATTTGACGAAGATTTGCCGGAAACACGTTGTTAGACGGATCGCGTAAATACGTTTGTAGGCGAGACGACAATCGTTCCGGCGTCATGACATCATACAAAGTACAAACAATTGCATTGTCGTCGCGCGACAAAAACCGTTATATATATATATATACTACGCACGGTGCGAAATAAAACAAAAACGTTTACGAGTGCACCGTGTGTGAAACGGACGCGCACATGATCGCACGCCACGTGGCGCGTACGTCACCGAAGGCCTTACACGATAACAGCGAAGTGAATCGCAACACGCGCGTCTTGCAGAAAAACCCGCGACCGCACGTGTTTCGTCGTTTCGCAAACGTTACGTGTTGTGCAAAACGACTTGTGCTTCAAGTTCGTAGACGCTCGGCGACGGAAAACCGATGTGAGATCCGTACGCAATACCGTCGGGCCGGTAAAAACAATCGTAAATAAATAGTGGGAATTAAAATCTCTGGATCGGCAGCGCGACGGACAGGAAACGTTTTACGCGCGCGACGGTTATTTTCTTTGAACGATTTTTTATTTTCTCTTCTCTCGTTCGGGGCGGACCGAACAATCGCAAACCGGTTTGTCTAGGTACTCACTCCACCGGCATAACGCGGACGAAACAATAAACCCGACGACGTCGAGATGGGATTTCCTTCATCGGACGCGCGTCGGCGGGGGTCGGGGCCAGAAATCGGCGGAGACCGTTTTTTCGGGTTTTTTATGGAAATGTCGTTTTAAACGCTGTCGCTGTTCGTTCGGTCCGCGCAATCGCGTCCGTCACGCGTACAATAATTATCATACGCGACAAGTCGTTCGCGGCCGAACACGTTTCGAAACGTTACCATCCCCCCCCCCCCAACGCCAGTAAAAAGGCGTCGTCGAGAAGCGAGAAAAAAAAAACGTCGCGTGTGACAGGCGTAAATTGATTTTTATCGGATTCCATTTTTTTCTACTTCTTCTTCTTCTTCTTTAGCTCGACCGACCGATTTCAGACTTGTCAATTTCGAACGTCTCCATTTGAAATACGTCTACGACATAATGGTATCATTAACTCGGCCGCGTACTTATACGTAGCATAATAAATATCGCGCGCGCCGAGAGTTTTCATACTCCATATGGAGTGTAAATAACGTGCGTAACTCTATCGAAAACCACATAAATAAAACGGCTACGGCGTAGTGACAGACACTACGACCGTTCGGGGAGGGGGGTGTAGTGGGGTTATCGGAGAGACGCAAAAATAAAACGTCGGAAATCGTGTTGCCACACGGCGGCTACGAGATAACAACACTGACAGGCGAGGTCGGCTTCGGGACCTGCGTTATGATAACGGCGTCCGTACCGTGACGGGCGTTTTCCCGAGACGATTTTTCACGTCGCTATTGTTTTTTTTTTTTGTTTTGCGATTCCGAAGGCGATCGTGCACGCGTTATGCGTACGCGGACGTATCGATTATTAGACATCGCATTCAACATCGTTATGAATGGTCATGTTTGTTCGTCCGTCTCTCGGCCGTTACCTCGGCGTATACGCGCGTTTCCACGTTAATCGACCGCGCGAGCAACGTTCCTAACCCAACCCAACCGCCATGACCGTTCGGGCGCGAGGAAACAGCCGTCGTCGGTGAAAATCCACCAACAGCAGAACCAAATGCACGCGATTGCCGCCATCGAAACGGACGTGGTAAATTCTCGTATCCGCCTGATCGATTAGCGCGTTGTAAGCTTGTCGTCATGTACATGTACATTTTATAACGCACAATTATACGTCAATGTTGTCCGAGAAGGATGCACGCGTACGTACGTATCTAAAAACGTTTGTCGTCCGGTTAGTCGCGTGTGTCGGTCGTCCCTGGGACGACGAGCCCGTAAGGTCGTCGAGTGGAAAAAATGTTCTAACGATACGCACATATCCTCATTTTTCAACGAATAGGAAATCGATCGACGACAATCATTGGTCGTCGCGTGTATTATTCATCCGGCGTCGTCGTGTTAACATAATATTATTATTATCATTATTATTATTATTATTATTATACGCACTGTGCGCGACCGAGACGACCAATGTCGTGAGTTATGTACGTAATGCATCGCTATGTGTACTCTTCCAATGTCGCTGCCGTTTGTGCGAGATTCTCGTCGAGCGGAATTTACGATCGAACCTCTGTCGGCCCTGTCAATTTAATAGGCCCATTAACGATCCGGACGCGACCGCCGCGCCATCGCCGTGTTGTTTATGTACGCCGTTCTAAACGCACACACATATATATGTGTACGGACTTAAAAACGGCCGATCGCACGAATACAATTGTTTTACGAGATACAAGTTTGTACGCACACGACGAACAAGTGCAGCCGGCGCAGTGTCTATACGCAGCGGTTGAATTCGGAGGAAGGGAGCGCAGGGGTCCATATGTTTTTTCAAATTTTTGAGCGTACCTCTAGTATTTTTTATTATTTTTTTTTTTTAATAGGAACGCGGGGGACGGTATTCGCTTTTTTCGCAGCCGACCAAATATCAAATAATATTATCATGGTTATTAAATATTATCGCCGGTCGCCATAATATGCCAGCAGACGCGGATTACGGCCAATGGGTTTACACGCTATTTGTCAGTCCACAATCGCCGCTATCGGCCTTTAAATTATGTTATTCTTTGAATTAAGGTAAACCGCACGTTATTAGTTTTCCACGCTCGAATCATTCGGCAGCGACGAGCTTTTCGAGCGTCTACACCGTTTACAGAACACGTGTTGAGGACGCAACTGTTTTGTAAGCCTTTGAATTTTTTCCCCAATTCGACCGCTGCTGTCGGTATACGTTTATGGAGTAAACAAAACAAACAGCGGCATAGCTGATACCGCGGTGGCGTTGTTGAAAGCGATTCGTCCGAACACGTCAATCGGATTAGTTTTTTACGAGTTGTGGGGTTAGGGAAGGTCCGAAAGACCGTCGCCGGAAGAGAGACCGCGCGGGATAGAGTCGTTTCGACATCGTTCGAGAAATCACCAATAGCGGAGGTGTCGCGCGCGTCAAAGGCACACGTCCCGTAGTCGTCGTCGTCGTCGTCGGTTTTTTTTTCCCGGACGAGTCATTGTGATAACATATTGTCGTTTTGTTTAATGACGGTATGATATAAATATAGCGTACGCATTCCGCGCGTATAAACACATCATAATATTATTTATGCACGACGACGACAAACCGTGCGCGTGTGTGTACACGAGTCGTTTGGCGCGCCGCCGCAAACGGACGATTACAATATTTTATTGCAATTTGTCGTGTATAAATGGAAACACGGTTTAAACACGTCTTATTAAAAACCACGTACACTCGTTGTCGTCTCGTCCGTAAATTCGCGCGCGCGCCGCGTCATTACCATATGGTTACCGGTGTTATTTACCGCGGCCGCGGTACGACAATCGCCGCCGGACGACCGCGACAAATGCGTCTTACCCGAAACCCGACGGTTTACACACCGCGGCGTACGTATTTCCGGTTTCGTCCGCGTCGACACCGAACGTGTTGATTGAACGCTTAACGAAGTTATTTGAACCCAACACGCGGCGCGTTCCACACGAAATCTCTTCTCCGGATATCCAATTCCGGACGCGCACGATCGAACGCGCGTAGAGTCGACATTGCGACGCACGATTGTTTTGCAATGGAACGACGATCGGGAAAACGTCGTCATTGTTTCAGGTCTTGTCGATCGAAAACCGTTCCGCTGAAACGCGTCGCGACAGACTCTGGGCCGATCCGTTCTCGTCGCTATAAAGGCATGGCGATGTGCGCGATGTCTACGCGCTTTTTGGAAAAAAAAAATCCCGTCTGGTACACGTGGCGGTGGATTTCCAATACGGCCCCGGTCTGAACGAGTGGAAAACGGCAAGTACGAGAGGGAGACCACGACAGGAAAACGATTTCGCAATCCGTCCGGCCGACAATAGATAGATCCGGTTGCGTAACACCGTAGTGGATTTTTACGCGCGAACAACGACGTCTCGTCACGTCACGGGAGAGGGGTTCGTCCATATAATACGTTGTTATTGTTATTATGATATTCCAACTGGAAACGCGGCGCCGAGAGGCATACAGGTTATGTGTGCGCGTGTGTACGCGCGTGTGTGTGTTCGGTACGCGCGCACCCACACCGAGTCCGTGACACGCCCGTCGTCGTCGTCGTCGTCGTAGCCGGTCCACCACGTTGATCTTCGAGTGCCGTCGGAACCGCACACGCGCGCGCGCAGACAGCTCTGTCGTTTTATTTATTTCATTCGGTTTTTTCGGACAGCGGCGCCGACCCCACGCGCGCAGGTCGTGTGCAACGGCGGCGTGCGTTTCTCCGACGTGTATGGGCGTTCCGACGGAAACGATGGGAAACCGTGTTTTTTATTTATTTGTTTGTTTGTTTTTTTTTTGGTGAAATGACGAAAAACACGTGAAACCCCCGAGGTCAAAACGCGCGTGATAATAACGACGACGACGACAATTTTACGCGGCGGCGATAAACGGTCGGCTACCGAATTCCTCGGACCTGTACAAATACGGACGTCCCGAGTATTTTACTGTTGCGCGTTTCAACTCGCCGCCATCAGAACGGGTAAACGTACACTTCGCCGGACGGCGTGGTCATTATCATTATATAATGACTAGACTCTATGGAAAAAAAAAGAAAAAGAAATCGATTCCAACAAATCTATAAAAACATATACACGCGTGTGACTTTGCACGAAGAATATATATATATATATGAAAAAATAGTTTGACTACTCGATGCGGCTCGTGAATATCGGTCGTGATAAATGAAACGAAACGCGTCGTGTGGCTCGGTACCGACGTGTGGTATCGTAATCGAATCTACTATGGCCGGACGTCCGCGTACCGTCGGGTCCCGACAACAACAATAACATCAACACGACATCGATGGCCGCGATACGGCGATAAGCTCGGCGAAAAAAATTATAAAACGACTGCGCCTTTACCGCGCACAACACGAGAACCGGTCGTCAACGCGTCGACCGTTTGGTTTTTTTCAGAGCAGATCCCGAGGAGAGCCGTCCGCTGTGAACGTGGTGTCCGTTCTGTTCCCGCGCGGAATGCCGTCGTTGTAGGCGAGGCTGAGCGTTTTTACTACCGGTATGGTCTCTCGTCACTCGCTATCGAGTTCGTTTCGCTTTGTTCGAAAGTCGCGTTCGCCGTTTGATCGAACGAGCCGGAAAATGGTCGGCTCTTGCATTACCATCGCGGTTTTTACCGTTGTGTTCTTCTAACACACGTGCGCGAATCGTGTCCGACGGTCGTTATTCGAGACTGTTCTTTTTTAAACGCGTTCGCGCCGGCCCGTGCCGTCCGCCGGAGGAGAGAGACACCGTCGCGACCAAGACACGACACGATAACGATGACGATAACGCGCGCGCGATTGCTGTTCCGTCGTTTCGTATACACGCGACAGTGATTGCACCCGTTTCGCGAAATGTGATTTACGACGAGGCCCGAGTGTTTGGACGCGACGAAGACGTAGGAACGAACGGAAACCATTGACAAATACACGAAAAAAAAAAAATAATAAGAACGCGTTCGTAACGAAACGCGAAACGATCGCGTTTGCGTTGTGCAATGTTATGCGTCGTAACCCGGTGAGAGAACACGGACGAAAAACTCCGGGCGATCGTTTCCGTTCTCGAGGCGATGCCGAAATAGTTACGCACGCCGCGTTTAAAATCCCGGATCTCCGTCACGACCATGTACGCGTGCGCGTGAACAGACAACGTACGGCGACAATCGGAAAACCGCCGACCCCGCCGATCCGACCTAGAAACCTATAGAGGCTATTTCTCGTCCGCACAAATGTTACCGCGTTGAACGGTTTCCTCCGAAAGTCTCTTTCGTAATCACGAGCAATTAAACGGACAAGGTCGAACGTTGAAATCCGTAGGCTAACAGATTTGAGTTGTTCGCGCGTAGGCTTTGCGGAGCACTGCGAACGCCGAAACCTGTTGCCGATTGTGCGATTAATACTTGTCCAGACGTATTTTGCTCTGTATTTTCCGACGGAGACGATCGGCGCAGTCGTATTGGATACAGTTATAGCAACAAAAAAATATACAAACACTTCACCGTCCAAAAACGTCGATAATTTTTAGAAAACGTTATACCAGAGTCCGATCCTGACGCGTTAGTGTTCACCCGGTACGAAGCCGGATCGGAACGAAAAAACCCGATCTCGTCGAACATCCCGCGCGACGCGACAACGCGATGCATAACGGATAGCGTACCGTTCGGACGGTTTTCCGTCTGCGGTGGCGGCCGGCCGTCCCCGCGCACATCGTCCCGTCGTCGTCCGCGACATCATAACCGCGACGCGATGTACACGTCCGGCTCACGCGAGCTTCCCAGGACGTCAACGCGGGACTCGTGGCTTTTTTTATACGTTTCGCAGTCGGACGCGCGTATTGTTTTTACACTGGACGTCATCGCGGGACGGTGCAGCGCCGTCGTCAGTCACCAGTCGTATCCGGACATAATTGAATTCGTATTTACGTATTCGGTCGCGCTCGTGCGTGTGTGTGTGTTGTAAAATATGGATTGTTGTATGTATGTATGTACACGTGCACACGTAAAACAATCGCCCACAGCCTCGACCGTTTTTTTTTTTTTTCTGCGATTATCTCGCTGTCACGCCCCGGCGGACGTTATGCGTACGCGCGTCGGAAATGACGCGTTGAACAAAAACGAGACGTTTTCACGGACGAGAAGAGACGAAACAGTGTTACGACGAATCAAAAAACACGGAACGAGCGTAATTTCGGATTTCGAGAAGATGAATATTGGATGATGATGATGACCGACTTTTTTTTAAAGGCTTATTAATTTTCATGATAATAAAAAGAAAAAAAAATTGAACGATACAATTTCACTTCGTACAATAGAACGCTATTTCTATTTGATTTCAAGAAACGCGCGCGTCCTTAAATTCAATATTCGTTTTTCAACGATTCCGAAAAAATTACGTTTACTTGTGCGTGCAAATTCGTTATGCTATCCGAAATAAGGTTTAGAGCTACGATCGGCGTAAACTACATTTGTGCACACGACACCTATCCGGCAAGATATCGCGGGCACAATAAAATGTACACCAGGACACGAATGATAAGTGTGTACACAAATCTGTAATCATGGTCTGGTCAAAAGTCCCGAAAAATACCGTGTCAGTCAACCTGCTCATAACAATGTGTTGTGATTGTATTGTTCGGACGACGCGACATTACGCGTCGACGAAAACGCGTGTTATTATTTTACTTGATCCGAGCTGTATGAACAATAATGTTGAATGAACAATTAAATTATTTAACGAAAAAAAAGAACAAAAACAAATTATATCGTTATTCCTTCCGTTCGGTTTTTTTAACGGGTGGATCACTACTTGTCCGGGCCAGGAGCCGCCAATGATTGCAACAACGTGGTGCATTCGAGTCGTCCGGAAGGTTTATCGAGTCGAAAAAATAAAGTAGTCGAAAGTTTATCGCGCCCACTACGACGGGTGATCGCTGCGACGTGTCGGCTCGAAGGAGACTATTCGAATCCCGCGGTTCACAGAAATATTAATGGGTTGTTGGGTGTCCTGGGTACCGGGATTGGAAAATCTTCAGATTTGCCGAAATCACACCTTATGTTTAAATAAAAAAAATAAATAAATATTGATTTCACAATATCAGTTTAATTATTAACTTTTATTTTATAATAACTCCTATAGAACATCATTAATCTCGATCGTATAGCTTCGACGTATCTCGAAAATTTTCGCGTGGTTGGCGTAAAAATATTTTACGCGATTCAAGGGAAAAACAAGTTCAACGCGTACACCTGTGTTGGTGTTCGATTCGCGCGAATAATGAACATTTCACACACTCCGTATTATGTCGTCGAAATTCAATTAAATTAAATATCCTTTAAAAATCATAAATACAAATCAAATTTCAGAAGTTTTTACATTTTATTATTCACTTAAAGTATTACGCTCGTATATCATTTATTATCAGTACGTCACGTATCAGACATTACACAGTCCGTCAGTCGTCACCGCCATTCCAATACCGGATCCATTACAATAAGATTTTACGATTAGCGTGTTTCTCCTAATTTTGTGTTGAATCGGAGTTCTCTGACAAAGAATTCAGACAAATACATTTCTGTTCGCAGGTACAATACACAACTGAAGATGAACTGTAATTCAATCACAAATCATGAACGTATAATATGTTTTTCGTTCTTCTCTTGTAGCCCGTTCGGAAATTCGTCACGAGATAGACGCATACCCTAAATAAGGATAACCACCTGCCCCACCGTAGATCCGGCGCCGATTATGCCACAGAAGTGCACGCGTATAAATGTCCCAAGTAATTCGCACGTACTTTGGGGTCCTAGCCGATGACAGCGCCGTTCGCAAAGTCAGCATTTGGCGTGTACCCGCGCCGCGAGATTAAATGTAACGCGCGTCGTGATAAATTTTCGTTTTCGTTTTTTTATTTAACACGAACTCGTTATAACACACCTCTACCAGTCACAATATATTAATAATGGGCGCAGTGTACACACGTCGGGGTCACTCGACGAAATCGTTCTTTGTCGTCAAACGGTCACTTAAATTTGACACCGTGTTTTGTTTTTCGGACGAAATCGATTTAAAATTTAAAACCATTACATTTTATTGCGTACGATGTTTTGAACCGTCGAAGACACGACGATAATGTTATTTTTCAAAATTTATGATCGATCTATGGTTTTGAGCACTTAAAACGTCGACACGTATTTATACGTTTTTGCCGTTAAATGATTGCGAAGAAATCGTTACTGTTTTTTTTTTTAAAAAAGATACGTGTTTTTTATGAAACAGCACGTCTAATAACAATACACGGCAAACGTGAACGATAGAAGCAATTATCCGACCAAATTTATTATTTAACAATTTATATTGTCTTTTTGACGAATGCACGTGTCTGATCAGACGTTTTAAAAAATAACATGGCCGAATGTTAGTGACCGTTCCATGAGCAAGCAAATCCGGTCGACGGGATTATTTTTTATTCCACAAAGTGTACAAAATCGATTTCTGTTTCGCGAAATGGTCGACTTTTCTCGCGAGAAGAACGATAAGCGGCCGCGACGTCGACCATGTATAATAACGAGACATCGTCACGTTCAACGGTCGGATCAAAACGATTTTGAAACGGACTACCGCGCACAGGCGTAAACCGTAATAATTAATTATTGCGCGTAATAACATTCGTGGCGATCTCGCGAAAACGAATAAAAAAAAAAAAAAAAGAAACGACACTATTCCATTACTGTACTCGAACTATTCCAACGATTTAAGCGTACTTTATTTATTTATTTTTTTTTATCGTCTCGCATCTTCACTTCTTGCCTTAAAGTGTACAACGCACGAAGCAGTACGCTCAAGTATGTGTCCGTCGAAGGCTATAAAATAAATATATCACATACACGAGTATAAACACGCCATGACGATACAACGCTCCTCCTTCTCTCCTCCTCTTCTTTCTGTACTTTCGGAAACTTTGCGACTCGATTATTGCTGTTACGCGTTTTATCGCCACCGCGCGTTGCGGCTTCCGTACACGTGCGCTCGAGGATATCTACAGCTCTATATTTACATATATATATATTGACACTGTCAGCATTATCGTCGTATCGGTCATTTAATTATTACAATGTATACAGGTAACACGATGCCCTTATTTTTTGTTCCAGAGACGGTTCTCGCGGCCATGTACACCGTATCCAACATACATAATAAACGACATGCATTTAAACCGGACGAGGTGAGTCGGGTTTTCATGCGCTGCAAGGACGAAACCTTTTTAACAGCGTTTTCCAGGAACTGTTCGTTGTGTCTGCACACGGTATCACTGTTATTATTATCGTGATTATGCGACGGTTATTATTTATATACGTCTCGTACACGTTCGCGGCGAGGAGTAGGTGTAGTGGGATGGGTCGGGGGACGACGACTCGACGACATCGCTACGGGGTATTTCACAACATACGCGCGTATACGCGTTTTTGTTCCGTCGTCCGTCCGGGGACGCTTCCGCTATATAAACATAACACGCCGGCATTGCACCCGCGCTGCACCGTAAACCCAATGCAATCTGACCGCAGGAATACGTCGGATTGCGACACGTTTAAAGGATGCGCTCGCGAGAACGTGCGTTCGCGTCGTTCGCTTTGTTTTTCGTGTTGGCATCGCGCAGAACGCGTGTAACGCACATATGTAAGTCCGTCGAATAGGTAATACCCGTAATACGTTTTAAATTATTATAATTAATTTTGTTACCCTCCTCTCTCTCTCTCAGTCTCTCTGTCGTTCATCCCGAGGCCGTCGGACACAACGCTACAACAACTACGTTGTCAGACAGTGCGAGAAATTCCTTAGGACGTATAAAATGACTATCGACGCGCCGTTTTTCCTCCTTCCGGCCAACTGGCAACAATGCCAGATGACGCGTCACTGTGAAAACGCGATACGTTTTCTGAGGTTGGTCAGCGCTACGTTTATTAGACGAGTCTCCTCTCCAGGCTCGTTAAAAAAAAAAAACAAAATACTTTTTCAGCTTAAACCTCGACGCCCGATAGGATTTGATTAAATACGTTTAGTATCAGTTTTGAAATGTGATTAAATTATGTTCCGCCTTTATTTTTATTTTTTCGTTGGTCGCGAATGCCGGCGCATCGTTTCTAGACCACTGTTTTCCGGGGTTCGTTCTATCCGACGACGATGATCATGGATAGATTACGGCACTCGGCGGGGGGCTCTAAACGAATCCGTCGACGCGACTGTCGTTGAAATCGATCGGTTCGAGGAGATCACCACCTCGGGTCCGACCGAAAAAAAAAAAAAAACGTTTCCATTTTATACACGGTACGAACGCATACGTATATAGAGAGAGTGCAGAACGATCAACGCAGTCTAGACGCGGTGCACGACGATCTCCGGCCATCGCGGGAGACCATGACCAAATTCGGCCTATTCCTACGCCGTTCTGTGTTAGTGTTTGTACGTGTACGCGTGCGCGCGTGTTAGCAAGTACACATATACATACACGCGAGTACTTAAAATGTACGACGGATCGTCCGACTCCGAACACAATTAACGGGGCGGGGAGTGAACCCTTATGGCTCTGGTGTCGTGGCACGAGACGGGAAAAGCCACGTCGCGCGCCAGGTGACACATAACACGTACGCGCAGCACGTCCTCGTCGTACGCGCGATCCGGTCTGCGGCGGAGTAGTTGTTTTTCGTTAATTACCAAAGAGGTCGCGCGGCGGATCTGCCGATGGCTCGACGGCGCGATCGAGCCGTGCATACGAAACTACAATTTAATGCGTACTGGCCTATACCCGTGGCTATAACAATACCGGTGTTACGTGTTCGCAATAATGTACGTACAAATCTATCCATCGCCAGCGCGGTTAAACGGTTTCGTTCGCCGTCCTCGGCATGTCAGCCGTGTGTACGACACGGGCAAGAGAGCAAAAAAAAAAGACAATATAATAAACGGAGAGAAAAAAACATCGTCCGATCTCGTACGTATATATATACACGATAAATAATCAATTAGTTCGACGGAACGAGTACCGGAGGGGAAAAAAAACCTATTAAACGTCAAAGCGAAAACAAGAACGCGTGCAAACCGTTGAAAAACACGAACATCGCACTGATTTCGACGTTCGCGTATAGGAAACACGTCGTGTATCGCGTTTTAAACATCGTTCCAACACAACGCCCGACGTCTTCGTCGCTCTCTTTCGACGGCCACCAAACAATATACGAATATATGTATATATTTCGACGACGTCCGCGTGCAAATTTTGCTCGCAACATGTTGTTTTGACGGAACACGCGCACGTTTAATTATCATTGTACGGTCGGTCTTAACAAGACGCACTAACCGTTACACAGTGAACTCGCCACGTCATAATGAACGTGTGCGTACGCATTTAATTATACGCACGGCGCTGAGGAGCTTAGATGTTTACACATTGAAAATACAAAACGACTTCAAAGTTTCGAAAACGTAAAATTATACCGTACGGCTACGATGTTGTTAACACACTATAATTATCATAATTTAATGTTTAATTATCGTCATGTATATATATTCAATTATATACGTACGAACGTGATTTTAAAACGTTTATGGTATAGTATAGGTTATAATGATACATGATATATATTATATATTACGTCCAAGGAAAACTGAAAGTACTCGACATATATATATATATGTGCATATGTAATATGTACTGTTAATTTGTATATTATTTATTCGTGTAGGTATATCATCTTGTGCGTGTAATATAGGTTTACGTACGATAAAAATCATGAGATAGTATAATATATACACGTGCTGAAATTGCGTATATATGTAATCAGAGAGATCAAGACGGCGATTGTAACAAAGAATATGTGCACATACGTTTGTTTTTCGTAAAATAATGAGCATACTCTTATATATATATAAAAAAACATATCGAATCCTTTATACGAATCGAATATTTACAATTCAAATAACAACAACAGATTTCTAAAAGCCTAAATTATCGATATTCCACATCGGCGTGTATCAAAAATGTAATGATTTTTTTCTTTAAAAACAAATACGCCATGATTGTAGTTTATATCGCGCGATGTATTGGCAATCGAAATCTAAATACGTACTATGAAACCATAAACGTTTCGCTATACAATTTATTGCATCGGGAATATGTAAAAATTCTAAAGACGTCGGTCGTTGCTCGATGTAACGAGTGTACGAGCAAAATACTTAATGGCTGTAATCGATCGCCGTGAAGAACGTGTAAAACACGATTACGTCGTCATGATAGAAGAAACGATTGAACTCGAAAGTCAAAGTAACGATCACGATCGGGGTTTAAAATTATCGAACACTTACTATAAATTATTAATTTAATTATTCAAATTTCTAGTTTCGGTTTGTTCGAAAACGGTTGGCAAAAATAATAATAACAATGACTTTCGAAATGAATTGTTGCAAGAGTTTTGCAATTCGGTTGGCGAGAGAAAAAAAAATGGACGGTCAGACTTGGAAACGAGTGATGCGCGCATTACATAGCTAGTAGAGATCGGCGAAATAAATATAAATCAAGTTTCTAAAACGGGTAACTCTATCATCCGACCGTACATATCGCGTCATTAAAACAGCCTATAAATATACGTATATGTTAATTTACGCGTTTCGATTTCGGTCGAAGGTGTTTCCACAAATAAGGAAAACAACATACGTTTCGAGCGCGTTGGACCTGAAAAATAGCGCCGACCCGGTTATAAACGTGCGTTATTTTTTCGTTAACGATAAGACAACGTTACCGTAACGATAGTAAATTTTTTGTGGGGACGGACCTCGCTGTACAAATATATATATATATATAATATACGTAAAACGTCGTAGGCAGACCAAAAAAGTAAAAAACAAGAAAAACAAGCACGTCTCGACGACAGCAGCGGGAGCGTAAACGGTACGTAAAAAATATCGTAAAAGACAAACTGACTTCGCGAACGGTTCGGTGTCCAGACGGTAATGGTTTTCGATCGGTTCCGTCTTGACCAGCCGCATGAGCTGTTTCTCGTCCACCACGACCACTCCCTGTTCGACGTCCGCGTGCTTCCACAGGACCGTCTGCTGTTTGCTCTTGGTCTTGGTCGCCTCCGCCTTGCGCTGCACCGCGCCCCTGGCCGCGGCCCGGCCGCCCTTCTGACCGCCGGCCGACGCGTTCATACCGTTACCGCTGTTGCTGCCGTTGCCCGCCGTCGGGTATATCAACATAGTTATCGCACGTTGCGCCGCGCAAACGCCGGTCGTAACCGCGCGCGGTTTACTTATCCGTTCGGGGGGGAGGGTAACGTCTCCCCGTGAGGAACGCGCGCTCCGAAAACGAAGAGACCGGTGAAACGCGCGGGGCGGTTGTCGTGCGAACGAAATGCGACGCGCGCGCGTGTGTACACTATGCCGAAACGGTACGACTATCGCGCGTGTCGTTACGTGCGCCGAACAGCGCGGCGGACATTGTCTGACAAACAGACGCAGACACTGACCAACCGACGCAGACACTGACAAACCGACGACACACTGACAAACAAAACACGAGCGCGCGCACACGCGTCCGTCGACTGCAAACGTTCACGTTCGCAAACGCACTGGCTGCCGTGCAGAAACGCGGCGCCGAGGCTGCGTACGGCCGGCGGCACCGGTCGCGAACGTGCGCGGCGGGAGAACCCGACGACCGGAATCCAACGCGAACGTCGGCGGCTTCGGCGTCTTCGGCGTCTTCGGCGTTCGCGCGTTCCACGCACGCGCGGCGATAACACCGGGCGCCTAACAGGCGCGGATCCAGAACTTATTTACGGGGGGGGGGCGCATCTTAATCAAAACAACTTTAATCCTCATTTATTCGAATAATAAAATATTTTCCAAAACGTTTTATTGGAAATCGTTTGCGATACACCGAAAAATCCCATAGCCACAACTTCATTTTAAATTGTCTAAGGTAAGAGTTAAGAATTATAAAACGATACTAATAAAAAATGTTAACAAGAGTCTACGGGGGTGGGTGGGGGGCGATCGCCCCTTGGCCCCCCCTTGGATCCGCGCCTGGCGCCTAAACCGGTGTAGCGGCGTCGTTTCGGGGGGGGGGGGGGTTTGTTATCAGCTATTCGCGGGCCGCCGACGTGATTCGTGTAGATTATCCCCACTCCACCGGCCGAATGAATACATCGTACTGTTCAATCGGCGTTCTGAACTAATTTATTGCGCGGAAATGTCACGCGACGCGAACTCTATCGAACGTGTCGTTGAAACCACCACGACTGTGACTTACCGCGGTTATGTGCTTTTTCATAACGGTTATCATTACACGGCAATCGTGTAAATCACTAACGTTCAATCAACGTATATTTTTAGTTATTGTTTGGGCCGTTTATTAACATCACATTTGGTGTTTTTTCGTTTCGTTGTTTTCTTTTGTGTGTGCGTGTGCATAACACGCATCGGTGCAAACAGGGATTTATACTCGGGGGGGAATAGGTACTATATTTATTTAGTCATCCACATTTTGGTTAACATTTTCGCCAAAAAAAGATATTGTGTTTCTATATAGTTTGTCTATGATAATAAATGTAACATTGTGTACGTAACCTGGAAATCGTATTGAGCTAAACGTAAGTGGAAGGTAGTTTGCGAGCAAAGCGAGTTGGTTGTTTTTTTTTGTTCGTTAAAACGTTTATCCTCCCCCTCCCCTCTCATTCGAAAACCGAAATGACGTCACTAGTCTAGAGTAGTTGAGCCGCCGTCCAGGAAATCCCGTATGTATTTTTTAACTTAGCTTAACAGCTAAATTAAAAACCCAGATCTATAAGGAAAATCATTTTTTTTTTTTTTGATAAACGGAGGAGGCAAGGAACATAGCGGGGATGATTCAAGTGACAAGAAGGGACGGCGTCGAATATTGCGAACGTGACGAATAGTGAAAGCGGGACAGTGATAAGAGCAACGCGATTGAAACACGACGGGGACAGAATTATGTTCGGAAGAACCGCTTCTCGGTCCGTCGAGTAAACACGTTGCACGTTAACCCGTTACGACGCGGACTGCGACCGATGGAATACGACGTACGTACGATATCGTAAAATTTCGGTGTACATTCGTACTTAATTGTCGTCGTCGTCGTCGTTGTTCTCGATAACGATAGGGACCGGCGCCAAATATGACGACAGAGTTGTTTGACGGACGAAAACGGATCGACCCGCCCACTTATACCGCAACGTGAACGTAATAAGTCATTCTTTATATAACCCGAACTTCGCGGTGACGAGTATCTGTCCGGAAACTTCCACTGTGGACATTTGCACGCACGTTAAACACTTTAACTCGGGTTTTCACGCGTTTCGGAATTTTTCTTTTATACGCATTTATATATAGACATATTTACTCTAATTCACGTGTTGGTGTACAAACCTTAAACGTATGATATCAAATGTCACGGCTAAAGAATTAATGATGCCCGATGAGTAACTTTGGGTCCATCGGAGGCCATTTGTATTGTGCATCGTTCACGTGAGTGCGTTGGCGGTTACGTAATTCCGACGATGAGTAGTCGCGGATAACACGCGCGCTTTATTGTTGCAACATTATCTCTCAATCGAACGCGTGTGATGTTTCGTGTATCGCGTCCGATTGATCTGGACGGTCCGCGTCGTCAAACACGATCAATTGAATTGTACATCCGAAAATTCCACGTTTGAACATTTCGCACGGCCGTCGCAACGTTTTTAAAAAGAACGAAAAAAACACACCCCCCCCTCCCCCCCCATATGCGGTATTGTTCGCTGTCGGTGTTATTTGAAAATCGCGAGTCGATTTCACGTCTCCAATCCGTTTGGGTTTCATGAAATCCGTCTCGCTGTTCTGCGACGTGCGTGTTTTGGGAACTGTCGTGCGGGAAACGGCTCCATGCTTGTTGTTCGTACGAATGGTGTCCATTCAAGTCATCGCGCACGACGTCCGAAAACGGCGAAACGTTAATCGATTTTGCCACGGGATCGATAAAAACGTGTAAATACACGTGTGCGCGTGTGCGCGTTAAACGAAAACAGCACTTCGTGGAAATAACGACAATAATATTATGAATGGAAACCGAAGCCGCGTCGTACGTTTCGGCCGCCACGGGTGGGAGCACCGCCCACGTGCATTTGGGCATGGTCAGTTGGCGCGCTTTCAAAATCTCGGGGTCATTGGTTGATTAACACACACGTGTCTCGTAAAACATACACGACGCGGTACAGACGAATAATAATAATGATAATAATGATAATAATACCGTGTCGGAGAACGCGCGCCCGTTTGGCGGCGCCCCGTCGCGTTTTTTTTTCTGGTCTTCTGGTTTTTTTTTTTTTGTTTGTTTTGTTTTTTGTTCGCTCCGGAGGAGACGCCGCCGAAACCGAACGGCGAAACGTCCGCGCGATCATTGTCGACATTGTCGTCGGGACGAGCCGAAAACGCGATATTCACGTTCCGTCCCCGAACCCATTTCCCGAATCGTCTCGTCTCCCGGCGGTTCTCTCGACATCGTGACGGACAATCGTTCTCTCGTCGTCACATGACTCCGGTACGGTTTGAATTCGTGCGATTTCATCACCTGTTCCGACGGTCCGGATCCGCCTCCCGCGCGTATGGATAATAATACCGTATAAAAGTAAAAAAAAAAAAAAAGCTGTTCGTTTTTTATAAAATTGTGTATAAACACGTAATATTATACATTACACGATTTCGCGACATTTATCGCGCACTCCCATAGGTTTCACACGAAACACGCGGCACGCATTTTACGCGTAAACGTCACCTGAACAACTGAAACGATCGTTAACCAAACGTTACCGACCGGGTACGAACGAATCGACCTCACCCGCCCGGTCGTCAAGTCGACGGTGACGCGCGGATTTTTATTTATTTATTTTTTTTTTTTTTGCGTTCACGAGCAAATATAGTAAAGACGAGTCGAGTGTTGCGAGTGAGACGGGGTTTGTTCGTTTTCGCCGTTTTTGCCGCCGGCTCGTACACGATTGTTAATTGTCTCCGAGAGATTCGTCGTTTTCCTTTCTGTTCTGTTGGTTCCGCGCGTCCGAAACTCGCAACGCGCAAGAGACATGTAACGTAGGCGGATCTACGGGGTGCGCCTAACGTGAAACACATGAATCGAATTTCAGTTTTTTGTTAGTAAAACTGCAAGTGTTCGATAGATCAATGTTTGAAAACAATCAATGCTTACATATTACACAGTATATAGGCCAATAGCCGTACAGGTAAATATTATACAATAGGTTAGGGTGTTGGACACTTCAAATATTTGACTTTAGCGTATTTCGTACAGCGTCTTATGGAAGAAAATTATGAGCTAAAAAAAAAAAATGCATAAATCGGGTGAATTTGTTCATAGCCTCCCCTCTATATCGTAAAAAAATAACTACGAAAAAAGGCCGGGCGCACTCAAATGTAAGACTCCGGGTCCGCCTGACTCATGTAGTGTTTTACTTGTACGGCCGCTGGCGAACAACATCCTCGTCGTCGTCGCCGCGAACGGTTTAATGCCGTCAAAACGAGCTGGTATCGTTCGGTACACACCCGTCGTACCTTGTATCGAATTAAAACGCGCACGGACCGTACGAATATAACAACAATGAAAATAAATAAATCGGCAGGAACCGGTTTCGGACGACTTGTAGCAGCTGTGCGCCGTACCCGGGGACACATTTCTGTCCGACGTTTCGTTGAAAGTACGACGGACGACAACGACCAAACAAAATAAATACATCGTCCGACAGTGGCGCCGAACCAAATTTAAATTGGAGGGCGCAAAATTAATTTTTTAACCGCCCACTATTACACCATAGGCCGGGGGCGGCCGACTTTAATGGACTTGAGATCGGTTTTCGAGTCTTTTCTGGACTGTCGTGGTCGACATCGACTTTTCGATGTAATGAATGAACAAAAAAAAATGTTAATGTTCACATGTGATTTTACTTACACCGAAAAGACGAACGTGAGTCACGATCAGGTCGTTCGCGACGTTTCTGTACAACGAGATACATGAAAAACCCCATTTGATTAAATATTGATTACTATATTACATTATTTGGATGTTAACATTCAGTTGACATTTAAGACAATTTTAACTTAATAAAGTGATTTAAATTTCCTTGTATATTACCTTGTATTCAGACCATCAAAATGTATAAATTTGACCTGCTTTAAACCGACCTGTTAGCCATCTCTTGTTATACCTACCCACCTAAATACCGCCATTATTACAACTCATAAACTTAAACGTTATAACTGCTAAACTGACCGTGTTGGTGAATCGGTCATGGCTATAGGTTATAAATTATGTTATTAATTTATAAAAACTGACCAGCAAAAAGTATATCACCTGAAGTTAAAATATTTTTATGAGTTAGTACCGAACAGCCGACCACCGCCCACCTTGAAATAGGATTGCTTGTGCATCGTCGTACACTATGACGTTATGACATTGTCGTTTCCGTAGGCATTTCCGCTGAAAACCCACCGGCGTTCGTTACAAGCACACCGTGTTCGTGCGTCAAAACGTACGTTTCTTCAACCCCACCCGTTTGGACATTCCGATTATTTTTTAAACATTTAGTACGTTATTTGTATGAATCTGAATTTCTTATTCAGAATCACTTAAAAAGTGGTTGTGTAGTAGCGTTCCAACAAAATACTGTTAGTTAGTAAACTTTTTACTTACGTTTTATACCATTTGCTTCTGTAACCACTCGATCCTTAAATCGGGCCGCCGCATTAATAATAACATCATTTGGGGTTATGGCTGGTTTTCTTCCCTTCGTATTCAAATAAAATTATCACGGCGAAAAGTAGCACGCCGAATAAAATATTTGAATAAGATTCGCCAATCGGCTCACTAAATACGTAGTAATAATTAAACCTATAAATATACTTATCTGAGTATTTTATGAATTGTATTTTCACAATAACGGATTGTACGACATAGGAGATAACAAATTATTTATCCTGAAGTATCGATTGTAAAAATTATTTTAACTGTAATTACCAGACGTTTCCAAAACGCATAACGAAGAACTACATGTATGTTGTAAGGTTTTCGGTTGATCGACAATAATAATCGTTATCATTTCAAAATTTTACCGTACCGACGTGCCGTACAAAACTACAAACGCATTGCAAATCACGTACAAAATGTTGGCATCGAAAAAAAATTCGAAAAAATCCCGACGGCCGGGATCGTGGGAAACGTGCACGTCGGACGGATGATTCATGTCGCACTCCGTCGCCCCGAAAACTCGTGCACGCAAACGGACGTTGGTCGGCTATCAGCCTGCGCGCGCACGCGCTATCGTCGATAACGATAACAAAAGTACGACGTACGACGACGACATGAAATGCGACACGCGCGTCCTCCGGGACGGGCCGCGGCCGCCCACCCGAGAACGCGTTCGAGGCGAACACGAAAACGAGTGGCACGCCGGTTTTGGGTTACGTCTGAACCGACTGTGGCTAAGCCGCAGACGAGCTTTTATTTCGGGCCTAACCTCCGTCAACGTGCACGTCGCGTGACAATTGAACGGCATTTATACCGCGGCCGACGACGTTTCGCTTCGATCCGCAAAACCGACCGCGCATTTCGAACGTTTCGAGAGGTCCGATTTGGTTTTACCGAGACCCGCGTCGGCATGACGTGCGCGCGAAATCGCAAAACGCAATACAACCACGATGTTATCGTACACGATCATCTCGTGTTGGCGGATAGAGATTCGTATAATTGCGTGTTGCCGTTTTTGGTAGTTTTCGATTTCGCGTCGAATATGACTATGACGACGGGCCGTGCAGACAATCGTTGTTCGTCGATGATACACACGCTTTTCTAATCAGCGCCGTTATGAATGTTCACCGATACCGCAAGGTCGGTCGCGCGAAATCTCCGTTGATTAAAAACTGATTAAAAACAAAGGGGCGCGTGTGTAAATATGATCCGTTCAAAAATCGTATTTTTAAAAAACCGATCCAAACCAAAGACTACGCGTCGAACGAAAAGGACGGTTCTATATTTTTAAAAGCACGTAAAAGCGGATCTCGCCCGTCATGATCGTTCGCCGTACATTTTTTTTTTACTTCACACGTTCTACGGGCTGTCGAAATTTCCGGTTCCGTTCACGTTGGACGTGTGCCGGCAAAAAAAATAATACTGTTGCTCGTTCCGTGTATGCATTTCGCGGTCGGACGCGTGATAACGGAACAACGTGACGCGCGTAAATACGATATACAGGGCGGCGTCAAATAAGTGAATTTTTTGTACCCTCGGCAAAGAAGATTCAGTTCGAAAAACAACAACAACAACAACAATTGTCATTCTATTACATGTTTTTAGAAAAAAAAAATGATTAACGCATACGAGTCCGCGTTAAGTGAGACATTTTATGTTCTTATGTGTGAAAATTTTTTTTTCAAAACCGAAACAATGGTTGCCATGGAAACAAACCATAAGGGAGATTTAGGTTTTTTTTTCTGTAACGCTTTTTCGTGACAGTCCCCAGTGGGTATCTTAATTTAGGTAACGCTTTTTGATGGACACTTTTTCGTGACGGTTTTTTATTTTAATGTGCCAAAGTAAAGACATAAAATGTCAAAAATATTTCGTCGCTTTCGGTATTCCAACGCGTTCGCGGCCGACGGCGACGATCGTCTCTAAACGGGAAACGCTTTTGGGAAAACGTTAACGAACGCCGTTCGGTCGTCTCGTTATTTATTCGTCGCGCGCGATTGAGTCGCAAGACCGCGGCGGCCGACGTGACCGTGACCGTTACCCGCCGAGACGGCCTTTTTCTGCAACCCGTTTATGCTAATCTAAAAAAAAAAATCAAAAACAACAATAATTGTTACTATTATTTGTTGGAATACACAAACCGTTAGCTTGACCCTTCGATTAGTCGACAGTCAACGCCTATTGTCATCAGACTAGCGTGTCCCGAGAAATTGAGGAGCTGGATTTTTTAATAACAATTTGAAGATTATTGGCGAATTAGTGAAAAGAATTGTCGTCTCCTTTATTTGCTTTTTAACTTGTTTTGATGACACTGTCCCCACTATTTTCTGCTCCCTCGGCCCACTGTAACCCAGTTCATTCTATTTTCGTTATGGGCTTTTTGGAAGCCAGTCCGACGCCGGGCCGCATTCAGACACTGGTTTTCTCGGGTCGTATGAGTCTAACCTAACCAAAAATCACAAAAAAAAATCAACAATCTTGACAGGCCCCGGCTGGGGCTTGGGTAACGGGCCGGTATTATTGCAATGAGACTGACTGTTTACATCGCACGCGAACGATAACAATAAGCACTTATATTCTACTCTAATCGTATTACGGTTGCGATGATATTTGACGAGAAAACCATTCAACCATTAGTTTCCACGTGTAATTCTATACGTCAATTCTATTCGTTTTGAAAATCAAGACCTAACCCTAAAAAAAAAATAAAATAAAAGAGCCCGGAAAATTTAGTTTTCCCCCGGGACCCGGCAAAGCTGAGTAGGGCCCCGCCGATCGGCAACACCGGGCGAAAAAATGATTTCGGTACGCGTAAATTGTCGGTTCTTGCATTCGTGCGTTACCGCGGTAACAACCGATTTTCGGGTCCGACCGAGCTTGCCAGAATAACACTGTGCCGGTGGATTCGTTTAAAGATTCAATTTTGCACCATGTGTACGCATTTGAATTTCGAATATCGGTTTTGAACAATTCTCTCGCATGGCAGATGCCGATTTTGAAACAAACCGATTCACTCTGGTAAGTACCACTACTTTTAGCAGATTCTTTTTGTGATTTCACTTGCAACGCGACTTGACGGATATCTCATTTTTTTTCTCTCGGTTTCATCTCCATCACTACCAAAAGAAACACTTATTTCGAGCATCGTGACGTTTGTTTCTGTTCCAGAGCAACGGACGCTCGTACATCTCCTAAGTACATCTCTATTAGAGTTTTAGCTTCACTCCGTTCTATTTTTTAACGATTTAAAAAAAAAAATATATGACCTTTACGTATAAAACGCGCGTGAACGAGTTTCTAAACGTCCCGAGTCGCTCGTGTGTTCGAATGAAATCGCATCGGTCGCGTTGTCGTTGCCCACCGACGCGTTCGTCTCTCATTTTCGTAATAACTTCAACAATTAACATATAAATGTTCACGTGCGCGACGTTTAACAGCGCGTCATTCGCTTTTTTTTTGCCGTATCTACGACATTGGGATTTTGTCGCGACACATATGTATAAATAAATAAAAAAAACAAAAAAAACACGTTTAATATCATAAATAAATAATTCTCTGTCTGTGTGTGTGTGTGTGTGTGTGTGCGCGCGCGCGCGCGTAACGATTTTCGATGACGGAAATGGAAATGAAAAAAAAATAACGATATAAAATCCCGTACGCGTATTAAATCATTTAATGAAAACACGTCCGAATCGATAAAGTCGATTTTTTTTCAAACGCCTACCCGTCCGACCGCCTATTGTAATAATACGTTGTTACGTATTATTATTGTTAAACGTGTTCTTGAAACGTCAACCGAACGGCCTTATTTTATTGAACAGCCACGGACCGATACGAACGTACGAACACGTCCATATTTGTGATAGGGGTGGGGGGAGGGGGGTGACGGGGGCGATCGTTTCCCTCCACCGTAGACATAAAACGTCACTTTATGTTAACGCTGAATTACAAAAATATTGAATAGTTAAAAAAAAATAAAAGTTATCGTCAAGTCAACAGCACTCTACACAGACTGCATTCACTACTCCATATGTCTGTGAAGTTTCAGGCTAGTCCGTCGTTCGCGTGTTTGTTCGTACGATGCCGGGGCGAGCGCGTAACAGTTAGAGGGACACACTATTCACACGCCATCTGACGCCACGCCGTGATAAGACGTGTGATATATACTCGTGTGTGCACGTTAATGCAACGCAATACAACGCGACGGATACCACACACGATAATAAAATAAATAAATAATGAAATCAGTCGAGTTAATATACGTCAGTACCGCTTGGCGTTTCGGTAAGAAAACCTTATGAATTATTCAAGTTCGTCTGATATAGCGATTGGCAAGAGGATTTGGAAGAAATTGGCTGCGGTAACATTTTTTTTTTTTTAAATGAGTCCACAAGTAAACGACAATTATGGGTTCATTCAATTAATGCAGAGAGGAAAGAAAAAGGAGTTTTTTTTTTCGCTTTATGTGGAAGACAGTGTTAAACGTCGAAAGTTCGTAATAAAATGACGTAATTTATCATAACACGTCACACGTTTTATTCAAAATTACTTTGAAACGCTTGGCATGGAATTGAACGGGAACGCGTTGCGTGTTATAAACGTGATCACAAAACCGATTATTATTTAAAAATAAATGGGTTGACACGTGATTTAAAATTCACGGCTTGTTACCGCGTGGCGTGTGTATAGTGTGGTGGTCCCTTAACCTTAAGGCGGCTCTCACACCGGAGCAATAGGCATCGGCACTAGCAATAATATTGACATTTAATGAAAATAATGAACGAAGCAACACGATATTGCCGGTCGCGAACTTGTATCGTGTTGCCGGTCGATGTATATTGCCAGTGACGAGCAATACGTATTAATTAACGTAGTACATTTGCGTGCGTAATTTTCAACTTTGTTTCTTTTTAATTAAATTAAGTTTTCAAAATGTGCGATGAAGCTGCGTTTAATATAAAATTTGTAGAATACATCGAACAATATCCATGTATTTATGATTTCACTCGAAGTGATCACAGTAAAAAAAAACATAACCGAAATGGCATGGAATTCAATTGGAAAAGAATTTAAATAAAGCTGTTTAAATGGTTGATTTATCCAGTATTTTCGTTTTTTCTTTTTCTTCGCAAACGCCACCAGAATAACAAAACGTCACCGACGTCCTCGTCAGATGATGACATGGTCGCTACTGCGTTGCTTTTGTGTGAGAACTGGGGCAATACGTATTGCCTGTAGAATATTGCCGGTTGCTAGTTGCTCGTTGCTTATTGCTCCGGTGTGAGAGCCCCCTAACAGTTAGGCTAGGGCCACCGCGTGGATACCGCGGGAAAACCCGCTGAAAATATAGACCTGATTAAACGTAACCGGGCCGGGGGTTCCGTTCCATAGCGGTTTTTAGACCGTCGTCTTATGGACACGCGTGCGAGAAAACACGCGGATTTCGATATCTGATAATATAATATTATATCATATTGTACATTCGTTATGTAGGAGCACAAGGTTCCGGTTTGACGACCTATCACTTGATATGGGACGGACCCGATATTTTCTTTGACGTGAACGTGTCGGTGTCGACGAACAATTGCAAATGCAGCACAGCACAGCGACCGCCGCGTTCTTGTTCGTAATCAATTATTCGGTTGTTTTAGTTAGTCACTTCGATTATTAAAATAAAACGTTATCGAGCGAGACGATTCGCAATATCATCATTTTAGCGTAAAAACACGCACGTGTGGCCGTAGCCTTAGGGATGGCAATTTGTTCGTGAACATCGCGACGTATCTCTTTCAAATCACCGATGTTGACAATATCGAAAGATTAAATGAAAACCGCCTGTGTTTGGAATAATATCGTTAATTTAAAAATATTGAGGAAATAATTGTTGTTCTTTGCCATAGTTATACATCAATGAGACGTTCTGTGTCCATCAAACGCCAAATTACAAACTATAGCCGTTACGCTATCAGGAATCCCGCTGGATCGATGATAAAATAAAATATCACAATAAAAGGAAAAATCAATACAAATATAATTTATTATGTTTTCATAATGTGTACAGTTGGTTCCGGTAAAAAGCCATTGGTAGGAAACAAAAACCGTTCGCGTTTCGCCGCCTCCTCACCCCCTACCGCCATAAATTGTAGTCAAATACTTGTGCCTTGTGGCACGACGGAGGCATAACGGTCGTACGACAAGACGCAAACGACGAGCGACTTCGGCGCGTCGCACTAAACGGACGTAACGACAAACGTCCACTAATATCCGACTTTTCCGTCGGGAACGTGCGAACGCGATTTTGAATATTTCGAAGCGCGTGAAAATCGCTAAGCCCAACCTGACCGACGTGCCCGTTCGTCCGGACATTTTACGTCGAGACACGCCGAAGTTGCTATTAATCGGTTAGTGATTTCGTTCGTGCAATATTCGAACAAATGTTACACGTCCGAACAGACTGATTTTACACCGGGTTTTTTCCCCCGCCAACAATTTTACTGAAATTTTCGAGTAAACGGAAAAACGCGTCGAAGGTTTTTACGGTTTTTCGCTTTGCTCAGAATCTGAAAATTCAACTTTCGTCATCAAAATCGAGTTCAACGCGTTGATCACAGAAGTCCGTCTGCTATTTCCCGAACACGGCATTACGTTGTCGACGACGTTTCTAATTTCGTCGGTTCGAACGCGCGAGTTTTTAATCGTGACAACACGAATTCGAGTTATTTACATTTTAATAATGGCCAACGAAATAAAAAGAACGGTTAAATATTAAACGATAACATTATTTGGGCACAAAACACGCGTTTCTTTTAAAAACAATTATGTATGGCGATTGATGAAATCGATAGGAAAACAGTAAATAATAACGTTCGTAGTGCAAGCCGAATTAAACGATTTATAATACTAATTTCAAATGTAACTCACCGGAACACTATGTAAATTATACATAACAATTATGTTTGAACGTTTGAAAAAAATTAACATTTTGATTAGGTGTTCAAATTACAAAACAAATAAATGATAAATAATAATAATTATATATTTTAATAGTATGATAATACCTGTTTAACGTATTTTACATGATATATTTCTAGTTAATTCTTTTAATGGATATTATCTACGATTTATATTAAATAAAATTTGTATACAATAATAATTTCAAATCATTATGATTCATAAAAATGAAACAGTAACAAAGGTGGCAAATTACATGGGTACACAGAAAATAATACATTTAATATATTGGCTAACACATAGTATTAATTAACAATTATAATTTACGGACGTGACTTAGTGTAATTATCGATTTTAAATAATCGGGAAATATCACACCAGAAGAAAATGCTATGACTGAATGAAATATGAGACATTGGTACTACTTTCGCATACAACTTAAGCACCTATCCAAAATACAGAGACGATTACCTACTCATCAATGGAAAACAAAATTACATTCAAATTCCTAATTTCACATGAATATAAAAATATTTATGTGTGCACACATAGATTTCAAAACGTACACATTTAAATCTCAGTTGGACTAATTTTTTTTTTTTTAGTTCATTGTTTTAATAAATTCGATAGCTGCACAAAATTGAATCCACCAATAATGTCCTTCGCCTTCTAAACGATCGCCATAAAAACTGTTTATATACTGTACAGTAGACAATAGTGAAGGTGGGTTCGCCTTAACAATACAACAAAATGAAAAATAAATAAATAAATAAATAAATAAATATAATCGTCATTTACTTTGATCAGGACATATACGAGGACTGGTACTATGTCATCGGCGGCCGGATGAATATTGCTATGTTCGCCAGCCATTGACATTAAATTCAAAAGCGTCGTGGTGCATCGGAAAACACATTGCAATTTGTCTTTTGGTGTTTTGTAAGCTGAAATCGCTGAGATTTCAGATTGAGCAGAAGGCCAAGGGCATTCAAAACGAAATTTCTAAAACAGTAATTTAAAAAAATCAACCTATAATTGGATATTTATAAATATACACGAATCATTTTCAAAATAAACGATCACATACTTTGGGAATGCCTAAATCATCATGCGTGGGCAATATTTTTTTGGATAGATTACATATATGTTCGTGTAAGACTCTGAAATGACAACAACAATAAATTGGCAATAATATAATAAAAAAACACAGATTTCTCTTACTGGTCTCTGTAAAAATCTGCATCGCCATTAGGATACATTGCTAATGAATACACTCTACTGATAATTGCTCGTTCAATTGCCAATTTCGCATCATCGATTTGATCAAAACTAGCACCTGTAAAAAACATAATAACAATATTAATTTCTACACAGATCTAAATATCATGTCAGAGTAGTGTACTTAAAATACATTAAAAGTGTATATCTTTATAAAACTCGATTCATAAATAATTACATTTCCAAATATCGTTACGTTTCATTTCAACTTCGAGTGTCGACAAAAATCTATTTAGATGTTGATTTTTCTCATCAGCCAGCTTGTGCTGTTCGAACTCATCAATAAATTCCGAAATCCATTGTTCATTTTGCTCTAAATATATCTGCACGCATTTCATTATTAAAAACTGACTGCACACTTCACGATCACATTTGATTTGTTCCAACAATCTACAAATACATTCGTACAATTGACAGTTTTTATAAGAGTAACGGAAACATTTCATTCAAATTTCATTACCTGTTTAACTGGGCAATACTAGTTAATAATGTTTTTCTACATTTTACTAGGTACGTTATGTAGGGCGCTCTGGATTTATAGTCTTCTTTCAACACACCAATTAATTTTTGACAACTAATAAAAAATGTATATTCATAATTAATACTGTTTTCTTTGTAAATTAATTATGAGTATGAAATGTTACAATCACTTGTAATAATGTTAATCAGGTATTGCTACCTATTATGTCTAAATGCGTTTCAACTTCAACACAAAATAACCAGTGTTCAAGTATAAATTAAGAATTCATAATTTATGCATTATCAGTATATACTTTCGTTAAGACATACCCGTGTGTATCAAACATCTTCATACACCTAATTGTTTCATGAAGTCTAGCAGATAGAAAATGATCATTTAAATTGGTTGCTTCTGCCAGTTGATATTGTAACAATCCAACGAGTTCATTATCCTTATCGCGCCACGTATTCAACTATTTGAAATGGTAAATCTGGGTTATTGTTTATAACACGATGAATCAAAATTAATTCATATTTTTGAAACACTAATATTTTACCATAGGTTTCGATTCAGTTTCGTTACACCAAGGTACATATTGTACATCGACTGTACTCAAAACGAGTCGCAATTTCTTTTTGGCGTCGTCAAACGAAAAAGTTTCTAAATCAACGTTTTTGTTCATTTCTGACACAGAACCTTCATCATTCTTATCGATTCCTGATTTTTGACTAGAATTTTTATCATTTATATTCAACATATTGATGGGCTTTTTTCTATATTTGGCTAATATATCTTCAGAAGATTCTATATAAATGAAATCACAAATTTTATTTGGCAAAATAAAGAATAGTCAATAAAAAATACGAATATAATAAATAAATCAGAATATGAACTACAAACCATTGAGTAGAACACTTTGGGATATATTGTTAATGAATACAGATTCATTTCCACCACTGTTACCGCACTGTAATGAATCATAGCTAAAAATAAAAATAATAATTAATAATATTATTCAGTTAATATGATTTAATTCAAATTTACTCTAATTCATCATTTCTGTACCACTTTCCCCGGCGATTTTTAAATGAAATTTTGAAGTTTTTGAAAAACCCTCTTTTATTTTTACTATCATCATCAAATCCTTCTCTATCCCCACGTTCTGCTGTTTTATCAAAACTAATACTTTTTGTTATTGAATTTCCATTATTCCCTATTTTTGCATTAATCGACATTGTATTAGTACAAGTTTTCATTGCGGCAACTGAACCGTTTATTAACGTAGGTTTGGATTTAGCTCCCAAGCTGCTACCACTGCTACTACTGGTAGATGCCAAACTACAAGAACTCATATGTAAACCAATGTTTGTATCTCCATCATCAACTGAAGCCTAAGACACAGCAATAATTTTATCAATATGATTATTAAATGTAAAACGTTGTCAATAACCCATTTACTTCTTGGCTAGATGATGGCTGTGGTCTATGAGAGAGTTTTGATGGTCCAGTAGGCGTTTGTCCACTAGAAGAAGATGTCATAGAAAATGCAGACCGAGATATATTCGATCCAGTGTCAGTTCTATTTAATAGGTCGTCAGGAGAACCAATAAATTTATTAGCATTTGATTCAGCACTACTATCAGACACTTTCCTTCTTTGGACTCTGTTGTTAAACGGTGAAGCATTCTCAGACCGTAAATTACTATCTTGTTGTATTTCGAATATTGGTCTAAATACATTTGGTGCTAGAAAATAAAAGATTAATATTAAAAAAATTAAATAAAACATAATAATATTTAATTTTCAAAACTATAATAAATAAAAAACAATAATAAACACTTTTAACTTACAATATTGATAGTTTGAAGAATCATCAGTACCATCCATATCACCTCGGCTTTCTAATTCGTATCTTAACATGTCATCAGATCTGAAACATACAATATATTTTATTAAAATATAAAAAACAATGGATTGAAATCACAATTACCTTGCAACACTTGCTGTATCATCTGTATCAATTTCAGCTAGTCTATCAGTATCCGAAGCAAAAACTTCTGTACTCCACGCTTCAGATGCAGTTTCATTGATGTCCAATATCTGTATTTAATTATTTTATTTTAATAAGCATTGCCACGTCAAACTAATAATAAATATATCGAAATTACTAACTTGTTGTTGATTAACAGGCATTGTTTGTGATGGTTGTGGTGGTGGTAGTGGTGGTGTAGGTAATAATGGTGGTGGAAGTTGAGCATTAATTTGAGATCTATCAGATTGATCAAGTATTTCATTATCACTTGCTAAAACATCCATACTCCATGTATCTGATACCATAGATGATGTAGTTTCATCACGTCCCATCCCTAAACCAATATCATTTTTTCTTAATTTTCATTATGACTAATTGTGAATATTAATTTTTTTTAATATTACAACCCATTTTCAAATAGTTATTGAAAATAATAATAATAAATTAACATTCTAAAACAATCTAGTAGAGCCTTCCTTCTATTTATTTGTTTATAATGAATATTGGGAAGAAAAATGATAAATATATTATTAGTTAATATTGTATTGCAAGTGATATTTTTTATTGCAACAGCTATCATTAAAAAATATACTTCTAAACTAATAATAAACTGTGAAAATACTAATTGTATTTATTTACCTTGCATCTTAGATTTAATTTCAAATTTGCCAAATTTATCATCCAAATCGAATTTACATTGTTTTGCTGATGGGTTTATACGAGGACACGGCATTGGCGGACCATTAGTCACATCTTCATTTTCTGTAACTTGTGATGACGGTGTGTCACGGCCTAATTAAATAAATAAAAATAACTACAAATTCAAAAATATTAAATAAATTAAATTCACCTGATATATTCGGTGTTCCTCGTCCAGAAACATTTGCAGAGACCATGTCTGATAAATTATCGTTTTGATCTTGATCGAGTTCCACAGACGATGGAACACTATGATTGGATGCAGCTTCTGAGACAGCTTCCAAGTAATCGCTAGTGTTTCCGATATCCACTGATTTCCGATTGAAATATAAAAATTAATTACATTCATTATTTTCTGTTGTGAAACAAATTCAATAAAGACTAATTAAATTTGATGACAAGAAGCTTTGAAGTTAGTTTTTTATACAGACTGTACACTACTCTAATTATGGTTGTATATTATCCATTTGTAATTTATAAAATAAAATAAAACATACTAATAAAAATATATATATATATATATAACCAAGGGTATTCATTCATAATTCTTACCAATTGACCCTTCATGAGATACAGAATGTAGAGGTTTTTCTTTTTTCTTTATAACTTCATACATTTTACTATTTTGCTCATCTTCTTCGCAATTTAATTTTTCCATTTCTAGAACTTTATGTTCAGGTAATAAGCCGATAGCCGAGTAAGTATTTTCAAATGGAATAATAAGAACTTTTTTTAATCTATCATCATTAAAATCTCCATCTGTATTTGAAAAATTTAACATATTTGTATTTGGTAATACTTTTCCTAGAGACGAAGCCGCTGAAACATAGTCGATTATTTTATTTTAATTTATTGAAAAATATGTGTCATAATAATTGAATAAAAACTGATGTCTCACCAGATTTACTAAGAATCCTGAGTTTTTTTGGTTCAGCAGGTAATTGAAATTTATCATTTGAATTAGTATCAGGCCACATTATTGGTACATTCATTAATAAATCAGCCAATTCCTTTTTATCGGATTCACTTAATGTCCCATCATTTGAAACCACGTGTAAAAAATTAACCTAAACATTAAAATATTTTAGTGTCATTATATTATAATCGTTTTTCAAAATGCTTACAAATGTTTGCAGTTCCTCTTCGGTAAATAACGCAACTGATCTAATTAGGCTTTCTAATTTTACACTAGGATTAACTGTTAGATTTTCATCATTTAGAGAATTTCTAGATGATGTTTTTAATAATGCTTCCATTATGCTAGAAATGCAATCCTTATTGAAGTGCTGATACAAATCTTGTACTTTGTTATCAATTGGTTCATATTTGTACATAGCCAATGTTTGAATGATATTTGCAACTTGAATGAGATTGTAACGTTCAATTTGAGTAATATCAGCATCAGTAATTCCATGTGGTTCGGGGTTTACAATTGCTGGACAGATAAAATATGTAAATACCAGATTTACACAAATACCATAAATCTAAAATTAAAATATTTATACATAATGAGTTATATTTTAAAAATAAACTTAAAAAAATACTATTTATAATTATAATACTTGTTTTTCAGTCAAAGTACTTCCAGCAGTTAGTAACGTATGAATTTGCCTAACAAGCCAACATACCGAACTTGGAAAACAATAAAGACTCTCATTAAGACTATTAATAAATTTCGATGCAATTGCTACCAGTTGCTCTACAATACATTTTCTATACTTTTGTAATTTTATATTGTATTCTGAACTGTCATCTCGACTGCATGTTTTAAGCTGAGAAAATCTAAAATTAAAAATAATTTCATATGAAACTCAATACTGAACAAAACATATTTTTAATTACATTTAAAAAATTTTATTATGAACATTTTCATCAAATAACTATAATAAATATTAATCGAACATAATTTATGTGCTAATTAAAATAATGAGAAAATAATAATTAAAACTCAGATCATGGTATCGTCGATACCACTGATAGATTTAAAAAATGTACGACATGTATCAAATTAATAACTTGTTTGCACCATCCAAAATCTAAAAAAGTATAATTACCTCATTCGAGCTTTATCTGGATCTATATCAAGGTACTTTTCTTCGTCTTTTAACAACTGCATAATGGGGTCGTGAAAGGCGGCTGTCAAAAATAATTTAGCAGAAAATAGACTTCCATGAAATGCTGAATACAATCTCGAAAAAGCACAAGAACCATGACTCAATATCCTAAAGTATAATTAATATATATTTTTTATTTTATTTCCTTTAGAAAAATGTATTAATAAATTACAGATAAACATATAAAATGTGAAAAACAAATGTCAATGTTGTATGAAAATTAAAATTAAAAACGAACCTGTGGGGGTTATCAGCAGGTATAATTTGTAACACGGCCAAGTGTCTTAATAATTTTAATATTAAAACACTATCCTCGGCCATTAAACATGATCCGAATACCCCAGACAAAGTGCAATTAACAACGTCTGGCATTTTACTGGTTAACAATCGGTCACCAGCAGCTAAACAACACGCCAGAAGTTTTGGATTTATACGGAGTTTTTGTACAAGAACGCCGAACGACTGTGTATTCTATAAACGAAATTGATTTGTTGTTTTGTTTTTTTTTTTACATTAACCCAACTCACATCATAGCCGATAGATTCATGAGCTTCGACAAAATGTGCATCGTCTAACTGATGTGCAATCTCACAGCAATCTGCAGGCGTACAATCAGGATTTGATACAATTAATTTGTTAAGATTGATTCGCTGTTGAGTCGTTATCCATGCTTCTTGGGCCAATCTATTTGACACGCTGATTACCTATTGAACAAATTATTTACAATTCAAATATTCGTGGTATTTAATAACGATATAAACTCGGTCAACAATGAAAACTAACATTTGAATACGTAATATTTTACATACCTGTTCATTCAATGTTTGCAAATTATTCAATTCATATTGAGTGAAAAGTCGTTCTTGTCGCATGTGTGTAGCCAATTCCATCAAGTCATGCAATAATGTTTGCTCTTCCATTGTTCCAGTGTTCTGTTCACAAGGTGGAATACGATTAAACTGTTTCGATAGTAAGTACATGGTACAGACTGATAAATAACGTCACGGAATTATTCGTACCGCAATCAGATTGTGTAATAATACATTTTCAGTATTGGGTTCAATTGTATTTTATAATAATTGCGTGTCGCACTACAGTAGGTAAAAACTAAAATTATGGATTAACACTATTCGCTGATAATTTCATTGCGAACGAACGTACGCGCGATCGTTCTGTCGTTTCATAACAGATTAATGCTTTTGTCGAGTGGCGTTTCAGCGAACAATTATTACAAATTCGTTTTTGGCAACAACCACTAATGGGTGTAGAACAAACAACGCAATATTGAACCCAACGGCAAAACGTATTATCATTATCGTCGTACGTTTTAATATTTACCGTGCGACTCGCGGGTGGACGACGAGACCGGAGCGGCGTACTGCTTACAACTACATGATATTCCGAACACGATTTATCGTTTTCATTTCACACCAGCGAAACACACTATACAACGGAACATGATTTGGCCGTTATCAGAGCACTTTGACACACGACAGCATTGATAACGAGACGCAGCGAGAACAAACGCGTTCGGAACGGAAAGTGGCGGCGGTACAGCGGAAACGAGAAAGGAAACGCGCACACGTCCGACACAACTCGCACCACATCCACAGCAGCTGCAGATAACGGCGACGCGATTGTTGCGTTGTAGATCCACAAAACAATACAACACACGGTTACTGTTTACGGTGGTAGCTGTAGTTCGCGTTACGCCGTGTGGCTCCATCTAGACGCGGTTGTCGAAAAACCGTGGGGACGTCCGAACAGCCCACACGAGACGCCGCCGTGCTGAACGTCGAAACTCGAATACGGTTTTACAAAACAATCGGCGACGGACGCGCGTTTGTTTTAAACGTCGTGTTCACGAGTCATATTGAAAAACGAGTATGCAAAGCGGTAAAGTTAAATCGAAGAAGGTTGATAAAAACGTTCAGAATATTTCCTGAGCGTTAAAAACACCAGCCGTCAACGAAAATCCTTTCCGCCTACATTATAATTTATAAAGGTGACACGACCATAACATACATACAAAAAAGTGGTTTAGACGCACACTTAAAACGTATAACACGATTAATTAATAATTGTATCGACACAAAACATTTAAAAAGGCATTCGTTCGAAAATTGGTTTTTACTAAACAGTTTCATTTTTAATGTGTCTTTATTAACGGATAAACGTATATGTATTCGTTTCATCCTGTTCTGACAGTAGTTGGAAGAAATTGAGATTCTTATTTATGACGTACGAATGTGAGATGGAACAGACAATGGACCACATCACACAATGTTCGAATTGCTCATGCTCGTGTATACAAGAAGCAAACAAGACGACGCTAAAGACGTGACTCGAATTTGGGCTGAAAAAATATGAATCTGACGTACTAACTGGTCATTTTAATGTTTTCATATTTGTAATTTTATGATTTTTACAGTGTTTGTATACAATTTATCATTTGCACAAATAATACTGTTAAGTAGATATGACAAATTGTATTAGTTTTAAAATAGAAAATTGTTTAAATACAAATAAAACAAGAAAATAGTACATATTTTTGTACATCATATTTTAACGATTAAATTAAAGATTATTCTATGTAAAAGTTCTCTACATTATATTATTAACAACAACAAAATAAATATTTAAATTTTTTTTAACAGTAATATATTAATGAGCTGAAGAGTTTTAACATACATATTACATTTATTACTTTTTTTATTTTTTATTTATAAATTAATGCTGAAATATGGTAATACATTATCTGATATTTAATTAAAATTATTAATTAATAAACAATATTAGTTTTTTGAAGGATTCACATTTGTGAAAAATTAAAAATTATTTTACTAATATTTTTATAAGTTTTAGTATTACGTATCACGAAACTTCTGGACAAATTTGCTGAAAACCAAGTTCTTTTTCTGAAAACAAACAATTAAGACGGATTAGCATATAAATAACTTTCAAATTTCACAGATTTCAATTATGACAAATACACAAATGTAAACATAGTCAATCGTAAAATTATTAATTATAACATATATAGTACATATATATACCTTTTTCTTTATGATGAAAATTTCTCTTTGTTTTAATGAATATACGATGACCAATACAATCAACAATTTCCAAACAACATTTATTTCGGCAACATTTCTTACAGAGTTTATACTCACACTTTAACCCCTAGATAATAAGTAAACAACATAAATATTTAAATGTTAAACGAAATATTATGTATAGAGATAGGTCAGTTGTAAACTCTAGTTAGGTATAAAATTATTTATCAAGTCGAGTTTCAAACCGAACCAATCACTCAATAGTTTGGTTCAACTTTCTTTTTCATCGTGTTTGACCCATCTATAATTATTTGAGGTTAAACTAATTATTAAGACAATAAACACGGAAAATGAACCGTTTTTTAATTGAATCATACTTTCATAATTTAAGAGTACATTTAAATTCTATATAATACCTTTGGATTTCGACATTCCGAGCATAATTCTTCGAGTATTCGCTGGCATCTAATTGCCTTGTTTCTTAATTTATTCAGTTGTTTTAATTTTTTTTTCGACATTTTCAACAAATCATTACAGTCTTCATCATCAATACTTCTTTTTAAATTCTATTTGAGTTATACAATATTAAAATGTGTAATTATATAAATATATACATATATTATTTGACAATAAAATCCCTTACTTCTTTTTCATCAGTTTTTGTTTTGTTTATTTCTTGGTTAGTATCTATTCCATCATAATTACTTTGTGGTAAGATACGAATCAAAGGTTGACACAACCAAGGCGGTAAAACCAAGTTAAAATCTAAGACAAACATCATGTTAAGGTATGATTAGTACAACAAAACAATTGATAATTTTACCATTTTGATTGTTGTCCCATGGCGAGTGACCCAAGTGATATGGTAAATACTTTGCTTTTAATTGTATAATGGCATTTCTAAAATCATTGCGATTTTGACCTTTTGCCAATATCTCTCTAATTGGTTCATTCTCGGGAAGATAGAATCTAGAATTATAAAATACCACAATAATGGCTATTTCACAGTTATGCTAATTTCAAACATTTTATTCACATACAAGTGATAGCAGAGTTTAAATAAGTGACCTCTAGTGTTTGAAAGTGGACACGGATATTGTTCGCAAAGATCTAAATATTCAAGTGCAGGTTCCCAAACTGGAGGCAATCGATTATCAAAGATATATGGATTATGCAGATGTCCTTCGGCAGACATAACTCCTTCGCATAAGTTTCCTTTAAACACCTTTGTATGTCTTGATATATGAGTATATTTCCGTTAGCCAGGACAGGAATCATTACATTTTCTCTAGAACATGAACACATTATATCAATTTAAATATTAGGGCATGCATATTTTATAAAATTTCCTAATGTTTTATTTTGTATAACAATTTCATTTATTTTTGATAGAACATGATGCATTTAGGTTTTTAAACTTACTTGACAGCTTTAACTTGACCCCAATCGGCTATTCCCGTCAATCGTCCTTTTTGTTCCCTAGTCCGACCATGAACCGATAACATTTGACATCCAGCCTCTTCTAACATTTTAGCATATGCAATAGTTTTTGTCACATCTTCAAAAATACGTATTTTACAGGATACTGGCACTTTAAGGTTTTCACGTAATGTTTTAACTATAAAACCCAATGCATTTAAACATCAATGTTGTATTTAGATAATTGAAATGCAATATATTGTAGTATTTACCAATTTCAAAAATAAGTTTCCATTCGTCTTGAAGAAAAGAACCATAAAATCCTCGCTTAGCTATAGCCTGAGGACATCCCAAATTTAGATCTATGATATCACAACTATCTTCAACTAATTTACCAGCTTCCAGTATCGTTTTCGCATCATTACCACAAAACTGAAATCAAATAAAAAATATGTCAAAAACAAAATTAAATCGAATACTATTAAATGTTGTAAAAATAAACTGTACTTGAACAACTAAAGGTCGATCTTCAGAACAAGTGGTGAAAAATTCTTTGCGATATTTTCGATCCTGAACAAAATTCTGACTATGTAACATTGGGGCAAAACATAATTGAACGCCATGTTTACGTGATAACATTCGCCAAGCCAATTCACTTTGTTCTACCATTGGGGCTAAGACATACTTTGGTTTCCCAAGATTTTCCCATACACTTCCTGTCGTCTGCATAGTTTTAATAAATTTTCTAAATAATAAAATTACAAAACAATTATAAATATATTTTTAAAAACTACAAACATCTTATATAACTTTCAAACAATGTATAAAACTTAATTTTTTAAGTTATCTATTACCTAAATATGTATCTAATACATATTTTGTTTCGTATGCATATAGACAAAGAAAGTAAATGTTATTGTACATTTTATTATGTATTGGAAGTTTTAATACTCATATCTAAGTACTTAATTACTTCACAATGACATAATAGGTCAATGAATTAATACTGTTATTTATGGATACCACTTTTATTATGTAAAAATAAACAAGCTACAATATTTGATACTATAATTCAGTTCAAATATAATACATTTTATACAATATACACATTAGAAAAAATCAATTGAAATAAATCATCTCACTTTTCAAACTAAAAACAAAAAAAATAGAAGTAGATTAGTAAGCTATGTTAGTAAATTAGTAAGACAAATTAGTGATAAAAATTTAATCACAAGAACAAACATTTGTTATTATTATTGTTTAATAGGAGAATTTCAATTTCTAAACAAAAATTATAGATAATTGGATACAAAATAGTTTTGAAAATGAAAAAAAAATGTTAGGTTTATAATTTAATTATTATACATACTGTAAAAGAAATGATCTATTTTTAACAGACTTATAGATGTTTAATAAAATGTTTGACTATATAACACATACGATATTTAGTTGAATATTCAATACTTTCTTTTTTCATTCCAATTTATAATAATCATACACTATATACCTAATGACACAATTTGTGTCAAATACATATAGTAGTGTAGAGAAATATTTTATTGTATATATCATATTTAGACTTGACTATTTGTGTGTATCAATTATTAGAAAATTATATATATTTATATATATATGTAAATGTTAAATGAGTGTTATATTGTATTTGGATATTTTCGGTAATGGCAAATATGACATGTTGTCAATATCTTGAAAACATTTAGTGTTGCCAAGTGCACCTATTTTATTTTCACCCAAATTACGTCACTCAGCACATATACATCACGGGAGTTCAAATATATATTTATATATATAACTTATTTTTCTACTTATTTCACAGAATATTTGCTAACAAATAATATTCAAAACTAAACCACGACACTTCATTGTTAGTTTATCGCAAAAAAAAAAAAAATGTTAAAATGTATTTATAAAAATGGAAAAGTATTAAAATATTGATATTTTACAGCAAACAACGTACAATATATGGATATTACTCGTTTTGCGATTATTTCGTCTTCACAACTTTGTTGAATTAATCGAAAACCGTCAGTCGATCACTTATTATCAGCTACATTACGAAAACGTCATACCTAAGTATACCTAATCTACCTACAAAAAAAATCAGAAAGAAAAGAAATGACGAAAATTTGTACTTTCGTGACGACGAGGTTTCACGTCTAATAACATTAATAAACACATGGAGACAGAACGAGCTAATTAGTCCAGACTTTTCGTACTTTTACTTAAAAAAAAATCACTGATATGAATTTATACGTAAAAATCTAATTAGAAGGGAAAATGCATAAAAAACGAATACAAAAATGTGAACTCATTAAAAGGTAAAAAACGAAAAGGAAAATCCGCGAATAAATATAAATATATATAAGTAGATATTGTGGGGGGGGGGGGTCGATAAATCACGCGCTTTTCGAATTGTTGTGCGGGGAAGACGACAACCAACTGCACGGTCTTGTTTGCGGATAACGGTTTTTCAGCTGCGGCGTGGACGGGTTGGAAAGCCCCGATTCGTGGATCGGCGACAGGTTGGACGACGACTTTGAGTGTTTTATCTGCACGTTGCTGTTGGTCTTGCGCCGGTGCTTCTTTGACGGCTGTTGTTCGACGAACGCGAGCACATCGCCCAGCTCCTTGAGCGTGATTTTCTGCATCGGACGACGGCCGCCGTCCGGTCGCGACGACAGCGCGGGCAGCGCGGACAACGAGCTCGAGTTGAACGCCTTCCATTCGTTGACCATGGACAGCCGGTCGTCGGACGGTATCACCCTGTTCCGGCGGACAGCGAACGGCGACGGCGGCACCTTGACGTGGTGCATGGCCAACGCGGCGGCGGTCCGTTCGAACGCGGGCTCGGGCTTCCGGAAACAGCAGCAAATCCCTTTCCGCTTGCCGAGCACGAAAAACGCGTTGCCCCGGATCCGGCGGTTCTTCTCCAGACAGTATCGGCACTTCGGCACGTTCGGAACGCGGTCGTCCGCCGCCGGTCTCGTTTCCACGGCTTTCAGCAGGGCGTCGCGTCCGTACGACTCGACCGTTTCCACGGTCATGACGGCGGTGCCGTCGTCGTTCCGCCGCGAGCCGTTCAGGTTCGAGTGGATGCCACAGGACGGCCGTTCGCGCCGGCCGGCCGCGCCGCCGTAACAGCACGCGGCGCCGTTCAGTTTGGACAGGACGGACGAATTTCCGGGACCGGCGGACGGACGGCCGGCGGCCGGCGGCGGCGGCGGCGACGACGACGACGACGCGCCGTTTCTGGAATCGAACTCCGGGTACCGTCGGTAGTTTCTGATGTACTCGTACGTGGTGATGCCCAGCGCGGATATGTACACGTGGAACGCGCACAGGTGCAGCAGCAGCACCATAGCGATCAGCGCGAGCGCACATTGCGTCGCGGCCACGGCGACGAACACGGTCCTGTCCACCGGGAGACGGCTGACGCTGAACAGCTGGTTCGCCTGAACGGTCCGATTGGAGAATATCGGTCCGAGGTACTGTTCAACGCGCAGCGGGTCCGTGTTGCAGAGCACCAGCTCGGCGCACGACACCAGCACGATGACCAGGCAAGCGAGCACGGCGGACACGACGCTCACGACGAACGCCACGTAGTTCCTGGCCCCGACACAGTGGTTCAGCCATTTACAGTGATGGTCGAATTTCTCCACGCACTTATTGCACGTGCCGCAGTGTTTGGTCCGGTGCCCGGACGTGTAAATGTTGCACAAGTGACATTTGCCGTTCTCGATGACGTGCGCGTGCTTGCTCTTGTCCAGCTCCGGCACGGCGTCGCGCCGCCGGTCGTCGCGTACCGCCCGCAGCTGCGGGTCCGCGGGGTCGATGAGCAGCGCGGCGACGTGCGACACGACGTGCAAGAAGAACAGACTGCCCAACACGAACAACGCGACCGGATAGAGGTTGGGCCCGAGGCCGGGCAACAGGACGCCGAACGTGCAGGCGCCGAACGCGGCCAGCACCAGCCAACCGGCCACCTGCTGCGGGTGCCACGGCGTCTGCAACCCATTGGTCCGCCTATGTTTCCTGCGCGTGGACACGTCGCGGCACAGCGTCATGCTGCTATTCGCGCATCGCACGGCCCCCGGCGGTGGTACGCGACTGTCGCCGCCGTCGTCGTTATGGCCGCGGCGCTGCTCGCGCGCGATGACAAACAGCGGCGGAGGCGGCGGACCACCAATAACCGGTCGCGCGACCCGCCGCCACGATCGCCGTTTCGCTGGAGCCAACAACAAATAGAAAACAAGAAAGTAGAAAAACCGCGCGCGCGTTCTCCTCGTCCACCGTTTGTTGCACGTCGCGCGGCGAGACGGCTATCGCGGAGTCGTTCGACGTCCGGACGGACACGGACAAAAGACTCGGGGGCACGGCGGGCCCGAGAAACGACGGACGGCGCGCGTCGGAAGAATGGTCAGTACTGAACGGTACGACTGCGAAGCCGCGAGCGAGTGAAATGGGAAAGAGGGTGAAAACGAGAGGGCGGACGAACACGAAACGCCCCCTTCGCGACGACCAACAACGTCCCTTTTGCGAGTGTCGGCGGCGCTGCGTCGCACGCCGTATCGATTATATCATATTTACGCGTCGCGCACGTCTCTCGAAATAGCGCGCGTGCCCGCCACGCACGCACGCACGCACGCACGCCGCCACCGCGTGCGCCACAAACTAAAACGTCGTCATCGTGCTTGCGTTCACGTCGCAACCTACTCCGGAAACCTATTTTCCACGGGAATGATTAATCAATCGATCGATTGTTGTTCATTTATTTTATTTTATTAATATATTTTCCTTGTCGGAAGTCTACGGAAAATAAAGGAAAAGTATACTATTTTCGAATAACAGACGAACTAATAAATTAGGCGAACAGACCAGCCGTGTTCGAATCGGTGACAACTTCCTGATGTATACACAATATACGACTTACCAAAAAAAAAAACTATGTCACCGTGTTTTATTAGTATTATTATTTTCTTTCGTAGAAATAAAATCTCATACACCGTCTATGGTTACCGCGCGCGTGGGCGTATACGAATTATATGATTACTGATTAAACAAAATCAGTTTTAAGAAAACGCTCTTAACACTTCATTCCGTCGGGGCATAATAACTAACATTTTTTGAACAAATAATATGACATTACAATCTAAACAAAAGCCTAAATCATCGAGTGTTTAACCTAACGTTTTCTAGGTAAACGCATGAAATACTTGGATTGTTTTTAATATTTACTAAAAAATACTACTAAACTTTATTTAACTTTGCTTCAAAAAGTAAAGCTTTATATATATATATAAAATCGTAATAGTTGAAAAAACAAGAATGTTGGTCGGAGACACGTAAAAATCCTGAATTACATACAATGTTGCATTCAAAAAAAATGTTTATTCAGTCTAAATATATATATACACAAATAAGAGTAAAAATTGAAAAATATTGATAGAGCCAATAATCACATTAGATCTTTAATTTTATTTATTTTACTACACTATAATTTAACGAATAGAAGGCTTTTTGTGTGAAACTTATTGCACTACGTAATAATGAGATATTTGGACTTAGGTCTGTTATATAATAAAATTAACGCGTAATGAAAAATTAAAATACTTTTAAAAAGTAATAAATAATTAAACAGATAAATAAACTTATCAATAATTAGTTTATAAAAATCGTATGTTTAAAACAAAATATATGCTGTGTTATCCATTATCTACTCGTAACACCAATGATCATATCTTGTATTATTAAATGGATGATCTAGACATAAATATGTGATATTCTGGCATACGTACCTTGTTAATAGTCATAAATCCAATTATCCAAATAATAGTTTCATATAACTATTTTTCTATTTAAAAGTATAATAATAATAACAACAACGTACGCTTAACAATTAATTAATAACAAATTGTAAAGTAATAACGTTCGTCGACTTGGCCGAAACAGAAAAAAAAGAACATCAATTGACATATTTTTGCGATGTTGCGAACTGACACACACGATAACCACGAAGTTCGCATCTACTATCTGATAAGAGAAATAATTGATAGGAGAAAATTATTCAAGCCAGGGGTTCCAAACATAGGCACGGAGAGCGCCCGCCACGGACAATCGTTGAGGTCAACGACACGGAGTGAGCGGAATCGTCAACCGATTCGAATTTTCGGACATTCGCAGTGTTTCCAGTCACAAATATTTAATTGTCCGAAAACGATTTTTGAAAAGTACCGGGTGCGCATCATATGGAAAATTCGAATATTTTTCTCACGATCGTCTAATATAAATGAAAATTAGACAATTTTTTCCGCCGGTTTTAGAACGGCCGAGTACGTATCCGCGTGACCGACGTAAAAACGTATGTTATTTCTTACGATTGATTTACATAACATCCTTGTGAAGTAGCTACCGATGTTGCGCGTACATAGATATTTTATGTAAAACATAAATGAAATTAAAAGGTATTCAATTTGTCTTACATAACATGTTAGAAACATATTTTGATATTTTGCGTTGATTAACTCCAATCAACTTAAAAAAAGATATAAAAAAAAACAACGCGATAGTAGCTTTACCAAATAACAGAGTATGTCATACATATATTGATGTTTTTGATAACATGATTAATTTTAGGACGTAAAATTGTATACACTATTCAAGAAAAATAAACGAAGATGTTACAATGAAATCATAATCAAATATTTAGAATTGTAGCTGTTGTAGGTTTTTCTTTTAGGTACCAACTACTAAGGTACTGCTTCGGTACCTTTTTTTTTATATATAAACCGACAATACACCCACTGCCCGGAAAGCACTGCTGCTATACCTACTGTCTTATTACCTAACCTAGTTATCCAATAAATTAATACAATATAATTAATTATACAATAAAACTCTGTACACGAAACATGTTTTATTATAATATATAAAATTACTTATGATGAAAATAAAATTTTACAATGATAAAGAAACAATATTAATAATATTACTTACTAAAATAAAATTATACTTCAATAATTATGTACGAGTAGGTATTATATTTTTTTACAAATTTGTAAGCCTTGTTTACCTTAACTATGACATTATAGTTATATCATTAGTTAAATTTATATAATATAATTAAAATCATATTTTATATAAGGTACATATTTTGTACACTATTACCATAATATAAACAATGATTTTATAAATAAATATACGAGTGGATAAAAAGAAAAAATGTAGTGTGTATAGTTTTGTAAATAATATGTATTTTTGATCTAGTGTCGGTTAAATTTTTATTTGATGTATAACTGTATATAAACGCATGATGATGAAATTTGTATGTAAGAGTTAATAATGACTAGTAAAAAAGAAATAATAATACATTTGAAATAAAATGTACTGAAAAAATTATATTTTAATGAAATTTATAATACGTTAGTTTTTGAAGGATTATAAATAAAAAATTAAATGATAAACTTTATATGCTTTTCCTCAATTAATATTTGAAATATATTTTAACATTATTTTATAATATGTAAAACGTATAATTATACATAAATTATTACTAAAATAATTTGTAAGAGGACGGTTTATTATATTTATAACAAATTTTATGGAACTTTTAAACGTACACGTATACAAAGATATGTTAAATATTATAAACATTAACATATAATATAAAAAAGTGTTTTAATTACTGATCGGGATTTGTGTTAGAGCCTTTTGTAAATTTATTATCATTAGTAGTTGCACACTGAAGTCCTCTCGCATAACCCATATGAAATGCTTTTCTCTCCAATCCTTTAGCTAACCCTTCTTGATACGCCCTTTCTTCGATTTTCTTGAGATAATTTAGCAATCCACCAACTTCAGATGAAGATTGTTGATTGGTCGATGTTATTGTCTCTGATATCCTTTGGTTAAATTTTGGTTTAAATCTCCTATGACTATATATTCTTGACGGTCTATCATTTTTATTCGATAATATTTCGCCAATACTAAACCTTTTGAAATGTAAGACCAGCTCTGACCTTAATGTGTGAGGACACATATCTATAGGGACTACTTGAAGTGGAAGAAATGGATCAGAGTCCATTGGTTTTTGCCAATATCTAACAACTGAAGAAAAATCTAGTAAATTTTTCAGTGGCAATTTATGATTGGAACAGACATAAATTAAATGTATAGCCTCTTTAAATGCACGCAGAGTTCTGACCAATCCAGTACCTTAAAAAATATATATAAATATATAATCGTATTCTGTGAAACATAAAACGTTTCAATTAAATTAATGTAATATAACATATTTAATTTACTTACTAACTCCAGTTAAAGGTGGATCCATTATTACTGTTACGTCACATCCTTTCAATTTTTTAAGAACAGAGTCTAAAATATCTTCTGTCCGACCAGCTATAAATTCACAATTATTTATTCCATTCCTTTCAGCATTTCTTTTTGCGTCTAATATATTTGCCTTTATTAGCTCAATCCCCACGACTTGTTTACATGTCTGTGTGAAAAAAAGAAAACGTAAGTGAATTGTAAGAATTAAATTTGGGTTTAAACTCAATAATAAAATATTATTATTCTCTTAATTTATTATAGAATTATTACTATAAGTTTAAATTATTTTCATCACATATTTCATCATTGAATATCGTTATTTACATTTGAAAATACCAACACAAGAAATAATATTATCATTAAATATTATGGTAAATATAACAGTTTTTAAAATTCATAATATAAAAATAACAAAAATAAAATAAAATAATTTATAGTTCTCTTTACCTTAGCTAGTGTAAGAGCTAAGCATCCAGATCCACAAAACAAATCTAAAACTGTAGTGTTTTTGTTTACATCAGCAAGATCAGCAACCACTTTACACAATTTTTCAGCACCCAAACTATTTAAACGAAAATATGTGGCTGGAGAGATTTCCAACGATAAATTTAATAGTTTTTCTATAATGTACTTTTGTCCCCACAATAATTCAGCTTCAACTGGCGTACTAATGCAATCAGATAAAGCTGCCCTATATATATGTACAAATCAATATTGTTAAAAAAAAGTTTTTAAATTTAAAACAAATATTTAACAGTACATTTATTATTGTATACAAATAAATATTTTATTTTCAGTAAATTTGTTATAATTAATACTTGTTTGTGACTTATTTATTAAATTATTTCTTTCTATAAATAAACGTGAATTTAGAAGTTAGTACTCACTTTTCGCCGTGGACTTGAAAATACAGGGATACTACGTTTTCAGTTATGTTGTTTCTAAGCCAATCGGATATTGAGCGTTTAATAACAGTTAATTTTTCCAAATCCAATAGTTGTTGGTTGATAACTATTGATACCATTACTTCTCCGTCTTCGTTCATACGAATTATCATATTACGCCATATTTTCCAATCCTCAGTATGATTTTTCACGAAATCCTCAAATTTCTAATGGACATAAACATAATAAAAATACAAAATACAATAATAAAATATAAATACATAGTATACTTATTGATATAATAATAATAATAATAATAATAATAATAATAATAATAATAATAATAATAATAATAATAATAATAATAATAATAATAATAATAATATAATAATAATAATAATAATAATAAAAATAATAATAATAAAAAGAAAAAAATGTTTACGTCACAAAACACAAGAAATATGCTTAATTTGTAAAATGAGTGAGATCCTTTAAAATATTAGATAATAAAAATACGAATCCGATCATATTTGAAGCAAAACTGAAAGTGGATAGATTAATGTATTCGTAAATTATTTAGGAAAAACATAATAAAAAAGGGAAAAAATGTTTAATATTACACTACCTTTGCTAATGTGATCATTGGTATCGGCAAATTTCTTAGGCAGTCCGGCGGACCGACATAGTGGATTCCGTCCATCGAATCTTTTACTCTCAGCCCAACGGCCACTGAATCGCTCTCGGGATTAATTCCTGTATACATTTAAACCCAGTCCAATGGGTATTACAGTATAATGTAAACCCATTCCTTTGGGTCATCTATTGGGAGGCAGTGTCCTGTCGGTCTGTTATAGAGACCGACTTTAAATAAATCGGGTACACTTATTCTTTAAACTATTTTCCGTTTCTTAAGTGTCTAAAATTTAGACTCCAAATAATATTGAATTATTTGTAGTTTTTACTCACCTACGCTCCATTCGCATTTGTTGCGATATCGGTCAACTTTCTGAGACGGTATTATAGTCGAGAGTTCAAATGCCAAATCACTATTTAACTGTCGCTTACGCATTGCACACCAATCTGCCAAAGGCGGTTGTTTCCGTTGAATTATAGTCCCAAATCGCTGAAAGAGTATTCTCGCTTCTTCGCTTTTTTTCCTTAACTATTATAAATCAAATTGTTAATTAATTATATACGTTAGATAGATAATATCATAATTATCAATATAGAATATGTCTTATAGCTGCACTCAATATAAATTTAATTATAAGAACAAATTGTTCATGATTTTGCATGCAGTTAGCGACTTGGTGTATTAATCATAATCAACTAACTGAGACTTTGGAATGCGATAAAAAATAAATAAATATTAATAATAATGCATATACTAGTAGGTACACTCGCATCAAATGGTTTACTCACTTGTTCTTCGTATTCAATACTATGATAAGGAATTGTAGACATTAACACTTGTTCACTAAGTGGGATATCTAATTTGGGTCTTTTAGCTACGTGCTTTCCTTCCACACATGTCAAATTCATGTCCATTTTAGGCGTGTCGGCTGTAACTAACTGATATAAATTTAAACTAGTTTATTAATTCTTAATGTTGAAAATGTGTAAAATATTACCAACCGTACTAATTAATGAACGACCTTTCCAGTTATATGTTTTTAGTAATTTTAAAGCATTTGCTTGTTCAGATTCAGTAGGAAACGTAAGGTACAGCCACGCGTTTCCCTTTTTACTGTATCTCGCGTGTATGCAGTTTAATTTCAACTCCTCGTTAATCATTTTCAAAAATTCTTGCAACAATGGATCCTATATAGTGATTATGATCCACAAAATATTATATATTTTTAGATGATTATTTAATATAATCATTTTTAGATGAATATTAAGAATTAATGTGGGAAATTAATGTGGAATAATAAATTTAGATTACAATGAAACAATCCATAATTACGAAATTATGAAATTGCAATAATAATATTTTTTTTTCTATTAACATTAAATTTAACATTAAAATTTATATCACATATTACAATAATATTACTTGATAATTAGGTTGATCTTAGATTTAATTCCCTGTGTATATATTAATAAACTATAAATTATAATTTGTACAAAGTAGTCCTCGTGTGATTAACCAATAGGATTATTGACGATTTCACGTTTTAAAGACGTATTACATATATTAATAAAAAAATGAACACTTATTTTAACAGAATATGTATTATGAATATAAAAAAAAGATTACTTACCAATAACGAATAAAATCTTGGGAGTCCACTAACTTTTATTTTATATCGTAATCTATCAGAATTCATAGGAGTTGAAACATTCATTTTCAAGTTTATTTTAATTAATAATTTATGAACAAATAGAGTTCAACTATAACAATGCACAAGTGTACCGTGTGTTATTTCCGTTGGTAATGTTCCACGGGACGTTACTGAATGATTAATAAAGTTACCGTTGCTTTGTTAGAATAATAATAGCCTCTGTGACCCCTGTATTGATAAAAAACAAAAACTGTCTAATAATAACGATAAGATAAAGATGTACTTACAGTAGATTTGATCGATGTTTTGTACGTAGTAAAAGATGAAAGGCTTTAAAACTACACGTGTAAGTAAAAATGTTTAGAATTGTAACAACAATTTGTATACATTTACAAGAGATAGATAGGTTAGGTACTGTTTTAAAACTAATAAACCTTGATCTGATAAAATAAAAATTTATACCTACATATTTATTTAGAGTTGTGAAACATTAACAACATTTTAACCATCGAAGTAGTATATTTTATTATAACTACTACTATTATTATTATTATTATTATTATTATTATTATTATTATTATTATTATTATTATTATTATTATTATTATATACTATGTTTTTATTATTGTAAGCTTATATTTTTTATAATTTATAACGTTTATGCCAACTGAAGTTTTAATTAATATGGTACTAACTGATGACCTACGTGTGGGTCAAAGATTTTAATATACATTAATTCGATAATTAAGGACGTTTGTTTGGAATTAATTTTATAATATTGTACATTATTTATCTTATAGGAGTTTTTTGTTTCACGTACACAATTATGGTCGCATATAACCATATAATAATATAGTCATATTATAATTTAAAGAAAAAATAATTAGGTACCGTTATAGTACTTATAATCAAAATAGCAAACATTTTCGTATGATAGTTGTTAATAACCTAAATTAAGAGATAATTAAATATTCACGGGATATGAGTAATATAAAAATAATTGATAGCCTAATGAAATTACTATTTAGTACTTTATAATTTTTTAATTGCCTATATAATTTGTATAGACTCAAAAATAAAATTTTACATATGAACTGATAAACAATTACTATCTTTGTAAATTAAATATATTAATACTACTTTAATTTAATAGAATTAAAGTTACTGTTTTTTTGATTAGTTTACTGTAAAGTTAAATCAACTTAGTAAGTAATATGTATGTAAATACGCACATACCTACATAAATTTATTAATTTTTATCCTTATTCTAAAATAATTAGTATAATAACTACCTAATTATTATTTATCTACATGTTATGTAGTACATATTATATAAGTACTTTATGTTTTTGAATATAACCAAAATCAATTAGAAAGTAAAAACAATGCGGTATCTTAAAATAATTATGATTTTATAATTAAAGGCAGGACTGGTTAGGTTGAAATAAATATTTGTATTAAGTAATGTTATTTTCTTTAATTTTTGGAAAATTTAAAAGAACAAATTATTTTTCGCCGTGTTCAGTATCCGGGAAGACGCCGGGCCGTACAATGTCTTCTCTAGTCCAATAATATTTTAAAAATATTATGCTTACAATAGTCGTATTCCGAATGATGATGCCAACTGAACGAAAAGAGACGAATAATGAGTGTTTATATCGAACAAATATCTGTTATATTTTAAGAACAATTTATACGTCATAGTCGTAATGTGTTGTTGTCGGGCGTTGCCATGGCAATTGCTTCAACACAAATTGCATATAGGTACAAATTAGTAATGTTTGTACATGTTCATAATATATTACATAATATGATTTTAAACAGACATAAGTCTTTGAAATTATATTTTCTAAACGCGTTCTTATAATTCATTTTTTTTAAGTAGGGCATTTTTTTTTTTTTTAATTGGATATGGCAGACGTTCGAGAAAATTTTATTATGAAAACAGCAGGTATATTGAATTTATTATTTTTAGTAATTTATGTAACGTTTACAGGATTTATCTTATAATAGTTATCTGGTATATTATACGTATTTAACCGTGTTAATTTATAGGAAACTATTTTGGATTTGAAGCAATCGATGGAAATAACATTTTAAAATCGGGCGCTGAATATTTAAATGATTTTCTGAACTCCTCTAATTGTTGTACATTATTCATAAAAAACACAGATGTCAATACAAATACACTCGAAGCACATGATAAAATTGTAAGCAAAACAAAAACACTACAAATAATTAATAATATTAAAATTGTTTTTACATTTCGATAACGACTAATTATATACTCGTATACATGTTTAGATTTTTCAAAAAGATCAGAATAACAAAGTAATAGTATTTTATAAAACACGGCCGGAAATTATTACAGAACACAATTTACACTCTATTATATGTATATACTCCATGTCAGAGTCTCCAACAGAAGCACTTTATCACAGCCTTCATTACATATACGCACCTTCACTCATAAAAGTTAGTAAATTATACCTACATTTGTAATCATTAACGTGCATATCAAACTGTTTTACTGATGTTTATATCTGATATTTACTTTCATATAGTATGCATGTAATTTGTCCAATTCAATTAATTATTATTTAATTACACTTAGGATACAAAATCGGAAATAAAACTAGACCCGAAATTACAATGTCTTATTTCGGACCTTGAGATGGGCTTAAAAACAACCATTCTAAAGTCAACATTCACTCAGCCAAATAATTCAGTAGAATCACATTTAGGAAGTAATTATTTAAATATAGGCACAGATAAGTTACATGTACAATGAGGAATATTAATAAACAATTTAATTTGTGTAGCTATTCTAGACATTGAAGATGAAGCAGATTATTGGCATGTCGTAAAAACAAATACAAATAACAAAGAAGAATCGATAGCGGCTGGAAAAATATGTTCTTTATTTTTACCAGTAACGCAACAGTTAAAGTAATGATTTCGGTAGACCGGGTAATTATAGTTTTGTTTGTGTGATAAAAATATTTTCAATTTTAGACAATCTTCCGTACAAGATTTGGAAGAATGTTTGGAAAACGTACATAATTGTCTTGATGACATATGGAAAATCGAAGAAATAAAATATCCCCAAACTAGAATGGAACACTTATTAGATGTTATAGGAAATGGTATAATAAAACTAATTCAACGAACCACCAAAAACACGCCCATATGGACTGGAGACCACAATGAAAACATTGAATTGTTAAACGAGTGTAAAAGAAACTGTAACAAATGGATCAAAACGTGTGAACAGTTAACTGTGTTGTATTGGCCTAATTATTCATATCACAAGTGGATTGGTCCGAAATATTTACCGAAAAATTTAATCACTTTTTCCAATCACATTGAAGAAGTTTGTATTAAAAATAAATAGATTAAAATGAATTAAGTTATTTTTTACGAGATATGTATGTATTTATTTTAGATAATATCAATATTATGCGTGAACTACCAAATGATGAAATTATTAACTGTCTACGAACAAGAAAAGTTAAGAACAACAGAAAATTTGAAATCTTTTATTGGTAAAAGTTTATTAAACACATTTTCTTTATCAATCATTATTACACACATATTCATATTACGTGTATAAAATATAAATATAAATGTAAATTTATTTTAAGAATTTAATGGCGTAAGTCAATTAAATACTTACACTCAAGAGATTTGGACCACTGCTGTTGAAAAATTTGAACAAAAATTACGACCGACCGAAGATTTAATAGTTGGAAAACTTCGGAATCTAATTAATCGTAAAAAATCAAACACAGTAGATGTAAGAAATATATATATATTTATATTCCAATAAACTAATAAACATGATTTTTATAAACAGCTTATTTATGAATTTATTCGCTATCAACAAATAATAGAAAGACCCAAAATTTATTCTCAACTGAAAGGAGAGTTGGAAAATTTCTTAAATTGTTTAAAACAAATAATTAGTGAAATGGGTGATAATGTTGACGGAGAGTATATCCAACAAATTAATGTATTAGAATTAGGTGATGTAGAACCGATTGTACGGAATTTATATTCATTAAAACAACAGGAAGCTAAGGTAACTCATGAATATTTTTCAATTGTATTATTATATATTATATATAACTATATTAACGTGCTAATTTTAGATAAATGATATTGAAAAAGTGAGCGACCGTATACTTATTCACTTCGATGATTATCAACAATTAAAAGATATAATAACAATTCAAAAGAAAGTTATTAACAATATGATTACAGAGACTTATAATAATTGGCTAAAAAACAGAAAATCTGCTGTCAAAAACAAAAGTTTTATGTACATAAAATATTATAAATTATAGTGACATATTTATAAGTGGTAATGAGGGTAATATCTTTCCCTCAAAATACTTGTTTATTGGTGTTAACCTGTGTTAGAAAATTGTTAATTGTTTTTTTAAAAATAACTTCTTGTCTATCGATTTTTACTACAATGGTGATAACTGTGACACAAATGAAATTGTAATTATACATATTTGATTATTTATAAAATGAATATAACACTTAATTAATATTAATTAATAGTATAGTGTATAATACGTACTATTCTCAACTGCGTATATTTTTCACATCCGCCATTTTAAATACTTTTTACAAACTCTAAAAACAAAAATCCACTATAATAATTATTAACGAAGAAAAAAATCTATGATTAGTTACATAATCATTAATTAATGTATATACGAGTACATCTTTATGGTTAGAGCAATAGATCTTTTAATATCAACGTATACATTAATATAAAAATGTATATACAAAACTTATAAATTTAACTGATTACGCAATAATACGATGATTTTACACATTGTAACATATGATATCATATAGTCGTAAAAATCTGAAATACACAAAAATAAATATATTACTCAACATTTTTTAAAGATTGAATTCTGACGGGCCTGTGATTTATTTTCAATCTGATAAGCTGATGAAGGTAAATTTTAATCCAGATATAGAACTGTTAATTAGAGAAGTAAAAATGTTAAAAATTCTTGGCTATAATATTCCATCAGATATAGAAAAAGTATCAGAAACGGGAAGCAAATTTTTACAACAAGCAAAATCTCTTGAACAAGTATTAAAAAATACAATTTATTGGTTTATTATTATTATTATTATTATTATTATTATTATTATTTAATACAAATTATGCTAAATTTTAGATAACTTCATTCCATAATACAATAGGAGATCGAATGATCCCAAGCCAAAGACCTATGATGTTATCATCAGCAATTGAATTGTTAAACTTAGTCAAACAACAACAATCCGTAACATGGACTGACATACGTTCTGTTGATAATTATATACTTGAAATGCGAAAAATCATGGAAAAGATTTCACTTGAAAACCAATCATTAGCGAATTATCATCAAGTAATATCTAATAAGGTAAACAATTCATTGACTTTTTTTTCTTTTTTATTATATTAATGGGTATTAAATATTTATTTTAGATTATAAAACTGATGGATATAGATATTTTACAAGAGCAACATCAATGGAAGCTTGAGTTAAAAAGCATCAGAGATATTGTACGACAAGTCGAGGAAAAAGTAATACAAGATGCTTAATTATATATATTATATTTATGTAGGTACTTAATTTTATCATATCTAACTAATGTAATTATTTTAAGTTTTCAAACTGCGAAGTATGGAAAACACACCTGGATCATCAAATTTACAAAGCTTTAAACCACAGATATCAAATCGGGTTAGAAGCTCTAAATCAACACTTGCCTGATTTTAGAGTAGACATTATATATAGGTAAGTAATCTTAATTAATTATAAAACAGATAAATTTGAATAAATTGTTTTATTTTGAAATAATTTAAATTTTATTAGGCAACGACAGCTTAAATTTAACCCACCAATAGAAGAGATTAGAATGAAATATTTTTCTCAATTGAAAAAATTCATATCTGTACCAATTGGCTTTCATGGTATAATGGATTCATCTGTTTCTATATTTGTATCCATTGTTGATCGGTATGTACAAATAATAAAAATGTTATATGACTGATTAAATAATGTTATTATTTTTTTAAGTAATGCTCCCAAATTCACCAAGTTATTTTTAAGAGCTGAAAATTTATTTGAACGATTAGAAGATATATTAAAAGAATGGGAAAGTAAAGTTGTACTTGGATCAATTGATGTGGAAAAAATGATTCAAGAAAATATTAAAACAGCTCATGACTGGGAGATCAATTTTCGAGCCTCAAAATCATGGGGTCAACAAATAGCTAAGCTCAATTGGTTGGATTTAGATTTCTTTACACAAATTTGCAATTTTTTTGTTCAAATATGTTTATAATTTACATTTTTAAATCGTAGTGCCGAGTTGAATGTTGAATGTTTTATTGTTAGTACTGCAGCTGTACGCTTAGAATTAGAAACACATAATCATCGTTATTGGGATACAATGTCTGCATTATTATATTCGTCGATTTTATTTGATATTGCTAATTTAAATAAATTTATCGAAGAATCAGTCAACATACTTCAACAGCAATCATCATCTGTAAAACAAGTGAACAATAACCATATAAGAATTGTTGATGAATCAAATAATGTAAAATTATACTTAATAACCTCCTAGTTTATTTGTTATAAACAGTATTCGAATAATTATTTTTAGATGAATCTTCTAGTGTTGGAAATGATCAAAAAACAAAAAGTTTTATCAAATTGGACAAATGAAAAAATTGAGAAAATGAATAAAACATTATCTGATTGGGAAAACTTTAAAAATATGTTAGATGATCACCAGATGATTATGAAACAGCAGATAGAAACAATGAAAAGCAATTTAACTGCGGAAATTAAAAAAGTTTTTATCATGTTTGATACATTCCATTTAAAATGGCAACAACACAAACCAAAGGGATTTGAAGATGAAAATAATTCGAAATTGAAAAAGGTTGTAGATTTCTTAAAAGAATGTCGTGTTGAATGGAATACTTTAAAAGAATACAAAGAAACAATAGTGTAAGTTTAATATATTTAATTGACTAATATGTCATTATAATTATAATTAAATTTAGTTGTGAAACATGCGTGTTTATTAATTATAATTTATTAATTTCAAATATGAAAATTATAAATAAATAAATAAATAAATATATACATATATAATATATATATATATGTATGTATTTATTTATTTATTACTACAGGAACGATTGTAAAGATGCTTATATCGATATACCAGACTTTAGAAATTACGACTCCATAGAAAATGATATAGAACATTTAGAAAATATATGGGGCCTATACAATGAATTTCATTTAGGTAATATAATGTCTATAATATAGAATTAATGAAATATAATTTTAATAAAAATTTCAGATTTACAAAGTATTGGGCAAGAAGAATGGATAGGATTTCGTAGTAAAGCTTATAAAAATGTAATGGATTTTATTTTAAAATGGCAAGAAAATCTTAAGAACATACCAACATCCGCGTTGACAATTAAAATACACAATGAATTAGAATTATTAAAAGTAATTAATCAAGCGAATTATAATACTATGATTAAATATTCAATTTTTAATACAAATGTTTTGTTGATAGGAATTTTCGCTTTGCATTAAATATGTTCAAGGTGAAACTTTTACCGAAAAACATTGGATGGAAATGTTTTCAATACTTGGAATTCCACATAAACATATTGAACATTTAAAATTTAAGGATTTTATTTTAATAAAAGAAAGCATTAAAGAAAAATCAACTAGTTTACAAGTAAAATGAAAAAAAAGTCAAATAAGTATTCTAAAAATCAATATATATTTATTTAAAGGACTTGAACACCAAAGCAGCTAGTGAAATAATAATTAGACAAGCATTATCTGAACTAGATATATGGGCATTTGAAACGTATTTCTCTACAATAAACCATGTCGACTCCAAAAACCAATCTATTCAAATCATTAGCGATTTTAAAACTATATTTAATTCAGTAAGTTGAATATTTCTGCAAAAAAAAAAATTTTTGTACTACAATAGTTAAAAATATAAAATGTATGATTATTTAAATAATAACTATCACTATGTTTGTCTTATTTTTTAATTTTTGGTACAGATCGGAGAAAAGCAGTGTTTACTACAGTCAATAAAAAATACTTCAAACGATGAACAATTTCTAGATAAGTCTAATGTTTGGGAAGGTAAATTAATTGAACTTGACACATATCTAAGACAATTATCTCATATACAAAGAAAGTGAGTTATTCCGCATATTCATATTAAAATATTATAAATACTATAAATTATTTAATTTATTATTTGATGTCCTAGGTGGTTGTATTTAGATCCAATATTTGGTAGTGGTGCATTAAAAATTAATAAAGAAGTCAAATTAAGATTTGATAGAGTGGATAGAGATTTTAAATATATACTACAACAATCATTAGATTCAAAAGTAGTACAATTTCTAAAAATAAATAACATAAAAAATATATTAGAATCTATGCTTAATTTATTAGCAACAACAAAAAAAAATTTAAACGATTTTCTTGAGGTGAACATAATATAATATATTAATTGTTATAATGATTTTTCTAATCAATTATATATTAACTTGCTCTTCAATCTTTTTTAATATGTATTTTATCGTATATTATGAAGGACAAACGGAAGAGTTTTCCGAGATTTTACTTTCTCAGTGATGAAGACCTACTAGAAATGATTGGACAAACAAAAAAAGTATCTGTTGTACAAGCGCATCTTAAAAAACTATTTAGTGGTGTAAAAAATGTTCACTTTAACTCATCTGGAAATATAATAGCAATAGAATCGCCTCAAAATGAAATTGTAAATTTAAACAAGCCTGTACAAGTTACCCATCAAATTGAGGTATTTTGTAGATTATTCAAATTTCTAGATAAATTAAAATATTTATGTTATATGTAATTATGTATTTATGGTTCTTGAAAAACCAACCTACATAAATTTATTTCTATTAATTTGCCATGTGTATTTGTTTTTGTCGAAAACAAAATTACCTATAAACATTAATTACTTTAAACAAATTATTTTACTTAAATTAATGTACACAATATAATATATATTGATTTTATAGGAATGGCTTCAGTTTCTGGTTCAAGAAATAACTAATACATTGAAAATATGTTTTATAAGTTGTCTAAAAGAACAAGATCCGTTAAAATATCCATCACAAATTTTATGTATGGTAAATGAAGTCCTTTTCAGTTCAAGGTGTGAAGAAGCAATAAAAAAACAACAATTAGAACAATTACAAAAGTCTCTTCAAGTAATTAAATTATAATTTAAATATTCGTCTTTATGTGATATATGATGATTACAAATAATTATTGAAAACTAAAAACTTTTATAACTATACAATTTATACTGTATTAAGCTTAAAATCACATAATTTAATATTGCAACTAATTTCAGAGTCAATTGAATACCTACACAGCATTAAATGTAGAAAGTACAGTTAGTGGGGAAAATGTGTTACATTTAAAAACAAAGGGTCTAATTTTAGACACAATACACCATCTTAGTGTAGTAAATGAACTTATTGATTCACGAGTGTCTTCTGTGAATGATTGGAAATGGCAAAAAAAAATAAGGTTTAACATTACAGATTTTTTTTTTAATTAGGACAATGTTTTAACAAATGTATTCTAAAAGGTTTTATTCTCATCCTGGTGGTGAAATAAGTATAAAAATGGTGGATTCGGAATTTTGGTATTCATATGAGTACCAAGGAATATCGCCTAAACTAGTTCATACGCCACTCACAGATAATTGCTATTTAACACTTACACAGGTAAAAATTGAACGTATTTTTGACGATTTAGATTTTAAATGATAATGGTTGTTTTTATCAGGCAATGAATATGGGATTTGGAGGAAATCCATATGGACCTGCTGGTACTGGAAAAACAGAATCGGTTAAAGCTTTGGGATATTTATTCGGTCGTCAAGTGTTAGTTTTTAATTGTGATGAAGGCATAGATATAAAGTCTTTAACGCGAATATTGATTGGGTTGGCAAGATGTGGATCTTGGGGATGCTTTGACGAATTTAATCGTCTAGAAGATTCTACATTATCAATGATATCAACTAGAATACATCCAATACAAGAAGCAATTAAAAACAAAGAAACTAGTTTTATTTTAGAAAATCAAAAGGTTATAACGTTGTAAATGTATATCATAAAATTTCCTAAAAATATCCAATAATTCATTTTTATTATTTTAGTTAAAAAATTTCCTTATAATACGTTTCGCTACCTTAATCTTAATAATTATTTAAAAAATTACATTTCAGATTGATTTAAATTTGAATGCGGGCATATTTGTTACGTTAAATCCAGCAGGGCAAGGTTATGGTGGTAGAAACAAATTACCCGACAATCTTAAACAACTTTTCAGACCTATAGTTATGAGTAGACCAGACCAGACTTTGATAGCTAATGTAACACTCCATGCTGAAGGATTTAAACATCCGCAAATGCTAGCTAAAAAACTTGTAGAGACATTTGATTCTGCTAAGTAATATTTTATTCATTCATTTAAAAAATGTTTGTTTTATTATAATAATAAATCGATTCTTTTAGGCAATTATTAAGTAATCAACAACATTATGATTGGGGACTTCGAGCTTTAAAGACAGTAATTGGTTTTTGTGGTACAATCTTAAAAGCGTCTGCACCCTTAAAATCGATTTCCGAAGAATGTTCAGTGGCTGTACAAGCATTAGAATTGAATACAATATCAAAACTAACATTTGACGATAGCATATTGTTCAAATCGCTTATTTCAGACATATTTCCAGAAATAAAAATAAGAAATAGCCCTCAAATATATGATACATTGACAAAAAAAATACGAAAAGCAGCCGAGGATATGGGGTTAAAAATTAATCAGAAACAAGTAAATCATAGTTTGGTTTAAACTCGTATAATTGGTGTATATTTTATCAATATTTATTTTAGGAACAAAAATGTATTGAACTTTATGAACAATTACAACAACGCATGGGAGTTGTAGTGATGGGTCCACCATCGACTGGCAAAACCACAATCATTCAACTCCTATCACGCGTAATATTTTATTTTTTTTTACATTTTAATTAATTTTTATAATACATTATTTTTAGGCTCTAACTACAAACAACAACACAAAAATACATAAAATAAACCCAAAAGCCCAAACCCGATCACAACTTTTAGGCAAAGTTGATTTAGACACACGTCAATGGATTGACGGAATCATCAGTAAAGCTGCTCAACAAGCATATTCCGAGAACTCTGGTGAAATTAAATTATATACGATAATATAATTAATATTTTTAATCAAGTTCAAATTAAATTCATTTCCTTAAAACGTGGTTTACTATTCAGGCGCAATATTAAACTTATTTCCATACTTTCATGAGCATAATAAAGCGGGTTTCAAAGATAAATTCCATCTAAATATTGTCTTTATTTTGATTTTAATATAAAAATGAACTATACTTATTTTTCAAAAATGTTTTGTATAAATAATATAAAAATTATATGTTGTAAATTAAATGGATTTTTATAGATATTATTACTTGGATAATATTTGATGGAGATGTTGATCCCGAATGGATAGAATCACTCAATTCAGTTTTAGATGATAATAGATTATTAACATTACCATCTGGTTGGAGGATACAATTCGGCAGCAACGTAAATTTTATTTTTGAAACTCATTCTCTTATGCATGCATCTCCCGCGACTGTGTCAAGAATGGGTATAATTCTTCTCAGGTAATGCAATTTAAGCTAAACAATAATGTAATTTAAACACCTATAATTAATTTTTTGTACGCAGTGAAGAAAATTTAAATATAAAAAATGTAATTGATTCCTGGATTAATATATTTCCTAATAGTAATATTATAAATGAATACGAAGTTGAATTATATAAAGGTAAATTACTTAATTAAAACATATTTTTGTGGGTAAGTTGGTAAAGTAAATCATATTGAATAATTTGAAGCTCTCGAATGGTTGGAAATTAACGGAGAACCCATTTGTCAATGTTCTACAATATCAACAGTAAAAAACATGTTATATCTTCTAATTGATGTCAAATCAAAATCTCACTTCATCATTTGTCTCATTAACGGATTAGGGGCAAATTTAACTACTAGAGAGAAATTTTCAAAAATGGTTAGACATTTGTAATAAAACGAAGTAATAGCATACTAATTAAAATATATATGAAAGGTTTTTGAAATGTTTGGAGAGTATATGGTGGAAACCGATACAAAATATTATTGTTACAATCAAACAAGAGACAATATAGAAGCATACCATTTATTAGACACAGAAAATTCAAATTTATTTGGGAATAAAATTGGTGATTTAATTGAAACGCCGAGAATAGCACATGCCACAGATATTTTAGTCAAATGGATTCAACATAGCCCATCAATTTTTGTTGTTGGACCTTCAGCATCCGCTAAAAGGTATACAGATTGTTAGGCTAACATTTTTAAAAATAAATCCATCGATAATATTATATTTTTCTAGCAAAATTATTGTAAAATGCACAAATATTTTAAGAGGGACTGAATGTGTTACAATTCATTGCAGTGCCCATACGTTACCCGAACAGGTTTTATTAAAAATGTCACAGGTATTTAATAAATAAATAAATATAAAAATAAAAATATTATGTGCTAGTTATTGAAGTCATAAGACATAAATAAATATTGAAGTATATTTTTATACTTATATAAAAACTACTACTACTACTATTTATATAAGTATATTCTTCCATTAAACATTAATTTTCTATTATCAAAAAAAAAAATTTATATGGGCAATATTCTTTCCGAAAATTGAATCCTTAGTTCATTTATAATTAAATTAATTATAAGTAGGGTTCGGATTTTGTGGCAAATGTCTTTTTTTTTTGGGAAGTGATAGAAAGACAGTTCTTATATAAAAATGTGTTTCATTTAATTTCTATGCTAATAGATAAACATTATTTTTGCCTTTTTTTGCTTTTTTCCCCTATAAATGCTTTTTTTGCCTTTTTTATATTTTTTGTTAAATTGTCAATTTATTACAATTATTATTTTAATAATTATTAATAATTCTATGGTACAAATTGATAAGAGCTTATCCGATAATGGCTATAAAGTTCCCACATGACATTTGACACATGTCATTGTTTTCAATATACAAAAATATTTTAAGTCCGAAACGTCAAAAATTTACGGAAGACAGTTTATCAAAATATATGGTTGTCAATTATTTTATTAACACACAATAATTTTTTTATACATTATATATTTAATAATCGATATTTTTTAAATGCCTTATTTTATTTTTAATACTTACATGGTTGTTGATTTTTTTTTAAATAATAAGTTTTTAATTTTTAAACAATACATCTTTTTTTTAAATGCCTTTTTTTTGCTTTTTACAACTTTTAAATGCCTTTTTTTGCCTTTTTTCACATTTTAAGTGCTTTTTTCATCATTTATATTGCCTCAAAATCCGAACCCTAATTATAAGTTATTAGCAGTAAGTATTTACCGTACATATTATGTTATTTCTAGATTTGTATTACAGTTTCCAACAACAAAGGTAGAGTTTATCGACCGAAAAATTCAGAACGATTAATTTTGCATTTCAAAAACTTAAACCATGTTAAACCAGATAAATGGGGTACTATACACTTAGCTGCATTTATACAGCAAGTAAGAATAAAATTATGAAAATCAATAATTATTTTTATTAATAACAATCTATAAATTACACTTTATGAATTTTTAAAACACATGTAACAACATTACTTCAAATTAAATGTTTCAGTTGATTTTTTTTGGTGGATTTTATGAGCCTTCTACATTGGAATGGATAGGAATAGACAATATTGTAATAATTAATAGTGTAACTTCAATTGATGGCATTAACCCAAGACTTGTTTCAGCTAGTAACATTTTATACATCGAGTAAATGAGAATATTGCATAACTTATAATTGATCAAATGAACGATTTGATTTCAAATAATAATACATTTTCTAGATCACCACAAAAACATGAACTTATAAAAATTTGCTCGGAATATTTAAGGACTGTGATAGAAAAAAATTCAGAAATTACAAATACAATTGTAGATTTATTAATTAAGGTATAATATAATGATTCTTAATCACTTTTGAAATATAAAAAAATCATAATAATTGTATTATTTTTAAGACTAGAGATACGTTGACATCAGTACAAATACCTCATTATACATTCACAAATCATATTCTAATAGAGTTGTGCCAGAACCTAAGTAGATACAAATTCAATGAAGAAAATAATGCAGCCCAAGTAAAAGAAAAATTTAAATGTTTTTTAACCACTAAAATATTAATAAAAATGGTATTTTAGATTTTATTTTTCGAAGCAAATCACATTTTTAATGATAGACTAGTGAAATATGAAGATAAGAAGAAATTTGAAGAAATAATTCATAAGATTTATGTGGATCATCAATTAAATTTTAAATATGAAGGTTCTATTTATATAATACATAAAAATAAAATACAGAGAGATTCACAATAACTATTAATCAAAAATGATTTAACTTTTTTTTTATAATTCAAATTAAATTCAATTAAATTTTTATTTTTAATATATGTTTTAAATAAGGATTACAAAGATAACATTTTTACTGAATTAAATATTTGCATAAATGACCAATAGTTTGTAGTTAATGAATCACATATATAAATATAAGAATAAATAAAATATATATTTTAGATATTTTTTATATATGCGAGAGAAAAATCGATCCAAAACATACTGGAGTACTTTCAAAAGTTTACGTAGAAGAATGGAAAAAAATAATTGAAAAATGTATTATTACAAATGGTACACAATATCTTCAATTAAACTGAATTGAATATTAATACTTATTTATAATATTTCAACTTAATATGATTGATAATTCCATTTAGAAACCATGAGTCAAGACACTGAGTTGAACAAAGAATTACTATATCTTCTAACGGCCAATTGCGAAAGAGTTTTGACCAAACCTGGAGGGTGTATGTTGTTATTGGGACGTTTAGGAATAGGAAGAAACTTAGCTGTAAGAATTGTAGCATCCAGACATAATGTAACAGTTATTTCACCTAAAATACGACCAGTTTTCAATTTGAATTTATTTAAAAACGATATAAAAATGGTATGACTGAGAAGTCTAAGTAAAATAAGTACTTAAGTTACTTATTTAAAAGTGTATTATTTAATTAGATGTTACACGCTTGTGGAATTGAAAACGAAGAGATTTATTATGTTGTAGAAGAATATCACATAATAAACAATGAAATACTTGACATTATAAGTAATTTAATAGTGACTGGTGAGGTAATGGGGCTTTATCAAAACGAAGAATTAGAATCGTTATGTACCTCTCTCAAGGATCAAATATCTCAACAAAATTTTGATGGAACACCAACCGATCTTTTTACACAAAGCAAGTTGTCTTTTATCATAATAATATAATATTTAACTATAGCTGATTAAATATTTTGTTTAAATCATCTCATTAAATAATAAATTATAATTTTTTGATTTTAGGAGTAAAAAACAATTTACATGTTGTGATGATTTTGGATTCTGAGAGCGAGTTCTTTAACATTTATTTAGAAAACAGCCCAGCAGTGCTAGATCATAGTCATGTCATGTGGTTAGATAGATGGGATGACAAAACTATGAAACTAATACCCGAACTCATTTTCAAAAAGTTATAATTTTAATTGTAAATAATAATGCCTATATTTAATATATTCTATTTTAATTTCAGAAATAAAATAATAGTCGAATTCCCTAATATTAACGAATATATCTTGTACTTTGTCAGTATTCACCGAGAAGTTGAAACTTGGATGAATACTTGTCCAAGACGTTACATATCATTTATACAAACATTTAGTGTTTTATTGTGGAGCAAACAAGAATCAATAAACAAACGATTGTCATATTTAAAAGTAATATATATACTTGAATATACAGTATATTTAATAAAATGCATTTTTGTATAAAAATTATAATATTTAAAAAACTTCCAAAGGCTGGCCTATCTAAACTTATTGATGCCAGAAGCATTGTGGCGAAATTGAAATCTGATGCTAACGTTCAAGAAAAAAATTTAGCAGAAAAACAAGAAAAAGCAAATCAAGCGCTGAATATGATTTCAAATACAATGCAAGGAGCCAATACCAAAAAAGAACAAATGGAAAGTCTCAGAAAAGAATTTCAAATACAAAATGACGTTTTAAATCAAAGGTACATTGTATATTCCACGTAATTATTATACGCAGTACATATTATATATAGTTTTAAAATTATAAGTATAAAATAACAGTTTTGATTACATTTAAATTAATTATTATTATAAATAAAATAAATATTATGTCTAACAATAATTATTTGTAAAACATGATTGAATTATATTATATATACATTATCTTCGTATTAAAGTTAAAATTTTAAGTATAAATTAATCAGATTGCAATCCAAAGGGATAATGTAATATAAAAAATTTAATGGAGCTGTTCAGACATATAGGTTTTATCTAATTAATACTTATAATGTAATTGGTAGTTAATATTATTATGAATATTTAGGAAAAAAGAAATAGATCTAGAGTTAGCACAAGTAGAACCGTTAATAGAAGAGGCTCAGGCGGCCGTGAGCAATATTAAATCTGAAGCATTAACAGAGATAAGATCGTTGCGAGCGCCACCGGAAGTAATCAGAGACATACTGGAAGGTGTTCTTCGGCTGATGGGCATACAGGACACGTCGTGGAACAGTATGAAGACATTTCTGGCCAAAAGGGGTGTCAAGGAAGACATAAGGTTTTTCGATGCCCGCAGAATCTCAGAAACCAATAGGGACTCGGTGGAAAAGCTGCTCGAATTTAAACGAGATTCGTTCGACTCGAGAAATGCTAAGAGAGCTTCAGCTGCGACTGCCCCGTTAGCTTCGTGGGTAGTGGCCAATGTCGCGTACTCTCACATATTACACAAAATAAAACCATTGGAAACCGAACACACTTCATTGAAATCGTAACTAAAATAATTTCCGGTCATGCAAAATTGTTATTATACAAGATGTTATTAATTATTTCCTATACAGGAAGTTACAAAAAGCTGAAGAACAAATCGAACTTTTAAGTGGCGGATTAGATAGTGTAGAAAAGGATGTATCAGAATTAAAAAATCAACTGAACATCAATACTAAAGAAGCAGCAGAAATCGAATTAAATATAAATAAAGAGAAAAAAACAATAGAATCGGCACAAAAACTGGTTGAAAAATTGGATGATGAATTTTCAAGATGGGGTGTGCAGGTATTATAAAATTGGCATAGAATTTATTAGGAATAGCCCAAAAATATATTGATATTTAAACACTGAAACTTATACTCTTAATGATTTCATAAGGAATTTTATTATAAAAGAGCGTATGATAAAAGTTTAAGTCACTGGACTAAAATCAATTAAAAATGTTATGATCGTATAGGTAAATGAATTGTCATTAAGTTTAAAAAACCTGTTGGTGAACACTCTATTAGCATCTGCATTTGTGACATATTTATCAGAATGTTCAGATAGTTTTCGCAATGAAAAAATTGAGAAATGGAAATATGAACTAAATTCGAATGAGTTTTTATTCTCTACATTCATGGAATCTGAACGTCAGATACTTCAATGGAATACTGAAGGCTTGCCATCTGATGAAATATCACATCAAAATGCTATAATACTAAAACAAGTAAATTTTATCATTATAATAAATTTATTTTGTAATTCACTGCCATTTTCATGTATCAATTTTTTATAATAGATTAAAAACCTTCAGATTTCGGTAAGTTTTTAAATATTATCGACACGTTCATATTGTTATTAATTAAATAATAATGAGAATAACATCATAGGCTAAATTCTATCCACTGATAATTGACCCTAATAATAATATCAATCAGTGGTTAAAATTAAAAATGGCTACCAATTCTACAGAATTTACATCATTTGAAAATCCAAAATTGTATTCTAGTTTAGAATTAGCCGTTCGGTAAGCAATATTTCTGATAAGTATTTTATTTAATTATTATATTTAACTACTTACATATTTGAAAGGAAACTAATTACATATATTTTTAAGTTTCGGTAAAACATTGGTGATATATAACGTAAACAAAATTGACCCTATACTTGTATCTGTGTTAAGAAGCGATTTTATAATTGAAGGTAATTTAAAATATAACCAATTTCAATAACATTCGATTATATAGATTTCTAATGAATGTATTTTTAGGTAGCAGAAAAATGGTACAAATAGCAGATAGATTAGTAGATTATAATGAAAATTTCCAATTATACCTATTCAGCAGTAAGTGCTGACTTGACTTTATCGTCAGATCAATCCGTTCTTTTGACTATAGTCAACTTTACTCTCAATCATATTGGACTCACTGAACAGGTGTACTCTGTTTACCTTTCATATACATTCATTATTCTAATTACTAACCAAAAATTTGTTTTGATTTAGCTTCTACAACATGCACTTAAAGTTCAAAATCCTAAATTAGATTCGATGTATTTAGAACTACTACACACAGAAGAAGAATTGAAATCAAAACTACATGTTTTACAAGAGAATGTACTGAAAGATTTGGCTGATGCACAAGGAAATATACTTGAAAACCAAGTAAAACGATTCATAATTATAAAACAAAACTGATCATAACATTATGCAATATGTATGTCATATTTGTTTAGGAACTCCTTAATTCATTAGATAGTATAAAAACAAACAGCACGGAAATATCAAAATCCCTGAATGAATCATTAAAAGTACAAAACAAACTTAAATCTGAATGTCAAGTATACAAGCCGTTTTCTAGTTATGCTTCGAACTTATATTTCGCATTGAAAGATTTATTATATTATCAACCGTTTTTGTCAAATTTCGTTAGCGACATTTGTCAAACTGTTCCAGTCTACATTAAAAGTAACGAATATAAAAGAAAATCATATGTATAATATAATATTCATATAATAAATCATGTGTAATTCAGGAGTCTATGGGAGTCACAAATCAAGAAAAGAGATTATTACACACAGTATACTATTATGTTTCGAGATCACTATTCAAAAATCAACGCCTAACATTTGCATTACATTTATCCTATAAATTGAACCCCAACGATTTTGGTCCTAACGTTTGTATTTAATTAAATAATACAATTTATTCGAATTATATAATTAGACAATTTATAGATAATTCGTTTTTGCAGGAATGGGAGTTGTTCATTGGAAAGAAAACAACAAACGTTGATGAAGCATTAAACTTTAAAAACAACATTCCAAAATGGATAAATGACGACAGGGCTTTTGATGTGTATTTGTTAAAAGTAAATAATATTATCTATAAATTACTACATTAAACAAAAACGTACAATACAATATATATATACATATTACTGTATAAAAGTAGGTATAATAACAATTATAGTTCATGTTATTACAATATTTCGCCATTAGGAATCAGTACCAGAACTTTATGAAAAACTCCAACTCGACAATCAAAATGTTTGGAATGACTTTGTGGAAACAACGAATTCCAGTATACCTAATTTCGTTAATGCGTCAAATTTCCAACAAGTATTAATTACACAAGCTTTGAAACCAGATAGATTACATAAAGTTTTGACAACATTTTCACTCAATCAACTAAGTAAGTTACTAGACGAGTTAGTAATAATTATGGGTACATTAGTGATGTATAATAAATTTTAGAACTAACCGATTTATCGCCGTCGACGTTGAATCTTACGAGATTGGTCGAAGAAAACACGGAACCGACGATGATAATAACGTCGATCGGATCTGACCCGTCGGATGAACTTAGGATGTTGGCCAAACAGGCTACTCACGCGAGTTGTATAGAATTGGCAATGGGCGAAGACCAAAGGGAACTCGAAACACTCCGGGAACTGTGCAAACAACCAAAATGGATTGTATTGAAAAATATACATTTGTGTGCGACGTCTTTGTTAACGACACTGGAAAAACAACTTAAGTTATTGGAGAATGTCCACGAGAAGTTTGCGGTATGGATAACCACGGAACCCAGTGACAAAATTCCACATTCATTTGTCATGTCATGCGTTAAAGTCGCATACGAAGCGCCGCATGGCGTCAAGAAGAACATAAGACGAGCTTATGATATTTGGAAAAACGAACACGTAAAATGGAACTCTTCGGACGAAATGAAGTCCGTTTATGCTTTAGCGTGGTTTCACTCCATTTTATTGGAACGTAGGACGTACATACCACAAGGATGGTCGCAATACTATGAGTTTAATGATTCCGATTTGTCGGCGAGTCTTAAAGTTCTACAAAAATCCATTTGTCGGGGTAAGTGACAAAAAAAATCTCGTTTATTAGTTCTATTAGTAGATAAATACAAACCAACAAATCATGACAAATCTAAATATGTGAAGGGCAAAATATAGAACAAGCATATTTAATAAAATAAAAAACATTAATTATTTTTGAGCGCACGTTAAATATACTTAAATAATTGAAAAAATTATTTATTTACTAGATAATCATTTTTTGAATTGTTTAAATTGTTTTATAATTGTAGCATGGGTCGTACTCTTAACTAGGCTTTTGATTGTTTTATTGAAAATTGTACAATTGTATATACACTATTTTAGGTAAATAAGATATTGTAATAAAAATTAATACACATTATATTTTATTAGAGAAAAAAATAAACCATGATTGCTAGATTTACATATATAAATATATACGTTAATTTATGGTTACCTATATAACCACGTATATTGTATATATTATAAGATCTATAACCATAACCACGTTGACTTTATACCTAGGTATTAAAAAAACTCTGTCTATAACCACATAGATGCGTGTTTCTTCATCGACGTTTTGTATCAGTTTGCGGTTTTTTTTTTTTAATTCCCTTAAATATATTTAAACTGTACGGATAAATGACAACTGTGAACTGCCCAAAAATATTGTACTTTTATTTGAATCGACAGAACACGATTCAACCAGATGGGCGTACGTTCACGGACTATGCGAAAACGCCATCTACGGCGGCAGGATCACAAATATACAAGACGTAGCAATTCTCACGACATACTTGCGGTCCACGTTCACATCGGACAACATACATTGGAAAGACTGTATACCTGGAATAACGGATTTGAATTCTGTGGACGCGAGGGTAAGAGCAATGTGACTCGTTAGGTTGTATTCAAAATTAAATAACCGATTAAAAACGAAAAACCCGAGACAGTATAAACTAACAATGTCCACGAGTATTAAAGTGTCGAGTGTACGTATAATAATCCGTTTTTCACCGTTCACGTTACGTTTTCCATTTTAAAAATAATTTGGTTACACCTACTTGTCAACATTTTCGTTTGTTTTTTGTTTTTTTTTTGTTTCTTCGTACCTATCAAAACACGATCTTGTAACATATAAAGGACGTCGAGAACGCATTGAGAAGCGTTCCAGAACAGGACACCCCAAAACTATTGGATTTACCGGAGAACGTCGATAGGTCATGGCAAAAAAAACAGAGCACCGAAATAATATCTCAATTACGAAGTGAGCGCGCGCGCCGACGTAATAGACTAATCGCGGAAAATCTAAAAACGTTTATCGTACATCGTACATATATAGGCATAAGCGTTGGGATCAAAGTAAAACACCTCAAGGGCGACTGGCATTTGGGCGTTCGGACGATTTTGAACTTGTGGAAGGCCTTGAACAAAGGCGCCGACCTAATGGAATTGCCGAGCAGTAAACGTCCTGCGGACCTCGGTAAATCGCGACCGGTCGACGAGTTCGTCGGCCAAGAATTGAATTTCGCCGTTCGACTGGTCAGACACGTGCACAAAAGTCTGACCGCGATAAACCAAACGATTCGTGGGAACACGAGACCTTCCGCCACCGTGTCGGACACCGTGTTCCATCTGCTCCGACTCCGAGTAATTTCACCGTCGAGTTCTACAGACATTTTCGATCTTACTGCCACAATCCAATACATTTTTTTTTCTTTTACAGACGCCGAAGTCGTGGACGGACCAATGGAACGGTCCGAACGACCCGGCGGCCTACGTGAGAAGCGTTGTGGCGAGAACGACGTCTGTGAAAAAGATGAACGCTTCGGCCGACAAACTGTCTCGGAAAATCGATCTTAACCAACTGTTCCATCCCGGAACGTTTTTGACCGCGTTGAAACAACAAACTGCAAAGTAATGGTTTTTTTTTTTTTTTTCAATGGCCACTCACGCTAAAATTAATTTCGTCAACTGTAAAAACGTAGACAATACGAAATGCCAATGGACGGTCTGACGCTCGATTGTTCGCTGTCCAATAACGGATTGAAAGGATCCAAGATCAGCGCTACGATATCGAACGTGATCATAGAAGGCGCGAGACTGCAGCACAACACGCTCGTCGAAAACACGGTCGATTCGCCGTCGATAGCTGTAGTCGACGACATTAAACTCGCGTGGATTCCGGAGGTTTGTATGTTTGGTACATACACCGCATACAACCATTTGCACACGTTACATCAAAACACGGTACAGTATGAAATGCACATATAAATCTCTTATTACTAAATGTTCTAGGAACGCGTGCAAGGAGACGAAAAAGTCTAATTTGCTAATAGCATTGTACGAAACACAATCTAGAGATCGCTTAATAACACTGCTACCGATAACGGTGCCCTTAAACGAACAGAAAAAATGGATTCTAGCTGGAGTCGCGCTGTTTTTAAGAACGCATTGAATTCAACATTAACAAAGTCAAGGATTACCGTTATCATGTATTGGATAACATAATAAATTGTACCAGTGAAACAATCATGTTTAATAAAATATTATAAGACTTTCTTTCCTTTTTGTTTTTGTTAAAAGTCCATATGCAATATATTTTAAACTCAACAATTTGTATTGTTAACAATTCAACTCGTTTCTAAATTATTATCTTTACACAATATCGATGAGAACAATATCAATGAGAAGGTGTACACACAAAAAATATTCAATCAAATATTTCACAACAATTTTTTTGTTTTTTTTTATTATTCATTATTTACTCTAAACACATTATCTTATCAATATTAATTTAATTATTAATATATATTTATATAACTTATAACTTTACAGATATGCTAAAATTTTGTATTTTTTGTAAATTCATGTAAAACAACATTGCATAGTAAATAAAAAAAAAAAAAAAATAACCTCATTTTAAGACCAATTAATATGAGATAAATTACATGTCAACTTAAATAAAGAGAGTTAATAAATCCATTATGTTGGCTAAAAAAATATACATTTTGTATTTAAAGCATTCAAAAAGAAAAAAAAATCTCGCCTGTTTTTTTTTTTTGATCGGCTAAAAACAGTAAAATAGTAATGTAAAACGTAACTTAATATTTTACATAGAACATTAGACTGCGCAACACTATGAGAAGTCAAAATTACCTTGATTACACATTGTCAATACAAAATAATAATTATTTAACAACTATCAGTCTAGTTGAAAATTCTCACTAAACATTTCGTAAATGTATCGTTTTGCATACATCAAACACTTAATACAAATTAAAAGTAAATAATGAATTACTACAATTAAAATTATGTGTTGAAATTCAATATCGATGTTTACTGTGGGTAAGCATGATGACAGAAGGTAGGTGTATAAATACAGGTTATAGTATGTAACTGAGGTTACAAACTAAAAAATTATTGAAGAAAAAAAAACGTTGAACTCAAACAGATAATTCAATATTGAAAATGTTATGAAATTTTAATCAAACATTTATACCACATTTCAATGTAAATACAGAAAAATATCATAAAAATGAAAAATTTACATTACAATATCCACAGATTAAAAAAAAAGTATATTTAATTATAATAGAGATGTAAATAAAACAATAGTAAAAAATTTGCTCAATAAATATTTTACATACAAAAATATGTATACCATGTCAATACACATTTATGTTTAAATGTAATTCGTTTATTTTAATGTTGAAATTTTTTTTTTTAATTTATAGTCTAAACTTTAATATGTAACATTGTATTATTACAGAATTATAGAGTATCATTGTTGTTTTATAAAATGCAAATGTGTGTGTATGTGTGTGTGTATATATATATAATGTAATGTATAACTTCAACCTGTATCAAACAATGTCTAAACCAAATTAATTAAATATATAATGTCTATGTTAAAAAAATTTGACGAATAAAATGAAATTTGTGGTCCTTATTTAAGTGATGCGCAGTCAGATCATTTACATAAAATCTATCTTATATTTGAATTCCTGTTAATTAATAGATTATCACGGTTCCATGAAAAGAATTTTAAAAACGAAATTAAAAATGTAGGAACTGACTGGGGGTCTTAAATATGCCAACTATTAAATAATAAAAATTGAAAATGTTATCATGCTAAACACCCATTAATAATAAATATACGGAATTAGGATTTTTGCACGTACACTTATTTATGTAAATATATTTTTAAGTTTCTCCACCGAGGATCAATCATGTAGCATATCGTTTAGTCCACAGCCTAGCAATTCTGTCATGCTCTTCACGGTTTTGTAGATACTGTGTGGCAATACTACCGACTAAGGGGTCCGCTACAAATAAAATTAATACACAAATTATTTCGATTACTATATGTAGATAAAAATATTGTTTTTTTTTTAAATTTTATTTGATACACATGCATTATTATTGTCATAATTATATGTATATAAACCTATTTTGAGTTTTTAGATAATGTTACAGAGTCAATCAATGACATAAAAAAAAAATCAAAAATGAATCAGTAAATTTTTTTTTTTTCAATTTCTATTACCAAATAGTAAATGATATTAATAGAATGAAAAAAAAACACTAATAAATTAATTTATATAGGAATTATAAATATTTACCTGGATTACAGTCAGTCAATAGGGAACAAATTGATAACAGCACCTTGGAGATGGTCAGAGCAGGAGACCAATTATCTTTTAATATGTCCAAGCAAATGACACCCTGAGAGTTAATATTGCAATGATATATGCGAGTCCTGAAAGTAACCTAAAAATTAAAAAAGGATTATAATTATAAAAAACATTAGTTTACCAATGATTTTACATAAGGAAAATAATAATTTATCTTGTACATACTTTAGGAGGCTTAAATGGATACTCGGGAGTAAAATGTATGTCTAAGAAAAAAACTCCTCCTTCATAGACAGAACCCGGAGGACCTAAAATCGTACTGACCCATTCGTATACATTATCGGCTTTTGGTCCGGCGCTAAAATAATTTCAATACATCATTATAAAATAAGTATATTGAATTTTTATTCTGGCCAACAAATAGTTTAGACTTTAAAAACCTTATAAACACTTTTTATCGGTCATTATTCTTGATATAAATTCAATATAATTTAAAAGTTTAATAGTGCGATTATAATTTATAAGTAGAATTATTATTATTTATATGTGCCAATAATCGATAAAAAAAAAATTCAATTCAATTAATTATAAAAAATTACCTGCAATTAGGCGGAGGATCCAATGTAATTTCAGCCAATTCTTTTTGAATTCTGTAAAATATTACTGTGTTTATCAATCAATTTTCTTTAATAAAAATACATTACAATTGTTTAAAGATTAAATAAAAATCATATTAATTATGTTATTGCGCTAAATTTAATGATGTATATAGGTAAAAATATAAAAAGATGTATAAAGGTATAAAGATAAAAGACTTGTAGGTTTACGACTCTAAGTATATTGAAAAATGTGCCTAAATATTCTATTTAACAATCTAGAAAAAGCTCAATACATTTTGTTTATCTGTGTAAGTACAGTAGAACCTCTGCATAGTAAAATATAATATAATGCATATTTTAGGGAACCATGAAATTTTGTTTTAAAAATATTTCTATTTGATGAATTTGTTTTCTAATATAACATAATATTAAACTAAAATACAATTTCTGCAATCTAATTATAGATATGATCCTGTGTATGCTACCTCATAAAATTATATAATTAGTTAAATAGAGATTGGTCATTATAATTATTATTATGAATAAATTGTATAGAAATCATTTCACACATTATAAAAAACGCTATTCAGCAAGTTATATTTTAACATACCTAACAACCGAAAATAGGGGAATAAAAAATTTGAAGACAACACATGATGACTTACTAATATTTTTAGACTTGAAATAGTAATACAAATCTATAAGTAAATTTACAAGTTGTATGTAATTTTCAACGTTACAGTTCATCAAGAACAAATGATTTAAAATTGAAAACAATATCAATGGTATTATTGACGACACATCACTTTTCTAAAACCTATAATTGTCACTTGCATACGAAACACTTAAAGTATTTATATGGATAGTGTAATTTAATGAAATCAATCTTAAGACGCTCGAATAAAATATAAATTAATTTATGTGAATAGTCATGGTGTTTTTCACAGACTTCAATAGGCACGCCCGCACGCATGTATTCGGAATGTTATCAAAACGAAACGTCCGCCTTGAAATACATGAAAGCGAGACTACATTTAATGAACGGATATCACCTTTTGGCCGAAGTGCTGAGAGCCTTGGACATCTTTGGATTTGGTTTCACTTCCTTGGTGGTTTCGCTGATGGACGGTGACGATGGAGGAGTCGCCTGTACAGCAGATACTACAGGCAATGTCGCTGTCACGCCTCGACGGCCGGAACTATTAGGACTGCGAGGAGTAGGCGTAGTGGACATTATCGGCAAGGGCTGGCGGCGACGACCTGAACACGCGGTTACACATAAATCATAAATTCATACACGACGGTAACGGCGTCGTCCGCGCACTCACCTCACTCAACAGACACGCGCAATGGCCACAACCTATGAACTGTGAACGCGTGCGTAACACTCGGTTCAGTCTTGAGACATCGGAGATTCGGTGTTTTGTCGACGGCGGCTGTCCGAGAAACTAAACAGACAGGGAGACGGCTTTTGGAAGAGCGCGCACCGGCGTCGGCCCTTGCGTGCGCGACGTCCACGAACACGGACGTGGATGCGGTACCGGCGGCCGTCGTCGGGGAGACGCGATCGTACGAATATCGTTGTACGGCGCGGCGGCGCGTGGTAAGGAACGCGGCCGTGGGACACTCGAGGGCACCGCGAGAAAAATGCACGGCGGCGAAGGCGACGGCAGACACGGGCGAACAAAGGAAAACACCGAAATAACAATCATGCGTCGGGTTTTCGAAAACGATAGTGGTTCCAAAAATGGTCGTCCTGTACCGGCGAATTATTTCCACGGCTTGCCCGTGTGTTTTTCTCCCCGTTATCACAAATGCCGCGCGTGCGTGCACAATGTGATAATGCGGATTAAAGGGCGCGTGTTGGAAATAACAACTACGACAATAATGAGTAAATAAATAAATCGGTACGTGCGCCTCTGTCTATTTTAGATTTGAATTATTGCGTCCCGAAGATCCGATCGTTTTCGACGTCCTCGTAGTTTGGGTCGCGTTCTCGTCAAAAGCGGCTAGAAATCCTACCCACGTGGTGTTGATTGAGCCGGGCGGACGATGCGGTCGTCTTTCGCGTTCGGTCGTGTCAAAACGTGCCCGATGGTGGTGCGTACGTACCGTTCGTGTGTAATAGTGTTTCGGACGTGATGTCGGCTCGTCCGCGCTATTCACGTTGTCCTCTGCCGTCCGTTCTAACTGTCGAGAGGATTTAGGATATTGAAATTTACGGAATCGGCTAAATCGAGAGGGACGAGTCTTTTACGAAAGCACAATCGAATCGAGGAACATGCACTTTTTCTGACACCAGCCGAAACCCATTCCGTATCAATGGAAATTGTTCTGATTTTGTTATATGTTACACAGCATTGATTAGTCATCGGACGCTATTAAAATATTATACAAAAATCTTGCGTGACGTCTTTTTTTTCCGGTATGCCGTTTCAAAAATAAAATAAAAATACGCCGAGAAACGCAAGTCATTAAAAAAAAAAAAAAAACTGAACGGACACTGACACGTAGAGTTGATTTTTGATCCTGTTGCTACATGTCAAGTTAATAATACACGTCGCCAATTCCTTTTGTCATTCGTATTTATTTCGTGCAGTTGTAAAAACGGTCATTGCATTTGGTCGTACACTCGTAACTAGACTTTCGGTATGGACAAATTAATTGTTGTGTACACACGCGCACACACCACACCAACAGACGGTTGTAAACCGCGTTAAACGTGTATTTTCTTCATCTTCGGCAATTGTAACGTTTATGAATCATTTCGGAAAGTTTTAAAAAAGTATTTAAAACGGTGAATTTAATTATCAGTAATTACACAGTAATGTGTACTCCTCGCTCCACCCAAACACACTAACCGACAGACACCTCACTAGCTGTATTTCAAGGTCATCTCATTGAGATTTACCGGGTCGCTAATGCTAACCTACGAATCCGAAATTCCAGCAATTATATAAAGATGCGCGTCATGCTGTGAACAATAATAATATTAACAGTTTATAATGAAATAGTTTACTCCATATAACTAAATGTCAAAATCTTATTATTTTTATAATGCCTATAATTTTAATGAAATCCAAAATGAAATGTTATGATTGACATTTTCCTATTATTATAATTCTATACAGGTTTCTAACACGCCTAATTGATTAGGTAACCAAAAAATGAAAACGATCAAATTGTGACAAACAAAAGAAATACAACTATTATATATATATATTTAATACGTTCAAGATTATAATATTAACCAAAATAATAGATATCTACTAAAATAAAAACACATTTCTTCATAAATGTTTAATTAGATAAACACATTCTTATGATAATATAGAAGTAGTAATCATATTTATTAAAATATTGTTCAGAAAAAAGAATAAAAATGTAACAAAAGTGTAAAAAGTTTTAAAAAATAAAAATACTTAATAATGTATTTTAATACAGAATGTTAGCTTTATGGACTTTACTAATTAGAAATTCAAAATATGAATTAAATATTTTAATTACTATGAATTTACTGTTTTTTTCTGTGAATCACTCATAATTGTTTGCTTAATAAACAAATAAAACTCTTATAAATTATAATATTAGTTTAAAGTAAACAAGTATTAATTGATAATAATAATAATAATACAATTCCACAAGATACGTAGCAATTGTTATAGTTTTTAAACAAATAATCTAAAGTACATAAAAGATACATGAGATAATAATTAGAATAAAAATTTAAAAAAAAAACTTGTAATAATTATTACATGAATTTCATTGAAAGTTGAATGCTTCTTAAACTGTTTCATATTCTTTGTGTATGGAACACTTACGATAACATGCTAATAACACAGCAAACAGCTAAACAGAAAAAAATTATATATATGAATTATTAATAAAAAATGTTATATAACTAAAAAAAAAATACTTCAAATAATATACAATTTGTATTAATGGTATGTTTTTTTTAAATTTAAATTTAAAACTATTAATTTAAAAGTTCAATCAATTAACTGAAAAATGGCTACACACCTGAATTAAAGCAAATCCAATAGCAGCCCAAATTATCAATTGGCTATTTGCATCGAGGAAAGTTTCCAATTTTTCAAAGCAGCCATTTTCATATGAATCAACTTCTGTGCAAAATCCATCTACTGGAATGGCATAACAACAAGACGATGGCAGTTTATCGTGTGTAATTGGTTTCCAATCTTTTGGTCCGTAAATGCCGCAACATGTCATCTAAAAAAACGAGAACAAATTTTAATCCAATCATTGAATATCAAATGAATTAAAAAGCAAACAAAGTATAAATGATTACTAACATCAGATTGTAACATATTCCAAGCTTGTGTAGAAGTTTCCTGTCCAGTTTTATTGTACACAGAAATAGTATAATTCAATTGATTCAATGCAAATTCTTCGATTTCGCCATGCATATGATAAATAACACAGGACAAGACCAACTCTCCGATCAAGACGATTGTAAGCAGTATGGAAAACTGGAAAACAACACGGGTAATATTATATAACGTTTAGAGTAAGGAACTATAAATTAATTTTGTTAAAAAAAAAAATAATAATAATAGTTCTAAAATTATGTTACCAGAGTCAAAAGACATCCGCTGTCTCTGAGCACGCCACACAGACCGATAATGGCGATAACAAGCACAACGAGACCGATGGCCAACAGTATTTGGGGCATGGTGATCAGTTCCGTGCTAATAAAGTTGGACCATTTGTAAAACTTTTGGTGGATAATGAATGCGATCGTCAAAATGCCAACGCTGGAGATCTGTAATTTGTACAAAACGGTACGCGCGTAAACGACCAGATAATAACGAACACGCGAAAGATCCGCGAACGGCCGTACTTACGAGACACATCAAATTGAACAAATACAAGATGTACTTGCCCAGAAACGTGCAGATGGACATTTTGATTGGAGTCGGAAATCACGGGATTAAAATAATAACAACGGCACTATATATCAACGAGGGAACGAGGCACGAACACTGCGGCACGAATACGCGACGCGGATCCAAACGGCGAACAAAGCGAACCGAACAATCAATAGTCCGAAGCGCAGTACAAACAACGGAACTGCTTCCACCGGAAAACGTAATGGCCGCGGGCTACAGCTGATCGCAAATGACTCGCGTCGTTATCATATGTGTGTATAACACCAATGCTCTCGTTTGTTATATCAAATGTCAATCACAAAAATGTATCACAGAACTTCTTTAAAAAAAAAAAAAAAAAATGTACTCTGATAAACGAATAATACCACGAAAGTCACGTGACTCGACTTGATACGATTATTATCAGTGTCTTGTTCAAGTCGTTATGATATTTACACCGATTAGATGAATACTATATTCGTGTAGTCTGTGATATTAATAAACATATTGTGTTTTTATAATGTGGTAGCTTCTCGCGCGTGTTTACTTGAAGAAATTTTGTACATCTTTTTTTGTTTCGAGATCCATGCAAATCGCAACGTATAAAATACAAGTCATTATTCACGAACCCTAAAAATCGGCGTCATCATCACGAGCATAAAAAGCAAGAAAAATCGTATCTTGCTCCATCTTTGGAATAGTTTTTTTATGCGTGTTTATCGATTTGAGGGCAACATTCATTAAACTGATTTAAATAAATATTTTTGAAATATTATTCTCTATGGATTGAAGTGTTCAGACCATAACCTTCATACATAACCTATTTAAACCAAAAAAAAAATTTTTTCTTATTAATTTTTAATTCTAGTAACAAATACCATATTAATTAATTATTTATTTATCGTACAGCATATTGTACATGATAGCAATAAACATGTCTATGAAATTTTTAACGTTTGATTTTCTTAAATCAATTGTCAGAACCTAAATTCTATCAACGATTTGGACACTTACATAACAGAAAAGAAGTTTGCATATTTTATTATGATATCTGTTGTACGCGGCAATTTTTTTATTTATCCTTAGTTTTCGGGTAAAATGTTTAATCCGAATATACATACTTATGTGAACACACATATTCACAGAATGATTTGTTATTTTCGTAAAGGAAACAAACAGGAAATATAATAAAGATATTATTTGACAAATAAAAACCGATACATGGTACATAAAATTGTATTATTGTATCATCACTTTACATATATGTACACTTACTTAATTAACATTATAATCACAATAAAACATTTCAAAATATTTTAAAGCTATACATAAATTACAAAGCTTTCTTTCACATGTCTACCCATAATGTTCTAACAGCATTTTTGGTTGAAAATCTTTATCACTGGTATGTGTAATAATTACTAAAATAACAAATTAAATAATTATCAAAATTATATATTACTAATTACATTCTAAAAGTCAATGGAAAAAATGCAAATTATTATCCATTTTAAACAAAAATAAATTATGCATCAATCACTCAATGAAAATATTTATTAATTATTAAATTAGAGAAATATTATACGAATAATTAACTGAATATCTATATCAGTTTTCTTTTAGATGATCTAGAATCATTAAGTACCACAAGAAAATGTAACCATATCAATAAATCACATGGTAGAAAATACTCATACATATATGAATATGTGTAACTATTACTAGAATGAGATTAAAATAGAAAATTATTAACCATGCAAAATGATTTCATAGAATAGATCAAAGTAGTTATAAACATTTGCTCTATTAAATAATATACTAAAAATGAAGTTAATTTTATTAGCCAAGAAAGAAAGACAAGGGTTTATTTTCAATTATCATTAATATTGTGTATGTGTGCATGTGCGAGTACACATTCAAACAAACACAATGGGGTTAATAATCTATGTAGCGAAATAGAATTCCTAAGTATCTGTACTTTAAGAAAAGAGTACATTTATTTTATTAATCTAAAAAATAATTATAATAATATATATAATTATTATTATTTTTAATTGGTAACTTAAATGACATTTACTTTTTTATAATTAATATTATTTTCATGTAGAAATTTATAAATAATGTATAAATAGATATATCATATTAAACAATAATAGGAACAAAAGCAATGAAAAATTCATTTAAAAACAAAAAGTCTGTACAAAAATTAATACTAAATTAAAACTTATTAAAAATGTTGAGTTTATTTTATATTTTATATTTGGTAGAATTAAATGTTTGGCGTAATATATATGTAACTAGGGTCAAAAATCAGTTCAGAAAAAAAATTAACCCTGTATGTCCTATATAATCATTACAATTGTTGTGGTTGTTATAGTTATATATTTTATTTGGAAAATAAAAAACTTGATTGCACGAATACAATGTGTAATTTAAAAATTATAAACAACGATTTATAATAATCCATTGATAGAAGAATAAATTTAATAAAATGTTTTTACTTACATAAAATTCATAATGTTTACTCGACATTAGATTTAAAACAATTATATCAATTGCACAACAATAAATTTCAGAAGATATTATACAAAAAAGAAAAATAATAATACGTTATAATATGTAATAATAATAATTATACATATTGGACTACCTAGATTGAGAAGATTCTTCTTTTTTAGATAGTTGCATGTCTGGTGGCATTTGCCGATGAGTGTTTGGGGATGGATCTTTTGGTCTTAAATGAGCTTGAGGATGATAACCAAATAGTTTGGCTCTATGTTCTTCTTCTTCAGCTCTATAAGCAGCAGCAGCAATTAATGGACTAAACCTTAATGAATCATACCTAAATAAAGAAAAATATATATAACACAGGCAGATGAAAAAATGTAATTGAAAAAATATATATAATTATTTTTTAAATTTTTGACACAGCAACAAATTAATTACCATTGAATAATATTTTATTTGATTTTAAACATATTTATTTGAGATTGGATATAGATAGTAACTGAAAGTAAACATAGATAATAACTGATAGTAAAATTGTCAAGTAGCATGTAATTATAAAATAAAATAATGAATAGCAAGCTCTTGATGCTGTCGATGTCGGTTCAAATGGAATGTTTAGATATAGATTTTAGAGTTGTATTATTTTGAATTTATATACAATGAAAAATCATTAAATTCCAAAAACGATTTTGAAGATATTAGTATTTAGATATTAGTTATTTTAATTAATAAACATATGTCATAGAAATTAGGATAAATGGTACTGCTAAAATCTTTATACTTAAAAAAAAAACAGATATTATAATCTCCAAAATGCTAAATTCAACACGAAATTGATAGATTTTTTTTACTATTTTGTGTATGTATATTATTATAATAAATAACCAATAAAAAATATATCAATGTTTTTCATTATATTTTTTTTTTTTTAAATTATAAAAAAAAATGAAATTCAGGTTATTGAAAATTGCATGTGTTGATAATTTTATTGGTTTTTGGTAAAAAGTGGCAAGTTATTCAAATGTATATTTAGGTAAAAATACAGTTCAACGCACCTATATTGATCCCATGGTGAAAAATGTGTTGGTAGAGCTCTTTGAGGATGTCTTGGAGGTGGTGGTAGATAATGAGATGGTGGAGGAACACGACCTAACATCATATTATTTAAATCGTCTTCCTTGGACATCATATTAGGATCTTTTAGAGGAGATCTTTCTCTCATCTTAACAATTTGTTGTTGCTGCTGTTGATGCTGTAAGTGCTGCTGCTGCTGCTGTTGTTGCTGCTGTTGTTGCTGCTGCTGTTGCTGCTGCTGCTGTTGTTGTTGATGTTGCAATTGTTGTTGTTGAATCATTTGTCTTCTTTTTTCCTCACGTTTAACTCGTTCTCGCTCTCGTCCTCTTTCTCTCTCTTTTTCACGTTCTCTTTCACGTTCTCGCTCTCTTTCCCTTTCACGTTCACGTTGTTGCTGTTCTGCACGTTCAGTTTCTACAGGATCGGGTTTAATTGGCCAACCTCCCGAAGGACCATATGGTGAATTTGGTGTAGGTAGTCCACGAGAAGGTTGTAACCTAGCCCATGGATCATTCATGGGATTAGGTGGGAATGAGGATATTGGTGGAAAACCAGTAGGATACCTTGAAAACATCGCTGCTGCTGCACCTAAATATTTAATATAAAATTAAAATACGGCTATTGACAAAAAAAAATCATTATAAATATTTACCCATAGGCGGATATCCAGGAGGTAATCCTGGATGATGATGATGTGGCGAGGTGAATGGGGAGAGATCATGTGGTGGTCGGCTGGGTGGAAACAAATGTGTCGGTGGCCTTAATAATTCAGTCTTTGGCACCGGATTGTTTGCAACATTTTTGGTTTCGGCGACTTGTTGTTTTTGTTGATAATGATAAATTTCCCAAGCTAATCGCACATGCATTGCATTCCATTTCCCAGGTTTCTATTGATAAAAATTAAAATAAAAAATTGATCCAAGACTTAAGACAACAATAATACAAAATTTACTTACACTTGATTTGGTAGGTTTAGACGTATCAGTTAACTATTAAAAAATAATAATATTGGTAATGAATATTTCATTTTTCATAATTAAAAAATAATAATAATAATGAATTACTAAATTAGAATATTTACTTTTGGAGTAAATGTTGGAATATGATTTGGTGGTGTAAATGGTGTGTGACCCATTGTAGAATGTAATAAGCCAGATGTAAATCCTGGATAGTTACCAGACAACAAATTTTGTCTGTAAAACGGTGAATCAACTCCACCCAACTTGGGTATATCTTTAAACTACAAACAAATACAATATCATCAATAGTTATATATAAAAAAATAGACTACTTTATATTTAAGAACTAACCAGTGGAGGAGGATATAATGTTGAAGTCGGTGCTGGTGGTATTGTTGAAACATTATTAGGTAAGGTTGTCGCAGTTGCAGCTACAGCAGGGATGAGCGGCGTAGCTGTATGCTGGTGTACATGTGTATGTTGATGTTGATGATGATGCATTTCTGTGCGTAAATATGGTGCACTCACAGCTAAAGCTCGCTCTTGTGATGATGCTAAGAACCTTGAGTCTAGTTCTCTCCTTAGCATATCAGCTTGATCTAAATAACATAATTTTAGTACCAGATGTATACTACATAAAAACGGTCTACTATAACTTACTTGATTGAAATAGAGATTCAGCAGAAAAAGGATTATGTGCAGGTGGTGCTGATGGTAATGAAGAAGACTGGGAAGTAACGTTAGCTACTGGTGATGAAAATAATGGAGGTGGATATGATGATGGATGTTGTCGAGTTATACTAGCCATTGTAGATGTTGCAATACTGTTGTTCCTAAGAAAATAAAATGTTTGTATTATTGTATGATTCACATAAGCCTAAGTCATAAACATGTGCACTTACCCCATTGGAGCCCATAATTGTGGTTTGTTATAAACAAGACTAGAAGATGCTGAAGATACAATAGGCACTAAAGTTGGACCAGTAGTAGGAGGCAGTGCTAATGATTGAGTATTAAATGGTGAAGCAGAATTTAATGGCGGGACAGTACTCCGATTTAAACTATTGAAATTATAAAACATATGCATTTTAGTTAATTTAGTAAATGATTCAATAAACTTAATATAGTCAACTTTATATTCAAATTACCTATAAGTATCACGCTCTCTGTTTGGACTTGGTCCTCGTGGTGACTGTCCTCTACCCAATATGGGGTGACTACTTAAAAGTGATGTAGTAGTAGTAGTAGTTGCAGTAGCAGCAGCAACTGGTGGTGGTGGTGCAATTAGTGTAGGTGTTGCTGACACTGCACTTGACTTTGTTGATATCACAGACATAGGAGAAGATCGACTTAATCTCTATACAAATTGGAGAAATTTTTATTAAATTAAATTAATATAAATATTTATAAATTTAACTCAAAATACAATTTTTTTTTTTGTAATTTCTTTAATATCATAAGTCTAATAGTAAATTTAAAAATATGTATATTCAATTTGTTACAAACATAAATATTAAATAGAGCATATTTAAAATGCAAGAATTGAGAATTTAATTCAAAGTTGCATTAACTTTAAAAATTATAATTAATTATAAATAAATATCTAAAAGTCTAAATGTGTACTTTCATTATCACTGCTTTTTAATGCACAAAAACAAGGAATATTACAAATGAAAACTACGTTCGCAGATTCATAAGGTACGGATCTAAAGTGGTAAAGATTTTAACAACAATCTCTAACGATTTTCATTATTTTATTGAGATTTAATTTTCATTTGAATAAAATATTTTAAATTTATAATTATTTGGAACAACAATGTTGTTATCAATCTCTCGACTTCCATGAGTAAATTATTCAATAATAGATGTTGGCAAATAATATTTAAAAAATCTATATTTACTAATTGTCGGAAAAGATCAATTTTATAAGCAATGAATAATTAGGTATTTTAAGTTAAGGGCTTGTCTGCAAATACACGAAGGAGTTTTAAAGTGTTTAACGAGGGTAAATTAAAACTGGAAGTAAGTTGGTGGCAACCGAAAGTTTATATCGGGCGGAGCAAAAGTCGATAAGCGGTGAGCTTTATATACAAGGTGGGGGAGGAGGACGATTGTTATGGTAATTAAGGAGGTACCACACCACCGCCGTCGCGGCCGCCATCATGTAGTTTTATCATTAACCTTCTCTAGACTTCTCGTCGGAGCAGTCGAATGGAAAAATTAACATTCGTACCCAAAGGTAAAGAGAGAAAGCGAGAAACAGATAAAGAGAGAGAAAAGAAGAGAGGCGAACAAATTCCGTGCAACGTTTCCCTCGGCTTCCTAATTACAAGCCCGTTTTCTGCTCCGTTGAAACTCTATTAATATTAATGACGCAGTTCAAGTTTAACAACAAAATGATGGCCAATCCTAACACAAAATCATAATCAAAACTACGGCCAATGAATTCTCAAGCATTAAAATATATGACAAAAAATTATTTAGTAATTAGTAATAATTAATAAAACATTCAAAATAAATAATTAATTACATTTAAAAAATTAAATATGGCATTTCTGTTAAAAATAAATGCGCGCGACTGTTCAAATAAGTTACATTTTAATAAACAGAAATTATTTCCAATCAATCATAATGTGTTATTTAAAATAAAATGTATTTCAAAATAATCTTGTCAAATATAAAATCATAAACTGGATAAAAACGAGTTTTTAGAATTAGATACTGTGTTTTGTGTAAATGTAAAACATTAATTTAAAATGTCCATTATAAATACATTACATATCATAGCCCGATAGTTATTTATGTTATGTGTATTAATATGTTTCTATGTATTATAATTTATAGCAATTTCGTAAAAACCAGGAATAAGATATTTAACAATCTAATTCCGTGTATAATTGTATAAGTATGTACATGAATGAATTGTGTGAGAAGTTTATGAAGGAAATATCTTACATAAAATTATTATTATTATTAATTATTTATTTTGTGATAATATAGATTATAAATATAAATCACACAGATAATAAAATTCCAATCCATGAAAGCTTCAATAAACTTATTAATATACTATCAACAACATTATAGTTATTTCAAAAATCTTAAAATAAATTTAATCTTCTAACCAGACATATTAAAATAATTTATAAAAACTATAAATAAAATTTTAAAATTGAAAATATTAATATCATAAAAGTTGTTCTAAAATCTATTCTATTTTGATTTGATTTGATAAGTAGGTATTTTTATGGGATCCTAAATTATAACCATATAGATTACACTTTATAATATGATACAATAATAACTATAACATACACAATAATATTAAATTTCTTAAACTATTTTTAAAGTATCATATATAGATGTTTTATATACTATTTTGATGTGCACACGTACGCTGCAGTAACCAGAATTTTTTTTAATATAAAACAATTTTATTATAATATCCATGTAATGTATGAAATTAAAGCATTTTGACATATTTTAAACGCTAATACAAATATTTAAAAAGTCGATTTTTATTTTGGAATACATATGTTTAGGAACTAACAAAATATGATTAAACATACATTTTTAGGTTTTCAATATTAAAAATTTCAAACAAACAAAATCGACATTATATACGTTGATAATAATCAAAACCATTTTATCAAATGAACGCAAAAAAAAAAAAAAAATTGAGACTGATTTTATAAAATTATTATTATTAACAAAAACATTACAACCAATTATGACGTATTTCATATTATTATATTGACGATAAAGAATTGTAATGGCATAATTAATTTTAATAGTCATTTAGATAACAAAATATGTTATAATTTTGAAGTCATAAATATAGAAATATATAAAATAATACTTACCGCTGCATTTGACAACGCAGATGGCATATAGGGCGTGCTTCTGTACGGTGCATACAATGGCGGATAATGTTGTGAATGTACAGCGGACTGGTGGTACGGGGAGTTGAAATTATTTGCTGGTGGTGCCGTCGTGATCTGACTGCTGGAAGTGCTAGGAATCGTAGCCGAAGCCGACACGGTCACTGTAGATGACTGAGGGGTTGAATAGGGCATATACGAACTAGATACTGGAGGAGCCACTAGTGACGGGGTGGATTTATACGGACTAGGATGATAACTAGTAGGTGGGAGATAAGGGCTACAGTGGGGAGGATGATATATCATGCTTGGCTTTTGCATGTAAGGAGAACTATGTTGGTGAGGGGAAGGCGTTTGATTAGAAGATTTCGGGATGTAATTCGATGCTGCATGGGACAAGACGGGATGTTGAGAAGTTGAAGGAGTAATATAAGAATTCGTTATGCTCAAAGACAGTGGACATGCTTGAGGGGGGGTCTGATATGGCAGTACACTTGTGGGTGGTAGTACTGCGTTGGTGGAAAAATTTCGAGGACTGCTGAGTCCTGACGACGGTACCTAAAAGAAATCGTATTATATTCAAATTAATTAAAAATAAAAATACGATTAATTGTATTTAAATTTTTGGCATATATTATTTTAGAAAAATGTAAAAAAGAAAGCTATTTATAATGAAAAATATAATATACAATTTGAACGGAAAAAGTATTTTTTTTTTGTTATGTTTACACAATGTTTTAAGTAATAAAAATACGCCAAAATAATTAATCATTTACAATTATAAGATAAATATTGTAATTATTAAAATTAGGCGTAAATAAATTATAATTAATATTCAGCTAGCAAAAGATTTACATAATATGTATATAATATCAGTGATAAAATGAATGATGGTAATAATGATATTAGTACTATACAATCTCTAAGGTAGTTTATATGTCTACCATTATTAATAACTGGTTGTAAATTACAAAAAGATCTCTGTACTGTAACATTTCATATAAGGCAGTAATACCTATTTTATTTATTTATAAATGTCACTTCAACGATAATTATGATGCACATGCGAAACATGAAAATGATTCACGAGTGTATACACGTTCTTTTGACCAAACAAGTGCGATATTAGGTAGGTTACAGCTGGTTTATTTTATACTGAGAATACTAATGTAACGATAAACACGATAGTTTTAAGATGAACTCGTTTCCACGGCGATCCGAGTATAAAGAGGCTATTGTATAAATACCTCCCTCCCTCATACAATAATAACGTAGTATAAAAAAATCTGCACAGAGAAAAAAATAAAACCTTGCCAAGAATGGTATAAAGAGAAACTTGAAATAAGTACACAGAATACACAATATTCTTCGGAGAGATTAAATACTATTACTATCCGTGTTTCTTTGGTTTTATCCCTTTGTTGACACAGAATAAACATTTCAAATTTATTTTATATATATATAAAATCTAGCAAAACCTTTTGTTGAGTAAGAAAAAATTTAATTGCAATATACTTAAAGTATATTATACATAAATATGCTTATTGAAAAACGAAAATTTTCCGCAAAGTTGGTAACCAATATTTTTTTTTCATTTAGTCAAAACACGTTTATTTACTTTATTCAACGATTAATTTGTTAGAATAAGTGTTGTGTTATATGCAAAAGTATTTAAAAAATAACATTTTCGTGTAAAATTCACCTCAATAAATATAACAGGAATATGAAAAATGAATACAATAAATTATATGTATTTTTTCGGGCATAACGTTTACTATTTGTTTGCGGCTATACGATGAATTTAAAATGTAAATTAAATCAAAATATAGTAGTATTTTATACACTTAATATTAATTTATAAATTATAATAATCGTTGACATTTTACTTACCGGAGAATACCTCAATGTAACAGTAGCGGGAGGTGTTGAAGGTTCGTGTCCATTTAAGTGTGTATTTTGAGGTTTAGGTGGAATAGGAGGTGTGGATGCTGGAGGTATCGTAGGAGATGGACATTTTGGTTGAGACACCTGTAGAGCACGAGGAGTAGTTGATGGAGGTGGTAACATAGGATTTTGAGAGGGCTTGATATGAGCTGTAGCTGATGCTGTGGTTGTTTCAGGCATCATATGGTTATCAAACTCTACACCATTAACTAATGGTGGAGTTGATTGTCGACTGCAAGGTGGTGTCATTGATATAGGTTCTTTGGAGACTGTAGCAGGTAAATGCTGTATAGGTTCAGAAGATGATACTCTTCCTGGCAATTCATCTAAAATTATTTAATTACTTACATATTAATTTTTACTATTATATAAATTTCACAATATATCATGTTCAATAATTAATAATTATTTTCAATTTTCCATAGTCATACACATAATATATTGAAATATTTATAAATATCACATTATTTATATTTAAAAAAAACTTATTTCAATAATTAAACACAAAAAAACAAATGATATATCATAAAAATTTACACATTTTAATAACGAAAAATCTCATTAAAAAAAACACCATTATTCATTAACAATTTTAAGTACTGTTTACCTTTCCTGGAAACTAGACTGGTGCGGAAGAGGTCAGAATTATCTGAGCCCTGAAACAATAATAATAAAATAAAAATTGTGTAAGTTCGTCTAGTTTGTTTTCAGTGCTCAATAAAATTTTATTATCATTATTATTATATTTTCAAAAAGCTATAATTTACGCCATTATAGTTTTAATAACCCCTGTTTTACGATCACGGATCTTTTGAACACAGTAAAAAAATAAAATAAAATAAACTCTACGTGGTAGTCAAGTTTACGATTCACTGAACTGATCGTAAACCATATTGAAATGTAGTATACAACAATTCAAATTCAATGCCATTAAAATGATGTCATTTTTTTTTTCTGATGATTAGTATTGTCGGATTGTGTAATATAATTTAATAGTAAACACTTCACGATAACTAGTTAAAATCATTAAAACCACTCCAATTCAAGTACAAATACTTGCAAACATACTTCAAAACAATTAATTGAATAAATTTAAGTTTTATCAAAACACATAAAATTCAAATAAAAAAATTCATACTTAGCAATTATAAATACTTAAACTATTAATAATTATTTGTTGCATATTTTTATCAGAAGCATTACATTTCTTCACTGATGTGAATAACAAACAAATTCTATCAATATAATAGACGTTATCTTTCATTAGAAAATACAATATGTTATATTTACGGGGTTTTAAACCTATGTACACATAATATTATTATATTTAATATACCTACTTAATTTTTAGATAAACCCAAGTAATCGAGTTTTAAAACTTAAGATGAAAAGTAAATTTACAATTTTGATTATAGTAATAAAATTATATTAAAATGCACATTAAATATTTTATTCAAGGTCAATTGTTGACGAACTATTAACGAGTTTATTGTAAGATAGTATATACGGGGATAAAGTAAAAACGTTAGGTAATAGGTATACACTTAACATGAATATCATCGATACACTAATAGAGATGATGGAGCGTTTATGAAATAATACCAACGAGAATAATAAATTTAAAACGTATCGATTTTATTTTCCACATTGTTTGTCCAGAGATAATATTTTGTGTACACAAAACACACGTTAAACAAGGTCATAGGTAATATAGATTATGAGAAATTAGTTGTAATAAATAATAACCGACTCGTAAATGCGTATATAAATATTACATTACCCGTTCATATTGATTAACACGTTAGATTATACATATATATATATTTTTTTTTTATTAGGATAAAGAATATATGATTACTATTTGTGACTAGAAAACGCGAGTAACGTAAAACAACTAACGACTGTTTCAGTAGCTCACAACGACTACTGTTTGCTGTGCTATAGGTTTTAATCTACGGTCTAATTAATGATTGAAAACGATACCGCCCGTGTGGGTAATATAGAATTGCACAACTGCACAAGATTTACATATGTATGTATGTCTCTCAAAACAGTACGTATTGTTTTATTTATTTGTTTTAATAAATATATAATACGAAGCTACATGTACATATTATGTGATTAGGTATGTACAGTAACTGCTAAAACATGAGTTTATTTTTTCAACACTGATTGTGTTCTTTGTTCTCGATAGATTTACGTAACTACATAATTTGTGTGAACACTGTTGTGTACATAGGAAATATCGAATAAATACATACGAGAGACGAAGAAATATGAATAAAATATATACCTTCGACGAAGAGCTCTGAATACGAGATTATTATATCGCCACCTATGTAACAACGCCGTATACGAAACCCACTCGCCAGTAAAAACTATTATCGTTAATACGAAGGAGGTTGCTTCACGGTAAAACTTAGTGAGAACATAATACTGCTACCCACTCATCAATCACATCCCCAGCCGATATCACATTAAAGAAATAGTTAAAAAACCATCACCAGTCGAGAGGGAGGAAGACGCATAAAACTAGATATAATATAACAACAATAATAATAATAATAATAATCGGTAACTCGACTAGCACATAGACAACGTCTATAGCGGATGCAAGAGCCAAGCACACGCATAATAACTTGTCCCTACTGTTCCCAAAGATATTGACGAAACAATCGATAAAACCACAAACACAAGGTGATAAAACAAGACGTGTATTACAGAAGACAGATACCGTATTGCTGTTGACGCCGCGCCCCCGAAGAAAACGATCGCGGTTATACAATATAACAAAGAAACGGACATATTTTACCGATTGACTGTTGGGCCTGTCCACGGTCATGGCGGAAGCTCGTTCAAAAGGCGGCATTTCTCAACGGAAGCATGGCCACAAACGCTGCAGTATTGTCGTCATTTGCGTCGCGAGCACAAAAATAAAATACACACGAACAGAGCGAGGAAAATAACGCACGTGCGGCTTAAATTTCGGCGCGAACGGCCGACCAAGACGGATCGTGGAATTAATAAAAAATAAATAAATAAATAAAATACCGGACGCGCGACTACAGAACGCGCACAAAGTTTACAAACGACTGGACGACTCGTGGCTCGGCCGATAGCGAAACACCCGTCGCAGTGGTTACGGCGCGATCGGCTAGGAAGGGAAACACGATAATATATCGTGTAAGGCGCGCACGCGTCTCGACACCGTCGCGCCGCCGCCGCCGCCGCCACCGTCTCTCCTACAATTTGCCGCCGCCGCGTGTATTTCCCCCAAGGGTCGTAAAAACTTTAGTGAACTTGCGTGTGCGGCGCACGTATGGCGCGGGCGGAGGAGAAAAAAAAATACGGGAGAAAATTCCTGCACGTCTGCCGAGAGATGAAAGAAAAAGAAAGAGAGAGAAAGAGAAAGAGAGAAAAAGTACAGCCGACCGAGATACCCTGCTGAACGGCGATCACATAATATAACAACTACACACATCCATCCCCCTCCCCCATTATACTTTTATTTATAAAATATCGACCCGCTGGTCATGTCGTCGAATAGACAACAGAAACAAGTGTATATATATATATATATATAGTAACTATTGTGTATATTGTAACTGTATTAATTGTCGACAAAACTATTAAACTTAATGGACTACAGAGCGGGCAGTCGATTATATATGTACGTCGATGCGATCTCAATAGACGAGAAAAAATTATCAATAAACCACCGCTGCAGTTCAGACCGTGAGAGGAGGGCTGTTGAAAATGCCCGGGCTATGAGCAATAAAAAATTCAATAATATATTCAAAGGCGGTAAAGTATATGTATATGCATATATTATATTGTATTTTGTATGTATATAAGTAAAAAAGCGGTAGAGCGGCGATGCTGCAGGGTACGGGGACGATGAGTTTTTCTTTGCACCCCCTTCATCCCACCGCAGACGGGCACGCTCGTGCAAAAGTGTTATAATAAATATTCATGTCGCTACCACTGTAAAGCGATGTCGAAAAGCCCATTATTATTATTTGCAGAAGGAAAAACATCAACGAAGATTTTTCCCCCTCCATTAAAGATAACTTTCAGACTTTCGTGTGTGCGCCCAAAAGGAAAGAGGGGTTTCGGCGCTGTTTCCCGGGAACAAATCGACGAAAATAAAAACTAAACAGTTACGGAAGGAAAAGGGTGATGGACAGGGTGGATGGGACGAATGAGCGCCCCGGGCCGACAAGATTTTACGGTCGTTTTTCTGTTTCTCTTTCGTTCTCTTTCTTTTTCTCTCCCTTTCTGTCTGTCTGTCTCCCTTTCGCTCTTACTCTCTCGCTCTCATTCCTACTAAACGTTTGACAACGGTGAGAGAAGAAAATAATATCATATTTTACGGTTTTTATTACAAAGATAATAAAGATTACACGGAACAACAAAATACGAGCTAATGTGAATGAAGGTTATGGACTGTGATTATTTTCAACACAATACTTGTTAACGATTTTGACATTGTTTAAGACCGCGTAAATAATATCGTGCTATAGAAATAAAAAATGTAAAAACGCACGAGCTATCATCGATAATAGTTTTATAATTATATTAAAATAAAATTCTCCTAATTAATTAATTATTATTTCTTTTTTATTTAATTAATTATTAATTAAAAAAAATTAACGTTCACAAAAATAATTATGTAAATATACATGACAACGCGCATGATATATTAAATAAAACATAATAGAAAATCTCAAGAACGAAAGTAAAATATGAAATTATTTACAATAATATTTGCAATGGTAAACATATAGGTAATTCATTTAAATAATGAATGTGTTTAATTTCAATAATCTACAACGTTTATAGCTTAAGTACAATTAATTAAACAAATAATCAAATATATTATATTACATATTTACATTTATACTTTGATTGGAAATAAAAATTTTAAATCGTCTAATGACTTAATCATTTATACAGAAAGACATACTATTATACTCTTGACCCTTTTTATGAGTTTTATATTTTATGACTTATCTATATTCCAAACTAAACATGATTTAAAACTCGGAATAAAAATAAAAATTAGGAAATTATTTATATAAATTACGCTTTGCATATAACTTGCTCTCGTATATAACAAAACTAAATTATCATTAAAATATAATATTTTAATCTATATTATCATAATCACCATATTGATGTATATTAAAACTTTATGCTATAATTATATTTAAAACCTAAAAATAATTTTAATGTTAAAAGAAATCTTACCTTATCACCATCATCTTCGCTATCACACTAAAAATAAAAATAAAAAATAAAACATTATTCTTTGACATATTTTTACTTTGGTATTACATAAACATGGAACACATATAATTCTAATGACACATATTGTATGAGAAATAATAGAACCTTATTATAATAATATTCACATATTGGATAAGACACAGTGGAGAGTTATTCATAAAAATTATAAAGCAATTATTATATCATTTTTAAACAATCCCCAGTTGTTTAAGCAAAAAATGAGAAAAATGCAAACATAAATACATAATTTTTTTTTCAACATTAGCAATTAAAATAAGAGCGCTTCAAACGTTTTATATAGCTTATAAATCCTATTATAAGATCAAAAATTGGATGTATAAGATATTTAAAATAAGGTTTTTCTTTTATAATTTTATAAGAAGTAAACAAAAAAACCCTGATAATAATCTTAAATTTAAACTCAGAGGTAGTAGATAATACAATATTATTATTTTCAATAAAAAAACAACAATTTATCGCTCATTAAACATTCGAAAATGCATTCTATGCTGTAATCGCTTATAATAAATAGGCAATAAGTCACTAGCCAGGAAATACAACTTTTTTTATAATAAATAATGCATTATTATAACTATAGAACAATAATTATGTTTTAGTATTAACACTTACAAGAGAATTATTATGTTTAACATATTTATTTTCACAGGCCGTTAAAAATTAATTAAATTAGTAGTTATTATTTTTTATTGTAAATTAGTAATAATTATAATAACTTCTACACAAATTATAATTAGAACATTAGTATACAAAGACAGGGGGAATGTCATCAAGTGACTGTTACTTCTCAAACATTAAATTTTATGAGCCAAAATTCATTTTTTATTACTTTATATATTATAGATTATTTTTTACAAAAAAATAGACCATATTAAATTGTTTTCAAGTTAAAAATGTTTTGAAAATATCTAAATATATATTAAAATTAAACAATTGGAAATTGTACACTTAAAATATATATATACCTATAAATAAACAGAAATTCAACATTCTTAGGACTTCTTTTTCTCAAAAAACACCTTCGAAAAAAAGTTTGAGTTTGGTTTATTATATAAGTTACATTTTAATTTAGAAAAATAAACATTTGTTGAAAAATTTTAATTACATCTATATTAATTATATTTTTATTATTACTAAAAAAAAAAAAACGAAAATTAATTTTGATTAAAAACTAGTATGCTATAAGTTCTTAAATATTCCCTCAATTTTTCGTCGTTTTGGTAATTTTCTGTAAACGTTAAATTCTACAGTAGAAATAAAAAACCTCTTATTAAACTGTGCAAAATTTCCGATCCTTTAGATAAGGTTGCATACAACTTTTAAAGCACTCTTATAATTGAAAAAATTATCACAAACATAAAGAAACACATAATTGTTCAATGAAAAACTCACGACGAAATAATTTATAATTTCTCAAAGATTTTCAGTTTCGTCAAAAACGACGAAGTTTTTCAGTTTTTATAACTTCACAATATCATATGTGCCATCTCAATTGATAAATTTACTTTACTAAAACTTTTAACAAATTTATCATCACTATGTATTTTCCAAAAAAATATTGTAAAACCAATAATTTCTAACATCTGATCAGAATCTGAAAATGATTATACGTATAATAATTTAAATGTTTATGACACAATTATCATAAATGGACTATTTTCTATTATTGTATTCTTTAATATAACAGCTGATCCTATATTCTAAAAAATGCGACAATAAAAATAATGTTATGCTAGATTACACTTAGTTGTTTACAATAACTATTAGTAACCAAAATAATTTCTAAATGTATACGAAGTTCCTAAACATTAATCTGAAATTTTTTACTCAAAATATATAAGTCAGTATTTTCAAATGATTAAAATCGATAATTGCATAATACTTACAATATACCCTCTGCCTGAACTACAATTGCTACTTGCCTATATATAAAATAAAATAAAATGTTAATCACAGAAATTAAAAATAAATTAAATAATATAATATATATATATCTAATAAATCTTACATCACTGAATCGATCTCTCGAACTTGATCGTCTTTGACCACTTTGACTAGGTGACGATGTGGATACTTTAGTACCCGATGGTCTTTTAAAAGACTGTATTGAATTCGAATGTACAACAGCAGTATCATTCTCACCTCCTTCACTGTCATGTTTTAAATCCAGGGACGAGGAATTCTATACATTTATTTAAAAAATCGTAGTTATTCTTTAAAAAAAATATCCGATATTTTCACTTATTAGATATCACTAATTTTTGTTATTAATATTATAAATACAATCTTAACATATCAGTATTAAAAAATAATATAAACAATTTATAACATTTATGACTATATGATGGTTCAAAAAAATATCTCAAAATACTTATTTTTATATCTAATATAAAATGAATTAAAAAAACATATATATATATTTAAAACAACTTGTTTCTCATAAACCATTTTTTATTTACCTAAATATGATGTTTAAAAATAATATAGTTTCTTAAAACAATTTTTGTTTTTAATCAAACTACTAACCTTATTATGATTAAAATTATTAGGTGTCGTTGGTGGGCTGGGAACACTGTATTCAGTTTTTACAGGTGTAACTGGAGTACTGGAATTACTGTCATGATGATGATTGTTGTTATTGTGGTTATGTACATGATTTCGGTGATGCTTATGATGGTTTCGATGTAAAAAGTTTTGAGATGTTGGATCTAGTCCAAGAGTCACTGCACTCTTGACCAAACACTGTTGGACGCAATTCTAAAAGTATAAACATACACACATTGATTTATTAGGTAATCATTTTATTAAACCCTACAGATATAAATCGCATGTTATGTAATGAGTTTCTCAATATTCAATATTAATAATATTGTAATATATATTTTAATAACAAACAAAATCTTTTAAATATTGGTTTATAACTACAATGAAATACTTAAATATTTAAAAAGTTCTAATGTTAATTATTATAGATAGATAAGATGTTTACCCAAACCATATTTTGATTTTTAAATTCGATAATTTTATAATAGGTAATGTTAAATGGTAAAATGAATTATTTTTACAGTAAGAAAACAAAGTAAAAGTTTGATACCACATAAAATTGTAACAATAAATATTTACTTTGACAAGTTATTATTTTCAATCTTTTGTTACTTTTACGAAAACCCATAGTTGATCATAACCATTTTTCGATCCAACTAATTTTGATTCAAATGATTTATATATATATATATATCATATTTGGGTCAAGGAGAACGAACTGAGATGAGATCTCAACGCCTATAATTTCTATTTTCTATTTGCTTTATTTATTTTGATAATAATTGTAGGAGCTTAAAATGTAAGATATGTATATATTTTAGTTTTCTTAAAAAATAAATTTACAATTTTGTTGTTAATAATAAAACTAAGTAGTCGCTAATTTATACAATTTTATAAATCAAATATTTCATGGAGTTTTAAAATACTATAATTTATTTTATTTGCAAATGTAAATCAACAAGTTAAAAAAATAACCACAAGGACATTATTTTAAATATATGAATACTGTATATACAACTAAATCTAAAATTAATATTTTTGAACATATATGAATATCACTTTTACTATATATTACATATGACTAGGTACATAAAATAGATAAAGACAATAAATTATACTAATGACCTCTTACTGATATTATCGTAAACTGCTGCTATAGTATTATATTATAAATAAACAACTATATTGGCCATATTTTTGTTATCAATAAAATAACATCAATTACTACTCAATTTATATGACTTATTTAAATATAACTCGCATCCATTTCTCAATACAATATTAATATGATATACAATTCTTAACATCCACTTTAAAAAAAAAATCGAGTATTTTATTAATATTATACACGTATACTTAATTTATACTCTACTTTAAAAACTTACGAATTATATGAATAAGTTCCCGAGAGCATTTTAATGAGGGTAATATACATTTGTTCACACCCAACCCCACTGTACTATTAAAAACATATTTTACAAGTGCTTAGGGTCATTTCATATACACAATTTTAAAATGGCAGACATAAAAAAAATAATATAACAAATACTTAATCAACTTTTTCTATAGTATTCCTTCCATACAGCATGTATTATGACTGTAATTTGTTACCCTATCAAATCCAAAAAGATAACAAACACAAGTGATTTTGGAAATGTAATTTATTATGTATTACCGTATTTCTATATTAAATCGTTTAAAAGTTAAAAAGCAAAAATTATTTATATTTTAAAGTAACAGTTAACGAAAATATTTTAGCAAATAATAACAAGTTCCTAAATATTTCCAATCACTTAAAATGTAATTTAGGTTAGACAAAATGAAATTAAATTATACTAAAATAATTTGAGTTTAAATATAAATTAACTCTACAATGTACTTCATTAATTAATAAGTGTTAAAACTACAATTAATTTTTCTATGGTGGAATTTACAGTGTTGTTTTATAAAAGTAAGCATTCATATTATATTGACTAATAAGACCTCATAAAGAATAATAAAATTGGAAAATGTGATTAAAAACAAAATATAAAACAAAGGTATATCGTAAATTATTAGTAACTAATATACTAATTTATTATTATTTATCACTCTAAAACTATTTATTACAACAATAAATTATTTAAATAGTTATTATGATAACCGATTTGATAAATAGTATTTATACATTTATTTTTTTATCTACTAATAGTACAAATATTTAAAAAAATTCTTTTAATCTGCAAGAACGAAAAAATATTTTTTGAGATAAACGTACCAATACCCAATCATTAAAAGAATCATTTATAAACCATTTTTATGAATCCTTGAATATATATATATATAAGTACGTACATACGTGTTAATAATTCAACAACAATATAGCTTAAAGGTTAACTACAGAATTTTTACGTTGTAAAAATGTATGAATAGGTATTTGAAAAGTACTTGAATTAAATGACACTGGTTAAGTGGAGTATCTGAAATTCTTAATACAGTCTACTTTAATAACTTTGATATATTAATAACAGGTAAGTGGTCTGAACCTTTAAAATCAGTTTTAATATATACCTATACTTATAAATATTAAATAAATGAGTTCAATAAAATTGATATAATATTTCTTTTTCTATACTTATATAATATTTATATATATACCCACATCGCCTAATTAGTAACCATGCATTTTTAATAAATTCAACAAAAATTAATTAAGTACACATATTTCTAATGAAATGCAATAATCATATATATATATATATATATATATACATATCTATGTATTATATAAACATTAAAAACCACACTAATTATACATCAAGAGCAACACAGTTTATTGCACAGCCAATCATTCAAATCCATTAAATTTTAAATAATTCAATTCAATTTAATTGGATTTATTTAAATAGTTATTTGAAATGATAAAATTAAAATATAAACAAATAATAATACTTGTAAAACACGTCATATACGTGCGCGCGCACACAACACGTGTAAAATTACAATATTCTATTATTATACAATAATACATATATTAACTATTGTAAACTAAGTAAATTATTTTTTTTCTTGTAAATTATTACATATATATATTATTTTGATATTATTGACGTAGGAACAAGGTTCCCGCTGTCGAAAGATTGCATCGGTGGAAGGTCGGCATGTATATAATATGCGGTTCGGGAGCATGGGATTTACTTGAGTTCAATTTAAACCCAACGACGAACAGGCCAGTTAATACACAACGAATATGAAACTAACGTAATATCATTATTTTATGCGTATATTTCAAGACCGTAAAAAATGGTTAAATATTTCCATTGGGATTTTTTTTTTTAAACCCGTTTTGTATTAACGATGTTCGACCGAGACGCTATATACCAACATATATATATATATTAAAACAAGATCGTTATAAAATATAGCATTATAACTAACCTAATCTTAACACATTTATATGAAACATTGATTTAAATTATTGTTTTTAGTTATAGTTGAATTAATGTTCAATTTAAGCTAACAATTCAACTCTTTAAATAAAAAACTGGGAAATTATATTCAAACTGTATATAAATGTGTATTATAGGCGTAACATTAATTAGCAGGTAATGTTACCATTATAATGACCTCACCAATTTTTCGTTGAACATATAATAATATTCTTATTAAAATTGATAATAAACAGTAATTACTATTTATAATCAATGTCCAAGGATATTAATAACGCATTGTTCTTAATGTACATATAGCTGTTCCGCTTGTTTTCATCCGAGAATTAGGAATTCTTTTTATACGTTGCGTTTTTTATTTTGAACGATTAAAAACTCTTGTTCATATATATATAGAAATAGTATCAAAAATCCATGATATTTCTGAATTCTTTTTTTCCCATCAATATTATATAACCTTTCCAAAAAGCTCGATAATAATTATTACACCGATAAGTATGAAAGAAAAGGCTTTGTAAACAACAAATAACCAGGCCGACCGCCTTCAAACTGCATAATACATAGGGATCATTACTTTAATAAATCGAAAGTATAAATATATGTACGTTTCTCCCCGTATATGAAATCCCGTAACGCGTAACAATATTATCGCGTTTAGACGCGAAAATCAACGTAAGTGGAACAACAAAGAAAACAACGCGGCCGGGTCGACCGACAGACAAACGCGCGTGTCTAGACCATCACGTGCGGACGCGCTTACGACCCCGTGCAGAACGATCGCCGCCGCGAGCAACGGAGAAGAGATGCTGACGACTGCCGCCTACAGAGTGCGACTCGGCGGCACGTATCGATCGATCGAACGGTAACCGACCGCGGCCGAACCGCCGCCGCCGCCGCCGACGGTCATTGCTTTTGTGTGTTCGATAAGATTGTTGTTGATGAAACGGTAGTGGTCATGGTGGGGGCGGTGGTGGTGGTGGTGGCGGTGGGGTTGGGAGAGGTTCGCGTCGGAACCGGCTTCGGGTTCACAAAACGCGCGCCGCACGCCACGCCACGCCGCGCCGGCCCACCGACGGGACACGGATGAACATGACACAGACAAATTATCCTTCTTCACCTCCCCACCGACCGGGTTTAACAACACAAACGACAGTCGGTCGCACACGGCCCCGTACTGTATATATATAAACCTATTACCACGGTTCTTCTTTTATGTTTATCTTTTAAAATTCGATTCTCGTTCGGCGGTGTACGGAAATCAATCTTGTTTGTTAAGATACACGATGATTAATGTACGCGCCGGTTCGAATGATACGTGCGAGATGAGATTATTTATTTATTTATTTTTTTGCAAAAGCACACCGATTACGGTTCTGTACAAATATAACGTTTTACGGAAAAGACGTACGATTTATTGACAGAAAAATAACAATAATAGACGTGAACAACAACGCAACAGGTTACAATTAAGTAGGATACCATAGTTTCATCAATTATACTATACATAATATATATGTTTTTTGTCAACGCCCAACAGGCACTTGAGTAAGCAACGCTAGACGCGAATAATCGCCAATAATATCGGCCGACATTAATCCCGATCATACATATGTATGTATTATTTATTGGTAACTTTATCCCAGACGTTCAAGTACGTTGACGTGTGCACGAAGAGAATCTATTAATTAGTTTTACGGGCGGTTTGCCAACAATAGAAGAACGCGATTGGAAATATCAACGTCTTATTTTCATCGCAACGACTTTGTTGAAGGAAACTTCACGTACGCGTACTAGAGGGAGAGGGCGGGTGACAGAGCACTCGCTCTCCTCTCGGGTCAGTTTAACCGTGTGCGGAAGGGTGGGCGATTCACTTAGGTCAGACGACCCGACTGCTGTGCATCAGTAAAAACGGCCAAAGAAGCTTTTACTCGCTAAACACTAAACAAATTAATCGAGTTACAAACACATCGCATGGAACTCGGAAAAAGAACACGGCACGGTGCACGACACGCAGGAATACAATTTAATTAAAACATCGCAGACGCAAGAGATAAACATATTTACACCGTCGGAAATTATTAATATTATTATTACTATTGGACGTTCCTGGTATTATTTAATACGAGGATACTCCGGTAAAAACATTTAGTGTTCTCAGTGAACATTATTTTTTTATTTATAAAATAAAAACGAACCTATTGAGATTTTTAAGTAATTATCAATTGTGCAAGATTCAAAATAATATTTACACAGACAAAAAATTCATAACCGTTGACATACAAATAAACATCCGTCAATTTCTATAATAATTAATTATTAAAGTAATAAATGCATGTTCATAATAATAAAGGAATGAGATTCAGAATATCTCTAATTACGATGTATGAATATTGAAACAAATCGAATTTGAATACGCTATAAATATAATACTTATATTAAGTATAATTTATAAGATACCATGTTATTATTTAATTTTCCGTTTAATCATATTACATTTATACAATATATTATTAACAAATACGTTGAATACTAAATTAATTAAAATGAAATTGCTGAATTTTTTTTTATTTGTAACATTCGTAAAACTCGTTTTTTCCCTGATGTAATGTACTCATATGAACTACCTATAGATAAATAATTCTTTTTTAATTTTTACATTTAGAAGTACATAAAAACACCTGTTAAAATATATTTTCTCTCAATGACTTTTTGAATATTTTAGGTTTTAACATATTTTACAGGATTGTTATTATTGTTGTTATTATTATTATATTATTATTTATTATTATTATTATTATTATTATTATTATTATTTTTATTATTATTGTCATAACTAAAGTTAAAAATTTGTTTACAAAACATGAAACATAAATAACCCTTATGAGAATATTAGTGAAAATAATAAATACCCACAAACATCATATATCAATTGTTAGCTATTAATTATGTACTTACTAACAACTTTGGAAATTAGACTATATTGTATAACATCAATTATGAATAAATTTTACTAATATTATAAAATAAATATGTTTTAAGTATTTTGGAGAAACATGTTGTAGAACCAACCAAGTATAAAAATATAAAGCAAGAAATCTATGAAGAAAATGAATAAATAAAATGTTTATCTAATAGTTTCCTCTGTAATTTACATTAACAGTTATATACAAATTATACATAACAAAAGAAATGGTGAGAAAAAACTTTTAATACTAATACCTAATAATGAATATTAATGTTATTCTATATTATTATATGCCCAAAATAAACAAGTTCACTTAAACAGTTATAAAAAATGTTTTCAAGAATGTGAAAATTATAAATAAATTTACTATTTAAAAATCACTCCTATTTTTGTGAAGGTAGTATTAAATATAATCTATTACAAGAATTGTTTTTGTTACTGTTGTTTACATAATATAAGAGGGTCAAATTTACTCAAATAGGTAGATAATATATATATATAATATAAGTATAAATTATTTTAATGAACCCAGTAATCAATAATCAAGTTGTACCTAATTAGGTATTTTATTGAACATGCAATTATCATTGAACTTTGGTTGTAATTAATATTTAATTTAGAATCTAACTTATACAAAATACAAAGAACAATTTTGTAATCCTACAAAATGCATTAGAATTTAAAAAAAAATTATTTGATTAAATGGGTATCAATCAGAACAATAGTTTATCAATGGTGAGATAAATTTTAATTTAAATTAAATTAATAACACAATACATACTATAATATGCATACATTTAAGATAAAAAAGAAATATATTTAGATACTTTAATATATAGCTAGTTCCAACATTATTATCCATCAAATACTAACTATATTTATTATTATAATAATAATTTCAACATGCAATTTTTTTTAATTGGTTTATACCAAATCAACTAAGTTTTTGAGTCCAAGAGCAAAATATAAAATAACTATATTTGTTTATAATGATATATATTTTATAATGATTAATATTTCTAAAGAAACATTTGACATTTGGCTAATTTATGCTCGATTTCTAATATTTAAAATTATCTTAGTAACTTACACTTATAAGTTCTATGATGCAACATTTAAATTCATATTAAACCCAATCATGATATAATTTATTTAAAAATAAAAATAATACATTTACCCAGTATATTGGTATATTGGAAAATTATGAAACGTGTAACAATAGAAACCTAACAAATATAGAACATTTCCTTAAGGCAAGTGTTTAAAAATTAAAAACTGTAAAACTAACTGTAGGTTAATTAACCTGTATATTAATTATCTATTATTAATTACTACATTTTTAATAAGCTTATTGCATAAATTCATTAATTTAGTTGAAGATTATTTACAATTTGATTCTATGAGGTAATAAGTACTTACATTTCTATAAATTATACTTCTATACTACAATATTCTATGAACTATCACTTGGAAAGGAAATGATCTACTAGGTACTGTAGAGTGGAAAGTACTGTCAAAAACTGTTTTTATCTTACATATACCTATGTGTATGATATAAGGTATACGTGTAATATCATATAGTAAACACTCATTAAAACTACATTTTTTAAAACCGTTTAGCATTCAAGAGAATTAATAAAATTGCAAACAATTAACAATTTATAACTATAAATCTAATTGATAGATTAATAAATAAACAAAAAATAAAATGTATGAAAAACATGAATAATGAACAAAACATACATTTTTACCTATATACCTACCCATTTACTTATCATTTATCATTTTATTTTATGTAGAAATACATTCGTATAGATATAAGTAGGCATAGGGACCTACTTAAAGGTAAATACAATATTGAATAAATTAATAAAAATTAGGATTATTCATAATTAATTCACTACACAACTTAATTAAAAGATAAGTATTGGTCACCTACCAATGTTTATATTGAATTTTTTTCAAAATAGAAGTAAAACCAAATTAGATAAGTACTGAATAAATTATTATTTTATATATATATATATTATAGATACAGGTTAATGATATTAGATGTAACATATATGTTATTCCCAATTATTAATTAATCTTATTTAATCTTATTAATCCCAATTATTTTTAGTAAAAATTATATTAACGTATTTTCCTAAAATACATCAGTTTAATAATTATCAAGACTGCCAATATCACACTCCTCAAATCAAAGCTGCTGTCGAAAGCTACTGAGATGAAGCTATACAAAACCGTTATTAGATTATGGAGTTGAAACTTGGACATTGTCAAAAACAGATGCCAACAGGTTAAAAGTATTTGAAAGGAAGGTGGTAAGAAAAATATATGGAACAGTGAATGAAGAAGGACTATGGAGGATACAGAGCAACAACAAAATAGAGAAAATTTTATAAAATGAAAATATTGCGAAATGCATAAAATCATGCAGGATCAGATGGTTGGGTCATGTTGAAACAGTGAATGAGGAAATAATGGTAAGAATGAAGAATGACAGAAAAGGCAGAAGAACAGAAAATGATTGAAAAGACAGAAGAATGTAAGAAACCAGAAGAAAAGGACGTCAAAGGAGTAGAAGGCTGGGTGAAGTAAAGAAAGATCACAACAGATGAGTATACGGACCTGGAGAAATGTCATACAGAACTGGATGAGTAGAGAAGAATTGTTTTAGAAGCCAAGGGCCACTACAACAAGTAGAACTAAATAAAAAGGAAAGAAATAATTATCGAGAAAAAAAACTTTTTTTATCTAAAAACCTAATCTACAACAATCTCCTAAAGATCTATAAAATGTTTAATATGAGTCAACAAAAGAAGGAATATAATCTGTATGAATTACAGTGTAAGGACTATCCGTTGGTATGATAATGCCATTATTGATGTATATAAACATATTTAATAAGTTTAGAGTTTGTATTTATTATAAAATACATATTCATTTATGTAATTAATACAAATGGAAAGTATATTTTTACTACTTTAAAATGATATCTAAAAATTTATAATTTTGGAAATTAATGAGTATCTAATCAATTTATTTCATCATATAATTTAGTGTTCTAAATACATGCTTATTTTTAGTTTACCCAGAGTTGTACAATAAATCATCCATAAATAGAATTGTAATGAATTAACATGAAAGATGTAGTTATTTAATTGTTTCTTGGCTATTAAATAAATATCTAAAATGTATTCAAAAACATTTTTATTTGATTATATTATCACATACCATTTGTCATATTTTATCTTAAAACTATTCAATGAATACTATTCTTAAGGCTATGATTATAAATAATAACTTGAACATTAATAATCCTGATATATCAAAAGCTATTTTCAGATTATAAGTATCTAAAGGTAATATTAATCAAACATCTTTGATAAAATATACCTTACTAAACGTAAAGGTTTAGACAAAATTAAAATTTGAATATTAGAAGTAATTTAGTATAATGAAAATCATGAAAATACTTGGAAAATATAGTAATTTTACTACAAAATGAAACACTATAATCTATATGTGTTGCACGCATGGGCATATGTATAGAAATAATGTGGATATGAATCACTTACCTCCAGATCTTCATACGACTTGAAGGAAAGAATGGCAAATCCGTCGACAACGTCCTCGTCGAATAAAGCTGTCTCCTTCTTTTTTCTACGGTTCGGCGGTGGAGGCCTCTGAGCCTTCTCCTTGATTGATATTTCATCTTCTTCTCCGCTGTCCAGCTCATGTTTCTTAGCGTGCATACGCTGAGCCCGTTCACGGCGCTTACTGCGTTTAATACGCTGTTGTTTTATGTCCGGTTCCATATTATCACGACACGTCAGTCGTCCGGCACACAACAAACTTCGACCCGTCGCACGCCAATCGGCCGGTCATCTCGGAGGAGAAACGAAGAATATCACAAGCCCGTCTGTTATCACATTGGTGGTGCGCGTATGACGATCGCACGAATTCGGCGCAAAATAAGTATGACGAGAAACAAACGTCAAACTAATCGATTTCACAACACGACTACGCGGTGAGAGAGATCATGTCACGGGGGAAACAAATCGGTAAGTACGACCAGAATTACAATACACCGTCGGGCACAACCGGACAATTACGTCGAGAACGGGTGCGTTTATTATATTTTTATTTTTTATTGCGGAGGGCCTACACGATCACTTCGTCGGAAACACGGAGACGGCGTATCACATCCTTTTTGACGTCGGTGCTCGACGATTAAAAAAAAAAAAAAAAACACCTTTGGCGGACGAGAATAATAATAATAATAATAACAATACGACGACGACGACGACGACACGTACGACAAACTTGGAAGCACGGACCGGAGGAGATCGCGGACGTCGAAACGAAAACGCGTACGGGGCAATTGATTTAACAAAACACACACACACACACGCCACACGCATACAAACACAGACGTCGGCGGCTATCGGCGGCAGGCGGTGACGGTGAACGACGGACAAGAACGCGTACACACACAAACTCACTTGTCGCCGTCGCCCGTCGGTTTCGGTCGGGCTCGGGCACGTAAAAAAAAAAAAAAAAACACACACACACGCGCGTTCGTTCACTGTCTGCCTCGCTCGCGCACGCATACGTCCGCGAACATATACACGCACGCTTACTGTCTGTCTCGCTCGCACACGCATACATCCGCAAATATACACACACACACACACACACCCGTCGACGACGGCGCGCGGCCGGGGAACGGTAAACGCGGTGGTAATCACAACAAAGCTGCAGCCTGAATGACGGGAAATCCGCCGCCGCCGCGGTTGGCACGCACTGGGCGAAACGCTTTCGGCCCGACAGTGTGGCCAATTAAATGCCGCGCGCTATAATCGCTACGGCCGGCCGCGGCGGCAATATTTTCTAAACATTCGACGTTCGCCATTAGTCGACGCCGCGACGTGACGTATGGTGATTAACGCCGTTGTCACCGCGGTGTGCGGCGGCAATTCGCTAGGCGCTCGGACGTCCCGTTCGCCGCGGGCGATGTCGACGGATCGACTACCGAAGCACGTTTTCCTTTCCTTCTCTCTATTGTTACCAATGACAATTCGTTCTTTTATCTATTTATTTCGGCCGCGCGCGCGCGCGCGACCCCCGAGTCATCACGTCTTATACCAACAGTGTTATTGTCGGACGACGCATTGTACGTTTTGTTTGTGCACGAGCGCCTATACCTGCTCTGTATTGTAATAACGTTGCAAATCCCGTTCCGACTCGACCGCTGTATAATTGTCATGAGATACGTTTTTGAAATACTTCGTTTTACGCGATTTGGAAGGAGTAATTGTTTTTCGAGACGGCATGGGCGTTTATGAAGCTGTAGATAAACAATCGAAAAACATATATTTTTCAAAATCACATAATTGGATCAAAAAATGATTCGAAAATTATTAAACAAATATTCTCGTTGCAGTATTCGAAAATCATGACTTCTACCATTTCGTATAAAGTTAAACTCAAAATACGACGAATATAATATTTTTTATTTATACGTAACGTTGGTTTTTTTTTTAAATTATTATTCTTACACTTACATTTGTTAATTTTTATTTAAACGTAATTATAAACACTAAAAAATGAACGTTCCGATTATTTGTTAGATTACTTAAATTATTCATTTTAACTGTTTAAAGTTTGGCATGTTCAGGTTTACATGTAATATACACAATATCATTTTGTTATATTAAAAGTTCTCGCAAGTTTGCCGACTAACGTTTAATTTTTAAATCCGTCACTACGCCTACCCGACGGTCCGTGTAAATACGAGGAGTTATTAAAAGATCGAAAGCAACGCAACGAAAAACATTATTTAATTTTCGCGTATGCTATTGTCCTATTATAAGGACTTTTATCTTCGACGAATATGACATAAAATAATCTAATTTTAAAAATGTGCGAACAAAATATAAACAATAATACGATATTTATTAATCTAACACTTATCAAATAAAACATTAGGTACGTGATGTTATAGTACAAAATTGAAATTATAAATATATTTGTATTTAAATCAAGGGAGATTTTTTTTTATATTCCTATAAATAGGAAACAATTCGAGCCTTAATTATTATGGACGACAGTGTGTGGGGTGACGCAGACCGATATTGGAGATCTTCGACATGAAAATACGAGCACGTTGTACTATAAATGGATTAATGTATTTGAAATATTTAAATGTGCTTTATATAGTGTTGTTAAAATTAGTTATTACTTCTTGTCGTCTTTCGCGTACTGCAATACACAAAATTATGTTATATTCGCGTGTCGGTAAGTCGTTTGAACGCCATTACCGCCGGTCTCGTCCACCGTAATTATAATAAATTATACATTGATTCGGTTTGGCGATAGGTAAACCGATTATATTATAATATAACGGGGATTATATTATTATTATTATTTACACCGCGTTTAATTGTCACGATTATGTATGCGTTTTAGCGTTTTATAAGATTATGGGTATTGTAAGCATTGTGAAAACGACCGTACATTGTAATACGGTAATAACGAAATTAGCGGGTGTAAAACAAACTACCACTACGCATACGTATACACGGTATATAGCCATAACGAATAATTATTAATTATTTTAGGATTTGTATACTACATACATCAAATACGACTTTACTAATTAATATTACTTAAATTTAATGGTATTCTTTCTAAACTAGATATGTTCGACTTCGGCCATTTTCTATGGACTTACAATATTTAAAAAATACGAATGGCGTATTCAGATAATAAGATCCCCATTGAGTAGCGCCCGTCTCATTTTTATTTCAAATAAAAAAATTGAATCAAATTGTACAATGGACAGAATGCCTAATGTTATGTTCATGCTGGTACCGCAAGGGAAATTGGAAAACGAAATTGATCGTTGGGTATAATATTAAATGTTTATTACATATTAAAATACAATTACAAAATTAAAATAATAAGAGGCTCTGTATATGATCGTTGGTCTGCCACGACTAACTCTGCAGTTAGGCTCGTCCAGCACAAGCATCTTTGGAATTCGCTGACCAAAGCAATCTTGTTACCGGACGGACACAATGTCACGTAGGCCATCGTACGCTATTATAGGCTATTGTACTATACTAATATAATATAATATTGATAAATATACGTACATAATACTATTATATGTACATACGTACGATTATAACACTTCGTATATTATATATTTAATATTTTAAACGAATATATTATGTAATAATTAAATATTTTTAAATTTTAAATTTTTAGTAATCAAACGATAGAAAGTAAAAATAATCGCTTTTGTAAGCGGTTCTCAAAATACAGTCTATTCCTGAAAATACATCATTGAATTATTAACTATTAAATTCAATATTTTTATTACACTTACATAATATTACTTATTATTGTTATTATGCATTTTAAATTGATCTACGTTGACTTTTTTCTTGAAAATAGAAAGTTGAAATTGAATTTTCAATATTATAGCATGTGTCTGATGGACTAATACAACGTATTCTATTTCCCTGATGTTTTCACATAAATTAACTCTATAAGAAAAAAAACAATAACGTATTCATGAAACTTACAATTTACATATAAAACACACGCGATCGTTTCGACATTTGACATTTTTGAGTGGTTCAGCAAATCTAATTTTACATTAATTTCTTTTTTGAACAAGCAATTATTTATTGAAAATAGAATTGTTTACCACAGTATTAACTATATTCTCCGATCGTATTAGACGTGTATTAGACTTGCATCGTATCAAGAATGTTGGTTAAACACTATTATTAACTAAGAATTTGTTTTCAAAAATAAATGTAAAATGAATACTTACGTATATTTAATTCTTGTTAAATATATTATAATAATATCCGAACAACAATTATGGGCCGCGACGAATACAAATAAATTTAAGTATGTCTAGTTAATATTGTTTTCACTTGAAATTATTATATGCACGTTCATGTCATACATTTGCAATTGTTTCTAAGTCCATACGGTGAGATTAAACAGCATTCCGAGTTTGAAAATCTAGCCGTAGATTTATCATATAAATGGAAAGATGTTACTTGTTTAAATTTAATACTCGATCATTTTCACGACGACATATTAGACAAATCATTTTATAGAGCTGTGACTGGAATACCATTTTTTAAAGTAAGCAGATACATTATACACTATTATATAATTCGTTATATATATCTGTCTTTAAATTATTAATATTTGAAATTATTTATAGATATTAGTTAACGACTCGGAAGATTTGGCATCGCCAAATTTTCAAACATGGCAAATTTTAAGTCAAGTTAGAAAAGAAGGATGCAACATGAATATAATATTTTTACTTAATGCCGATCAAACAATAAGATTATTAAAATTTAGTGACAAGTAAATTTCTATTTTTATTTTTTATTTATATAATTTATATTGTTTTACTTTTGCATTTTTAGACATAGATTGTTGGATTCCAGAACTAAATTTATGCTATTACACGATCGTAGACTTTTTATCAAGCAATATCATACATTATGGACAAAAATTATTAACGTTGTGTTCATTAGGAAGTATCGTCTTACAGAAATGTATGAATTATCAACAGTTCCATATCCTGCTCCAATCAAAGGGGCATTGGTTACATTAAGACTAGATTTATGGAGTAAACAAAAGTTTCACAAACAAAACAACTTGTATAGGGATAAAGTGTCAGATCTACAAGGAAACTCGTTGAAAGTAGTTACTTTTGATTACATTCCATCTGCTATAAAAAAGTCATCAATAAATGAAAATGATGAAAACAGTGGTTATACCAAGGGTTTAGAAATCGAGGTATTATTAATGTATTCAAAATTTGTTAAACTATGGTTTTTAAGTAATTATCAAGTTTTGTGGTTATAGGTTTTGAAATCACTTGGGAGTGCAATGAACTTTATTCCAACTATATACGAACCAATGAATTGGCGTACTGAACAATGGGGTAAAAAACAAATTAATGGATCCCTATCTGGATTGTTAGGAGAAGTATGGTCTGCCAATGCTGATTTGGCATTGGGAAATTTACATTACACACCTTATCATCTAAATATTTTAGACTTATCCATTCCATACAATACAGAATGTCTAACGTTTTTAACATTTGAATCAAAAACAGACAACTCTTGGAAAATTTTGATTCTACCTTTCCAGTAAATAATAAATAATATTAATTTTAATAAACATTTACACATTGTTTGTTTTAGATTAAATATGTGGGTCGGAGTACTTATTACACTTCTTATTGGAGGTTTTATATTTTATGCCTTTGCAACAGTTCATAGACATATTGAAGACACTAAAAATAATGTAGAAATAACAAATTATACTTATAAACAGTCTGAAGCATTAAAAAATGATCTTACTACAATAAAAGAAAATATAACTGTTAAAAATAGTTTAAACATTATTAAAAACATATTTAAAAAACCAAAAATGTCGGAACAAAAATTTATATTAAGTCATACAGAAAATAAGAAATTAGAATGTACAAATAAAGATTTTGGTGGATTATATTTATTTGAGAACATAGGAAATAGTATACTATATACATATGGCATGTTAGTCGCTGTATCACTGCCAAAAGTCCCTAGTGGATGGGCTATACGAACTTTGACCGGATGGTGGTGGATGTATTGTTTATTAGTTGCGGTCGCTTACAAAGCCAGTATGACTGCGATTCTAGCTAATCCAGATACAAGGTAATAAACAATGTTTATAATACTGATTAATATCATTAATATTCACTTAATTTATTCAATATGAAAAAAAAAATCCATGCATTTAACAGAATTACAATTGATACATTGGATGCTCTCGCTGATAGTAATGTGGACTGCGGAGGGTGGGGAAAACAACCAAAAGAATTTTTCATGACTTCTTCAGATAAAATTGGACAAAGAATTGGTCAAAAATTTCAAGAAGTTTATGACATTGATGAAGCTGTTGATCGGGTATCAAAAGGACAATTCGCATATTATGACAATATACATTTTTTGAGATACGTTAAAGTAAGGCAGACAATTAAAATATATGAACAGAAATTACAGTCAATTAATGGTAACTTATATTATTTAAATTTTATTATATTATGTAATTAATAATTGGATAGGATATTTGACTAATTGTGAATTTAAATGATTTATTTACCTTCCTATTTTACAAAATTAGATGTAGAAAACATTTTAAAATTATTCTTATAATCTAAAAACGTATACTGATAGAAAGTAAATATGTTTTGTATAAAAACAGATACATTTCTTTAAAAATTGTATTAAAAAAATACATATTATAATTATAAATTAATATTATATTAGATAAGTCTAATATGGGGTATCAATGATTATAATTTATTAAACTTGTTTGTTTAAGGTTCACAGAACGATTCGAGTAAAGGAGATTTCACACTTCATATAATGTCAAATTGTATAATTAATATGCCAATATCATTAGGGTTACAAATAAATTCTCCAATAAAACCAGCAGTTGATAGATTTTTAAGGAGGGTAATCGAGGCAGGTTTAGTAAAAAAATGGTTAAATGACGTAATGTTAGACACAATAATACTTGAAATACCGCAACAAATAGAAGAAATTAAAGCACTTATGGACTTAAAGAAACTTTATGGGGCATTTGTTGTTTTGGTCGCTGGTTATATTTTAAGTGTCTTAATATTGTTATTTGAAATTGCTTACTGGTACGGAGTGGTAAAGAAAAATCCATTGTTCGATGAATACGCTTTAAACTGTTATATTACGCACGAAAAATAATTATAATACAATATATACCACTACAATATTATTAATTATTTTATTATTTATTGTAATTTTCAAAACTTAGTTTTTAATCAGTTAAATACTCATACATAATTAAAAAAACAATTATACGAGTTCAATATTTTAATTATTTCAAAATAACTAATTTAAAGTTTTAAAAACCATACACAAGACCAAACAGTAGTGCTACCGTCTTTTAAAACCATATTTTTTTCGTTCGTAAAATAGATCTGTCTTTGAACTTCCCAGATTTACAATTTTGGGACATCCATCTCTCTGTAATCAAATATGGTGTTGTAAATGAGAAAATGTAATATACACAATATTACAAATAAGACTTACATCTTTTTCTTGAACTGTACATTCCTTACAGTAATAGGCGTCCGATACACCAGGTCCACCACATATAACACAACGGCCCTGATACGAACCATAATTACATTCATCACAAATACGTACTAGTGTACATGGCCTGACATATGAATCGCAAATAACACATTTACCATCACATTTTTCACACAGACAACCTATAGCTATTAAAACAATCGATATTTAATAAACGGAAAACAGTATAGATTATTATTATTATTACTATAAAAACATTAATAAGATTGTTTATATACTACACTTACCGACACCAGGTTGTTTACGACAAAATATCAAATCTGGATGATGTTTAGCCATCTTGTAAACTTATTGATTTTGCAAAACGTTTTAATTGTAACTTGAAAACAATATTCTTAACCGGCTTACTACTTATCGTGCAAATGTCGTCAAACAATTATTAAACCAAACAATGATACATATTTTCAAACACCGTCTAAATATCAAATAAACAAAATGTCAAAGATAAAATGTCAGTGCATCCAATCACAGTAATACGATTACATGTATGGTGATAAAACACAGTGTTACCATTTCTCTATACAATTCCTTACCAAATGGTGTTCATCGCGGTTATTCAAAATCCTAAGGATGTTAGCTTTAATGTATAAACTGTAATATAGTTTATATGTTTGATTTTTTACACTGTCGGTGAAACGTAATAAAAATTATTTCGCAATATTAACTGTCAGATGTCAGTCAATTTAAATGAAGAACAGGGTCAAAGTAGTTGAAAAATTAAAGAATCGTCGTTATTACGTGTAATATTGTATGTGCCGAACGTTTAAGTTTCGGATAAGCAATCTTATATTTTGACATTAATGTAGGCAAATTTGCTGTTGGCTAAGACATTATTACAGTAAATTTCAGGTTATCTATACGTACATTTGAGAGTTTACCGTTTAGATATACCGAGATTGAGTGACAAGTGTATTGAAACTCTGATTGATTATATATTATGTAATGTGTATTATGAATTAAATATTATTTAAAACTTAATGACAATAGTAAATCGTTGTAGCGAACGGAAAAAAATATTCTGATCGAGAGGGAAATCGTTTATTATAGTCTGTATAGTGTTTAATATTATGGTTATTGTAAAACGGTTTCTTTAAGTGCTCATAAAAAAAAAAAATAAAAAAAAATGATAAGATTTGTAAACATTTATTGAACATAATAATTTTTATGATGTTAGTGACTTCTTACCGTAACCTTGCATCACAATTTTAAGTTTTTTGAACATTTACATTTGTTTTGTGAAAATACATTTTAGATTAAATAGCATAGGTGTCATTTATGTAATATTAGTATTTAGTATATATATCTTCCATTAAATAATTTCAAAATTAAAATTCCAAAAGGAAAACCAGTAAAAAATACATATCTGTTATTTTGCTTTCGAACTTTCTATATACACAAATAAATGTTATAGCTCTGCGATTGAAATTAATAATTTATAAACTCATTATTTGTCAAACGTATATAAAAAGCATATTATCGACTAACTGTATTTATTAAATTGATAAAAATGTCAAGTGGTCTAAAATACTGTAGACATCCAGATGGACCACTCTTTTTTTTTTATACATACTCGTATGCATTATAATTAAGTTATATGTACACAGATTATTTATTTTCAAACTTGACTAGGATTTCGTTATTGGAAAAAGAAAAAAAGAAGAAAAAAATGATATCTATACTTTTCTGTACGAAACGTATTTTATGATCATATATTAAAACTAAAACAATTGACATTCAAAGAAGTATGTGTTTAATATCTATTAATTGTTTGTCGTTTTATACACATGCGTGTATACATTCTATTACAATTTTAGTTTTTTTCGACGTACCGCGAAAGAGTTAACGACATAAATGTAACTTATATTATTTAAAATTCTACGCCACGCGTAATTATAGCACAGTAATTCATTCGGATCTGATAAAATTATAGTAAATAAACCGTATGGACGAGAATGCATGAATGGTTGACCGATTGACTAAGATAAGCGCAGTCGCTGAACTATATAACAACACGATGTTATACAACACGTAAATAAAGGGTTACGACAATTTTTACATCGCACGAGTGGAAAAAAGGATAAATTAGTCACTGAAACTCGAAGGGGGCCCCGGTGCCCGCGATGTCTCTTAGGTGTTGTATTTTATTCCAGTTTGTGGCCGGTAGAAAAATAATTTGAATAATATGTTTCGAATGTGTTGCGGACGTGATAGTTCTATTGCCGGCCACTCGGGGGATATACTGCACGGCGAATATTACACGAGACCGACAACATTTTTTGTTCTTTTAACAATCGTTATATTTTCGTTATACTCGTAAACACTCAATTTCCTTATAAGCATATATGTTAGTTTTTTTCAATACAATATGGGAAAAAAATGTAAAAGTCTACGGTGATTTTATTTAAAAAAATAAATAAAAAGGTGTTTAATAGTTTTTAGATTTTATTGTCAACATAATAATTATTGTTTTCGATTAAAGTGTTTAAGATATAAAACCGCCACGCCCGCTTTAATCGTGCGTCGTATGAAGTCGGTCTAGAAAAAAATAAATATTTTTTTTTAATAATGTAATTTTATTTCTCTCAATTGGTTTTAATTATCGACGTTCAAGTGTTTCGGCTAGTATAAGATCGAAATATTAAAATGTACTATATTAATTATTATAGTACACAGTACAGTATATATATTCGTGTAATATGTGTCTATTACACGCGTGCGAGTGGGTATTATGTTTTTTTGTTTAAGGACCGTTCTTATTTCTAAAACAGTTGTATTTCTAAGATTAAAGTGATTACGCTACGCGCGGCCAATTAAAAATAATTTGACAATATGCCTTGATCAGCATTCTGTGGTATAAAAAAGCAGTTTTTTCCTCGAGTTTAACGACAATCAGTTTATTCTACGTTTTTAAATTTGTATACAAAAATCGTTTGTTTTTTTTTTTTTATATAAAAATATAAATCGCAATGTGCCTCGGATCCGGTCACGTTTTGAACTTCCGGCGTTTTGTTTTTTTGTTTTCGTTCAACGTTGTAATCATCAATACAAATGAAACGATAGTGAACATTGATCATATGTTCGACTGTCGGGAGAAGTTGGCGTGTGTGTAACGGCCACGAGGACTAAAAGTTTTAACACCCATTTAAACGTAATGGAAATCGACGGGCGAAGAATTTTTTTACGGTGCACATAAACGACACGGACAACAGCACGGAAAATGTGCAGCAAAAGTGATCAAATGGGACGTCGCAAAGGCGACATTTGAATAGCAATCGACGCTATGAACACCCGTAGGTTATGATTATTTGTTATGTCCGCAATAAATACAATTCCGTGTGTGTCGTCACGGGCGCATGCCGGTCAAATATTACTGTTACAAAACGAAAGCGAAAGAAATGTGAAAACGTTTATTTCGCATTTGACGGGTTCGTCGACTTCGTACGAAAGCGACGACAATCGGAGCGCGAGCCGCGCGATATCCCGCGGGGGCAGCGTGTCCCGCCGCGTCACGGGCAAACGTTATCCGGGATCGCGCGATTTGAACGCGTTGCCGGGCACGTCAGACGCCGGCCGGACAGCGGGAAGAACGCTCGTGGCGCGAGACGTCCGACAAACACGACCGGCAGCGGTCGAAATTCCGCGGTGACGCGACCGCCGCGAGCCGTCTTCTCTGGGCCCGGCCCGGAAAAACCCGCTCCGGGCGTTACGACGGTCGCGGTACGAGCCGTTAAACCCCACCCAGCCACGCATTCTCGTCGCGCCGAAATTGTCTCCGTTTACGTAATACGTATGTCTCGCGCGCGCGCGCGCGCGCTCCGGCACGTCACAATTTTGATCATCCGGTCCCCGGCGATATCGTAAAATGTGTTTTCCCGTAATCTCCGATCGTAAACGATCTACGACCGTCGTCGAAATCCCTGTACCCCGCGGGTACGGTTCACGCCGTAAGAAGAGCAGTAAGACGGCCGGCGGCGTTCGCTCATATCGTATATTATTATAATGATGCATAAACGCGCGGCGGCGGCGGCGGCGGCGGCCGCGGCGCTGAGGTCAATGACCGGCGATAACTGTTGGCACATGTTGCCCCGCCGTGCGCGCGCACCCCGCAAACCGCCGTCGCCGCCGCCGCCGCCGCCGCCGCCGCCGCAGCAGTTCATAATATACATTCGCAGTACACGCTCGGACCGCCGCCGCCCGGCTCCCAAGTTTGCGCCGGCACCAGCTCGCGATCGCGTCGCCCGCTCTCTCCCGTCGAAAGCGCGCCAACGCCGCCGGTTTTCTCCGTGTGCCCGTCGTACTCGCACGCGCGTTCCGTTTCCGCGCGCGCGTTTTCCAAAACAAATTAAAAATAATAATAATACGTTCGTATTATTGTTTTGTTTTTTTGTAACACGTGTCCGATTTGGTAACGGAGTGGTTGTTTTCGTTTTTCAATTTTTTGTTTCCCCCCTCCCCCCCCACCGATCGATTTGTTTACACCGGTAACGTCCAATTTTTTCTTCATTTCGCCTACTCCCCCGCCCCCATGATTCGTCGATAAAACAACCGGACTGTGGTGAATTGGCCGTTTATTATTATTATTATTTTTACATATTTTACATATATATTGTACACCGTGAATTGTGTTCCGTGCGTCGGTATTCAAAAAAATAAATAATAATAATAACAAAGAATATATATATATATATATATATACATATATATATATATTTTCGTGGTTTTTTTTTTTTTTAAATTTTTTAGTGCGTCACGTGTCGTGTTCGAGCTCGCGCAGTTACAGTGGCGCATCGACTGCACGCGGGTGCGTCTCTACCTGCGCGACCGAAAGTTCCGTCCGATCTATCCTCAAAGGGCGTGAGAATCGTATTAAGCGCACGGGTACACGATAACGCGTGCGCCCCGTCGACTTCCCGAGATTTCGCAGTACGCATCGCACACGCGTGGGGCACGGTTCGAAACGGGGCGAGTCGTCGAGTTAAATCGAGTTTCGCGTGCACGAACCGAACGGCGGGGATAGACCGGACAAAAAGCGTGCACGTGTAAGGCGGACCGTGGTTTTTCGTCGTCTTCCGCATCTCCCATAGGTGTGACATATCACATGTCTGTTGTCGCGTTCGCCGCGTACGTTCGTCCTACACGGTCGCGACGTGTACCGCGGAAGTTTACTGGTTTTTTTTCTTTTTTTGGGGGGGTTTTTTCATTTCTTTTTGCCAAGGTGTCGGCCGCGCATTTTCCGCAGTTGCGATAAACACGATGATCGGGCGCGACAACGCTCGTGAGTGTCAACATCGTCCCGGACGAACCGCTAGTGCAGCGGCAGCAGCGGCAGCAGCAGCAGCGGCGGCGGCGACAGCAGCAGCCGGCCGTCGGACGTTTAGCGGCCGCGCGTAAAGTTTCCGCCGCGCCGGATCCCGCCGAGACCACGTCCGCCGGAACACGCAACCACGCACCGCACGACAGCATGCCGGAGTACGTCGTTAAAATGTAAGTTATCGGCTGTCCGAGTTATTACCGTGATCGTCCGTCTAACGACGTATGTCGTACGAACGTTGTGTCGTCGTCGTCGTCTACGCCGCGTTCGCGAGTTATCGACCGCGAGACGACAGACAATCGCCGGGATCGCAAGAAGTTCGCGCCGCCTATCCGAAGTGAACGCTTTTTCGGAGGGGGGGGGGAAAGAAAAAGACGAGAAAACAACAATATTGCGTAACGACGCTAACGTACGGTGCGTGTGCTCTGTCGGACGTATGCGACGCGCTTGCGCGAGCGTATCGAAAGTTGAACGGTTGAAAGTTGCGCCCCGTCTATATTTATAACGCGGTGTGAGCTCTCCCGCGAGCGTGTTCCGAGTTCAACGAACCCGACTCTAGAGCACTGGGTGCGCGCGGGTTCACATTAATTGGCAACCGGAGAGAGACGACGGCTACGACGACACCGACGTTTGTGCGCGACCGTTTTTATTTTTACGTGGATCGAAATTTAAAAATGGTACACAAACACTATCCCGACAATTATCATATTAATTACGATATAATGCATATATTTGCATTTTAGTGTCGTATCGGTTGAAAATGCGTATGCAATATATATATATATATATAGATATTATGTATATAGTATGAAAAATGAAAGAAAAAATAATAATGAAATAACTGAATAGAGAACCGGTCGGACCGGCCTTGGCCTTGTTCGGCGTCACGGCTTCTTTACTTTCTTAATAATGGTAATAAATAACAAAATATAAATAAAACAAAAAAAAACCGCACGTTTCGAATTTCGTTTGATCGGCAAAATGCTTTTTTCGTTGTACACATTGCGTTGTCGAAAATGGCCGCGTCGCGACCGTACCGTGTGTTACACACGTACAATATGTTGTTAGGTGTGTTTCATATTTGCTACGTGTTGCAGAATATACGTGCCAAATTAATAATTCGACTAAACAATTTCGCCGATAAAGTCCGAATTTTTCTCTCGTGTCCATACAGTTTTTAGAAGAGTTATTATACGCCGCCACACGTTACATTACGCAATATTCAGAAACGTGTGTACGTGTTAAGATCGAGAAACTGCACACACGCGCGCACGCGAAAACAGTGTGATTTTTCATTTCAACGTTTTCCATAATAATAAGCGAGGGCGGCGGCGGCGGCGGCGACGGCAGCGTTGCGGGGTCGTCCAGGGTCGTTGCCTCATTACTGACCTACATTCAGATCCGAACGAGAGCAACGACCGCTCGGGCCGTTTCGAACCGTTGCCGCGGATAAACCGTCGACGGGTGCCCGACGACCGCACGTGCGAACTGCTGCGCGACCGACGACGACGGCGCTTTTCCTTATAATTCCTCCGCCGTTTCTTGGTCGTCGCGCTCGTTCCGACTACCCCGTCGCCGCCGCCGTCGTTCGCCACACACACAACGCGGTGTAACACGATTTGCACGGTGACGTACGTAACCCCCAGACTAATGCGATCTGCTCGAGTTACACGACACGGGTTTGTGTCCGTTAAGTGGTTGGACAGTCTGTCGCCTAACCCTCGCCAACTTGCTCTTTGACGACGAAGACGGTGGTGGGTGGTGGAGAGTAATAACGACCAATAATATAATGTACGCGATTGGTCGATGGGTTTTCTAGACGACGTCCGAACGAATTGAAGGTCGAGGTTGAGCCACTGCGCGGGTACGTGCGAAACGTTCGTTCGTTATCGGATTTGTGCAGTCGTTTTCGATAGTAGAACGCATTATTTCGACTGTATTCAATCCGGCGCGTCGAGACGTCGTGTTATTCCGAATAACATTGTTGGTTTCTTTTGTTTGAATTTCAATCACGGAATAAACGTTTTTCGGGTAAACAAAGCACAATACGGAAGTTCGACCGTCCGTGTTATGTTTCTCGATGCGTTTTGAACTTTGTTTGGCGCGTACTACTCGAAATCGTAAACAATTAATTTTTTTTTTTAACACGTACGAAAACGCGCACACTCGGTAAATACGAATCCAACTGCTAGCACAATAATATAACAGTTCGTTTAATATTTTCGTTTATTTTTTTTTTTTTATGAACATATATTTACAATTCGGATTTTTTCCGTTTGTCGTTTCTAATAAATTGTCGTTATTATTTGTAATCTTCTTTATTCTAAACGTAATGTATATATATACGTGTTTAACACGTATAATGGGCATAAACGTGTACTGCGTGCAGTTACACGAGCGTCTTTTTTTTTTTTTTCGTTATTTGTTTTCATTATCGCGATATTTTTTCGAGTGTGTTTCAAAGATTGGCCGTACACAAATTAACCCGTCTCGTGCTCTCGTATACATATTGTTATTACTAAATGTACGGCAGAGTTATATAAATTGACGGTCATTGAACAACAACAAACAGTATTTATTACAAAACGCGTCACCGAAAACTATGACAGCGTACACGAATCGTGTAACTGTTAGTGTACGCGCGTATTATATTTTCAGCCAGTCCGACCAACGACGCGACGAATATCGACGAACCCAATCTCGGCGGTCGTAATAACAATTTGTCATTATCTTTTTAGTGCACTAGCGGATTGCGGTGGGGGGGGGGCGAGGTGAAACAATGTTACGGTCGTGTAACAACACTCGAGGCAGGCCGAAAGCGATAAGACTTCGTGTACGGCTGTGCGCGTATGCGTCTGCGGAACTTGTATAACATTATAATGTACGCTCATTCCAACGGTGAAAAACCGTAATCGCCGTCACGCTCTTCAATGTCAAGTCCAATCCGGTCTGATGACCCTATACGGGGGGGGGGGGGGTTTTTATTTTTATTATTATTGCCGACATTATCTGTTAGTAATTGACGTCCAGGTTATGGGTGAAATCTCGTCTTCCACTACCGTACCGTTCGAATGGCGGTGCGCGGTCAATGTTTATAAACGGGACCCGGGGACACCACGCCGTCGCGACGACCGCTACGCGGTCGTGTTATCGAATTTTCACTGACGATTATTTCCGTCCCACTGCGTACTGCAAGTTCGCGACCGTATCGCGTAAACGTATGAAATCCGGCGTCGAGGTTCCGTCGGTTTAGTGGCTTGCGAATTTCAAAATAACAAAAACGACCCGCCGATAACAGCACGACGCGCGCGGCGGCGGTGTGTGGTACACGCTCGCGAAGACGATAGTACGCGCGAGGTGAATGACCTTTTCCTCTATGACGTTGCCGGGGAAGAGCGCGTTATGCGCGTAATAGTTATTATGCGCGCCGTTATGTATATATAGGATGAGATTTATTAAAATAAAAACCACCGAACATTATAATACGTACGTTTGTACGAAAATAAAACGATTTTTTTTTTTTTTTGTCCCGAGTAATAATAATATACGAAAAAGAGGGAATCTATATGCGCGCGCGTCACCCATCGCAGGTATAGACGGCGGCGGCGGCGCAAGGTTCATGACCTCATGCTCTTTACTGACGGCCACAGATGATGCAAAGGACGGCCAATGAACCTTCCGCCCGCCGCCGCCGCCGCCGCCGACGCCGCCGCCCGCTCGTCCTCCGACGCGCCGCCCGTCTCCTCGCAATCGTTCGCTCGCTTGCTCCGTGTCTCTCTCTCGCGCGCGCTCGCTCGCTCCGTAGGGCTGTCGCCGCGCCGCTGCACACACACACACACACACACACATATATATATATAAACTCGCCAACGATAAAAATAACAAAACACGTCGTCGTCGTTTAAACCCGTCGGGCCGGTGATCGATAGTCACGTCGTGAGGCCAACGTTAACGGGTCCACAATACGGGAGCGAGACGATTTGTTTTTTTCTCCGCGGAAAGAAATTCGGGGAAAAACAACGTGTAACGTCGGCCGGTCGGTCGCCGCCGCCGATCGGTCGACGACGTCCGTTGACGTGGCGAGCGCGCAGCACGGGATCCCTTGCGTGCGTGCGTGTCCGATTGCGGCGGCGGCGGTGGCGCCGGCGGCGAGGTACATGCGCGCGCGTTTGTCGGAGCGTTTTGCGCGCGCGCTCGATCGCTCTCTCCAGGCGCACGACGACGACGACGACGACGACGCCGCCGTCGACGCGCACTCCCAGTTCAATGAACTCTGTGCACAGGTCCAACGGTCACCCCCACACACACACACACACACACGTGCGGCCCACCACTTCCGCATCGACTTTATGTTATTCACCAAACACAACATCAGCCGCCGCCGCCGCCGCCGCAGCAGCACTTCCCAAAACGCGACGACGACACGTCGTTCGCGTTTATTTTATTTTGTTGTTATTGTTGTTGTTGTTGTTGTTAACAGTTCGGTAATAAGTCGCGCGCGGTGTACTAATAACGTGTACGTTTTCGTGATTAATAATGGATCGTCCCGTAAAGGTCGTCGCCGTGCTTGTACAGATATCATATCCATATCTGTGTACTTGTGGACACGCGGACGCGGTGTATCGTATATATTAAATATATAAACACACGGTGCACGTGAAATTGTAAACCCAAAGTTTATTGCCCCCGTGTGCGCGCGCGTTTTACGGGTTATTATATCGACGGTCCGGAACATTTTTGTCGTATATTGCGATTTAGTGAATGAAGCACGCGTCTTAATCTGAATATTAAACACGCGTTGTGTGCAGTATCAATTATTTCGATATAGAGTTTTTAGCCGGGGGAAAAAATGCAATTATTCAAACAGTGGCACTTTCGGAACGACGGAAACGTCAAAAAACCGATGATAAATCGAAAACATATATATATATATATATATAATATCGATTGAGAATCGTGACGCTCACAAGTTACAACACGTAATAACGAAATACGGCAATTTCGAGAAAAAAAAGTGTCGTTCACAACGATTTTTTCAATACAATACGTTATATTAATAATGTACACATAAAATACCTTATTTAATTACACACACCGTGACGTGCGGACTTTAGTATAGGAAATGAATTAAATTCTATGCGTGAATCTTAAATTAATCACATTTTTAAATTATTGGAAATAACGTGTTAATTTTATTCAATGAACACACCACAGTTGTACTTAGAATTTTTCCGAGCCCCCCGCCCCACCCTTTAAACGTGATCAATATCACACTTTTTTCATCAATGATTGGTGGGATGGATAGAGTGTTGCGGAATTTAGATTTTTCAAAATCACTCTATTGTTATTAAAAAAAAAAAGTTCAAGTCGTTTTTCCCAATGTTCTTCGTAATTATTTAAAATTATGCGGCAAAATTTATTATTCCGTACGTAAGTTATTGACGACAAAATCGATTTTGTTGTTATGCGCAATTCAAAGAAAAATAACCGTAAAAAACTTGTATCCATCATATCCATTGTATTTACGACAGAATTATGTACGGCTAGGGTATAACGTTCTAATAATTTTGACCGTTTTTTAAAACTGTAATCGACTTTATTTTAGATTGAGATCAAAGCCAAATTGGCCATTTCACTCAAAATTTGAAGTTTGAACATTATCTTCGTTGTGAATCGTTATTGTAAACGGCTCAATTTATTACATAATATATTATTATAATGTTTTCATTATATTTTTAATTAAAATGACATATATATATACATATTTTTTTTAAAAATCTATCATTTTTAACCAATTTTACTTTATATTCTGCCGCACAACTAACCTCCCTCAAACATGCATATCCGAGTATACAGATATTTACAGTCTCGGGAATAGATTATAAGTAATAAACATGTATATATATTATTATTGAAACGTAAACAATTCCGGTTGAAATCGCAATTAAAAAAATCCTTGAATTTATATAACAATTGCATTGTGATTTTATTTTTCTGACGATTATCTAATTATAATTATTACGAATAAATACGTATTACTACACTTGATAATTGTATAATTAATTCGTTTAACATTTTTTTTTTTTTTTTGGCTGGTTTATTTTGAGTTATTTTTTATTTAATTTGATTTTGAATTCCTACAAACCAAACATAATAATAATACCTAATGATAAATTATAATAATAATAATGTTATAATATTTCATTCATTTATTTATCTGTAAACTATAAATGACAAAATAAATAATGGATAATGTCATATAAATTATTATTATAATAGTTTCATCGTGAAAATGATGAATTATCAAAATCTGGATGTCGAAATTTGCGTAATATATTTAAAAATATATTTATACACAACTTTATGTGCGCATAATTATGTACTTCATTTTTTAGTCAAATGATTTTTATTTATTTATTTAAACTTAACATATTTTTATTGGTACCGTTAATATTTATTTTATTCCATATATTCATTTTTTTTGTAATTTGAAGTTTCATGTACACTTCACTATTCAATGATTTTATATATAGGAAAATATTTTGAGGCGATTAGTGTTTACTGTTTTTCTGTATGTTTGTCACCATATAATATCGACTGTAAAGGAAACCTACAACTTGCAAGTTACATAACTATAACGAAATCCTTACCTCTTAAATGCACAGGAATCTAACTCGATAATTTAAAAATCACTATTATTGTTAATAATAGTAACAAACAATTCACGACTACACAAATAAACTGATGAAAACGCTTCTTTTTAATGATTTACTCGATGATGGTACGTTTAGTCGCAGTTTTGTATGAGAAATATTTTTCAAACCTTATTTTTAAATTTAAATATTCAAAATTATTCTCTTTAAAAACATTATGAAGTAACTTAACACGATTTTCCCTAGTGATTTAAGAATATATACATTATACATATATATATATATATACAGGCCTCAGCAATTAATGTATATTCATTTTAATTTATGTTTCGCCAAAAATGTAAATAATATTAATTAGATAATGTACATTTTTATTGTAAGTTGTTTCTTATTATGTATTTTATCTTAATCTGCAATAGCGTATATATAACCATTGAATTCACTGTATTTAATTTTTTTTTTTTTTTAATATTTAAATTAGATTGCAGTGTGGTATGTTAATGTCAATCATAGAGTGAATATTACGTTGAATACATTTACCAAAATTTAATTGAATATCATTATGTTTGTTCATTCGGAGATTTAAAGATTTGACTAATATACTCGTTCGTTGGTCGTTGTTGACCGACAGAGCGCATTGAATGTTATGGTAGAACTTCTATTTCACGTATGAAAATATATGTTTTAATATCGTTTTTATACAGTGACTTTATATACACGTCATATATAATTAATTAATTTCTATTTTCTAATGACGCGCATTGTTGATTTTTCCGTAGGATTAAACGACCAGGAATCTATCCCGTGACCACAAAAATATGCACTTATAAAAATATTTAATTACGGAGGATTATGTAAATTACGTACAAACTAGAAAAAATAACAGTTTACGAAATATATCGATACAAAACGATGAGAATCGATGTAGTGTATAGTTGATATAAATTAATAATATTATAAAAACATATTTGGCAACGATGTATGACAAATGTACGAGTTAAATATAGTTCGTCTTACTAACGTTTCTATTTGTGGACTTGATTGGTTTTTAAATATCTACTTATATGATATTACAGTACATAAATAGTTTCATAATGTGTTATTTGAAATAGTTGTACTTACTTTTAATTGTTTAAGAATATGTAATTACGGCACACATTGAAGGCACATTGCAGTGATTTGTCTTTTGGTTCGTTAAAAATTATGGCGGGAAAACAATCGTCGCTACCCGTCATCAATGGAAGTACATTATAATTTTCTCGTGCGAATACCGTGTACAAAAAATAATGCACGTCCGAAAAACAACCGACAGATAGCGCGCGTTATTCTGTGGAAAGAGACGTGCGATAATATTTCAAATATTGTACGCGAGTTTTTTTCGCCGCTTGTCACACAAGCGTACGAATTAATATTGCAAGAACGGTCAAAAAAAAATAATAATAATAATAATGTTCACGTGTTCGACGTTATACACGGGAAAAAAAAATTATATTTAATAATTAAGACGGTCAGCGATCACGACCGTAAAATATCAATAGGTAAATTATCATTTGGTATCTAGTTGTGAAAACTAACGTATCCAGAGTATTTAGATACTTTTTCGAGTACCTTGACCGTCCCCGTAGAGACCGAGTGTGTCCGATTTACTTGTTCGTTTCTTACAGGGTTGCCCCCCGCGTACATTTTAGTCGAGTTTCCCGGACGTGGAACGTCCACAGAAAACTACCATAAACGGTTTTTCCCGAACATTAGTCAGATCGCATTTCAATCCACAAAGACATTACTCTCGACCGGTTCTCATGGAAATCACGCCGCATAGAAGAATGTATCGTGATAATTGTATTTAAAACGAAACTTGTCCGAGCATTGTTTCCGCGACGTGTCGAAAATTCCGTATTCGACCCCGCGCTGGTATTCGTCCTCTACGACCGAATGCGGAATTGTAAATCGAAAACGATCCCGGCCAAGCTCTGCGGAGCGACGACCGGAATCCGTCACCCTCGGCCCGTTGCGATTTTTTCCCCCCGCGGTCGTGTTAAATCTCGGATTAGCGGAAAGCGAACGAAATCCGTCGGCGAGTCCGTGGCGAGTGTGGTCGCACGGAGGACGTGCCACGTCCGCCGGTACTTGTCCGTCGTGACGTTTCAACGCGATCCTTGTCGCGGGAATACCCGGTAAAACGATTTTACCGACGTTCGATTTCGTTGCGGCATCCGAGTCTAAAATCCCTCTCGAACGCCGCGCACGGACCGCGGGTGCTGCTGCAGCGCGTCCGGATTTAAAAGGGTTACTGACCTACGACAACGATATACGTGCCGCCGCGTGACGTCATCATCGCAGCGCCGGAACTTCCCGTCCAATGGCCGGGGCTTATTGTGTGTGTGTGTGTGTGTGTGTGTGTGTGTGTATATATACGCGTAAGTAAGTACGACGCGAAAAGCCGAATCAATAACGTCGCGCCACCAGTAGCTCATGAGGGTGTCGGGAGGGGTGGGTCGCGGGCCGTGGCGGTCGGTGACGACGAAGGGAGGCGAAACGAGAGCGTTGACCCCGTCGTCGTCGCGTCCGAACAGTACGCGCTAACTCCCGCACACGCGTATTGGTATAGTTCTGTCTGCGGCGCGACAAAAACACAAAATTAAAATACAACATGCTCGCTGCAAATATTATACGTATACATGCGTACACATTATCATATCGCGCACCGGAAGCGTTTTCGATTGTTCCGTGCGCGTGTACGTTACCGAATAAAACTTTGCGCCGAAACCGAAACACCGTGGAAAATAATCCTAATAAACGATGCGTTTTTTCATACTGTATAAACAATTTTTTTCTGCAGATTAGACGACACTTTGTTATATGTATATATATATATATATATTTATATTTACAAAACGGGCGTGTTCTTTTAATACGTTACATTTGTTGTGTTCTGTATGCGATGCGCGTATACCAAACGTAACGAGAGAGCCGATTTCGAATGGATATCACCGTTATACAGAACTCTGGGCCTAACACGATTACAATACAATATATAATGAGTCATAGTAAAACATATTAAAACGCGAAGATTTTCGTTGTGAATTCGTACGAGAAAACGAACGAATTTATTTTCTGATAATGTCACTGCACTGGTGCCGTAGTATATAATTATATCACGAATAGATAATTTTTTTCTTTTCTCGAGTACAAAATTAAATATTTTTATAAAATATTTATGAGTACAATAAGAGTACCAGTCGTTGAAATATTGTATTTTCTCTTCTATGTTATTATTTTATATAAAAATTATTATTGGAATTCTCATGAACATTTTCTTGGTCTTTTTACGTATAATATATTATATTTTCGAAACATTTGAAAGAACTTGTTTAAGTATATGGTCGGAAATTAATGAGTTATAAAAATGAATTTATAGTGTTATGTAATGATTAACTATTAATGTTCGATAAACTTAATAGTTTGTAAGTGCAAGTAGTATTAGGGTTATATAATGACGATTAATAAATTGTCCTTTGTTCCTAAATTGTTCCTTTAAGTTTGAATTCGACGAAAAACAAATAAATAAATCCATAAAAACGTAAAAAATTGGATCATTTTGGGCTGTATCTGTAGTTTATATGCACTAATAGAAACATGAAAACATGTTGAATTTATTAACTAGAGTTTTTATATAGACGATAATGTATATGTACCAAACACTAAATTTAATGTTTCCATTTATATTGCTTTCATTGACATTTTTACCGAATATAAATATAGTACATTACTCGATTTTCACAGTAGTGCCACGTAATATAATTTAGGTTAAATTTCAAAACGACTTCAAAGTATATAATATATATATATTAAATTTAACTCGATGGTGTCGGTATATAGATTGAATGTGAGATAAACATCATAACTGTTCAAACTACTATTCAACTATTTTAATTATTTTGAGTATTTACGAATTCTTAATATCTTATTAGTAGTTATTAACTACATACTTGAATTACTAATATTTTACACTCTTATTAACAATCGATTAGACGTACTGTTCATTTATTTTTACCATACATTATCACTGAAACTGTAATTAAAAAATTCTTATAAATAATATGAATTACGTATACACATAATATAATAGTAAATAATTTTTATGGATCATCATTATTTGTTAGAAAATATTAAAAAAATTAAATTTTACATAATCTATAATAATATTAAATGATTTATTAATACACTATTTTATTTAGTAATTTTATGTTATAGGAATCATAAAATATATCTTACACAGAAGTTTACATTTTTATATTTTCAATATACTACACTGTTGAATTGCTTTGTCTGGTATTTTTTATATAAAATGAATACCGTACCGTTATGAAGCTTTTATGATAATTTAGAATAATAAATAACAAATAAATTGATTATATTGTTTTATTATATCAATAGTATTATTCTTAATATTTATTCCAGTAATAAGTAGGTTATAATAATCTAAACAGTAAAATGTTGCAATAGGTCAATTATAATAATTTTTTTGTACAATTCATATAACTTATCTAAATTGAGCGCATATTTTATTACCTAGTTATGGTAGCGAGAAGGACTCTAGGACTCCTTTTTCTACATATAAGTCTTAATAACGATATTTAATAAATATGTATAACGTTTAAGCATGTTAGATATCATATAGTTAACGTCCAGTGTTGGGTATATATGTTTAAATCTGTTCAAATAGAATATTACGGTATATGCAATTCGCGTGTCCGACGAACATAAAAAAGTATTCAATCACATACAGATTATATTTAAAAAATGTATATACATATGTTTTAAGTAAGCCGTTGTTTACGAAACAATAATAATAAAATCATGTAAAGTTTTAAGGAACATCATCGCGTTTATTTAAAATAAAATATTATAGTATTCTATATTATATACGATTTATCAAAACACTTGTACTACGCGGTGACACGCGTATCGGATTTATTTTAATGTTTTGAAACGTATAATTATCGTATATATAGCGATTAGTTGATTTCGAAATTTTTATTTATATGTATTAATAATAATAATAAAAAAAATATAAAAAAGAACTAGCACGAAAAATCACACACTAAGAGCATGTTAAGTTCCTAGTTTTTATGTATGTAATTGCTAAGACGAACCATTATTAACATATTATTATTACATATTAACGTTATATTGCTCAATCAAATTAAATGTCTTCAAATTGACATTACTTAAACAGCAAACACGTATTCAAGATAAATATTGGATAAGCGTCTGTTATATACGAAATTAATTTTATAAATGACAAATTATAATTATAGAGTTGGGTCAATACTTGGTTCAAAATATTATTCGTTTTTCGTTGTTTTATTAGTTTTTCGAACAATTGATAAAATCATACTTTAAAAAAAAATTAAATTCATATCTATAACGCATTACGTGCAGATTGTCGGTCAGTTATTATAATAATAGTTTTCGTTGAAAAATTCAATGGAAATGTTTAAAACTCCGAATGCTAAAACTGAATATATTATAAGCTGCAGCACTAATCAAATGACAGATCTTAATGTGTACGATTATTATAAAACATCAATTGCTTAATCTGGTCTCCATTTCAGATAGTACAAAGCAATGTTTAATAGTTTAAACATATTCCAACTTCCTTCCCCAAAAATCGATCGCCTTCCCGTATATAAATAAATGTGTAAAATTGTCTGCGTTGTCTTATTTCAATAGGCAATGAGTCAAAATCATCGATGGTTTGTTGCAAATATTAATGGATTTCAATTGTAATGTTGTTAAGTCGCTCTTGCCCCATAATAGCGCTTAGATAGGTTTTTAACCTCTACAGACGATAAAAAGATTAATAATTGATATTTTGATTTTTTTAAATTAAAAATTATTCACGTATTTTCCTGATGGTACAAAACTATAAGTTTGCACAGGCCAATTTACGCAACTACAGTGAAACGCATTGTGTGGGCAATTTTTTGACGTTTTGTAGCTCGAAATAATGTGCACGATAGAAAAACGACCATGCTTATTACAGCGAGAATACCATATAATATAATTATGCATATACTTATACGAACGCGAATAATTCGATTCGATTTACAATTAATTTTATACGTTGTCCGCTACACATATGTGTAAGGTGTACACGCGTCAAATCACTGCGAACGTTTTACAGCAGTGTATTTAATGTCATGCAGACCGTTCCCTTCCACTCTAAACTATACGTAGGATACGATATGTGCCACTGCTGATGTACGCATTTATTATTATTATTATTATTATTATTATTATTAGACGGTTCAACCACCTTTCGGTTTCCGCTTTCACTTTTGCAGCACGTCCGTTCATCAGCGCGACGATGGCGACGGAGACACATAAATTGTAGACAACAAGGCGTTCCGGCCTCGCGTACACATCATATCACATATTATATAATATATACATACGTGGCGTGCGTTGTACACACGTACAGGCTACGTAGCACAGCTAATATATGTATGTATGTATACGCGGCGGCGGCGGCGCGGCGACGGTGACGGTCGTCATGGTTACAGCTGGATTTGAACGACGGATTTGCGATAGGTCCGGGACCGGCGGCGGCTGCTATAAAGCGGTGATTGGCCTTTGCGCGGACGTGGACGGTGGACGGGTACATGTACAGGGACGAGACACGGGTGCGGGGTTATAGGCGACGGTTGGAAGTGTGGATAGATGCGTATCCGACGCGTGTTTGTGTGCGCGCGCGAAATCGAAGTTTTCCGAGCGTGAACTTCGACCCGCGCGCGACCGACCGTCTGCGTGAAGCGCGGTGGCCACTGCGGTGGTGGCGGCGTAGCACAGTATAGTAGTGCGTCTGGCCGTGAAAGGGTTGCTCGGCGAGCGCGGGCGACGGCCGGGTTACTGAACTTGAAAATAACGTGCGTTACCGCCGTTGTAATGTACGCGCGGACCGCACACGTACCACCAGTACCGCGGTCGCGGTAACAGTCGGTCCGGTCGTGTGTCCCGTGCAGACACGCGTATGTCACTCGTATACCGGCGTGTGCAGTAGTTGTGTGCGCGCATCCATAAAGATACGTCCGTTCATGGATTCGAATTAACACGCATCATATTATTGTAGTCCTGTGTGCGTATTGTCACATTATAATAATCATATTATGTACAACGAGGGTTGTCGTCGTTGTCGTCAAAACGTTGTGTCAAAACGTTCTTTCCGTCGTCTCGCCGCCAATGCCGCCAACGTGGTCAGTAAGTAGGTTTTCGAATAGCTCATAATATTTTATTCTCCTTAAATATACACAAATCACACGGGATATTTTATTATTATATGTGCCGCGTAAATATACGTTATATAGTTGCCCAATAACTATACTGTTCTGGGGGAGAAAAAGCGAATAGAGCGCGAAAACCGTTTTTAAGTATGCGTAGTCTACATTTTTTAGGTTAACGAAGCTCCATACTAAATTATTAATCGATCTGATCGTTGCGAAACGAATCACGATCACAGGGATCGCGCAAGCTAAGAGGTGCTAAGAGTTCGTCGGGTTTATTATAATATGACATTTCTTTTGCGTCATGTAAAATAGTGCACATACTAATTTCGTATGGTTTCGAATGACCATTTCCGGCAAGTGTCCAAGTGTATTAATAGTATAGATAGTTTCGTTTCTGTTCGCTACGACGCGTACTAAATGGACATCAAGCTATAAATGTGTGAATTTATTTTCGTCAATGCGAATTTCAATTTTGAGAATATTATCATAGATACGATTATGATAAACGACAATTATTGGTTTTGTGTTAAACGTTTTACTGCAGCCAAAATGATTGCTATAAATTTCAATATTGGATTTAGAAAAAAAAAAACCGACTTATGGGAAACATTTTATAAATCGTAATAAATTTGATATATAAACATAAAAAATAAACCACGCGTCGTAGTGTGTTCGTGATTTATTTGTACACGTGAGTCGTGACCCGCAGCAATTGAGGAGTCCCCCAGTACTGTTTTTGTATACAGGATATACTATATACGCTTCGATTTAGTGCTAAAATAATATCCGTTTCACCTCGTCTGATGGCCAGTATTTGGCTATTACCGCTGCGGTTTTATGTGACTTCATTATATTTTGCGGTTACTACTGTTGTCCGTTACTCACACATGGTGTACTCTACTAACGGTCGTTGCTTACACGCGACAACGTATCTATTAGATATTTTATGTACCGTAAGACGTATCCTATGCTATTAAGAGAGCAATATTTGTCCCACGGAGATATGATAAATACATTAATTTTTGTTCTGTTCAATATTTTTAAGTTTTTTTATTTTCAGTTTTATGAATGTTTTTTTTTTAAATGTTGATGTTAGACATTTTTTAAGATAAGTAGTTGACTTTCTAAAATTTTTTGAAGTTTTTGAATATATCAATTTTTTTTCATTAGTGGAAATCTTCTAGGTGACCTCGTTAATTTCGCTTATGATGCGGGTGACTAAACATTTTGCAGAAAAAAAGATTTTGTTTATAAATATTCATAAAATGACTATTTTGGATTTTGCAAAAAAAAAAATGTTAAACAAACTTTAAAATTGTTTATATTTAGTTGTAAAATTATCTATTATACGCGTACAATAATTAATTAACGCAGGGTTTTAGTAATTGTTATATAAAAAAAGAAACTTACAAATATTTAATATAACAAAAGTTATTGCATTTATCAGATCTCTGTGGGACACTCTGTATATGTTTTGTCTTTTCTATTTAGAAAACAGTTAAATCTCTAATATTTTTGTGATATGACAAAAATAATATTTTATTATAATATCATTTTCAGTAATGTTTAGTTGACGGAAACTATTAATCATAAACAAAAATCGAATTTCATGTATTCATGCATTTAGCTAAACACTCGTAGTGATAGGGAAGAAGAATACAGAATTTTCTAAAATTAAATATTTTATTTATGTACTTATTATCCATAGTGATATTATTTTATTATTATTATAAATATAAATTAACAATTACATTTCATATACACTTTTAAAATGTATATCCCAATAATATTAATTATTAAGACATTTCCAATTTAATTAGTTAAACTAAATAATAAAAAATATTAACTTATACAACTAGAGCATATAGCAAGTTTTTATAATGTCGTATTCAAAACGTGCGTTTATTAAAATTCGTGTATATGCGTAGCACACTAATACGTATTCATAAATATATATAAATCTTGTAATCGCAACTTAGCATAATCATAGTATTTTTGAGTAAAATTTAAAATCTTCGAATTTAAGACATTTTATTATGAATAACGAACGTTGTGTATTAGCGTGTGTGATAAGTTTTGCAAGTGTCGTAATTAGATAGGATAAGGTTCATTATTAAGCGAAGAAGAATATATATATATAACTACCTTGATTTGACCTTCTTTTTAATAGTTAATAGTTATTAGAAAACGGAAATATCTATATATGTACAATATCTAAAAACTTGTATTTTTTCTAGTATACTAAATTAGCTAATAATTAATACATTTGAATAATTGTAGGGAATCTACATTAATTAGATACCTATACAAATGCCAAATACCATTCGAATTTGTATTTATTAAAAATATATTACATTATTGCACATACGTATTATATCTCGGATGATGGTGTACGAATATATGAAATATAAACGTGTAATCGGCGCAAAATAAAATAAATTTAATGTGATTTCCATTACTTTTATTATTATTGGAGTTTTATTACTGTACATTGAATGTTCATGGTCAATAATAATTTATTTTGTTTACCCGCTTTTTAGTTTTATTAGTTTATCATTAAATGATATCCTTTGTTTGTTGCACAATTCTTTTTGTTGGATAAAATATTACGTAAAGTTCCTTTATCATTTTCTATGTTATACTAAAATATAAATTATTTATCCGGTATACATTTTAATTTAAAGTAAATTAAATACTTACGAAACTTAACCTTCCATTCTTTATATTGATTATTTCTAATACAAACACATTTTAGGCATTATTTTTACGAGTGATATACCGACTTCATGCTATCCAATGATAAGAAAATTATGTAATAAAATTACGTGACCTTTAATAATTTATAAAATATTGTTTTTTTAGACAAACGAGTAAAATGTTGTGTTTTTCAGTTAAAAAATTGGTAGATTACTAACAAAAATGCAATAATTTAAATATACATTATAGCACAAAAAACCAAAACAAATCAATTTAATGTCTATAATGATTTTTTGATTTTTTGATTTAATTGTAATTCATTGGTATACGTATTGAGGGATTTTCGAACTGTAACTAAAGATTCCGGTGAGAAAGAACAGCTGGATAAAGGATATATAGTTGATAAAGGATTGCGTTTTAAGTATTTATTTTAGTTATTGATACCTCTACACGTATGACATTATTTACACCGAATTCCGTTTAAATTTTTATCTTTCAGGTTCAACTATTTTATTGTTATTTAAACATTTAAAATATTGTATTCATTCATAATTCATATTTATTATATGATGTAGTTTATCCACATAATGTACTCTATTGTTTTAACTACATTTTATAAACCATTAAATAAAAATAATATTTTCGGGATTTGCTATAACTATATCATCATTATTTATCGGTTTAAACAAGTTATGATATATATTATGTTCGTTGGTCCAAACATTATTAAAATGTGTTATTTTTATTTACATATTTTGGTTATAAAGTTTGTAATTTTAAACAAAACAGAATGATTTGATGAACATACTACTACTAATCTGAATATTACTATTTTTATAATTTTTCTGTTGGTTTAAAAAATTTTACAATATGTATAAGAAATACTAACATATTAGGTATAAATAATACATTTTAATTCAAATGTAAACGCATTTGTTATTCATATTGGATATTGTTTTGATTACAAAATTTATTTATAGTTAAAAAGTAGTATGATAAAATCTACACATATATGTTACATAAATATTTTTGTTGTGTAAAATGTGAACGCAAAATTTAATTAGTTTAGTTTTTACTAGTTTTAGTTGCTCTATAGTACGCAGGTGCAATATATTTATAATAGTATACCTACGTTGAAATTGTTTAGTTGTTACGTTAGCCGATAGATAGTGCACTCGTTGTTTAAACACACTTTAAACGGTCATAATATTATGCGAGGAAAATACGTTTTCAGAAAATCTTGTCAAAATATAATGACGTTTGAATATGCGTAATGTTTTCCCGAGCTTCATTCATTTTCATGAACATCAGATTTATGTATTGTACTATATGTACAATTATTTTAATTTACAAAATGTAACGTCAGCCTTTATAATAACAATAAGTATCACGCACAATTATTTATGTGGCCAGTTCGGTCCAAATCAATACTCAACTTTAAACAGCGTTCTCCCAGCAGACAAACGTTATTATAGTTTTATCATCAGTACAATATAATAAAACAACGGCAAGTGAGTATTGCGCGGCGAAATCGTTTGGAATTCGCGCGCGTCGACGATTGGTATGGTGTATAGGATGAATGTCAGCGTGACAACAATAACGCGCGCTCGGTGTAATATAGACAACGTGTAAAATGTTGTTTATTGATAAACAATCGTCGTCGATTAACGGTAATAATGTCTGTCGTCGTGAAACAGTTGCGCGCGCATAATTGACGAATTGGTACAGCGAACCGATTTTATTTCTTCTCGTTAACGTGCGAGATCAAGAAAAATGCACTTGCGATACGTACGAAGACGCATTCGGTTTTCGTCATCGTTCTCGCTACCCGTGTACACCCGGGGATTAGTCACACAACACACGGCGAGCGAATATTCTCTACGCATACGCGCCGCGCGCGCTCTCCGAGAAGCGTAGGCACATAACGGTATTGCGTAAACGGCGTGTATATATCATGTGTGTGCATACGCAGAAGAGTTATACATATAACGTGTCGGTGGTACCCGTTCGGTTTTTATCGTTCATTATCTACCGTACCGGCGACAGGTGATATTACGCACGTATTATTACCATTATTATCATTATTATCATTATCATTATCGTTATTATTATTATTATTATCATTATTATTATTATTATTATTATTATTATTATTATCCGTGGCGGGAAGGGGCTCGAGCACGACCGAGAAAGTCGGCGGAGTCCTTGACGCGGTCAATCCACTCGGACGGCGAATGTGGGTCACGCGCGGTTCCCCCGGCCCCCGCCCGGTCGCGGTTCGTCATTCGCCACCGATGTACCGTGCACATACGAGGTCGTCACAGTCGACTCGCGCACGTGTGTGCGTGCGTATTTCTGCGTGTGCGTGCGCGCACGCGCTGGTCCCCGGTCGCGTGTAACGTGCGTGTGTGCGATATAGCGATCCTGCCAACAATGACGGTATTTTTGACGCGCACAAAGGTCTCTCGATTCCGCGGTACGGTGACTACAATAGTTGGCTTCGCGTGGCTTATATAATGACCGACGAAAAATGTCATTCTTTTCGGCGTTGAGGGCGGGGGGGGGGGGGGGAGGAGATGTGCGCGCGTGGTAACGCGTGTTTCCGACCTGCAAAATCCAAACAACGATTCGTTTTGCGAAACGTTACGCTCCCGCGGGTACGTCAAGTAGGCAGCAGCGCAGTTAGCCATAAGTACTTGTCGCCGTTTCGTAAACCGGATTTACGTTTTGTCGGACGGGCAGAAATGCTTTTTATTAATCGCGGATGTATAACTGTAAATTTCAATGTACACTGTATCACAATACAGAGTTTTTTTTTTTTTAAGTTTACAACATGCGTATGTCTGTGTATAATAATTTAACAATCTTTTTGCAAACAAAGATGCATACGAATGAAGTTATCGTTTTAAATGCCATCAATATGCATAATAAATGTTTTTTGATATTTAATCTACTAGTCACTATACACCTGTAAAGGTTTGGTTATCGAATCTCATTCGATTGTGTGTAAATAACGGGGTTTTTACGATCACTTAGTAACTTCGATACATGTTATAATTTTCAATAAAAATCAACTGAACTTCAAAAATTCGTTATACTTACGTAATATAGTATACACATACAAATTACAATACGCCATGTATATAATATGTTGTACACACCATTGTGTTATATTTCTATGTAAAATTGTCTTGAGCAGTGGTGAAGTCCCACTACTGATGTTTACAGAAACAGTCAAATTCTAATTGGCTTATAATATTTGCATAGGTTTATTGTAAAGTTAGGTATTATCTGCAGTAGTGTATTGGTAAATAAATTTAAGGGTATAACGTACATTTTAAAACTTTTAATTACCAATTTAATTATACGTATATTATATATAATTAGCATACTAATTAACTTTTCACTTTTATTTACCGTACTAGAGTTTAGATACATAATAAACTCTAGTAGGTACTTTAGTATCTAACTCACTCATTTTTAAATAAAGAGCTAATAGTGTCGCGTAAGTATAGCATTCGACCGCTTGAAAGGGAATTATACGCGTGTATTTGTATAAAAAGAAAACGGGAAATTAATAATTGTTATTTTTGAAAAATAATTATTCTTGGTAAGACATAATAATCGTTAAAACCTATACAGCTAATGGACGATTACCAATTACGGCGGAATACGAGTACACCATAGAAACAAAATATACATCTATTTAGGTATTTATGTCTGTATGGAATATTGTATGCATCATTTAGTGTATATTTGCATTGATTAAAATTTGATTTAATCGTTAAATAAAAATAGCCACAGGTGACAGGCAGATTATGTTAATATAGGGAAACCTATAGTATAATAATTTAATAATTTTAAATCATTTTATAGGGAACAATAAAATAACTAGCGTATACTCATAATATTTTTTTTTTTTTTTTTTTAAGTATAAGCAAACATTTGAAAATAGAGATCTGAGTATATGACGTATTATACCTTCCAATTAAACTACTGATAATCTGTACACACGCATATATAATTATAACGTATTGTTTTGTGTTTATAGAAGAAAATCATATTTTATCATCAATGTAAGTCTCCGCAGAGTTTAGTCAGTTATTTTAATTGACCTCGAGAATAAAGTAGGACAAAATAATTAAAATCAATTTTCTCAAATCACTAGTTATTCTTTTCTTGTAGAATTTTCTTTGTGCGAAAATCGTAATTTTTCAAAATGTGAGTAAACGGTATTATTGCAACACGAAACGTTGTTAATTTATAGGTTGCGGGAAAGTCTAATTATTCAATCTATACAATTATTATTTATAAGTTATACATCATGAAAATCAAAATAAAGCCATAGGCATATGATCACACATAAATGTAATTGTGCGTTGTTGTCGATAATATTAAATGCGAAAAAATTAGAGAACTATAATTATGTGAAAAAAGCATTACGAAAAAAGAGAAAGCTTGGAATATGTAATATGACTGAGAGTGACGCTTTCCGTAAACGGTTGGTTTAATGCCACTGTCAACAAACCGGTTCGACGTTCGCTTTTGTTTGTCAAGGACATAAAACAATAAAGTGTGCTTAATATATATATATATATATTTAAGTACATGTGTACGTGATTACATTAACTATATGATTATTTGGAGAAAGATGATTTGGTTTGTTCAATTTATGTGTTTATTGTATATACATGTGTATATATATAATATTTATCAATTGAGTTCCGTTAAATTTTGGCAAACGTATATTCGTATGAATTAGATTTAACTTTGAAAATTATTGGACGTCATCAATTATTGTCATAAACGTGTATTTTTTTTATATTTATACTCGTATATCACTAATAGTTTTGTGCGTCAGTTTAATGATTTGTTCAAAAAATAATTGAGCTTAGGTTAACTAATGTGTCTGACCTGTATTAAACATGGAAATATTTAAGATGATATTTAAAATTTATAGAATATATATTTAACAATCAAAACTAAGTATTTATATAGACATAGTGTGATATACGTATATACAAATAGAATCAATATAATTTTTTTACATTAGCTGTAGGAAACTTGTATGCGGGTTTAGGGTTATTAATTTTTTAATCGTGGAGATTGTCAATCTTTAGACATTATACATTTATATAAATGTATTACGGATTTTGAATATTTTATGATCGTTTATAATCTGATTGATTATTTATATATTTAATAATAATAAAAATATTTCCAGGCTTTTATACTTTTCCACAAAATACAGTTCTCTCTTTATATATTATTAAAAACAATTATAATTTTGAGTAAAAAGAGGGGGGATAAACCGCGAACGATGTAGATGTCGGTTAGGTTTAAGTTAATTACATAGACAGAGATTTTAAAGAGGAATCTAATATGAATTATATCCATTCATATAAGCATATTTGATTTGCCGCAATAAATATATTATCATACATTTATTTATTTTTATGTTCAATAATATTGTTGTATTTATTAAAAATCGTGTAGTTACAGTATAGTTCTCGTAAGTTATTAAATGTGACGAGGTGACTCACGGTTTTTTGAATCTAACATACCTATATTACTTATTATACAATTTTATAAAAAATATTTTTTAACAATATTTTGCATAATGCATTAATCATCGTATTAAATGACTTGTTTGTTTAAAATAGCTGAAGAGTTTTCACCAAGACGTTATTGATTTGTATTTTATTTCCACGTATTACACGTATACAGTGCGTGTTTTGACATTACGCGTTTCATTTTGTTTAAATATTTGTAATAATTTGAAGGTTTCAGTAATAATATAGAATGATTAACTAATGTTTTCTGTATTCAATTAGTAACACGGCGAGACTAGGGGATTTAGTTATTTGTTTTAGTTTTTTCTTTTTTTTTGACAAACTGTTCAATTGCCATAGTTTATTAGTGATTCTTAATTTTTAAACGTATGACATCGTGTTTACACTTTACCTCTTGTACCATGTTGTACTCTTGTAGCATGTAGCCTTATTATCTGTATAATTTACATTTTATTCGACTCTTTATGAAAACATATATATATGAATCGAATTTTCGAAAAAGCTTATAAAAGTATTTCTTCAAAAAAACAATTTTCAAACTATCGTTATGTTAGTAAAAGTTGTCTAATAGTTTTATTAGGTATACGATATGTATTTGTGTCGTCGTTGTGTAGTGTTTGCTTAAAAAAACAAAAACTAGTATATACAGTCGATTTTTAGAAGGGGAATTTAGATAAGTATATATAATATGTACGTCGAAGTCGCCCATTCCATGCAAACTTCGTAATAGAAAGTGAAATCTGCAGGTGTATATCGGTTCATTGACCTCAACACGTTAAGGCCCCTGCCGACCGCGAACTCGTGCAAGAAATAATATCGCGTTACATAAAACTCGATTGTAAAAAGGAAGAACGTTGGCAAAAAAAAAAATATATATATACTGATAATAATCATCGAGGTTTTATATTACGGTACAAAAGATGTGTATTAATTGGATAGTTTTCTGCAGTTATATAAAAAGGTTGAAACACGTAAATAAAAATTATCGATTTGTGCAATTTTTCAATGATGCTCCCATATTCATAACACACTCGTTGTTTTTATCAAGAAAAAAATATACAAAACGTTACAATGATGATTACATTTATTCGAAATTTATATAGACGATGACAACACCACACATTATCCGCGTGCCGTCATTGACGTTATTTTTTAAAAAAAATCTTTGATTATACAATGAGTTATTAATTCGGAAAAACTATTTGATTTTTTGTTTTTAATAAGTATATGATAATTTATTCTTTTAACGCTTTTTTTTTTATATTTCTGAATCGTCGAAATGCTGTATATGAAAATTTCGAATATAACACACCACAATTGTTTACATTCGTATTAAACTTACAGATGCTATATCATGCTATATATATATATACACATAAATACCGAGTATATATCGGGATCGAAACGAACATGTGAATCATTATAAAAGTACTCGTATTTTGAACAATCGTCACAAATTGAACCGCTTTTATATTAGCACTAATACGTATAATATTATATGTGAAAGCTGTAGTGGGCATATTCGAATTTTAATCTTTAGAAACAATATCGTTTAATCGCACGAGTTGGCGAAGTTTTGCAATTTGCTTTTGCCGTAGACCAAATTTCAAGTATCTGATTCTGGTATTCATCCGTGACGGACCCTCTCATCAAAGAACCCTCTTTATAATCGTCAACACCGTAGGCGGAAGATACCTTTCGTTCGTCAAGGAGACACTTTTAAACAAAGCGACGGCTTTTAAATGTAAACTCTGCATATATGCAGTACGTCTTGAGTTTATTTTTTTACGGTTTCTCAGATTATAGCAGTAGATTTTAGATATTTTAAATTTCTACAATGTTTTGTCTTTTCTTCTTCTTCTTCTTCTTTTAAACCGAGCATAAAACGCTCAGTATAACATAAAAATAATCGAAATGCTTTATAGCGTACACCGACAATCTCGATCGTCATTATAAAATTCGTATTTGAATGCAATATATACTTTTGGACGCCCGACGTTCTAAATTGATCACTTCTCAGTTGATTCGATTCGTCGTAACCGTTATACACATCGTAATGCGTCCCTCGCTCGCGAACAGTTTGATTATTTCGGCCACAGCGGATGTCGCGGAGTAATAAATATTCAACTTCGGGGGGTTACGTAAAACTCGTGGCGATGTTTATCGAATTTATAATAACGCGTATGATGACGGCGACGATGCGGTGGCAGCGTACGTCGGATTCGCGAAACGACGTGTAAAACACACGCTGTCAATTCGACAAGCGAACCGTATAGAAACGCGTGATAATAAACATTATGCGGATGACTATATTATTATAATGTTATACGTTGATCGGTGCGCGTACACATACAATACATAATACATAATATACAAATATATATTTCACGAACGCGTTTGAGTCTAAACGACCGACCGGACAGATAGTGTCAAGAGTTTGATGACCCGAAGTGTACCGCCGCGCGCGCACATATATATATATATAATATAATATAATATAAAACGTGGTATCCCATGGGCGGTGTATCGGCCGATCGGGTGAAAGCGGCAGTGAGCCTGCACATTTCGCGTATACATAACGCCAACGACGATTACGCAATGTTCGTTCTCCATTCCCAGCCCACCCCTCCCACGTCGTTTTCTCTCTTCCTCGACGGTTTCCCATCTCTATCCGTCTCTTATTTTCTTTGCGGCCCGATCCCGTTCCACGCGCACATCTCCCGTTTCTTTTTATGGCTATTATTTCGTTTTGTTCAGAGCCAACAACAACGTCGACATTAAACTACGACCGACCAGTAGTTTCGCACGAGAACGTATTTTCTCGTCGCGCGCGGTCTTCTATCCGCAACGCGGCGCCCGCGTACGTTGACCCAAGCCGAGGCCCGTTATGTTATTATTATTGTGCGTGCGCTCACGTTTTTACGCACAGTCCCGTTGTTTTGGGTTCTACCGTTGTTCGTGCCAACACCGAACGATTGTGCGGGCGAGTGATGCGAAGCAATATACATATGTACAGTGAATGTTTTTGCAGTGGAAACTATCCTGTCGTATGTAGAAAAAAAAATGAACGTAATATAGTCAATACGTTTCTTTCAAATGAAATCCTAACGTTAATACACGTTGGGTATATATTTAATTGAACACGTCTTTTGAGAATATATTTAAAAAATAAAAAATACAAATTTTTCGTCGACTAAAATTGCGAGTAACGTCCTAGAACGGTAATTAATTATAAGTTATCTGATATTTGTATGAATCGTTTATTATCGTACTATACATAGTGTGTATTCGGCATTGAATAACTGACACAGTAAATGAGAAGGACGTTTGTCATGTTTTACGCGGTTAAATTTCCTGAGGTGGGAAGGCAGGCGCACTGAATAGGCATTCTCACTACACCACCGTCTTAGTTTTGTTGTATTTTCAAATAACAATGTAAACATATTTTCGTATTACTGTTATTTAATTTCTGTTATCAACATTTATCGAAACACAATTCATTATATTTTATAAAAACGTTTTGACGTCATGATATATACGAAGATCGTCCAGAAATTAAGGTTACAGGGCCCCTGCGATTCGTTGTGATTTTTTTCCGGAGTTGTTGCAATTTTGTAATTGGCATGTTGTGAATGTCTTCAATCCCATTATCGCAGCGATTATACAGCATCATATTGCAAGTAATGGTTCCGTTACTTTTCCGTTTATTGACTTTGCGTAACGAAACTGCAGCGAGTATTCATCGAAAACTTACGTAAAAGTACGGAAATGAAATGACGAGTGGTCAGCATGTCACGAAGTCGTACAGGTTATTCGAAGAACGGAGGGCCGATACTCGTGATGATAAAAGAAACGAGCGGCCGTCTATTGTGTCTGACGAAACTGTGACGGAAATCGAAGAAATCGCCCGAGCAAAACGACATTTGACACTCGACAACATCGACGAACTTTTCCCTCGTATCTCGCAAAGTATTCTGGGTGAAATCGCGACAGAAATGTTGGAAGACAACAAGTTGTGTCCAATGTGGATACCGAAAATGTTCACGTCTGAGCACAAACAAAATTGTGTTCTTATCGTTCGTGCGTTTCTCGAACGCCACCAAAACGGAAGACACTAAAAAAAAAAAAAAAAATAATATCGAGACACGCTGTACGTGAATATCAGTCATATTAAAAATCGCAAAACACGCACGCCTAGTTTCCATTAAACGCGCTTTGATTGAAAATATATTGATTCATCTCTATTTCATTTTAATCTAATAACATTGACCGTAAACATGAATTCGTTTATTTTCAAGTAAGATAGTTTGACGAGACCTTTTTGTACAGGCCTTTGTATGCGTATATGTTGTATTTTTGTAGTGAGAGTGGTAAAAAAGTAATATGTGTATATATTTATTTATGACATATTGTATAAACACAGACCATCGTGGCGCGTATGACGTCAGGGGGTTTTTGTTTTTGAGCTGTTTTTGCCGCGGCGTGGGAGGTCAACGAACTTCCCTCTTGCGTCTACGTCCCTTTGCGTACGATGTACACACACGCGTAAACTACGTACTACCCTGTTGTTGCCGTGGTAACCGTTCGGGTATAGCCATCGCCGTGGTTGGTCATGACCCAGTCGGGTGTTTTTCCACGACGTTTCGGTTATCGACCCCGACGGCGGCGCGGTGGGATTCGCGGAAATCCACGTTTGTGTTTGTTTGTTTTTTTTTTTTATTCACATCGCGTAAATATTACAGCGGCGGCGTCGATTTTAAAAACATTTAATTTCTCCTTTATGTTCGTACCGTCTGTACAACGTATGTTCTACGTTCGGGTATAAACGATATTTTATACAACACTGTACAATTATATATTCTAAAATTGTAAACGATTTAATGGCATTGCTACAGTATATGTGACGTACCGAAATAATAATTTATCTTAAAGTACTCATATTAATTACTCGATCGGTAATCTTTATTTATATATATATTGTAACGTTACATATCCTAAATCGGGCTCATTAAACGTCACTGACTAACATTGAGTAGGTACAGGGACAGTATCGGTCGATTATTATTATATATTATATATATAAATCATTCATCTTATTTTTCTCTCTTTTAAAACGTAGTTTAGACGTGGTCGTTGTCGTGACTATTCATTTGGTTGCCATTGTATTTTTATTATTTCTTTTTCTGTGCGTTCATCAATTTATCAATTTTATATAAAAACGTATATTCATGAACACCATGGAGTAGGACGTCTTTTCCATTCCCACGGCGAATCTGTCGATGGTTAAGAGGCGGGCACGCATTGATGCAACGACATCAATGCCGGTTAATATGTATATATGTATGGATACGTATATGTAAATAAATAATAACTTGGCCGATACCATTTTATTTTATTTATATTTCTTATATATATTTTCAACATTTTCCACCAATAATTAAAAAACGAAAATCCGAAACGTCCTACGAGTCTCGGCACAAAATTGGCGACCTTCATACTTTTGTTAATTCTCGGCCACGTGACGTTCGTCAATATCGAGACACGGCGAAGAGTCACAATATATTTACAATTATCGGCAATAACCTATGTAGGGATCGTGTGAAGACCGATTTATGATATTTGTGTCATTTTATAAACGGAATACTAGTCATTTCAGTAAACTGGTATGATTACGTAGGATGTATACGTATGTGACTGACACCGGACAGATACAGAGACAGCGACAAAAATACAATGCGATTTTTACTATTTTCTTAAATGATATTGGAAAAGTTTATTGTAATCGAATAAGATGTTATGAACAAATTATAAACAGTTATACATTTTATTATCATTATTATAGGCTTAAGTATAAATTATTACTATATTTAAAAATTACGTAATTTTATAAATTTTGTACAAACAAACCGTTGCGGTGGGGTTTTTCGGAAAGCATTATTCGAAACATTGCATGAATCCCATAAGTTTCATATATAAGCGTGTATATATTGATTAGAAATTTGAACACGGCAGATATGGTACTTTGGGTATTGTCGGAATTATTCAATTGGTAGTTTTCGAACAAATTTGTTGATATTTTCAATAAGCTCAATAAAATAATATTGGGTTTATTTATTGCGTCGGGTTTGATACTATTCGTATTACATTAATCGTATTGTTCGATAAAAATATTACTTTCGAAGAATTGTTAAAATTAGATAAAGCGCAACCAAGAAAAAAAAGAAATACCGCCGTCTTAGAATAATTAGTGATTATGTAAGATCGTTTTCAAATTTACTACACTATAACGTAACCGCGTGTCGATCGCTCACTTTGAACGGTGAATGTCGAAAGAAGAAGAATGTCTGCAGTTTATTGAACTGTATTGCTAATGTAGAAAAGAAAAAAATCATAACCGAACTACACCTACAGTTACAACGTTCGATATTATCTCTGAAAACGTTACCGTGATAGATGAAGGGGGAAAGGGTTTGTTTAAGTTGTATAGAAATCAGCAGTACACGAATTACGGTTGAAGAGATCGCGACGGGAAAAACCGTGTGCATTTAAATTTCAATATAATAAAAACACACGTAGTCTTATTGTTGCTATTATCGAAAAAATTTGTTTTCAACGATCCGAATTTTATAAACGTACATTCAACTCATTAATTCAACAAACGTGTGCGTTGAACACGTTGTGTTTGACGCGCGCGCGCGCGCGCGAGTTTTCTATACGCAGAGAGTGAGAGTGAGAGGGAGTGAGAGAGAGAGAGTGAGAGAGAGAGATTTGCGTGTAGGAAAAAAAAAACCGTTAAACGCCGCGATGAGGTTGGATTTGTTGTGATTACGTTACGGGTACCGTACGCGCGTGTTTTTAATGGTCGTCGTCGACAGTGAAAGGAAAGAAGGTTGTGGTCAGGAGTAAACGCGTGCGTGCGCGCTCGAAGGCTGTACGCACACGCGCGGCGTTCAGGGAACGAGGCGCTAAAAAAAATCTGCTGGCACACCACTTTCACCGTCGTCGTCGACGTCGCGGTCGTCGCCGGCGCCGCCGCCGCCGCCGCCGCCGCTTGCCCCGCGCCCCCGGTCGTGATCGTTATTGAGTCACGTCGGAAACCGTTACGGATGGTGTACGACCAAGACGACGACGACGACGAACGATGCCCGCTCGCGACGAACACGCCGGGCGTTGTGCGTGTCGTCGGAAACGAGCGAACCACAGGAAACGCATGTGATATTGCAGCGATTTGCGATGTCGGTTTGCGCGCGCGTCGTCACCATTTTTCGGTTTGAGTTGTCGCGTGAATTTCGCCAATTTCCGTTTTGTCGCGCTAAATTTTTCGCGTCGTTCCATCCCTCGGCAATCGAAACGCGCGAGCGTTACGCGAATTATTCCCGGTGATTTTTGTTTTTGTTTTTTTGTTTTCTTCCCCCGAATTTCAGTAATAACAATTATCTCGACGGGAAATATAGCGTTTTCGCGTTTGGTACTTTCAGAGATACAGTAGAAATATCGGTTTTACCAGGCGTTTATTCAACAGTACTCACAGTAAACACAGACGGTATGCCGAACTTCAATAATCGTGAGAAACACAAACGAATACGTTTAATGGTGCATTCGAATTGAACAAAATCGATTTTTGTGATAATTATGCGAATAACACTGAACTATGTCTACTTTAACGAATTTTTAAACGAAATTTTTTTTTTTTTTTAAATTTATATTTATATATATATACATAGCCCAACGAGACATCGCATTTTAGTCTAGTCAGTGCTTGTAACGTTACGTACGGCAACGTCAATGGGCGCATTCTATTACGACGAACGTAATTTCCATTTAAAATGTACGATCGTACAGTTATTCACGTTTGATCGTGAAAATAATTACAGTTAACCGTACTCCGCGTGCATACGGCCAACCGGAATTCCGGCATTATAGGCCCCCGTTATTACGTACACACGTGTACGCTACCATAGCGCAGCGCAGTAGCGAGGCGGTGGACACGACGTAACGCGGCGGTAATATTATTATTACACGTGGCAGAACAACATTGCTAAAAGCCACGTTCACAACTGGTCTCGAGTGAAAAATAAAAGTATATTATCATTAGACGGAGAAAAAAAATACATCTCCTTTACGCAACGCTGAATAACGTGCATGCGCGCGCGCGCGCGATTGTGAGTACTGTTACCCGGAGACCGGTTTATATGGGCGGCCCGCAACCATCATCAACGGATTTTAATTGGCGGTTTTCTTCTCGGGGCGGCGGTGGCGGCGGCGTTGCCATCCGCCGCCGCCGCCGCCGCCGCCGTTTGATTTATCACATTATATTATACACGTTCTCGGGGGGAGAGGGGCACCAGCAGCAGCGTGTATAATATATTATAACGGTACCGGCGGCGGCGACGCGAAAGTGGTAATTCGGATCAAAGGGAAAGTGTTGGTTGGAAAAAGTGAAAATTTCGGTAATAGTGGTTCAATGATCGGGTCGTCGTCGTCTTCCGACGAGAGGGAAAACACAAAACGGGTGTACACCGCGCGTTACTGTTCATGATTAATTTTGCGTATTATCTACTTACGTTTGTTGCAAATGACAATGGGGATTCTCGAATAAATGAACAACATTTATATTGATAGTATAGCGACGCGAAGAGTTCGAAAACGCCGTTAGTTCGATGTGATAAACTGGCGACGCTCTTGTACACGTTTTAAGTAAATATTATTTATGTAGCGTGGACAATTGTCAGTCTCCGACCTTACTCACCGTGCAGACAGCGACGTGATCAATGGGTTGTACAAATTACACGTCGAAACACCGGACGAGTAAATAAACACGTGTAATACTATTATTGGTTATTGTACTAAACGTACAGTCGCGGCCCACCTCTGCTCCGCTATATCATATTTATTACGTTACATTTATAGGATTTTTCGCGGTCAGAAACACATATCATAATCACGCGTACTGTACGAACAACGTGAATCGTCGTTTTGCCACGAGTACTGCCGTACCGTCCGCCAGACAACGTTAGGACATTATTTCCGGTCTTTTCGCGAATTTGTTTTTTTTTTTCCAAATTAAAAGAACAATAAAAAAACAACACGATTTCCGCGTCATAATTATTACAGCCATAACTAACGTATACACACATATAATACGTGTGTGAAAAATATTATTATTTTCAATTTGTGCGCAGTTTTAACGTGTTTTTTAACTACTGTACGTAAAGGGATCCGGAGCCGTGTTGTCACGTTCGCGCACACGATAGGGTACACATTGTATGCGCGGCCCCTCCAAAATAATATTTCCAGTGATTACTCGCTATGATACCGTAACACGGTTACGAAATAATTGCGTTTCCCGAATCACGCAAAACTCGTTTGTTGTAACGGGCACAAACATTGTTAGCACTGTTCGCCGTAAACACAAAACGCGCGTTTTGATTTTACGAAACACGTAGGCGTACGTACCTACGTCAGAGCGGTGAAATCCGTTGTTTTACCCGAGGGCGATAATGTTTTCCTGCGAGCACGCCTACTCCACAACTACGTCCGTGTAAGCTTTACAATAATTCATTTATGAAACTACTTTGAGGAGTTGGGTTTTCTTTTTTTTGGAATTTCTCACTATACGGTTTTGAAAACGGTGAATATAACGGATTTATAGTTATAACGAAACACCAGTTCTCAAAAAAAAAAAAAAAATAAAACAAAACCCAAAAAGACCTTGACCGTTTTCGCGCTCTGCTCGGAACCGTATTCCGAACGCGTTCATTATAACGCGATTTCATTATAAACCTTCCGGTCCATTCCGTTCCAATCGCGTTTCTCCCGCACAATTACTAACAAGTTCGCGTGTCGATGAGATCACACACGTTTTTTGTTGGATCACACGCGCGTGTACGTGAGACACTCGACGGAGTCTTAACGCGCAACACCCCGCCGTCTCATACACGATACAGTGTAACACCGGTCTTAAGTGGACACCGTTATTAACCGCGAACACGTTTGTTTTTTAGTGCGATCCCGTCGGGTGACACGGACGAAATGTACGGTTAGGGACGAAAATAATATAAAACAGTATAAATATTATGAAAACGACGACCGTATTCTTCCCGTGTCACCGACCGCCGCCAATTGTTCGCGTATTTGTGCGCGCGCGTGTGTGTGTATGCGTGTGTATGTATTGTTGAGTTTTTTTAAATGCGTTTTCGGTTTGGGCGACTTTCACCGGCGTTTTATATTCGATAAATTCAGCAGAGGTCACGGTTTCTCATTTCACCATTGTTCTTGCGATATTCTCGACTGTACGCGGGACCGGGTTATTATTCTTCGCGCGAGGACACCACTGCTCTTGTATATCGCATATTTTGTGCATGCACACATAAAAACGTGTAGACATATATATATATGTATACCCACACGTGGTTTTTTTCACGCCATTTGTTTTGTCTATTATTCATTATTCGTTATTATTATTGTTGCTACTAATATTCTTGTGTTCGAAACCAAACCGAATTTCAGTGTTAGGATGAACGCGCGAGTTCAGAAAAAGAAACAATTTCTAGGACGAGTTGAAACGAATATTTGTTTTGAACATAAATTTACGTTATTTTTCAAATGCTTCTCTAATTACCGGATTTAATTAATTAACTACTCACGACTAAAACTGAAAAATATCGATAACTTAAATGAAATAAAAATTATCTAGCTACTCCGTTACTTCCTCGGCATTGTGGTAAATTAACCATTCGATAACGGGCAAATAAAATAAAAATAATAATAATAATAATATATACTTAAACATATACAAAAATAAATCTTTTTTCTTTACTATACGCCAAACTCTTTTGCTGTATTGTTGAATATTATTCGATATTTTATTAATATTGGTATACACACGGCGGTTATTATATATATATATATTCGTTTTAATTTTGCTTTCACGCAATTATGAATATACGCATACATGATTAAATTCGTCGGGTTCAATCTGATAATCGTGCGCTTTAACCTTAACCTAAAATTGTATCAATCTTATTCTTCGATACGTTCATACATGTGTACGTACATCTATTATACCATGTATAATTGCGTGTGTCGTGCAGACGATAATATACGAAATACCTACTCATAAAAATCATAGTTATAATGTTTTTCTTTTAAAATGTAAACACGACGTTTGACGGTTTTAATCGAACATCAATAGAACTAGAACAATACGTGTCATCGTATAATATTAAAAAATTAATGACGAAACATAAATAATATATGTAAAGTATATGATATAATGTAATGATGTATTGGATGTATACAGTAAATGTAGAGAAATAAAATATGCAGTTGCAGATTATTTGCAAAAAAAAAACTCTACAAGCGTATTAAATAATATTTATATAATAATATGCCATGAGAAACTATACCATATAGTCACTACGTGCAGACGTGTACGACTGCAAGACTGTATAAAAAAAAAGGTTCAGTTTTTGCGTAATAAAAACGCATTAACTAGTTTAACTTCTATAACATAAAATATAATAATTAATACGCTATTATCAATGTATGTATACATAATTTAATGTATCGTACACATTCTCCAAACTGATCGATTGTAAAAAAAAAAAATATTGTACTATATTTTAGGAAACATTATACTATGTTATATTGTATTTTACTCGATCGTAATTTTAGAAGAACTAGACCCGGGGTTTTTTTTACATTTTCAATGTAATCTATTGTTTGTCGCAATATAGTATTATTCTATACTTCATTATAATCACTTTAGTATTCCGACCTAACATTGAGCTAAACAATTGAAAAATGGATATATTGTAATTATTATTATTGCGAAAATAACAAATTTGAACTTAATGATTTAATATCGCTGCGGTATATTCAAGTCTGATTAATCCAGCTTAATAAGCTATAGGTATGTTTACCTATTTAATTTCGTAACAATGACACATTATTTTCACAAGATTAAATTATACTATATATATATATGGATATATTGTAGAATATAATTGTCGTGTTTATAATGTGTTGATGATTTCCATGACGCTCGATTATATTTGAGTGTATGGTACTGTTAATTTATTTAGAAAGTATTCTTAGTCGAACAATAATAAAAATCATAATATTGTCGTATAGGCTTATTAGCCGCTTAATAGTTTCCATTTCCTATTGTCACGGTGTTTTCTAAGACGTTCGAGTGAAAATAATTCCAATTCCGATGAGCCGAGTTTCGAGAACGGAAACTATGTGACACGTAGGCCAAACGGTTATCATTTTGAAAAATCGTGTAACGGATAATTGACACGATATGTAACGCGCAGAGTTGTTGAATTATTTGATTTAGATTCGTTTGAAGTTCGTACCCGGTTTGTCGTATTGATTATTGTTTGAAATGTAGTTGCTGTTGTATTTTCGGCACCGGCACGGTGTGTACGAATTGTGAAAGTTGGTGATTATTTTTGGCTCGGAACCCGACGGTGTTGAATTTAATATTGTGCATTTCTCTTCGGAAACGCTTCGAACACATAAAAACAAAAAAATTGACGAAACGCATAATCGCATCAGATTAATCTGTTTACACCGTCGTGTCCCGGAGCGAAGTGTTCGTCGTCTTGCCGTGACAACGGCCGAATTTATGAGTCGTCCCGCTGATCGATAAGCGAGCGTAACGTTCCCGGCCATTTATCACAGCGCGCCGTGAAAGATGGTGGTTTTCATTTTGGGATGCGCGCGCCACACGTCCGTCGACCGGATCTGGCGATTATTCGAGTTGGTCGTTTGACTTTTCTACGCACGACGTTCCCGTCATGTATCGTTCGGTATGGTATTGTAATGCCGTGACGAATGTATAATAAAGAAAGCGAAAAAAAAAAAACGACGACACGAACGTAAATCTCATCGCGTACGAGCAGCAACGGTAATAGTTGCGCGCACGTTGTACGCGCGTCGTGACCGAAAAGGCGACGAGACCGCCCCCGACACCGGGTGGGAGGCGCGTTCGCCCTAGACGGGCGGGTCGCGACGTAGTCGACCGGGCGGACGTCGAAGAAGTTAGCGGCGCGTGTCAACAACGCGGAAATGCAGCGGGATAGGTCGTTCACAGTATAGCGAACGTTATCGTACCGCTACGTCGAATTCGGCCGCGCGGATTCAGCGCGGACGGCGTTTGGTGTGCGGCGGCGGCGGCGGCGGCGGCGGCGGGTGGGGCTCGCGCGTGCGAGTGCGTTTTCGGACGAGTGAGAGTATAACAACGACGGTGGCACGGGCGGCGAGTATGGATCCCCCCCGGACGACGACGCACGTACTCACAAAGAGCGTATTGTACGGACGAAAGGAGAAAGGATCCGTGTGCTCCGCGGTGGACCGTGCCCGGGCCGGGAGAAAGTGTCTGTGGCTCGGACGGTTCGGAAACGCGTTCTTCCACGTCGTCGTCCCAAAGCGCGTAGTACACCGTCGCGTGCACGCGCACCAATATGACATTTCAATAAACGTGCTCGCACGTCCCGTACTCACGATATATTTTCGTCGTCGTCGTCGTCGTCGTGCTCGAATTCAAAGTTTTCCGCAGTAACGGAATACGTCGGCATTGTACGGTCGAGTGCCCGCGCGCGATCGTCCGTCGTCCACGTAGACTGTAACCGTATCGTCCGCCGCGTCGCGCAACAATTAACATACTGTATACGTGCGATCTCGACAATCCACACTGTTGGACACCCGCAAATGGATTCCTTATCGCTAAGGTACGTGTGTACATTTTGGTCGGTTTCGTAACGCTCGCGTCGTTGCTATTGTTTGTCATCGCCCGAGCATTATTACGGAGGACGGGCTCTCAAAACCCAGACGCCTTGAACGTGATCTTTTACAACTCACCGACTTTGCCGTTCGCCGCGCGTTTTACGGTCCGAGCGGTCGTGTTCCACCCACCCGCCACACACACACACACACGTGCACGTCCATTCGCGATTTTCCGAAATCCGAATCGTTAGACGAGCTCAAAAACACTTTCGGACGTTTCTATACACACGCACAATGTCGTTGAACGAGGCGCCGCCGGGGTCAACGTATCGTACGGATTCGGCGTGATGCAAATCGTAGATACGCGTGCACGAACTCATATTATTAAATATACATCCGACGAACGTGCGAATTTGCGATTTTTTTGTTTTTTTTTTTTTTTTTGTTTTTTTTCAAATAATTCTACGCTAACGCGACGAAAATACCACGACGATTCGACAGAGGTGTTGACCAACATTCGTCTGACGTCATTGGTGTTACACGCACGGTTCGTCTTTCTTCTCCCTCGGCCCTCCCTGCCCGTTTTATTATTATTATTTTTTAATATATTTTATCTACGCGCGAGTCGGTGCCGGTATACGTACGTAAGACCTCTTTCGCACTCGAATGAATCGCATTATATTATGATTTTTTTTTTTCGATCACTTGTGTATATTATTGGTAGTGTATTGCCGGCGAATATATATATATACATACAAATATGAATTATTGTCGTTATAATTAATTCTATCGCGCCGAATATCTTTGGATTTGCATTATTTTATTCGACGAATTTAAACCACCACGAATCGAGTGATTCGAAAACGCATATTTTATGTCTCTCTGCCCATCGTGTTACTCGCTCGAATTCCAAATCACATACTTATATTATACGCTGGGCTCGGTTCCGACGAACATTGTGAAGGCGATGACCACAGAACAAATGTATTTACTATATCGCTTGCTATGTATACAACTAGCTGACCCGGCGATGCTTCGCTATTGCTAGATTTCAGTGTATATCTATATTTATAAATGTGAAAATGTGAAACGTTTAATACCTATAAATCTAAAACCTATAGGTACATAAGGATTTTTTTGTTTGCATTATTATTATTGTTGTTGTTGTTATTAGCTGTTCCCGTGCACTTCGTTGCACGTACAAAATGCCACCACTCATATGATTCAATTTTTGTTCAATTCGTTATTTAATACCCGGTGTAATGATGTTCCATTTGGTCAGTGCACGCCGATAAAGCAACCAAGCGGCGTTTTTCCCCCTACTTGATTTACTGATATTGTGATTTTCTACTGAAAACTTATTTCCAACGAAATAAAATAAAACCCACATTAGACACGGGTAATGTAGCTTCCTATTTATGATAGAATTTTTGAAATCGGTTCAGTAGTTACAGCAGAGATTACCCGCAACGTACAAACAAACACACGATTTTACCTCTTTATAATATTATATATAGTAAAGATGGTATAATGACCTCCGACCATATATGATTTGTTGAGATATGATTTTAAGTGTTTAGCTGTTAATGTTAACAAAATACGCGCGCAAAGTTCGTAATTCATTGTAAACAATTTCCTCGGAAATCCATTTAAAATTCGTAAACAATAACGATAACAATATTATATCTACTGTATGCAATATGTATTCAAGCTACCGAAACACAGATATCGAACCGTTTTCCAGTTTAGAATACCGCTGTGTCCAATGAATTAGAACTGATACCGAACGATCTCCTTGAAAACACCAACCACCTTGGGTAAGGTCGCCCGTGGTTGCATTTCCTCGTTGAACGCAAACCGTAATAGAACGGTCAACCGAGAACGCAATGTAACGTGTGCATAACTCTTAATAATTATATGCTATTTAAATTTATACGCACATATGTGTGTAGCATTATCAAGACTTTCTCGTACGTTTACATAACGATTCAATATTATAACTGTTATTATTATTATTATTATTATTATTATTATTGTTAATGTTTCGATCACTTCTTCGTCGACCGTTCTTTCCGATTGACATTCGTACGTTTCGCAAAATATAGAGATATGCGTTCGATAAATCGATCGTCCGTGTAATGGAATTGTTTCCATGCGTATGAATTCATGTAGAATACATCGGCGCTGTACGTGATAATGCTGTCTTGCGCAAATAATTTGTCCGATACGTCGGGGGATAATTTGAAAGCAGAATATAGGTCTACACGAGGAACCTATTTTTTTTTCCTGTTTTATATACGCCAAACGATTCCATTATTCGTAGCGAAATATCGTGTTGCAATAGAGATTGTCGTGGCGTAACCTTGACGTTCTTCAGCGCGCAACATTGTTTTCTTCCGAAAAAAAAATCGTTTAAAAAATTTCACGCTTATAGGATATAAATTTTATTTTGTCGATTTTATATCTACCAAAAATAAATAGCGAATTAAATCTTTACGAGTCACGATAATAGAAATCGTTTATTTTTAAACTAAAACCGGTCTGAGCATTATTATGGTATAGACTCCATTCGATTCGAGGAGGAGAATCCGCTCTCTTTATTGTATAATAACACACTCGCTTAGCAAGCCAAAAGCTACGCGTCTGATTTACTCGACGAAAATTATACAGCTCCTTATTAACACATTCATTAAACTTTTATTTGTCACGCTTATAACAATACATATGACCAGAATTTCATCACACCTTATATAATTAATCACTTTAACGATAATAATTTTATTCGAGTACAACGAACTCCTTGTATTTATTTATATAACGTCTTAAAAAATCGTTAAAGGATCATGTACGATTAATAACTAGTAATAAAATACACATATATATATATAGTAACTAATTAGTTACGTTATGTATTAATAACTGTTTTGTTGTTTAGACAATTAGCGGAAGTACTGGTTTCTTTAAAAATTTGTTTTCGATACATTTTTAGTAGTGGATTGCGTTTTTCGGTGTTATGTATACGGCTGTCAAGTATTACATATAGATTTTTTTTCTTCTAAATTTCTCAGAATGTTTGTCTGTAACTGAGTTCAACGATCTCTACATTGCCACAACCTGCATAATCAAAACGCCTTCCTTAACATTAACGTAGATGGACTGGCTCAATGCCGCTTAGTTTGTCACTTTCACTTTTGCGCGCAGGCCTTGGGCTATAACCAGTGTAGCCAGGTGTTAGCTAACCGAAACCATAGTTCGTAATGATTACACTCTGAGTGCCGATTCGGTTCCAATGTAAGATTGTCTAAACTGAAAAATTTACATAAATAAAATGTTCGTATATGCGTAATGTAACTTTTTCAATGCAAAAAACAACGGTATTCCGAGAATAAAATATACTTTTTTATCGAGTTAAAAATCTTTTTGTTTTATACGGTTGTGTTTTAGAATTCGAACGGAAAATATGATTTTGAAAAAGCAATGTTAAATGTAAGAACGAAGACTCGGGAAGATAAGACAAAATGACACAGATGTTGGACAAAACAAGTATAACAAAAATTTTCAACGAAATAAGGATAACATTCCCGTTATTTTCAGGTTTATGATATAATCTCAAATAGAATATAAATAGTATATATATATACACTGTTGAGCGTTATTTTCTCAAGGTGTATAATTTGTCAGTTTTTTGACAAATGTGCTAAAAAGGCGGACGGCCGGTTATTTGATTTTAGCTATACAGTTTTAAAATTCAACCGTTTTCAACAAAGGATATACGTACATGATTAATCTACACTATTTACGTATGCGTTTTCATTGACATTTTTCGGTCGAATGATCATTTTTTAGTAAGAAATGACTGACAAAAAATTACCAAATATTAAAAACAACACAATGTGACCGTATTTTTAAAGGAGAACTCCATCGAGGTTTTTGACCCTCTACGACCTTCCGAGTGTGTCCACCTTCGTGCAACTAGTCCAGGGACATCGGGTATAACGAATTATAGAAATATTATATATATATATATATATATATCTGACATGCAATTACTTATCTACCAAAATATTTATACCGTTGAAATGTCTAAAAAGCCGTTAAACTGTTTATAAAAATTATTAAAACGTTAATTCTGTTATTTTCATCGTCCTATATAGAGCAGATTTGTTAAACTGTTAACGACAAGCATATTATTATTATATGTTAACGGATGACGCATTTCGATTGTCCCCTATACGTAGTCCTATATGATATTTATAACGGACCGAGTGGGATTTTGGCATAGAGACGATAGAAAATGTACAGTAAAAAAAAAAAAAATATAATAATAATAATAATAATAATAAAAACGGCAGTTTATATTTATGTCGTTTTGGTTTATTTAAAAAAAAATAAAGGACTTTTCCTTAAAAATTATTCCGCGATAAAAGTTCGAGCACGGAATACATGTAAAACACACAAAGTGTCAACAATCAACGGTGGTCACATTATACACGAACGTACGGTTGTAAAACGTCGTCGGAATTCCGGAGTAAAACAGGAGCACTTGGGCGGGAGTTAAAAAGTAACAACGGTTGTGCATAAAGTTCGTTGCAGTCGAACGCGATGTCGTTTCTTTGATGTGCAAGCGCGATAGGACTACACACTACAATATATATAACCTTGGCCCAGTTGTTACGAGTCGACGATTGGAAGCGTCGTTGTCTTACCGATAAATATTACAGTGTCGTAATAGAACTTTGGAATAATCTAAACAACAATATCCGTTTTGTCCGTTATCATCGGAGCGTTGTATTTTCGTCCGTTCCTCGTCGACGCGAATGCCGTCCATTGATAAGTAATCCCCTAGTTTACGTATTTATATAAATATATACTTATTATTTTTTTTTTATCTATTCGTCCTAAATAATTTACCGTCGTGTACACAAGACACTTAAATAATAACGCGCACACAAACACGACATTTGTCCGTAAACTAATACTTGTATAATCACGTTAGACAGGGGGGGGGGATTGAACTCGTATTATATAACTATAGCACACTGTAATTTTTTTAAACGACTGGTTCGGCGACCCGTCACTCTTCAGTTTGTATATTATTTCTATTTTGGTCAATGCTAAACGATAGAATTGTTTTCGTAGTTCGGTATAGACCGATTTTATTTCGGTATTTATTATTATTACATAAGTTTTTTTAATCTCTAAGAAGGATGTAAACGTCACAACCTCTAAACGAGTGGGCAACACGTGTATAGCTCTAACGGTGCTGGAATTAATTATTGGGCTGGTATGGTTCAAGGCAGATTGATACTTCAAGGACCTATTTATTGTGACAATCTATAGTGGAGCTATTGTTCGATTTTTTTTTTCTAACAACGTGCAAGCCAAATAAACAAAACACAGATATACAATAGTCAATAATGCCGTGATGTTGTTTTCGCGTAACGGTTTTTGGCGGTAAATAAAGAAACTACATAAAAAAAATCCGATAAATAATAGTACTTTAATTTGAATTTCAATATTACCATGAATTTTTTTTAAAAAAAAACGTAATTAAACGTTATATTGTTTTTATATTATTGTTATTATTATTATTTTTTTTTTTTTTATGTAATTATATAAATTTATAAACTATTTTCATTTTGAAGAATTTAAATTTTGTTCCTCCGAATAAAATTAAAATATAATTAGTGTTAATTTAATTAAATAATTTAATGATATTTAATTTTTTTAATTAAACATTAAAACATTAAAATAGTGACGAAATGTATTTTGTATGTTATGTTATTCAGTAACAATAACGGTATATTCTAATTGACACGGTTCTAAATGTATATAAAATTATACATTTTTTTCTTCGTCTTTGCGTAAAAATCGCATATTAAACTATTCAAGTAAAATATTGTAGAAAAAAATATATACGTATATTTATTAAAAAAACAACAATGCAAACAATACCGTTTATAAATTATTGGCATAATATGCTATTACAGTTTTGTATTGCTTTTGTATGCAAGTTTACTACGTTAAATTATGGTAAGAACTGTATTGTGCATTTATGTACTTGGAACTGTGTCACTTATATAATTCATACCGTTAGGTGTGAATGGTCTATAAAATCGTTAAAAATCACGCAACACGATATCGCGCGTACACATTTAACCCTCCCGGTTCGGCGACGCTATAACAGTCCGGGGTTGGATGGATATACTCGTTTTTTATTTTGTCATTGTGGAAATATGGAAACACACGATATTGTTTAAAATAAATGTTTATTTTTACCGCGAACGCCGTACTAGATCCAACCGATCGATATTACTCATCTATAATTTATTGTTATGACGTTTTTTTGTCGGTGGACGACGATAAACAACGGTCGTCACTGGTCGGCCGAAGCGTGAACCCATTTCGTTGAAAATGTTGTTGGAAAAACAGTCGGTAAAAAATATTAATTTTTTTTTCTGCCGTCGAACTCAACGGTTTACCTAACTTGACCTGAACATGACATTTTGGGCGCGCGTGCGTTGTAACCGATCCGCGGTGTTTACGTTGCCGCGCGTTATTGCTAATGTTGTTTGAATAAAATCCTATGCGATATTGATGATGTAGGCACAACACGAACAACAATAACGGCAATAACGGCGTTGCGTACGATGCAGCGCTATAATGTATAACGCGCGTGGGGATCTTTCACGAGTACGAATATACGCCGGGAAGATGACGGCCAAACTAATTACGGCCGTTGATTGTTATTACCAGTTGGAAACGACGAACGGCGGGTGGGCGAAGGGGTGATGGGTGTATGGTGGGGCGGGAGGAGGGACGCGGAGAAATATCATGAAACGACCTTTGCACTAATCGAGATCTCGGTCGCCGGGTCGTTGGCCGGCCGACAACGGGTGCGAGGTTTTTGCCGCCCGTTTCGCCTTGAACTCGTTTCCAACGATATAGGCACCGCGCGCGCCGCGCCGCGCCGGTTCGGTCGTATTACATTTTGTTTCCTCTTATCGCTCGAACCGCACTAGGAAAACGTGCGTCGAACGCGACGCGAAAACCAAACGCCCAAGACAACGTGGCCCGACAACGATTATTCCGTTTCGTCGCCGAAACGTACCGTTTGACGAAAACGCGGACGATGCCGTTCGAGCCGGTCCAGTGCGACACGGAACGCAATTGAGATCGACCGTCGAGCCTTTCGGCCGGCAAACGGTTTCGTTCGCGTGCTCGCGGACGCGAAAATTCGTACGCGTCGTCGGGTTTCTTATTTGATATTTCATCGGTTTTTTTCTCGCGAACAAAAACAAAAACAAGCAGACAAGCAGAAAAAACCGAAAACAATGACGACGGTTCGATGATATTATTTTTGTGCGCGTCGCGTGACACGGCGCTCTAAATACGAAAACAGTTTATAACAACAATCGTTGTTGTCGACATTGCGTCCCGTGTAGAACGTGTCGGAAAAGCGATTTTTTTTAGTTTTTTTAGTTTCTTTTTGGATTGTTTTCTGATATTGTTAATCCGCGCACACGGTGTCGTCGTCGACAGTCGACCGCATTTTGTCGATTCGTCGAGATACCCGGCGGACGCGTTTTCCGTACCGAAACGCCCTCCCCCCCACCTACGGGCAAGTCTAATTCGACGACACACATAATCGCCATCCGGGGGGCGCGCGTAACGTCGTCGACCCCGTGCCGGACGTCGACGCCGACGTCTGCGTAATGACGTTGAAATCGCGTTAAAATCGAATATGTGTGTCACGACGACGGCGTTGTTGGCCGAAAAAGTCCCGTCTCCGCGTCGGCCGCCCAGAACGGTCTTCCAATTTTACGGTCTATTTTTACACCGTCGGCTTTTGGCGTGTGCCGCGTTTCTACATCCGATACCGCGGCGTCGTCTACGTTCCCGCGTGCTCGCGCGCGACACACGCGGAACCGTACGAACCGCGCGGCGGACGTGAACTTGACGACTGTCGTCCGCGACGAGAAACGAAAAACAAATTGTACGTGCGCGAAAGTCCGACAGAACGTTGCGGTAATAACAACGACGACACGTCACACACACACACAGACGATAAGCGCACGGATAACGCTGTGTGCGTTTTACACTTTTTGCTTAAAAAAGAGCATCGCCGACACGTCATGTTACGTGCGGCGGACACCATGCGATATGACACCACGCGTATGATTATTAAGCGCACGTTTTGAGAACGGACGTATTCCCACATCGTAGTAGTACCTGCACGTCGTCGTAAACATACCGACATAACATCGCATTATGACGGTCGATGAAATAATAACTGCACGCGCTACCGTCCGACCCCGACCAGTGGAGGGTTGGGTAAGCGGAGGTGAGAGCGGTTGTCGGTAAATCTGCACGGTTTGTACACGCGGTTTTTGTTTTGGACGCGTGACGCCGCAAAAAAACGAAGGCGAGAAACTTCGGCGAGTTCTAATGCACACGGGATATCGGTCCGACTTCGCCCGCGAATAGTTTACGTGGAAAATGATACGTTTCCAAACAAGTACAGCCCACACGCGCTTTTTGGATAACGCCGCGTTTAACTATTGTCGCACGCCGTCGGCATTCGTTCAAAATAAAAAAAAACAAACCGTTCGGAACACGGTTCGTAACTTCGCGAAGGCGGCCACGAGTTTCGTTCACGTGTGAAAAACAAAAACAAAATGAAAACGTACAAAGAGTCGTCGTCGACGAACCCGGGGAAGTTTTCGATGCGCAAACGACGTCATGGATAAGACAACGTTCCGGAAAACGACCGTTCCGACCCACGTGTGTTACCGCGGTAATTAGAACACAATGTACGTTATGCGCGCGCGCCGGGCGTTTAATGTGTCCGCCGTGTAATCGCCGGATAGCAACGTGCGTGCCGCGACTGTTTTTTAAAGGACGCGATTTGACGGAAGGACGTACGGACAAAACAAAACCTCCAAGTCTCGGATACGGTCCGGCGCGTGAGGAATACGCTGGAAATGCAACAAAGTCGGCCTGTTTTTTTTTCTTTTCGTTTCTCTCGTCGCGCGATCGAATGTGGAACGCGAGCGCGTTTTCAGTACATTGTTAGTTTGTTTTTCTTTTTTCGTTTACGCGAAAAGATCTGGTCGACGGGAACAACGAATGCTTAAACGTTCGTTCGTGTTCGTACAACAGTGTACGCCGCGCGATGTTATTCCGAACGCCTAACGATGTGTTCACGACGTTTATTCGAACAATTATATTTCAAACGGTCGGGATATAAATTTTCACAAAAAAAAAAAATAAATAAATAAACCTAGTTTTAAAAACGGCTAACGGCCAGCGAAACACATTTTATGAACAGCGATTAGATAACACGTCAGTTCCTTTGCAACTGTACATATTTCACAGATAAAAAATCAATACGCTAATTAATCGTATTTTTCAACAATATATCTGTTCGACTTTCTACCCGTACGATTATTTTCGTACAAAAACTGCTGTTTCCGTACGGATGAAAAAAATTGCAAGAAACTCATCATAGTGCCGCACGCCGAAATAATACGTTTTACCAACAAAAAAAAAAAAATGTTTAAGTCCGTTTCAATACATTTATTCGAATGCACGTAACACCGATGTTCTTGAGCGGGCGTACGAACAAAATCCGACGGGTGTTTTACGAGGCTCGTTACGTAACACGGTGTTCCGTGTATTTTTTTTAGTTTCCTCGGTACCGTTGTTGCGCGGTCATTCTTATGTCCGTTTGCACATTGTGTTGGCCCCGTCACGCCGTAGACGATGTTCCTGTATTCGTGCGTGTGTGTGTTTTACATGCCCGCGCGTTACATAAAAAACATTGATCGTACACGTGTATACACGGACGGATTTCGTCCGGTTCTGACAATCCGGTTTGGCGAAAGAAATCGATTACAATAATAACAACAATAATCACCGTGACCAATCGCCAATCGGTATAGGATATTTGTTTTTCTCTAGTTCTCGTCACTCGACAATCGAACGAGAAGAAAGAAATAACGGTTTGATTATTTTTTTTTTAATTACTGTACGCGCGCGTGTATCTGTAATCCGTGATGACGGCGTGTCCGTGGAAACAAATACATCGTGCCGTATTCTATAGTACCCGCGACTTGTACGAACTCGTGCACAACGCGTAGTTGACAAAGATCATTCTCCGCCGGGAG